>OY720676.1:99502835-100738395 GCA_963170755.1 Amphimallon solstitiale | reverse complement strand
AACTGGGAACGAGAAGATTGAGTTATGCATTGCACAAGGCGGTGGTCACATTGACCAGCTTTAATAATTATTACACAGCAGTTGATCTACAGTGCGTCCCAGAAATAAAAAGACGGAGTAGCAGGTATGTATAGTCCGAACAGAAACAGGCCCAAATATACCGCAATAACGAAGAAATTAAAAATTTAATTTTCTGTGTTGTTTTTTAGATAAAAAAATTACATTACGGACCTGGCTCAGAATGTATGTTTATAAATACACGTAAGAATGCTCATTTGTAAATAGAAACGCACACGCATTCATAGAAAAATACGCTTTTATTTGTATAAAGCGGGGAAAAAACGTTAAATCGTACTCATTAGTAGTGTGAAACCGCCGGTCCTATCTCCACCGCCGGGCGGTGGAGGTCAAAGGTCAAGGGTCAAGTGTCAAGGGTCAAAGGTCAAGGGTCAAAGGTCAATGGTCAAAGGTCAAAGGTCAAAGGTCAAAGGTCAAAGGTCAAGGGTCAAAGGTCAAAGGTCAAGGGGCAAGGGTCAAAGGTCAAAGGTCAAGGGTCAAAGGTCACGGGGTCAAAGGTCAAGGGTCAAAGGTCACGGGGTCAAAGGTCGCCGGAGGTGGAGGTCAAAGGTCAAGGGTCAAAGGTCACCGGAGGTGGAGGTCAAAGGTCACCGGAGGTGGAGGTCAAAGGTCATCGGATGCGGAGGTGGCGCCCTCTAACGCTCACTAACCCAACTAAGTGGCGCCCTCTGACGGACACTAACCCAACTAAGTGGCGCCCTCTAACGCTCACTAACCCAACTAAGTGGCGCCCTCTGACGGTCACTAACCCAACTAAGTGGCGCCCTCTAACGCTCACTAACCCAACTAAGTGGCGCCTCTGACGGCCACTAACCCAACTAAGTGGCGCCCTCTAACGCTCACTAACCCAACTAAGTGGCGCCCTCTGACGGCCACTAACCCAACTAAGTGGCGCCCTCTAACGCTCACTAACCCAACTAAGTGGCGCCTCTGACGGCCACTAACCCAACTAAGTGGCGCCCTCTAACGGTCATTTGCCAAACTAAAAATTGCATCTATCATCATTACCAACCCAACTAAAGTAGCGCCCTCTGACGATCATTTGCCAAACTAAAAAATTGCATCTCTCATCATTACCAACCCAACTAAAATGGCGCCCTCTGACGATCATTTGCCAAACTAAAAAATTGCATCTCTCATCATTACCAACACAACTAAAATGGCGCCCTCTGACGATCATTTGCCAAACTAAAAAATTGCATCTCTCATCATTACCAACCCAACTAAAATAGCGCTCTCTGACATTCACTAACCCAACTAATGTGACATCAGGCAAAATGGCCGACCATCAAGATGGTCAATAAAAATATAAACTTTGCTTCTAGAGAATTCCTGAATAAATTACACAACTTGCTATCGCGCTTCTCAATGTATTTCTAGCAGGTCTAAACATGTTTTCCAGCGGAAACCGCAACGTCTGCATGCTTCTGTGATAGCTGCAGGCTTGAAATGTATTTCTATATCTTATAAAATGAAAAAAGAAACAATGTATTTTTTAAGAAAAAACAATTTATTATTATAAATTAACAATATGACCAAGTTTCATAACTTCAAAGTCATAGTGAAGTGAATTATAACAAATATGTAGCACTTCCATCATAAGGAAAGCGTTAAACGAATTACAATGATCAACAAGCAATTCTGATACATTTGTATATAAATCTCCAGTTAATGTTATACAAGCGGTTAAGATCATCTTATAAAATGCTATAAAATCGCTGTTTACTAAAAATTCTAATTTACTCTTAATGAGCGGTTGTAAATTAAACAAATTGCTATAGGTATCCGAAGACAATACCAGCTGTTGATTACGACTACTTAATACAATGACAGTAGTATTCCTAAATGTTGACGTTCGAATTTGATGATTCGGACTGCAACCATCTGTCTTACAAAATTCCTCCCAGTCGTCCAATGTGAAGAATACACAGCTTGCAGGCGATCGAATCTGGATGATGGGCACGAATCCAGCCGCTGGACTAAGACCGATATTCACCCATTTCGAACCGCATTTGTTGAGGAAGTATGATGACTGCCCAATTAACTGTTTTTCCTTAACGATATTCTCATCTATCATTTTAAGCGAATCACCAATAAATTCATTATAAGTTTCTGAAAAAGAATTAAAAAAATATAGATATAAGTTTATGTATATAATAATTTTGTGTTCTTACTAGCTTCCATTTTAATCTTAGTGTGTTAAAATATGTGCGAACTCGAATGCAAACAAACTAATACTGATTTAGTGAGAGAAAATTACAGTGAGAACCATTGACGCCCTCTGACGGTTACCAAGCAAAGTAAATATTAAATATATAAGAGAAGAATTTCGAATATAATATCAGCAGTATCAATTGTAAAGCGGTGTAACACATTTTATATAGATAGTGATAATCAAGTACCTATAATGACAGTGAAACCATACAACGTGGAGAAGTATGAAAACTTTTTAGCAGTTAATGACATCGAAATACCTATTGGAATTGGGAATTGGCTATTATCCTCGGAATTGAATCAAAGTGATTGTTTATTCATAGCAGCATTTGCATATCAGAACGATCAATATTTCGATATTGATCAATTAATCCACGTGTTAGAATATTGTAACCCCAATATAACCCAACTAAAAAAGTGTTGTATTTATTGTGAATATGAATATCTACGTGAACCTGATTTTGAACTTCGTGATGAAATTTGTGTGTTTGATATAGAAACGTCGAATGTGCTAACTTTAAGTAAGAATATACCGGAGATGTTAATGACTTGGTATCCTTAATATGATCATCCAGAATTGGATTATAATGAAGAACTCGTCGTGAATGGTGGTGGATATGTTATATACGCTCATCAGAAGTGTTTCGCAAGTAGCTAACATGTACAGATCTGTATAATCTTGTCTGTACTTGTTTGGAAATACATCAGTCGACAATGTACGTTGAACGCAGGCATAGTGCGCTAAGATTGAAGAAAGTAGTATTAAACAATAGAATTAAGAGGTTTATATCCGAATTAGAAAAAATTAAAACTGATATCGAAATATATAAATTAGTTGTAAACATCGGCAAAATAAATATATAAAAAATGGATAATATTGAAAAATAGAGATGATCGGGCAATCAGACAAATCGATAAACATTTTGGATTATTGGATGAGGTGGATAAGACGATGATTAAAAATATTCCACTGTTTATCCTCCAAAATAAGGTGAAAAGCTGAATCTCTAAAGCAACACTGGCATTACATTCCTCAGGAGATGCGAGCAAGTCTAAGAGAGTATTTACCCTATGGCTCTCATTATAATCAACCTTGGCAAGACAATCATCTGGATGGTTGGACCCCAGATCGAAGAAATTGTTATTTATGTAACTTTATAGAATAAATATACATATATGTAATGTACAATATAGTATACAATATTTTAAATAAAAGAACAAACAAAATTATTGTTTTTTATTTATAGATAGTCATATAAATATATATACATATTTTAGAGGTTGAATGAATATACGATTCTACATATGTTCTATACATATTTATTAGGTATATTATATACATTTCCAAATCAAAATTTATGGCTGACCGAGAAAATAAATTACATATACACTCAAACACTCAGTGATGTAGTAATCATTTTTGAGTATACAGATTGTTTCAAAGGTAAGATGGCGGATACAATATGGTCACAACCAGATTATGTAACAATTAATATTTGTTTTATACATATTTATTAATCAAATATCTTATACACCATTACATTTCAAAATTTATGGCATTATAATGTAAGTATAATACTTCAAGCCTATATAAGACATTTAAGAATTTATCATGACAAGAGATTTAATATTTTAATGTAAAGCACCTTACAATGAAAGCAGACTTGTAGCATACTTTTATGAAATCGAATAAAATCAGTACTCTTGAGCACACTTAACTTTTTCATTAGCTAAGACTGGAGATCTCTATTTGACATAAATTTTAAAAATACATGTTCACGTATCATGGATTTTTTTTTTTAAATAGTCATATAAATATATATACATATTTTAGAGGTTGAATGAATATACGATTCTACATATGTTTTATACATATTTATTAAGCATATATTATTATATTACATCTCCAAATCAAAATTTATGAGTGATACATAAAACGAAAATAAATACATATAAACTCAAGTACTGAGTGACGTAGTAACAAAATTTTAATATACAGGGTGTTTCAAAAGTAAGAGGCGGATACATACAGAATGTTTCAAAGGTAAGGGGTGGGTGGATACATACAAGGTTTTCAAGTACACCGAGTTTTTATTACCAGTTTTAAAATTCACAGGGTTTTTATCATCGGTTTTAAAATACCAGGGTTCTCAGAAATTAATTGTTCATATCTTTGTAGATGTTAAATTCATCGCTATATTAGTAGTATTATACTTGTATGTATGATTATAACATTATTCATTATATATATAAATATATATTTGTGACGAATAGAAAGAGTTAAATAGATAATGCGAGCTATTTCTTCAATTATTTTGTTAGAAAGCGCATTTTTTTATATTGTCGTCAGAAATATCTTTGAAAGCATTACCTCGATATAATTTAAAAAATTCCACAGCACTAATTAGACGACTTGAGGTAATTGTATAGTTAGAAAGCGCATTTTTAAAGTTGACGTCATACTGATGTCATGTAGTTTGACCAGGAATTTAATATCCTTTAAGTTATATATTATATAATCTATAATATTTTTACTTAATATTGTAAGAACATTAAATAAAAAAATTGAGGTTGCAGTTGGATTAGTAAACAATGGGCGTGGTCAAGATCTCTTTATTGCATGTAAATATCAATAAAGTAAATTTATAGTTGACGTCAGAGCTAGTATAATTTTTATATATGTATATAATACCTTGATATAATTAAAAAAATCCGCTCATACATAAATTCCTTATTGATCAATACATTTTAACGAACATAAAATTACATTGAAGTTCAGAAGTATTTCCATATGATAATATTAATGCAGACTTCAATAAGAAACAATGAACGATTCTGTTTTAAATGTATACACAATTTCAACGTTCATATTACTATAAAAATGATGTGGAACCGTGTCTTTCACCTATAAATTATGAACATTTAGCACCGATTGTTATTATAGACTCCAGTCATCAAAGTGAGTTGGTGAAGAACGAAGCAGTTGATATTCGATTAGACTTCAGTAAACGTGACAGAAAAAACTACAACATTTTGTCTGATTTTACACGATCGGATTGTTAAATATAACCCATTAACAAGTGTTGTAAAATTATTCTAAAGAGAGAAAATGTTTATAATAGATATTCAGGGATATCAGTATGAAGATAGCGAATATTTCATTAAAGAAATCGCAATCTACGATTTAACTACGCATCACGTTAACCATACTTTCGTTCAAATGCCTAACAAGTTGTCATGGTTTTGTCCAACAATTAAAAAACATATGGAATGGTTATGTAATAATATACATGGATTACATTGGGATAACATGGACAAACAACAATCAATATCGATGAATCATATAGAAAACTACATTCAGAGTATCGTTGGTGATGCTATCATAATGGTAAAAGGATTGAATAAGAAGAACATTTTGGAAAATTTTCTGTCCAATACAATTATCGATATGGAGAGATTCACTTGTCCAAATCTAAGTACTTTAAGACAAAATGAATGGAGTCGACATTGTAATTTCCATAAGAACAATAATTTAAAATGTGCAAAAGAAAATGTATATTTGTTATATCACTGGTTTATAAAATAATAAAACACAATATTTATTTAAAACCTTTAACCTATTTACATTATATTCTATAACTGTGCAATGTCTTGACTAACATTAATAATAATCTTCTTGTAATCATTACAAAAGCCGAACTTATACATTATTAAGCGCGAAAACCTACCTTTTCCTGTTACCTATAAATGTATAAAGTTTACATTACTAATTACTTAATATTGTGACGAATAGAAAGAGTTAATTAGATATGTGAACTATTTCAATTATCTTGTTAGAAAGTATATTAACAAGCTGACGTCAAGTATTTGTAGGCGTTAATGATTGTACAACAGTGTTATTTATTACATGTCTTACAATATTAATTGTTTTATGAAACAGTTGATTCAATTTTATATCTATCAACGTCACAACCGCATATTTTTATTTAAAGACTTGTCTATACAAGTAAAATTGTTAAATATCATGTATTAAGTCTCCTAATAGATTATTTCGAGAAAACATACATTAACAAGCTTTTAGAAAAACTCTCTAATTATGTAGCCAAAAATATTTTACCTCAATCCATAAAATATGACATTTTTGTTTCAGTTTATATGATCAGTAACACGATGGTTGGTATATCTTCTTATAATGTAAATGTTTCTTTATGCAATTAGGGATTTACTTTTTTTCATTGTACCATATTTCAAGTTAATATCTATTATATTTTCTGTATTATTACATAATACGGAATTTGAAATTAGACAGCGAACAACATTAACAAATAATGAAAAGCGAACATTTTGATTAACACGCAAAAGAGATTTAATAATTTATTGCCATATACTACGAAAATAATATTTTTTACTTAATATTGTAAAAATATTAAATAAACAAAAAAAATTGAGTTGAAGTTCGATTAGTAAACAATGGGTGTAACCAAGATATCTTTATTACATGCAAATATCAATAAAGCTAATGATATAAATCTAGAATAGATGATGTAGGATATTTTCACATACATAGTTAACAATATGTAAAGTATATATTATCAAATGTTGACATCAGAACTCTAGAGTATAATTGATATATTAGTCAGATAAATTGTGAAAGTATATAGAAAGAATGATAATCATTCTTCATAATACCTCAACTAAATTTTAAAATGTATCTGATCCTCATCCCAGCAAGTCGAACATAATTTAGCATTTTCTCGATGTATTATCATCTAAAATTACAAAAACATTCAAATATAACAACATGAACCGTTATACATATGTAGAAAGAAACCAACCTTGTCATAGTTATACCAACAGTATTATTTATTCCTAGTCTTACTGTGCTAATTATTCTGAATTCAATCAATCGGAATGTTGTTTTCTGAAACAGTCCAATAAAAAACTAAAAAAATCACTAATTTCTTTAAATAATAAAACTGAATCATGGAGATATATTTAAACCATAAGCAGAATTAATCATTCATATCTTTGTAAATATTAAAATCAGAATTATTATACACTAGTTGACAAAAATTTCCATTCATTAATATATAAATGAAAGCGTATATCAAGAAATTCCAAAAATTTTAATGATCGAGTTAATAGGTATCGTCTAATAATTTCTCTCAATGTATACCAGTATAACGCTTGTTCTGTATATGTTTCTTCTTTACATATATAATATATGTATATATTTGTTTTAATTTTTATACAATATTCTTACAATATTAAATAAAATATAATATTTGTACAATCCTGAGATATATAAAATATATATAATTAGTTATAATTGTATAAAAGAACAACAATAATAACAACTTTTTCCTAATGCTTTGCAGAACGGAACTATTTATTCGAGTAATTTGATTAAATTTCTTTATAATATTTATCTATATACTATTGCGGTGGTGCTTGATACATTATTTTTTTCGGCAAGACTCTAAAAAGAAATCCCACGGTGTGAGATCACAATATTATGTTTATTATTCAAACTAATTAAAAGATTTTTAAATACTTCTCGTAATATATTCATTTCTCACCCATTCTAGCAGAGGTTTATAACTCAAGTAACTCAAAGCTGTATCATCATTGACTAAGCTGATAAAGAAGGGCAGGATTATTTTGAATTGGATCAATAATTCTTCATCTACTTATGGTGGATCAAAACACCAACTTTTGTGCATATAGAGGAACTTCTACACAAAAATCAGCGAGTGTATAAATAAGAAATCAAATGTTTTTGATTTTTATATACAGGGTGAGTCATTAGTAGCCGCTCTTTTGTGTTTTAAATAAAAGAAAAAACAATTAGTGGAAGATTCATGATTGTTTGGGGAGTATATTATCAAAATACTTTAGCCCTAACACACTTCCGGTTTCACCGGAAATACACTCAACACAAGAACAACAATGTTTATTCTTAGACATATATCTTCAACTATACATTTCCTACCACTTAATGTAAAAACGTATCAAATAATTTCTAAAATTTTAACGATCATTGTTTTTCAACTACATATTTTTCCGCACTTAGAGAGCACAATCAATGGATTTATAAAATCTTAATGACCGAGTTTATAGACATCGACTAAAAAAATTTTCTATTATATAATATATTATATATATTAATGAATAGAAATTTTTAGGTGATGTCTATTAGCTTGGTTATTAAGATTTTATAAATCCCTTGATTGTGCTCTCTAAGTGCTGAAAAATATGTAGTTGAAAACAATGATCGTTAAAATTTTAGAAATTATTTGATACGTTTTTACATTAAGTGGTAGGAAATGTATAGTTGAAGATATATGTCTAAGAATAAACATTGTTGTTCTTGTGTTGAGTGTATTTCCGGTGAAACCGGAAGTGTGTTAGGGCTAAAGTATTTTGATAATATACTCCCCAAACAATCATGAATCTTCCACTAATTGTTTTTTCTTTTATTTAAAACACAAAAGAGCGGCTACTAATGACTCACCCTGTATATAAAAATCAAAAACATTTGATTTCTTATTTATACACTCGCTGATTTTTGTGTAGAAGTTCCTCTATATGCACAAAAGTTGGTGTTTTGATCCACCATAAGTAGATGAAGAATTATTGATCCAATTCAAAATAATCCTGCCCTTCTTTATCAGCTTAGTCAATGATGATACAGCTTTGAGTTACTTGAGTTATAAACCTCTGCTAGAATGGGTGAGAAATGAATATATTACGAGAAGTATTTAAAAATCTTTTAATTAGTTTGAATAATAAACATAATATTGTGATCTCACACCGTGGGATTTCTTTTTAGAGTCTTGCCGAAAAAAATAATGTATCAAGCACCACCGCAATAGTATATAGATAAATATTATAAAGAAATTTAATCAAATTACTCGAATAAATAGTTCCGTTCTGCAAAGCATTAGGAAAAAGTTGTTATTATTGTTGTTCTTTTATACAATTATAACTAATTATATATATTTTATATATCTCAGGATTGTACAAATATTATATTTTATTTAATATTGTAAGAATATTGTATAAAAATTAAAACAAATATATACATATATTATATATGTAAAGAAGAAACATATACAGAACAAGCGTTATACTGGTATACATTGAGAGAAATTATTAGACGATACCTATTAACTCGATCATTAAAATTTTTGGAATTTCTTGATATACGCTTTCATTTATATATTAATGAATGGAAATTTTTGTCAACTAGTGTATAATAATTCTGATTTTAATATTTACAAAGATATGAATGATTAATTCTGCTTATGGTTTAAATATATCTCCATGATTCAGTTTTATTATTTAAAGAAATTAGTGATTTTTTTAGTTTTTTATTGGACTGTTTCAGAAAACAACATTCCGATTGATTGAATTCAGAATAATTAGCACAGTAAGACTAGGAATAAATAATACTGTTGGTATAACTATGACAAGGTTGGTTTCTTTCTACATATGTATAACGGTTCATGTTGTTATATTTGAATGTTTTTGTAATTTTAGATGATAATACATCGAGAAAATGCTAAATTATGTTCGACTTGCTGGGATGAGGATCAGATACATTTTAAAATTTAGTTGAGGTATTATGAAGAATGATTATCATTCTTTCTATATACTTTCACAATTTATCTGACTAATATATCAATTATACTCTAGAGTTCTGATGTCAACATTTGATAATATATACTTTACATATTGTTAACTATGTATGTGAAAATATCCTACATCATCTATTCTAGATTTATATCATTAGCTTTATTGATATTTGCATGTAATAAAGATATCTTGGTTACACCCATTGTTTACTAATCGAACTTCAACTCAATTTTTTTTGTTTATTTAATATTTTTACAATATTAAGTAAAAAATATTATTTTCGTAGTATATGGCAATAAATTATTAAATCTCTTTTGCGTGTTAATCAAAATGTTCGCTTTTCATTATTTGTTAATGTTGTTCGCTGTCTAATTTCAAATTCCGTATTATGTAATAATACAGAAAATATAATAGATATTAACTTGAAATATGGTACAATGAAAAAAAGTAAATCCCTAATTGCATAAAGAAACATTTACATTATAAGAAGATATACCAACCATCGTGTTACTGATCATATAAACTGAAACAAAAATGTCATATTTTATGGATTGAGGTAAAATATTTTTGGCTACATAATTAGAGAGTTTTTCTAAAAGCTTGTTAATGTATGTTTTCTCGAAATAATCTATTAGGAGACTTAATACATGATATTTAACAATTTTACTTGTATAGACAAGTCTTTAAATAAAAATATGCGGTTGTGACGTTGATAGATATAAAATTGAATCAACTGTTTCATAAAACAATTAATATTGTAAGACATGTAATAAATAACACTGTTGTACAATCATTAACGCCTACAAATACTTGACGTCAGCTTGTTAATATACTTTCTAACAAGATAATTGAAATAGTTCACATATCTAATTAACTCTTTCTATTCGTCACAATATTAAGTAATTAGTAATGTAAACTTTATACATTTATAGGTAACAGGAAAAGGTAGGTTTTCGCGCTTAATAATGTATAAGTTCGGCTTTTGTAATGATTACAAGAAGATTATTATTAATGTTAGTCAAGACATTGCACAGTTATAGAATATAATGTAAATAGGTTAAAGGTTTTAAATAAATATTGTGTTTTATTATTTTATAAACCAGTGATATAACAAATATACATTTTCTTTTGCACATTTTAAATTATTGTTCTTATGGAAATTACAATGTCGACTCCATTCATTTTGTCTTAAAGTACTTAGATTTGGACAAGTGAATCTCTCCATATCGATAATTGTATTGGACAGAAAATTTTCCAAAATGTTCTTCTTATTCAATCCTTTTACCATTATGATAGCATCACCAACGATACTCTGAATGTAGTTTTCTATATGATTCATCGATATTGATTGTTGTTTGTCCATGTTATCCCAATGTAATCCATGTATATTATTACATAACCATTCCATATGTTTTTTAATTGTTGGACAAAACCATGACAACTTGTTAGGCATTTGAACGAAAGTATGGTTAACGTGATGCGTAGTTAAATCGTAGATTGCGATTTCTTTAATGAAATATTCGCTATCTTCATACTGATATCCCTGAATATCTATTATAAACATTTTCTCTCTTTAGAATAATTTTACAACACTTGTTAATGGGTTATATTTAACAATCCGATCGTGTAAAATCAGACAAAATGTTGTAGTTTTTTCTGTCACGTTTACTGAAGTCTAATCGAATATCAACTGCTTCGTTCTTCACCAACTCACTTTGATGACTGGAGTCTATAATAACAATCGGTGCTAAATGTTCATAATTTATAGGTGAAAGACACGGTTCCACATCATTTTTATAGTAATATGAACGTTGAAATTGTGTATACATTTAAAACAGAATCGTTCATTGTTTCTTATTGAAGTCTGCATTAATATTATCATATGGAAATACTTCTGAACTTCAATGTAATTTTATGTTCGTTAAAATGTATTGATCAATAAGGAATTTATGTATGAGCGGATTTTTTTAATTATATCAAGGTATTATATACATATATAAAAATTATACTAGCTCTGACGTCAACTATAAATTTACTTTATTGATATTTACATGCAATAAAGAGATCTTGACCACGCCCATTGTTTACTAATCCAACTGCAACCTCAATTTTTTTATTTAATGTTCTTACAATATTAAGTAAAAATATTATAGATTATATAATATATAACTTAAAGGATATTAAATTCCTGGTCAAACTACATGACATCAGTATGACGTCAACTTTAAAAATGCGCTTTCTAACTATACAATTACCTCAAGTCGTCTAATTAGTGCTGTGGAATTTTTTAAATTATATCGAGGTAATGCTTTCAAAGATATTTCTGACGACAATATAAAAAAATGCGCTTTCTAACAAAATAATTGAAGAAATAGCTCGCATTATCTATTTAACTCTTTCTATTCGTCACAAATATATATTTATATATATAATGAATAATGTTATAATCATACATACAAGTATAATACTACTAATATAGCGATGAATTTAACATCTACAAAGATATGAACAATTAATTTCTGAGAACCCTGGTATTTTAAAACCGATGATAAAAACCCTGTGAATTTTAAAACTGGTAATAAAAACTCGGTGTACTTGAAAACCTTGTATGTATCCACCCACCCCTTACCTTTGAAACATTCTGTATGTATCCGCCTCTTACTTTTGAAACACCCTGTATATTAAAATTTTGTTACTACGTCACTCAGTACTTGAGTTTATATGTATTTATTTTCGTTTTATGTATCACTCATAAATTTTGATTTGGAGATGTAATATAATAATATATGCTTAATAAATATGTATAAAACATATGTAGAATCGTATATTCATTCAACCTCTAAAATATGTATATATATTTATATGACTATTTAAAAAAAAAAATCCATGATACGTGAACATGTATTTTTAAAATTTATGTCAAATAGAGATCTCCAGTCTTAGCTAATGAAAAAGTTAAGTGTGCTCAAGAGTACTGATTTTATTCGATTTCATAAAAGTATGCTACAAGTCTGCTTTCATTGTAAGGTGCTTTACATTAAAATATTAAATCTCTTGTCATGATAAATTCTTAAATGTCTTATATAGGCTTGAAGTATTATACTTACATTATAATGCCATAAATTTTGAAATGTAATGGTGTATAAGATATTTGATTAATAAATATGTATAAAACAAATATTAATTGTTACATAATCTGGTTGTGACCATATTGTATCCGCCATCTTACCTTTGAAACAATCTGTATACTCAAAAATGATTACTACATCACTGAGTGTTTGAGTGTATATGTAATTTATTTTCTCGGTCAGCCATAAATTTTGATTTGGAAATGTATATAATATACCTAATAAATATGTATAGAACATATGTAGAATCGTATATTCATTCAACCTCTAAAATATGTATATATATTTATATGACTATCTATAAATAAAAAACAATAATTTTGTTTGTTCTTTTATTTAAAATATTGTATACTATATTGTACATTACATATATGTATATTTATTCTATAAAGTTACATAAATAACAATTTCTTCGATCTGGGGTCCAACCATCCAGATGATTGTCTTGCCAAGGTTGATTATAATGAGAGCCATAGGGTAAATACTCTCTTAGACTTGCTCGCATCTCCTGAGGAATGTAATGCCAGTGTTGCTTTAGAGATTCAGCTTTTCACCTTATTTTGGAGGATAAACAGTGGAATATTTTTAATCATCGTCTTATCCACCTCATCCAATAATCCAAAATGTTTATCGATTTGTCTGATTGCCCGATCATCTCTATTTTTCAATATTATCCATTTTTTATATATTTATTTTGCCGATGTTTACAACTAATTTATATATTTCGATATCAGTTTTAATTTTTTCTAATTCGGATATAAACCTCTTAATTCTATTGTTTAATACTACTTTCTTCAATCTTAGCGCACTATGCCTGCGTTCAACGTACATTGTCGACTGATGTATTTCCAAACAAGTACAGACAAGATTATACAGATCTGTACATGTTAGCTACTTGCGAAACACTTCTGATGAGCGTATATAACATATCCACCACCATTCACGACGAGTTCTTCATTATAATCCAATTCTGGATGATCATATTAAGGATACCAAGTCATTAACATCTCCGGTATATTCTTACTTAAAGTTAGCACATTCGACGTTTCTATATCAAACACACAAATTTCATCACGAAGTTCAAAATCAGGTTCACGTAGATATTCATATTCACAATAAATACAACACTTTTTTAGTTGGGTTATATTGGGGTTACAATATTCTAACACGTGGATTAATTGATCAATATCGAAATATTGATCGTTCTGATATGCAAATGCTGCTATGAATAAACAATCACTTTGATTCAATTCCGAGGATAATAGCCAATTCCCAATTCCAATAGGTATTTCGATGTCATTAACTGCTAAAAAGTTTTCATACTTCTCCACGTTGTATGGTTTCACTGTCATTATAGGTACTTGATTATCACTATCTATATAAAATGTGTTACACCGCTTTACAATTGATACTGCTGATATTATATTCGAAATTCTTCTCTTATATATTTAATATTTACTTTGCTTGGTAACCGTCAGAGGGCGTCAATGGTTCTCACTGTAATTTTCTCTCACTAAATCAGTATTAGTTTGTTTGCATTCGAGTTCGCACATATTTTAACACACTAAGATTAAAATGGAAGCTAGTAAGAACACAAAATTATTATATACATAAACTTATATCTATATTTTTTTAATTCTTTTTCAGAAACTTATAATGAATTTATTGGTGATTCGCTTAAAATGATAGATGAGAATATCGTTAAGGAAAAACAGTTAATTGGGCAGTCATCATACTTCCTCAACAAATGCGGTTCGAAATGGGTGAATATCGGTCTTAGTCCAGCGGCTGGATTCGTGCCCATCATCCAGATTCGATCGCCTGCAAGCTGTGTATTCTTCACATTGGACGACTGGGAGGAATTTTGTAAGACAGATGGTTGCAGTCCGAATCATCAAATTCGAACGTCAACATTTAGGAATACTACTGTCATTGTATTAAGTAGTCGTAATCAACAGCTGGTATTGTCTTCGGATACCTATAGCAATTTGTTTAATTTACAACCGCTCATTAAGAGTAAATTAGAATTTTTAGTAAACAGCGATTTTATAGCATTTTATAAGATGATCTTAACCGCTTGTATAACATTAACTGGAGATTTATATACAAATGTATCAGAATTGCTTGTTGATCATTGTAATTCGTTTAACGCTTTCCTTATGATGGAAGTGCTACATATTTGTTATAATTCACTTCACTATGACTTTGAAGTTATGAAACTTGGTCATATTGTTAATTTATAATAATAAATTGTTTTTTCTTAAAAAATACATTGTTTCTTTTTTCATTTTATAAGATATAGAAATACATTTCAAGCCTGCAGCTATCACAGAAGCATGCAGACGTTGCGGTTTCCGCTGGAAAACATGTTTAGACCTGCTAGAAATACATTGAGAAGCGCGATAGCAAGTTGTGTAATTTATTCAGGAATTCTCTAGAAGCAAAGTTTATATTTTTATTGACCATCTTGATGGTCGGCCATTTTGCCTGATGTCACATTAGTTGGGTTAGTGAATGTCAGAGAGCGCTATTTTAGTTGGGTTGGTAATGATGAGAGATGCAATTTTTTAGTTTGGCAAATGATCGTCAGAGGGCGCCATTTTAGTTGTGTTGGTAATGATGAGAGATGCAATTTTTTAGTTTGGCAAATGATCGTCAGAGGGCGCCATTTTAGTTGGGTTGGTAATGATGAGAGATGCAATTTTTTAGTTTGGCAAATGATCGTCAGAGGGCGCTACTTTAGTTGGGTTGGTAATGATGATAGATGCAATTTTTAGTTTGGCAAATGACCGTTAGAGGGCGCCACTTAGTTGGGTTAGTGGCCGTCAGAGGCGCCACTTAGTTGGGTTAGTGAGCGTTAGAGGGCGCCACTTAGTTGGGTTAGTGGCCGTCAGAGGGCGCCACTTAGTTGGGTTAGTGAGCGTTAGAGGGCGCCACTTAGTTGGGTTAGTGGCCGTCAGAGGCGCCACTTAGTTGGGTTAGTGAGCGTTAGAGGGCGCCACTTAGTTGGGTTAGTGACCGTCAGAGGGCGCCACTTAGTTGGGTTAGTGAGCGTTAGAGGGCGCCACTTAGTTGGGTTAGTGTCCGTCAGAGGGCGCCACTTAGTTGGGTTAGTGAGCGTTAGAGGGCGCCACCTCCGCATCCGATGACCTTTGACCTCCACCTCCGGTGACCTTTGACCTCCACCTCCGGTGACCTTTGACCCTTGACCTTTGACCTCCACCTCCGGCGACCTTTGACCCCGTGACCTTTGACCCTTGACCTTTGACCCTTGACCTTTGACCCCGTGACCTTTGACCTTTGACCCTTGACCTTTGACCCTTGACCTTTGACCCTTGCCCCTTGACCTTTGACCCTTGACCTTTGACCTTTGACCTTTGACCTTTGACCTTTGACCATTGACCTTTGACCCTTGACCTTTGACCCTTGACCCTTGACCCTTGACCTTTGACCTCCACCGCCCGGCGGTGGAGATAGGACCGGCGGTTTCACACTACTAATTGTTTATTAAATTTCGTGTCAGAAACATGTAAGACGTTAATACAGTAAAAGTGACTATTACAGAGTTATTGTCGTTCTTAGATATGCTTTTGTTAGTTTTTGCAAAAAAGTCAATTTTTTCAAATGGAACACTGTATATTATTTCATTTTTGAATTTCTTATTAAATTTCACATCAAAAACATGTCAGACATTAATACTTTAAAAGTGACTATTACTGAGCTATTGTCTCTTTTTGATATAATTTTATCAGTACTATACTATATTAATTAAAACCTCAAAACTGACAAAATTATATCAAAAAGAGACAATAGTTCAGTAATAGTCACTTTTAAAGTATTAACGTCTTACATGTTTTTGATGTGAAATTTAATAAGGAATTCAAAAATGAAATAATATACAGGCTGTTCTATTTGAAAAAATTGACTTTTTTGCAAAAACTAACAAAAGCATATCAAAAAACGACAATAACTCTGTAATAGTCACTTTTAACGTATTAACGTTTTACATGTTTCTGATATGAAATTTAATAAACAATTCAAAAATGAACTGATATACAGGCTGTTCCATTTAAAAAAATTGACTTTTATACAAAAACGTGTCATCTAATTTTAATCCAGTTTTCTGCACATGCAGTTAGTAACTGTAAAAAAATAAAACATGCTTCTATTAGGACCTCTTATTGTAAACAATATTGCAAAAAATTTTGTCCATCTAATACGTCGTTTTCGAAAAATATAATTTTATACAAACATTGAATTTTTCAGAGAAATGGGAATAAGTCAAAAACTTTACACTTTAGGCCTATACTATCTTATTACTTTTTGACTAAAAATTATACGGGGAATTCAAAAATGCAATAATATATAGTGTGTTCCATTTAAAAAAGTATAACTATGGGTAGCCACCAAGTTATGGAACACTCTGTATAATACAAAATATTTTTAAAATGTCCCCTAATGAACAGCTACCACAAGAAAAAAACCGCTTCGAAATATCTTTACTCGTAAAGGCACAATCGGCCTTACCCGCGTAATTGACTCACCCTGTATAGCTATTTGTGATTGCATTCTCACAGTCAATACAATTAAATGTTATGGATCGCTTTATGTACATTAGTATATTAAAAATAATACAACTCAATTACATCTTGCGAAAAAAGAACGGAAAAAATTGGCAATATATTGGTATTTTTTTGAACATGTGTGCCACAAGGTTTTACAAAGTCGATAGTGTTCTTAGATTAATTTCCATTATCTCTCTCACGCTTAAATATTATTTACGAACCAAGTGCGTGAAATCATATTTCGCGAATGAGTGACCAGTTTAACACGAATTCCCGAAATGTTTCACGCACGAAGTTTGTACAATATTTTTTGTACGAGAACTATAATAATAATACATATTGTTAAATACGTTATCGTTTATGATACACTACTAATCTCTTGATATTAATTAAAAAAAATTGAGTTGGCAGTATTGATTATTTGAAGTGACATTTAATTTAAAATTATCAAATTCAAAAAATTCCATACAAAATAAAAACCTCACCAACATGAATTCTGATAATGAAATACAATGTACACCGCCTGAAATTCGCGAAGCTGCCAATATTGCAGTGGATACTTTATTACCCATAAAATCAAAACACTTATACTAAATTCGTAACTTGGGCTAGATCTAAAAATATACAAAAATACTCCGAAAATTGTTTATTAGTTTATTTTTAAAATTTACAATCAAATAAATCATTATGGTCCACTTATTCTATGTTAAAATCATGCTTAATAATATATGATAATACGGATATATCTAAATATGCAAAACTCATAGCGTATTTAAAACAGATAACGAAGCAACATCAGCCTAAAAAATCAGCAGTATTAACCGAAGAACAAATTACTAAATTTATTGTTGAAGTACCAAATTCTTTGTTCCTACTTATGAAGGTAAAGTCATTTCCGTATATTTAAATTCCATACAACACTATATGTATTTATAGGCTGTATTAATATTGGGTATTTCTGGAGCGTGTCGACGTGAAGAAACTAAAACAGGTAACAGCTGTACATTTGCAATCATTAAGCCTGAATGGATTGCATTAATTCGGCAATATGCAAATTTAAGACCGGACAGCCAGCAGCGATTCTTTTTAACATATCGCAATGGCAAGTGTGTTTGTTCACCTATTGGTCTTAATACAATTGGCAAAATTCCAATGCGAATAGCTTGATAGCGCAAGTAACTTCACAGGTCACTGTTTCCGAAGGAGTTCAGCGACATTGTTGGCAAACCAAGGAGGTGACTTGCTTTCAATTAAAAGGCATGGTGGATGGAAATCATCTACGGTTGCAGAAGGATATATCGAAAATTCTCTGCAAAGTAGAATTCAATTGGCTAAAACAATGAGCCCGTTAGAGATATCGACTCCGCCTGCAACTTGTTCGACATCTGAAATACAAGATATATGTAATAATACAATCAACGTT
Source organism: Amphimallon solstitiale (assembly GCA_963170755.1). NCBI lineage: Eukaryota > Metazoa > Arthropoda > Insecta > Coleoptera > Scarabaeidae > Amphimallon > Amphimallon solstitiale. The sequence continues at coordinate 100,719,349 of OY720676.1, read as the reverse complement.
ACTCTACCACCTTCGCAATCAAGATCAATTCAAACAAACCAGTTAATCCCTGAGGTATCAATCTCTGGTTGTCAAAATTGCCCAATCAAGATTTTTAATAATTGTTCCGTTTCAATTTCTGAAAAGATGAATAATGGTAATTTATATAATATTTGTTGCTGTTCTGACGTTGAATTACATACCTTCCAAATATAACAATTTCTATTTCATTTCCTTTTATTTTCATAGAAAAACAACGAACTGGGTAGCATATTACTAAGGTTAGGGATTTATGATTTTAAAATGTCACTAAATTAATCAAGTTCTAGGAAGTACCAACTTTACTTTTACGCACTCGTGTTTAAAGTGACTTTTTGCGCACGCAAATCGAATCGTGAAATGACAGGTTTTGATAAGCGAGTACAAAAATTAGTTTACATTGATCTAGTAAACGGTAAAATAGAGAGGTTAGCAAGCAACAATACGATACCTTGGAATGACCAGGTTCTATATGCCACCATAGTTGATCTGAGAAAATGGCTTCCAAAGTTTTAAATTTCTGTTGTTTTCTTCTATTTTAGTATATAATGGTCTAATTTGTTACAAGTTTTTGTTTATTTTTTGTCAGAATTCTAGTGGCTCCACCTTACTCATATGTGAATTAAAACATGTTAAACTTAAATCAGATAAAACACAGATAGGACTTTGTCCAAACTTTTGAAGAATTTTTGTAACAAAACAAGGTTCTTAGTGCCACTTAATACTTTGTCACTTTACATTCCAAGAGAAACGTTATTTTTGTTGGCCGGACAAGGTTCTGTATGCCACATAGAACTCTGTCTTCTAAAGCCACGTCTAGATTGATAGGAATTTGAGTTGATAAAATAATATTTTATTAACACACCTTAAATTCTATACTTAAGCAACTGAAAATAAAAATAAATTCATGAAAGTAAGAAATTCTGTAACATCATACTTATGTAACACAAAAAACTATTTCTAAAAAATGGGTACTTAAATAAGTTGCACAAATTTCTACAAATAAAAAGAACAAAACAAGTCAAAAAATTCACAATTCAAGAATTCAATTCAATTCAGGTGAAGTAATGCCTGATAATAGAGTTTGTCAATGTTAGGCATGCTTACTAGCATTTTCCTCAAAGCATCAATTTTTGTTTTAGAAATTTCTTTATTTTCAGGAAGTGTCCGTGGCTTTACTTCTAATGCTGACGTAACTTGCACAGAACGATCACGTCTATTGCCGTTAGTAATTCCACCCCGTGTGCGAACATTGCCACCTCCGCGTCCTCTAACAGTACGACGACAACGTGGTAGAATTATATTTCCAGACGCATAATTTTCTTGAAGATGGGAAGTTTTGAATTGTACAGTATTGAATTCTTGTGTAAATTTTAATGAAGTAACTTTGGAAAATGGTATAACTTTGTAATTAAAATGCGAAGCACATTCTTCATAATTCTTAAAATCGTCTGCTTTCATTTGAAGTATTACATATGGATGTTTTTTATTAACTGCCTTTAGGTTCTTCACAAACCCTAAAGGGGAAAAAAATTCTGCCTTCTTCATAAAAGTTTCTATTCTACTGTGAATAGCGTCCACTTCTTGGACAGCTCCATGTCCCGGTACTGAATAATTCATGGTTATGCTTTGCAATTCACTATTTTCCCTTAAAGTTTCCAAAACAGCAAATGAGAGATAAGAATTTCTGTTTTGTGCAATACATGAGTCGCTCCATGTTATAAGTTCTTCTATGTTATTATCTAATAGAACTCTTAATATAATTTTTATGATAGCACTTGCCAAACAATTTCCGGTTCTTCCCTGCATAGCTTCGTTCCAAATAGCGCAGTAGACCGTTTTAGTGGTAGTCAAATAAGCAGTTAAATTATACATACATAATTTTGAATAGTAAAAAAATGTGCCTATTTCTGTTCTCGGGCAGTTTATAACTTTTTCTAAGTCAAACACTAGAATGGGAATTTCGCTTTCCTTATCTTTCTTTTTGTTTAACCTCATAGCTTGTTTCTCTGCTATATGAGATTGGTAATCATTTTCTTCATCCTGTGTAACATTTCTTTCTGATTTGTGTATTTTATAAGTTTCGCATTTGTCACATCGGTCTGATTTGGGAATATGGAAACCGTAATTAAAGTTAGTGACAAATATACGACGGTACATTGATAATTTTACAGGTTGTTTTTCGTTTTCATTGCACCAAATCACGTATAACTCATACATTTTCGGAACACTTAAATTCGATTCAAGATACTGACGTTTAGTTCTGCTACGAGTATAATGAGCTTCTATAGTTGGAAATAATTTTATGTGTGTAATTACATCATTAAGCATGTCGCTGGATAGCCGTCTATTTGATTTAATACTTGTACCTCTTCCATCCTTTTTAGGTACTTCGTTGCTATCTTTGCCAGCATGTGCATTATAAACTGGCTTTTGTGATATGGACAGAGTGCCTAAGAAAAACTGTTTGCAAACTCTGATCATATCACCTCCTACCGGAAAGTAATATGTAAATGAGTACTGACGGCGGCTTGGTTTTTCATTGTCGTTTCTATTAGTAATACGTTTTTTAACGACTCTTTTTGTTATTTGTAACAAATACAAGTGTTTTTCATTTTGAGTTGATAATTTATAATAAGAAGCAAACAATTCTTTTCTCATATCGTTGGTGATTTGCTTACTACATTTAAATTTGCAATTTTTTAAACAGTCTTTTTTATTTATTACACATTTTGCAGGAACTTGCTTCTTTCTTTTATTAACATATGCCTCACCAGCTTGGTGTCTCCTTTTTCTTTCATTACATTTCCATGCTGTTTCATTTCTAATTCTCTTTCTTACGTTCTTTTTCGTAACTGCAATGATGATATTATTTTGTTAAATGAATTAACTAAAATTGACTTAAGTTTTTACCTTCCACATTATTTATAACAATTTCTATTTCGGGCGCTTCACCATCCTCTCTGAAATCATCCCTATTTTCTATCGTATTATCGACAGTATGTTTTAAGACTTCTGAATTTACAACTACTATACCATTAGTATTTTCTCCACTATTTGCAATAGCTACGTTTGCATGACTAAGACTTGTTGTTGCATTTTCGTCAAACGGAATAAACATCACAGGAGCACTACTGCTGTGAACAAAATTATAGGTTAGAAACGTAATTTTAACTTACAAACGTCTAAATCCTTACCAAGCAGCAACTATCATCCCACTTAAATTCTCCATGGTTTTGGTCACTGAATTAATTGAAATTATTTCTTTTTTATTTGATTTTGAAACTTTTTACTTCCAAAATTTTACCAACACAAGGCACGTGAATATTGTGTTGAACATAAATTTCAACAATTAAAATAAAACAAATTAAGACAAAGGTTTATCTGCGGTTTAAGAGTGACATGGTCCTATTTACGCAGTAGTTAATACCTTGTCATTCTAAAAACAGCAGATAGAACTGTGTTTCAGCAAAATATATAAAAAGGAGCCCACAGATAGAACCTTGTGCCCCCCTACTAACTGACTCATTTTCTATCGGATGGCTCTGAGAGTATCAAAACAACTAGAAAATGGTACATAGAACCTTATCACACTCATAACTCAATTTACTAAAAAATGTCACTTAGAACCTTGTCATTCCAAGGTATATTATAGTAGATTAAACAAGCAAATACTGCAAAGTTGAGAAGAAACAGTTTTAATTCCGTCTTCATTTTGTCTTTTGCACTCCTTGTCATCAACTCTCTACTTATACCTCACGTAGATCAAACACAAAATAATCTAATGAAAATATTTTATTTTTCACACAAAAATCTTGAAAACTACTTACCCAATTTTTTCTTTAGTATGAGTGTTCCAAATAGTAACTTTTTCATCATCACCTCCTGTTATAATAAACATTCCATCAGGTGAAAACCTTGAAACTCGTACACCTGCACTATTTTCTGGTAGAGCAGTAATTCTCTCTCCGTTCTAGTTAAAGCAATTTAACGATAAAACGAAATCTTGTAAAAATAAAACTTACCAAAGGATTCCACAGTATGGTCCAACCGTCCAATGAACTAGAAATTAACATTGTACCATCTCTAGAAAATTCTACATGATTGACGGAATACGAATGACTTTCTAGCGGCGATCCTTCAATTTCTTCTAATATTCCATCCTTATTACTATATACTTTGAATAATCGTACCATTTTATCACTAAAAGAGCCTTTATAAAACTTTCTCAAAAAAAAAAAAAGTAGTTACCTAGATCCAGTAGCTAATAAATCGTTACCGTAAAATTGGCAAGAGTTTATGGATGCTTCGGCTATATCATCAATCTTCTCTAATAGCTTTACGCTGTTATCACTGGATTCAGCATCTCTAACAACAGACATTTCTTCAACCCTGGAGTTCTGATTCATGTTGATCCAAAGTGTATGGTTTTTAACCAGTTCAGAATCACAATTAAGGGTGCCGGTTAGGTCCCATACTATCACAGACTTATCGTTCGAACCTGTAGAACCTTTTAGGTAATTAAAAATAATAAGAATTTGTTTGATATATGAGTTCCTTCGTGCGGAACACTGCGTGCCATAAAAAAAAATATTAAGATATTTATATAAATAACCAATTACAAATTCAAATATGGCAGAAACTGAGGCTTAGAAAAAATAAAGAAAAAGCCGTAAGCACAATTAAGCATATTTTTTGTGTTCCTATACAGCCAAACATGAATTCAAATATAAAAACACGTATAAACGAATCAGCTAGTAAAAATATGCACATATTTTAATCAAATTTTGTAGAAGTCTGTTGAGAATAATAATTGATGAGAAAAGTAGGAACAATACATCTTTGGGACAAATTTTAACGAAAGAAATTGTTTTTCATTTCTTTATCTTGCACCAGTTTCGTTTGATTCGTCGATTGGAATAGTCTATAGCTAGGAATTAGTACAAGAAGAAATGTCGCTACAGTTATTCGGTGTTCGAGAGATTGGTCTCAAGAAGGCAGGCAACATATTAGAAAATGTTCTGTATGGCCCAGAGGAACCATGTCCGAGCGGGAAGATAAGTGACTAAAATTCTAGGTATATAGGAACTTTTTTTTTCTTGGCAGAGAGAGGCTATAGAAAAACAATAAGATCGTTTGCGTTATTTCATATCGTCCACTATTCGACATCGCGCCCTTAGACAAGAATGGTGTAATATACGGGCAGATTGGGATGAAGAGTGGAACAATATCCTTTTTTCAAACGAATTATGTTTTTGTTGTTTACCCATGTGGTCGTAGACGAGTCCGAAGTGAACGAGGAGAAAGGTAGTTTCTAAATTTTGTTACGGTTTATATTTAATTAACCCTTTTATTTTAAAAAATATGTGATGACCCTGTATGCGGAAGTGTATGATGAATAGCATCTTCTTTACTTATTCTTTGCAGAAATTTGTTGTGTTATCTCCTGCCTTTGCGCTGAGTGACTTTCTCTTGGTCCTATATTAGAATTGTATCTAAATATTTCTAACAATTTTAGTACATTTATTTGGTCAATTTGATCAAATGTGTTCATGTATTTTCATGGCTAACTGGATATCACTATCGCTGCGCAATATTAAGGCCATAACATAACTTCAATTGACATGGTTGAAATTCATTCTGCTCACCTCAAAATATCGGCTCTCGCCATCTATTAATAGAATAATAAACCCAAAAGAACGAGTTCTCAATTTTCTTAAAATAAACTTTAAAACAAGACTTTAAACATTAACTTCATAACAATTAATATTAATAATTTTTATATAATGAAATAGAACAAAATAAAATTAAAAAACTCTTGCTGAAAATTAAGTTGTAATCGACGCTTTCAACTGTATTGGAAGATTTTGAAACTTTTACTATTCCACACCACAATATTTGCATCCTGGCCTATTTAGCTGCTCTAGCAGTAGTAGCATCATTTACATGTGATTTGCACCTCCTTTAAGCCTAACATGCGAAAACAGCATCGGAACTAAATGATCTTATTAAGACATAATAAAACCCATTATTTTGTTGCATAGTATACTCAAATGTTACAATAAACTGAGTTACATATAACATTTCTTAAAAGAAATACAGAATATTTCCAAATAACACCGTTTAAAAATGTAATATTCTCTAAACTCATTCTTTTTTTTTTGTATTTCGATACACTTTTTTCCACTTTGGCACTGTTACAATTTGTTAATTTTTTTACTTAGTGTTGGTGCTGCTTATAACAAATCGATTGAATTTCTATGCATACATTTTAGGACAGGCTAAATCTTCTTATTCGTACTTTTCAACTTTACGATGATAACAAGACACATTTTGGGTAATAATTATAGCATCTTTACTTATCTAACAGATACAAGTCTAATTACAGTACAAAAACGGACAATGTTCAAATATCTATACTAAACCCACTTCTATCCTTTTTAAAATTATTAATGTAATAAATTAGCTCGAAAGTACCTTAGCGTTCACATATCCTGACCGTAGAACGTCTACCAATGTTCAAATATCTATACTAAACTCACTTCTATCCTTTTTAAAATTATTAATGTAATAAATTAGCTCGAAAGTACCTTAGCGTTCACATATCCTGACCGTAGAACGTCTACCAAATCTTTTCTGATTTCTTTAAAATTGTACTAAATCAGCCCTAAAAAGACATTAGAGTACCCATATTCAGACTTATTGTTATAATAATGTGTTATTTCCACATTATTATTAAGTATTATATTCAGCTCATTGCCTGAATATTTTATTACACTCAGACGATTACAGCACTCGCTTCGCCCGTGCCGCACAGTTCATCCTCGTGCAATAAAGTTATCCACGCAAATTCCTTGCAACAATATACATACTATTATTGTCACTTATTTAGCGTAAGTGATATGTTTTCTTTTCTCTGATCATCTTGGTGAGAATTATTATTACTTTTAAAATGTTTATTTCTTGACTTTCTGAAAAATGGTTCTTAATCTTATTATCGAATTAATTAGAATTTACATATGCTAATAGATGAGTGGGTTTACGTATTCCAGTAAAAATCTTTATAATTTCTAAATAGGTTTATGTTCTTTTGTAGAGCGAATTCTCCTTTCTTCTATTACGGTTGCGCTTCTCCTCGTGGCCCGTGTTTTTGACAGATTAATTCATTCTGGTGGTGTTAGAACTTATTCTATTTTATGTGATTCCTTTTTAGGAAGTTTAATAAGTTAATTCTACACTAATTTGTGGATTAAGTGCACGTCCAAGTACAGAATATTAGATTTAACGTTTTTAGACCAAGGATGTTGTCGATGTTAATTGATTCATATTGAAATCTGTTCGACGCACATGTTGGACTACTTACCTACATGTGATCACTACTGACACTATTGGAGAGTTACAATTACTGGAGAAATTTACTTACATTTTTTGCGGCCACTAGATAGCGAGTTGTTTCCTGTTTTATTCTCATGAATTTTTCTTTGGATAAATATTAGTTCTTTCTTTTTTTATATTGCTGAGGTTTTGTAGTGTGACTTTTTTTGTCTTGGAATTTCACTTCTTGTTTTGGTGCAGAGTAAAGCATTCGGCGTGCTCTTTTCTAGAATGTCACCTTGTTGCTCAAGTTCAATGAGCTGCTTACTGTCTGTTATTGATCGATTGATTCGATAGAAGCGATTGAACATCTCTCTTAGTTCACGAAGAATACAGATGAATTAGTCCCTATGAAAGTTCACGCTCAGAACATTCTGCTTTTTCTGGGTTTTATCACTTGCTATATAATATTTACAATTAGGTCATCACATCCCTTCGGGAGTGTGACGTGATAGAAAGATTTGAGTAACTTTTGTGTAGGCGTAACTTGGATCAAAGCTCTCGACAGCATATTGAGTTTTGACACAGGTGATTAAAATATTTTAAGTTTTTTGTAACCCGTTACAATTTTCATATTAGGGTTTGAATATTAACATGTTGTACAAGGGGATTAATGATAAGATATTACTTTGAATTAAGATTGAATAATTAATTATTGCTTTCTACTTAGGATATTTTCCATTATTTGAGGTTTTTGCTCAATATCCGCAATCCTGTCTCATTTCTTTTATATTTGTTTTAATCGGAGAATATGTTTATTGATTAACGTTTCTTTTAATTAAGTGTTCGTTACGAACCGAAACACATCGTTTTGCCTGTACACTGTCCCAGAACCCTATCTCAGAGACAGGTGAGCTCTTTTAGTTTTAATAACTTACGAAGGACTGACACTGTGTATACCCTCGAGCCACACGCCGATGAGGTCCAGCCCCCTCTATGATGGGAGATCGTAAGGCAATTTCAGTAAGTATACTCACATGTATTCAGTGATTTTTTTATTGTGCTTCTCTGATTTTTTTCCGACAATTTTCTTTTCTAGAGCTTCGCTCTAGTGACACTGCACTTACTAGAAGATTGTTGGTATGGGATAAAATTGGCATATGAAGTAGATTGCTTTAGTATTCCTTCGAGACCATTTAAATGCTAAGATCCGCTTTATCGCATGCCACATTCCAGCAAGGTTGCAGCTACTACATGATTCCTGCAAGAGACCAACATTAATATTCTCTATAATTGCCTTGCGCGGCCGCCAAATATATCTTCCATAGAACACGTCTGAAATATAATAGGTCAAAGGGTTTCAATGGTCCCTAACCCCTCCAATGACTTACATGACGCCGTACAAGTTTTTTAGACTGATTTTCCACGGCTAATAGCAGAAGTATTTGATTACGTGGACCGCCAACTGATTATTAAGCTCCTCTATAATGGGTATGAATGTTCTATGTAAATTTTAACAATTACTACTGTGCACCCAATAAACATTCGTACATTTGGTTATAAAATATATACACATACTGGGCGATTCGTTTTTATGTCATATAGAAAATTTGAATTTTACTACTGCTAAAACAATACCAATAAACTAATAAATAATTTGTTATTAAAATAACAGATTTTTAAAGATAAACGTAAAATCAAACAAATGATAGAACAAGGGAAAATATAACAAAAAATGGAGGAGGAAAACGACAACAAAATCGCTAATCCGGGAGGAGATATGAATCTCATCCAGCCCGAGGCGAGAACAGAGGACGGAACCGAACAGCGCCATGACAGGATATTATTAATATAATGTCTTTTGAGTATTGGGTTTATGCTGTTCTTAAATAAATCTAAAAGAATCAAAATCAAATTATGCATTAAACGACAATTAAAGCAACGAACTAAAACAAGAGATATGCCTTCTCTCTTATAATGAATTTATGTGAGAAGGGTTGCGCGACGTTTGTATATTACATTTACACAATTAACGGGAAAACGGCAAAGAAATATTGGACAGACGATATATCCAGGTTTGACTAGTTTTTACAATTGAGTTTGATTTTTAGTTGAAACCAGTGCCAAAGTGGATAAATTAATTAATAGACCAAATAGGAAGAGTAGCTCAATATTTATACTAATGGATTTTATCATTCATGACGTCAAATCGATGAAGCTATAAATTTACTGAAACAAATATTTTTTAATTTGAAAGAACGTAAGCCTATTGGTTATTTATCTAAATAATTATTTTTACTATAGACACTATGAAAAATAAAAAGTAATTAATTATAGTTAAGCTAATCGTTTAGTATTAAAATAATAATAAATTTGTTAATATGTACATACTTTGAAAAAAGATGTGTAATCAAAACTATGTTCTAAGTGCCATAATAGAATAGAAGTAGTTAATTTAATAAGAACAAATTAATATTTATACTATTCTGTCTCAGAGTAAATTATCTCTTTTACAGTACTAATATGGATAAACGGGATATAAAAATGATTATAATTTTGTATTTTTCCAAATTTATTTTCAGAAAAGAGAAGCGACATATTTATAATTATCAAATTAACAATAAAAGAAATTGTAAAACAAGTATTTTTAGCAATATTCTTTTTATTTTAATAATAAATCCCTGTAACATTTGATGAATTTTACAGAACATTAATTGTTATCATAATATCACTGTTCGTGTTCGCTCTGATCAAGCTTTTGTTCGTATATTACGTATTTGTATACGTTTTGTTAAAAGCTGCCTGTATTAAATATATGACATGTGCATATCTATTCTTTGTTTCTAGTATCGCTCATTCTATTATATTTCATAAATCTATCAGTCTATTGAAATATACTGTTTCTGTTTTTAGTCGCATGTTTCTTCTTGGCCCAACCGCTTTGATATATTCTATCAGAGCGGTTGGGCCAAGAAGAAACATGCGACTAAAAACAAAAACAGTATATTTCAACAGACTGATAGATTTGGACATATAGGAATAACGATAGTGAACAAAATACTAAATAGAAGAAGAAGCACCTACTGGAGGAATATTTAACGATGGGGAAATTATTGTAATTTCCCCATCGTTAATTTTATTCCTGCTTTTATATTGCCACCCTTAATTAGCGAAAAGGTATCCGAAATATTAGTATACATTATGGTAAGTATTTACTATACTAGCTGTCCATCAATCTCTTCGAGCTTGAATCGCTTTTCGCGTCCGCTTACAGTTTTATTATAGTTCGCTGTAAAACGCAAAAAAAATCATTTTTGATTTTCTAAACTTTTGGCACACCTTGTATAGACGTATATTTTTGTCCACGAAGTACTGTCACGGTGACAGGTGGAACGACAATTTAAAGCATCTTAACGTCAGTCTGACTTTTCGTTGTTGGAGTTTGAAATTTAGATGCTATTTAGCGTAATACTAAGACTTGACACTAAAAGATTCATAGTTTTATTAGTTTTACACAATGAAAGGACTAAATCATTATTGAAAATGTAATATCAGATTTATTTTAATTTTGCATAATTTAGCCTGCCAATTATCATAGCCCGCAAACATACTTTTGACATACCTTTTGTTATAATGCAAATTTGTGAACAATGCATGCCCATTACACAGAAGAATCAAGTTTTAAATAAAATGTTGGTATAGAATAAGTATGACTTATTACTTTTATTTATAATAGTGAATTTATAACTGGCTTCCATATTAATAATTAGTTTCATTTGCTGCTCTGAAATTGTTCCTGTCAAAGTGAGTTTGCAGTGGCATTGAGTCGTCGCCTGTAGATCGTGCTCTGGCTATGTCGGTTGCTGAGACGATCCTATTATAATTTAAATATTTAGTAGTGACGCTGGTAGTTGAACTAAAAACAATAACCAAAAATAATACTGACCGACGTTGGAATATCTGTGTAAACATTTTGCTTACACACACTGTAAAAAGAATATAATTTGTAATTGTTGGATCATTTTGTGATTTTTATTAAGTATTTAAGGAAAAATAACACAAAAAGGTAGTTCATGATTACAACCAATCCATCGAAATAAGAGCCACCAGCCTGGGACGCGATCATCATCAACCATCATCAGAATGTTTGATTAACAATTTGATTTAATGGTGTATTTTCAAACATATCGCATTAAATGATTGAACGCTGCCCATACTTCAAACTTTCTACTGACAATCAAACTATTTAGTAGAAGTAATTGTTGAATTAGACTGGAATATTTACTTTAGTAAATTGAATAGTTACAAAACAATTGTCATTACATTGGAATTTGATTCGTCTGTCACCTAGTAATAATAATATAAATCATATTTTAAGGTAATTGTCTAATACCGTGCCGTCAAATACTTTTCGCATTAGAGTAGGCTGTTTTTGAAGTTTTTAATCAATGTTGGTGTACATGCTAATTTTTTGAAAACTTCAAATTCTGACAGTTGTCATACTTAAATTCAAATTATAGACGCCTATTATTATTTATATGACATAACCAAACTATTAAAATTATGCACTGTCACCAACCATTAAAAAAAAGCATGGCCGTCTCTAATGCGGAAAGTAGGTATTTGAAGGCACGGTATATAGGCAAAACTAAAATGGATCTGATAGCACTTTTCTCATTAATATTTTAGTCATTTCGCTGTATAAAATTTGTAATTTCATATCTTTTTGTGTCAAGGTCTACAATAAATATCGATGAAGCTTAAAAACATGAACCATGAAATATCAGACAGATGTCAGGGTGTTTAACCTTTTTTTTTTGAAATAATTCAAATAAATCATGAAAGCAGTTCAGATTTCATCACGAACTGAAATCGATTGATCGTTTTGACGTTTTATAACCTGCAATTAAATTTTTGTGAAATTGCCAACATTAATCAAAAGTCAGATGGACTTTTTCTGACAATTCTGACGTTTCCTGTAACATTTAAGCCACCTAACGTGAATGTTGAGCTGACCAACATTTCGCGTATGCTCTAGTTAAATATATCGGTGTTAAAATAATAATAGATGAGTAAAGATGGCTACACCCTTTAACTGTTACTTAATTTTAGTTTAATAATATACTATGTTCACCAATTTTGATCAGCATGATGTATTCGTTTCTTTGAATTACAATTAACGTAGGGCTTCCGGGACAATAGTCAATAGAAATAAATTTATATGACGTTGGTTGCAAATAATCAAGCTCATCAGTGCTCCATAATGTTTGTCATAAAATGTCGATATAAGTCATCAAGTGCTGATTATTCAATTTACTCTTTCCACCTTTTTTTTATTTAGGACACATTAATTTAATAGAATACTTGCTATTTTTGTTATTCCATGAAACTCTTCGAGTTTGAATTGCTTCTTTGGAACGTGACTACTGCCAGTCGCAGAGGCACTTGAATTTTAACGGTTATAAATTTTCTTTTAATTAGTTTATGAATGAAGATGCAAATTAAATGAAATATCTCTAGAAATTAATTATACATTATTGTGGCATCTATAATTATAGACAAATGGATTTATTAACTAAAAAATTTCCCATAAAATGTTTAACATTTCTATAGAATTTACTGAAAGCTGATTACTTGGAACATTTCGTTGACATTCAAGTTTGATATAATGCGTGTGCACCTAGTCTAAGTTGAATGTAAGTAGGCCGAACAGGTAAACCTAAGATGGTTGTATGATCAAGATTTGTTGTATCATATATAAATTTCTTTGTTTTTTAAATTTGGTAGTACTCTAACTTTATTTGTCTCAAGTTTTATGATAAACGTTGCCCATACGTTAAATTATCTTGCAAACTGTCATGGTGGTGACAGTTCGATCTATTGCGAGAATGAATTGTCAAATTGAATGTCACTGTAGACATACCGTGCCTTCAATTAATTTTTTTTGGAATAACCTACGATTTCAATATTAATTTGAAAACACTGTGGAACTTTTCAATAAATTGACTTAACTATGACAGTAGGTAGTCAAAATGAAAAACATTACTATAGCACAGTATTCCCAAATTAATATTGATATCATAAGCTACTCTAAATTTAAATTAAAGACGCTGTATGTATATTTGTATGTAAGATGACAGAGATGTGTCCAAGACATTAAAGATACGATAAATGACCGATACAATAGTAATAATAATAATAATTGATGATAATTGATGAGCAAGTGCTCTTTTAAGATTTTGATTTGAGTGGTTTTCCATCTGGTTATAGAAACTGAGCGCTCTTTCCTTGATGTAGTCAATAATGGTTGGGGTATTTGTTTCATTCATTATTTGATTATTTCTCATATACCATGGAGCATTTAGTATCATTCTAAGACTGGTGTTTTTTGATGTTGGTCTTGCACATATGCACCCATGCATATGTGAATATTGGACCTAATACTTGTTTGTAAAGTAGAATTTTGTTGTTCGTGTTCAGCTGGCTTTTTCTGCCTATAAGAGGCCATAGTTGACATCTTGTTTGTTTGGTTTTGGTTATCGTTTTTGCTATGTGTGTGTTATAATTGAGCTTTATATCCAGGTATATTCCCAGGTATTTAATTTCTCTACTCCATGGTATAGTGTTGTTGTTGATGGTTATTTCGTTGCCTGTTGTTTTCAGATTCCTTTGAAAGATTATTGCTTGGGATTTGTCTTCGTTTATTGTTGTCCTCCATTGTTTGAACCATTTTATCGTGTTGTCTAGGTGCGTTTGGAGTTCCTGTACCGCGTTCGTCGGACATCTTGATGTTGAGAGCAGTGCCGAATCATCTGCAAAGGTGGCCGTATTTAAGTATCTTGTAGGATTTGATACTGGTATGTCTGCTGTAAATATTGTATATAGGTGAGGTGACAGGCATGAGCCCTGAGGGACTCCCGCTGTTGGATGTTTTATTGAGGAAAGTGTGTTCTGGATGCTAACTTGAAAGCAGCGTCCTTAGAGAAAACTGTTCGTGATTTTTATGACGTGTGTTGGGTAATTGTGTATTATCATTTTATATATGAGTCCCTGCCTCCAGACTTTATCAAATGCCTTTGCTATGTCGAGAAATACAGCTGCTGTCACTTGATTTTTGTTGAATCCGTCTTGGATAATCTCAGTGACTCTTGAAAGTTGTGTTATCGTTGAATGTTCTTCTCTAAAAACCCATGTTGATCTTCTGGTATTATGTCTTGATTGTCAGAGTGGTACTTTATCTTCTGTAGGATTATTTTTTCTATCACTTTGCTAATGGATGGTAACAGGCTTATGGGCCTGTAGCTGCTTGGTATTGTTTTTGGTTTTCCTGGTTTAGGTATAACTATTACTGTGGCATGTTTCCATATCTTTGGGAATGTTTGGAGTCTGATAACGGAGTTTGCTATTGCTAGAATTGACATTATTGCTTTTGGGGGGGGGGGGGTTGTAGTGATCTGTTGGTGATGTTGTCTATACCAGGAGCTTTTTTGGGATTTCATGCTTTAAGGATTGCTTTTAGGTTCTCGGCTGTGACTGGGTCGTTGCTAGGGGAGTGGGGTTCACGTATTTCTCTGCTTACTACTTTGTGAATCTGCATTACGTGTTGCATGTCTACTTCATCCAAGTTCGGAGTGAATTGCTCTTCTAGTGATTCCGCTAGAGCTTCTGGTTTTTCTTCTGCTGTGACTTGTGTGGAGTTATTGAATTGAAGTGGTGGGATTTGTATTTGTTCTCTTTTGATTGCCTTGATTATTTTCCATGTCTTAGAGGGCTCTGCACCTATTTCTTCGAGTGTTCTTTGCCATTCTACATTTTTCGGTTCCAGTAATTCCTTATGTACTTGATGTTGAAGGTTGTTTAGTATAGTTTTGTCTTCTCCTAGCTCTGTTCTTTTCCTTTATTAGTTCTTTAATATGATGTGGTAGACTACCTGATTTATATATCCTTTCTATTTTGATGGTGTTATTTTCAACAGCGTTTGTTATTTTATCTTGTAGTGATTTTATGTTCTGTTCTAATTCTGCAGTGTTTTGTATTTTAGGAACTGCAGTGATGGTTTGTTCTAGTTCTGTTTTGTAGCCGGCCCAGTCTGTCTTGAAGGTGTGATATGTTCTTTCGGTTATGTCTTCGTTCCAAGTTATTATAATTGGAATGTGATCAGAGCTCATGACACTTTCAGTTTCTATCTTTATGGTTTTGTTAATGTTTTTACTGATTGCTAAGTCTAATTGTCTAATTGTGTGCATCTAGCCCAAGGTGAACGTCGACAGACCAAAACAAAAAAAAACCAAGACGGTTCGGCAATTAAATGTTGTTTCATGTTATTCGTTCTATAAAATTGGTAGTACCATGCCTTGTGTCAAGTTTACGATAAAAATAGTGTATACTTCAAATTTTTTGACAGACTGTCATCGTGACACTTATACGACAATAAAAAGTTGATGTTTAACCAAATTGTCGTTCCACCTGTCATCCTGACAATACTTCGTTGTTGTGTATTCGTTCACACATAAACTTGTGAGAACGAAATGTCAGACTGAGAGTGCTTAACAACATTGTCTTTCCAATTGTCAAATGAAATTAACAACATAACATGATGAACTTTAACAAAACATGTTTTAAACTTACAGGTCATTGAGAGAATTAATTAATTTTCATATTACGCTTTAATAGTTGTATATATATGTACTTTGTAAAACCCAATCAAAAATCTTGCTGGCTCCTAATACCATTTAACCGAAAATGTACTTCTGATTAGTTTGTGCCAACCCGCATAGTCGCGTACTTTAAATGCTTTCTTTTATAACTGAATTGATAAACGAAATTACATAAATGCTTATGGGAATTTTACATATTTGATGTATTTATGTTATTTTGAAGTGTTTCGGACACATCTGACAAATAAAGAAAACTCAGATGATTCTTTATTTAGGCTTGCTTCGGTACTTCTTTCGCGAGAAGTGACGACATTTCGATTTGTGTTTAATATATCTTAATAAAATATAGAAAGATCGTTATATTTGTCACTGTACTTACGTGCGATAATACACTTTAAGTTTATTTTATCATATCCGTCGGCATTGTTCCTATATTCATAAATAGAAAAGAAATAGTAACAATTGATAATAATAACACTAATACGTATCTGAAAGGTACCACTTTCCCTTCATAATCCCTTTATTTGTCGGCCTTCTGACATTTAAACTTGACAACCGATCGATAAACGTGAATAGATAGTCATTATGTGTTGTGTATTACACGACTGGTGCTTTCCGCTAATTTTGACGTTTCCCGGCAAATGCCATATCGCGAACTCAAACTGATTTGACGGTTTTGATAATTTATAACCTGAAATTGAATTTTTCGTGCGTTTAACTTAACCTTATCCGAAGTTTGATGTGTCACGGTCATCTGTATCGATCCACCGCCATTTTAAAATCGAACCTAGTCCATATTTTTTATTTTACACGTAGGCCTTATGGCAAAATACTATGATTCATACTCTTTTTCTGCACGTTCTAAAATTTTCAAAAACTCCTTTCGGGCCCTCGTTCTCTCTTCGGAGACGTGAAAAATGGCCTAAGGCACGTGGGACCGTGGTCCCCGTCGCGTGACACTTTCGTTCCCAGCGTAGATGCGCCAGGTTCTCAGAAAACTGTCTCCCCAATTCGTCAATTTTGGGGTATAGCTTTGCCGTTTTAATCGTTCGTGTTAAAAAGAGCGAGACAATTGGCTTTTAGTATATATAATTATTGCGCTTACTTTTCAGTCATACAATCCGAATTACGTATAATCATAAAAATAAGACTAACGTGTTTTATAGTTAAGAAATTGTCCGCATTGCAGTTGCGTGGTTTCCGTTGTATTTGTACGTATAACACAAGGTTTTCACCAAACATGCTTTATACTAGTTTTACAATCAAGCCACCAATATAATGTAAAAATATTTATTAAAATTAAAAAAAAAGAAATAATTTTACTGAATTTTCTTCTATAATATTTCTATCTAGGTACATCATAAACACGCAGTCTTAACTCTTATTTATCTACGATAAAGAAATAAAGTAATTTACCTGAACAAACCAAATTGGAAAGTCTTGAAAAGTTAACACAATTAACGTATCGGCTATGACCTGGAAGTGTTGAAATACAGTAACCATCAGGGCTCCAAATTTTCACTAATTTATCGAGGCTAGCGGAGACAAGGAGCGATCCGTTGTGGTTGTATCTAACACATGTAACGGCAGAGCTGTGCCCGCGTAACGTTAACATTTTTTCTATAGTTACTTGATTTTCTCCATCTACATGTTTAGGGCATGAATTGCACGTAATTTTCCAAATAAATATTTTTTCACAATTCCCACTGGTGCATATTGTGTAGGATTTCGCCAATGGATTATCTCCTACAAAAAGGAAATTTTACCGTAAATAAGTAATACGCTCAATTTTATTTTATTATTATAGGTAAACTAAAATAGTTATCGCACATTCGAGCTAGTTTATGTTTTTTTTTTTTTTGTAGAAAATACTTTTTCTCCGAATCCATTTAGTACCTATTTCTTTACGAATAACCAATACCTACTACATATGGTAGTCAAAGGCTATTGTGTAGTCATAATCTTTTTTGAGTTGATAATGCTATGACGCTTTGTTTTTGCTTGTGTAATATGTTAGTGCTGGATTATTCAAAAACTTAATCGTCATTGTTATTCAGTTATAAACAAAATATAACGTTTTATTATTAGTTTGACAGAATATGTTACTAAAAGGAAAATTCACAATAAACCTATAAAAAACCGTATCAAAAGCATTTTATCGCACTAATGCCTTGTCGAACGCGTTTTTGTTTTATAGATACTTAATATACAAATAAATGTACAATGCACATGACTCTCCTTGTGTCTTAATTTATATGCCAGTTATCTATCCTCTATTTCTTATCACAATTAGATGTCAAGTACAAAATTTTATTTAGGTACTTTTCTAAATTATATGAAAAAGTTGGGGAACATTGTCGACTTGAAAATTCAGATCCAGATGAAACTTTAAATTAACTTACAGTACCGTTCTTAAGAGCAGCACAGTTTTCTTAGCAACCTGTTTTGACTTACAGACGCCTACAAAATGTTGCCTTTTATTTTTGTATGAACATAACTTTTTTGTCAAACATATTCGACTGTACATTAAAAATATGATGAAAATACGTTTTTATAAATTAAGCAAACCCTGATTTGTTTAATTAAACTCTGATTTTATAATTATTAATCGCTAATACTATGTGTACTGATCATTACTGTAAATTACCAAAATTAGAAACTAAGTCGCTAAAAAATAATGTCTACGAAGAAATTAATTCTAACGTAATTGGAACGTTGTGTGCATGAGATGTTCTTCAATTAATAAAATTTGTATTTGCACACAACTGTTGAAAAAATGCGACTTTTTCTTTACAAATATGCGCAAATCATAATGTGATATCTGAAAAATATTTGTTCAAAATTAGAAACTTTCCTGAAAGAAATTTTTATCATTTAATTTCGCTGATTAATATTATCGGTGTCAATTGGGATGATTATAATGTTCGAACCTTTCAACAAGCCCCTCTATGGGCTATATTGGATGATACATTAATATTAGTCAGATATTAACACCAAATACACTAATACATCGTATTTGGTGTTAGTGTTAAGTCACAGTCTGCATTTTAGTCTCACTCATACTCGGATATGTGTTTAAACATGTGCAATCAAAATATATGAAGTTATTAGTCTTTAAGATAATATAAATCGTGCAAGAAAATTTGAAAATAAATATTTTCTTTTAGAACTTCTAATGTATCATATCAACACGTTCACTGCCATGTTGGCACCATGGGACCAACGCAGATGTTGCTTCATTAAGTCAGAATAGCCCGATCGGACAACTTAAATATCACATCAACGGGCCATGTTGATCTCTTGACCCCAACAGTTTTTTTGAGTCCTACCAGATAGTTTGTGCACAGTTAGTTATTAACAACGGTGATAATAAAGCAGCATGGCCTAGAAGCAATATACTATACATATAATATGGTCAATTTTTAAAAATTAGATCTGTCCCCCCTATCCATCCATGATCCAGTCAGAGCTAATTAACTCTGCCCGAAGACATGTTTGCGTTCTGTTGTGGACAAGCGTGCAGTTCTGAATCTGAATGTGTTCTGGATTTAGAGTATGTTCTGATTCTAAGTCCGGTATTGAATATAGGTTAAGTTATCGATCTAGGTTCGGTTCCGAATCAAAGTTGGATTGCATATTGTCATTCTGTTATTGATCAAATGGCTTTTTTTCTCTATATAAACGTTCGTTTATTTGCTATGGTGTCTGAATTCGATGAGGATTCCGAATTTGTTTCGGATTTTGGGCTTATATATACGCTCTCAGAAGAATCAATTGTCAAATCGCCGGATAATAAGCGTCCACATTTTTATACATAATTTTTAATTCACATTGCTTCAGAGGTTTAGAATATTTACACTTTGGGATATCTAGAATCACAGTATATGTTTTCAAAATATTTGCTAAACATCTTGTTATACTTGTAACTTTCGAGTATAATAGATATTATAAAATAAATTAACAACGAATGTGATATTTTCAGAGTGTAGGACGAAGCACGCTCAATAGTATAAAATTGCTCTCCAAGCCGCGTAGATCTGGCGGACCAACTACATTTCTTATATGGTGACTTATAAGCATCGATGGTAAAAAAATATAGATGACCCAGAAAACTAAATTTTCAAATACATGCTTGACAATTAACATGTTACTATACCTATTTCTTCATGTACAGCTCAGAGATCAATTTCTTTATTGTGCGGTCATCAAACATTTTTCGTGTACAATGTTTCAAACAGGAACTTGCGATCTTGCGCTGATTCAAATATGTTGGGATATTGATTAGTGAGAAGAACTACCATATATACGCCATAACTAGCAATCCTAATGAAATAACTAAAATCGTAGTTATAATTTAGTCAGGTGTATTTACTAAATGTTTTAAGTACTATGTTGTCTATTTATATATTTTTTATGTGTTTTCAACGCAGTTGAATATTTTAGCAACTGACTATATTCTTTATTTAGAACCGGAATGTTAAAAATTTATATTTTAATTGTTACTTTCTTTCCTGAGATGTTTATTGTACAGTTTTAACCCACCTCCCTCCGCCGTTAGCTTGTGCCACCGCGCACACTTTAGAAAGCCTGAGTTTACTCAAAGAAAAAACCGAAGAAAGACCACTACCTAGCTTGGTATGATATAAATTGAAAAAATTAAAATTTATTTGTGAAATGAAACTGATCAACAGATACTTAGAAAGTTATTCTTGTTTATGTACTTGATTATAACTTATATTAACCATTTCTAGAGAACACTTAATAAGTAGAAAATTAATAATAAAAATTTAAATTATGTTAATAAATAAAATCAATTTATCTTCATTTTAATGTTTATAGGATAAATTGTATGTCATGTAGTACAGTAAGGCTAAAATGCATTAACACACAGTTATTATAATTTCATAAAGCTAAAGGAGTTAGTTACCTTCGTGAATAATTATAGGTGAAGCATCTATAGATAAAACACCTAAGTCATGGACGTTATCTTCGCTGGCCACTGGTTCACAGGGGTCATCTTTCGTTGTATCGTTAACATCATTCATTGACCATATATTTAAAATCTCCAGTGTACAGCCACTAATCGCATACATGGAGTCAGGCGTAAAAGTGAAAGCTTGTGTAGTTCCCTCATGAAGGAAAAGTGTCCTATAAATAAATTAAAAATTGTTATGAGAAGTATATTAAGTGTATATAAATTTAATAATCACACAGATTTTATATAATAAATAGACAAAAACGTATTAAAAACAGTAAGGACGAATTAAGAAAGAGTTCAATTCGAGCGTCTATAAGTTAATTTGCGAAGATTATAGTAAAGTAAGCCAACACGAAAGCACATCTGGATGAAGAATGAAGGAATTCGCGAAGAGCTACAGATCTAAAAAACTAAATTCAACTTCCGCTCATCATTGTTTAGAGCGCAATCAGTGTAGGTATATAATAAATTGGGATGTCATAAATGATAAAAAAAACTCCCACTCCATTTAACTTAAAATTGTATTAGTAAACACCTCTCCCTTTAGTTTTATCTCATCAATTAAATTTTAGCCAAGTAGAATTAATATCCGAAGCACTCAATTCAAGTATGTAATACTTTCTGAGACAAAAATGTTAACTTTAGAAATACTATTTTGCAAATCAAGGCAAGTGAATGCAATTATTATGCAATATTTTTTAGTGAAGGTTGGTAATTGAAGAATATTTAAAAATATTGTTTTAAATTTTACACACATACTTTTTCTACAATCTCCATTTTAATAAATAAATAAGAAACAGAAAAAAACTTCCGATTTGCAGCGTCAAAATTTGAAATCATATTAATGTTCTCCATATACGTATTGCACTGATCTTGAGTTTGGTAGTAAATTATAAATAGGTATAATCAAGATCACTTCGAGATTTAATTTAATTAATTACTATTTTATTTATTTTATCATGATGTGTATATGTATTAAGTTAATATTTTGCCAAAATTTAATTTTTATTTACGTAAAATAGTATTAGAATAAGCATAAAATATTACGTGAATTATAACAAGAAAGTGTTTCCCGCACGAAACATACTGTGACCGGGGGAGATATGATGATAGATGCATTGGACAAATCATGAATGTGTAAACAAGTTGATACTTACATATTTGAAAGATTAGTAGTGGCTGCTTTCCCGGGTGGTGCAGCACTGCAGCTATGTATTTCTGGAGGTGGTATCGGTATCGTACCGAAGATAACCGTACGTTTTTGTGAAGAAAAATATGCATATAAGTCGACACACGATCAGAAAACGGGAGATGCTTGGTGTAAACCGCACTCAAAAGAAAAACAAGAAGTAGGTGGAAACCTCTTTTTCCTCTTAAAATAAAAATGTTATTTTAACTTAAAAGTTTATTCATGAATCGGAACTTAGAATAATTTTTCTAAGTATCGTAAATCCGATTTGAAAAATTATTCTAAGTTCCGATTCATGAATAAACTTTTAAGTTAAAATAACATTTTTATTAATTAATTTATTAAATTAGGACTTGCAATATTTTATAGATTAAACATTATTCTGACATAGAAATTTGTTCACGCATTGGAACTTATAATATTTTCTTAATAATTTTACTGTACTTATATAATTTTTCAATCGATGTGGGAATATTTTTATGAATTAGATATCATTTTAATTCAGGAGATTCGTTTATATTGGGACTTATAATTATTTTTCGGAAATAATTATTTGTGTTTGGAACAGTTTTATTTAATTAGAACTTTAATTTTTTTTTTATTTCTTTTTTATTACTAGAATGTTTTATTTTTATATGCAGGGTTATTACACCGTGTGTTATGGTAAAGCATTTTAGTGTCTGTAACGATCAAATTAGATAGCCGAATCATAATTTTTTTGAATTAAATATAACACTACGTTTTTAATTAAATTTTCTTTATTATTTTATTTACAAGATTAGAAGATTCGTAGTTCAATAATTTTGTTTTATGTACATATAGGACAATTAGACTGTGACAAAGTTTTTAAAAATATATTTGAGATGGATGAGATTGAGATGCTGTACGAAGAGTTAAGGTGATTTAATAATGTTTATTATTAGTGTATATATATAGTGTTGTAAAAATTTTTTTCTTGAGTGGTGTTTTGTATTGGAATCTTAGAACGAGGTAAAATTTTTATTTATTTTTTTTATATATTTTCTTTATATTAATTATATTTTATTGTGTTTGTGTATTTGATATTGACGTGTTGGGTAATAGATCAGGGATGTGTGCAATGAATTAAGTAGATGTTTAATTGATAGCATGGAGCCTTGGTGAATCCTTAAAGCACGAATTGGTCTTGATGGTACTGTTTTGGGAGCGAGCAGAGGCGCCAAGCAGAACTAATCAGGGCTGAGTTAATTAATTGAATGCACAAAGACATTTTTGTATTACATTCAAATATATATATATATATACCTTAAGGGGTGAGCACATAGTAGTGTATGTTAGGGTTGTGTCCAACGAGTTGAAAAGCATACTCGTAGGGTGGAACTTTGGGGTACCTACCAGTGTGGATTTGTAAAATTCTTGAAATATTCTATTTATTACTCTTAGTCTTATCGAAAAAACAGTACTCTGCAAATCCTGTATAACAATGGACTGAACTCATCAGTTAATGTTTTTAAATAAGAATTCAGATATTAATCATTTATGTTCCAAAATAAAATGAAAATTAAATAATTTTTCCTGGCTAGCTCCTGTTTTTATCTCAGGACGATTCAGGTAAAGAGATCAGAAAATAATCCTCGGACATTAAATGGTACAAACAAAGAAAAAAAGGTATTCTAATTAAATAAAATACGAATACAAACAACATGTGCAAAATAATATTAAATTCAGTTAAAATAAACACACAATGATAATAACCTCACAACTAATTCAGTATTGACACATTAGTTGCATCTACATATTTAACTATTGCCGTCTCTACAAAAATAACACATTATACATTATTTATTTTGAGTTGCATTTGCGTACATATATAAATACAACTACATAGGCATAAATGAGAAAACAGATTAGGTTCGAAATAAACATACAATTATACCTTTAATATTTATTAATATATTTCGGGAATCTTTCATCACCTTTCTCGGTCTAATATACTGTTGACCACCTTACATGAAGATTCCCGACCGACTTATCTATAATTCGGAATCTCTTTATCACTTATACAGTTCAAGACGACAGTCCAAGATGCTGTGACTGTTTTTTTGAAGGTTCCCTGTCGACTTTTTTTTTAATTCGAGCTTCGTCTCCGGGTTATCCCTGCTGCCCCCATTATTCATAATCTTCCCACATATTTACACGTTTTAAGCAGCGATATCAAGGCGCCACAAATCCTACTCATAAGAGATTATGCTGCGCACTTATTCTTAAATCGAATACAAATATTCTCTAATCTAAATAATGCGTTACTTATACATTTAAATAAACAAATTAACGATATTTATAGTCAGTTTCTAACACATGTCAGCAAAAGTATTTTTTTATTCATCAAAAATGTAAAATCGTTACAACAAATAAATTTATGAAGAGTCTAAAAGTACACTCAAGTAACTCTAAATTCAGACCAAAAATACCACTTTTACTCTTAACGGAAAACTGTTTTCGTGAATATCTCTGAAAGATGTAGTCTAAGTATATGTATAAGTCTATAAATGTGTTTTAAAGATAATTTGGAACAATCATATAACACCTTTTTCATAATTCGTTCCGTATTTACACTGCCGCTCATGGAAGTTTGTCCATCTAGAGATACAGAAAAAAGCAAATTAAAATTGAATACTTTGTGAAATGTTTAAGTAATTGTTCCGACAATTCATCCTTTCTTGAATAGAACCATAAAACACAAGCAGATAACAACTTTATACAAAATGTAATTTTGTACGATACTATAAAACCTTTCTTACCAGATTGTGACTAGTTTATAATCAACACCGAGTCAGCGAGCTCTCTTTAATTTTTAATACTACTGTGATAATGCCGCCCGGAAAACCAATTGGCCTACAGAACAGATGTACCATGATTGTATCGTATGAAGAAGGGTATGCAAGTCGGAAAATTAGTTAATATCTAAATATTCCAATATCTATAATCAATAATTTCACTTATCAATATTGATGTTTTGATACTGTGCATCACACTACGTCCGTATCGAATTACCACGCAAACGGAAGATATGGAAAAACAACTACTTAGCAAAAAAAGGATTATTAGAAAACAGCATCAGAAATCAATCGGGAGGAGGCAAAATTAGGAGCTTTAAGAAGTACCGTAAAACATGGCTTACAAGAGGATACCTCGCACAGACGAATAGCTGGAATCTATTTTTGCGTCGAGCCAATATACAAAAAAGGTTAGAATTTGCACGGCAGTATCATAACTCGACAGTAGAACAATGGAAAATGGCCTGCGGTCTAATCGTCAAGATTTTCCTTTGTCTCTTAGGTTAGTATACAGGGTGAGTCATTAGCAGCCGCTTCTTCGATTGCTCTTTTGTGTTTTACATAAAAGAACAAACAATTAGTGGAGGATTTATGGTTGCTTGGGGTGCATATTTTAAAAATACTCTAAGCTCTGACGCACTTCCAGTTTCACCGGAAATGCATGGAAATATTTTTTTTTAAAATGACTCCCTCTATATGTTTTGGGATTTTCTAGTACTGTTTTAAATTGTCTATTCATCTATTTTTTCTTTTTCAAAATTATTCCACAAGTTTTTGAGTTATTAATTTTTTTTGGAAATATTTGACCAAAACACGTGTTCAGAAAAAAATCATTTTCACATTGTTTTTAAAAGTAAAAACACTAACTTTATTGGTGCTTGTACCCAAGAAAATTCTGCATCATTTGGTATAAGTTGCACTCGACAATACCTCAAAAAACTTTCTTTTTTCCAAGCCTACTTCCCGAAATTTTCACATACCAAAAACTTACTTTTTTTAAATGGAACACCCTGTATTTTCTTGTGGCATTTTTGTTAACAGTGTCCTATACCTATATTTTGTAATTTCTGAAATAATCACTATAGGAGCAATTAGCGGTCAACTAAAGAACTACGAGCGCTGTTCTATGCACCTAAATATTCGTCCAATAAAGGCTGGAATGCGGGCGACTGCCTGAGTCAACTGTGAAAGAAAGTCGGTAAACATTTATATCAAATTTATAAAAGCATCGCTGTCAGTTATCATCAAAATGAATTATTCTTATGAAGAGTTAATAGATATTGTTGACAATTTCGATAAATCTGAAAGAAACTCTTTGCTAGCATCCAGACTTTAGGCACAGCGATCCCTCGTAGAAGTCCATCAGAAACCTTTGCAAGTGTAAAGGAACGGTTCGAGTGAACAGAAAGTATTGAATATAAAGAAAAGAGCGGACAAAATCAATAACTGGTGAGGATAATAAGTTTATGGTGCTTGCGAGTGTAGTCGAACACTCCCATGCTAGTACTACGAAAATTAGTTGTCAGTTAGATATAAGTCAAATTTGAGAATTCAGAATAATTAGAAAATATGTAATTCATCCGTAGCATATTCATACATAGGGGTAGATGAAAGAAATTTTCAGAATCGCTTACATTTTTGTCAATAGGCAGCAGATAAATTAGCCTAGTTTTCTCAATTTTTTGTTGTTTACCGACGAAGGCTTCTATTAAAATGGATACGTTAATCGTAACAAGTTTCGTTATTATAACACATAAAAACCCTCACTTTATCACACCTGCAAACTTTCAAAATCGTTGGTCATTAAATGTGTGAGGAAAAATAGTAGGTATTTACATAATTGGATCTTATTTCTTTGACGAAAATTTTAATGGAAGAGAGTATCTTTGTTTTCTACGGACGGATTTTCAAAACTTTTTGAAGACATGAACATAAAAATCAGAGAAGCGTTTATAATAATATGTCAAAAAGTTTTACGCAAACGTTAGTACCTACTTCTTTGGAAAACAGAATACTCAAGTGAACATTGCACAAAGTTCTGGTTATGTTGAACACATTCTTTAATGAAATTGGTTTTTCTTACTTTTGATTGTTGTTACGTTGCCTAATAGTTTTAGGTTATTTAAATTGCGTTATTTTGTTGCTAATTTTTTTTTCTATTAAAGTTTTACACAAGTTTATAATTTTGAAAAACTACAGCCATCTCTTATGAAGAGCTTTAAGAATGAAAGAATACGAGCCATTAGACAAATCAAATTGAAGATAGCAGCATTGTTTCATGCATCTCTTAGTGGGGCGGCATCTTCAAATATGTCAATAAACATAACATTTATTTTATTTCGTTGTTAACATGTAGTATAAAAAATTAAATACTGCAACTGGACATTGCCGAAATTAAAAAACTGAAATGCGATGCCCTTCAGAAAAATTATTATTTTTTGGATAGTTGGTTTTAACCTTTACTTTGTTTGACAGTTGACTAAGTAAGTCGGGCCCCATTCCAGCCTTCCATTGGTTGAACGAATATTTGGGTGCACAGAACAACAGCGCTCGTGGTTCTTTATTTGACCGCTAATTGCTCCTATAGTGATTATCTCAGAAATTACAAAAGATAAGTGTAGGACATTGTTAATAAAAATGAAAGAGGATAAAAAAAGGAGCAAAATGCCACATAAACATACTGGGGATTCCATTTAAAAAAAAAAGTTTTTGGTATGTGAAAATTTCGGGAAGTAGGCTTTGAAAGAATAAAGTTTTTTGTGGTATTGTCGAGTGCAACTTATACCGAATGATTCAGAATTTTCTTGGCTACAAGCACCACCAAAGTTAACGTTTTTACTTTTAAAAACAATGTGAAAATGTTTTTCTGAATACGTGTTTTGGTCAAATATTTTCAAAAAAAATAATAACTCAAAAACGAGTGGATCAATTTTGAAAAAGAAAAAATAGTTTAGTGGACAATTTAAAGCAGTACTAGAAAATCCAAAAATATATAGAGGGGCCCATTTAAAAAAAATTATTTTCATGCATTTCCGGTGAAACCGGAAGTGCGTCAGAGCTTAAAGTATTTTTAAAATATGCACCCCAAGCAACCATGAATCCTCCATTAATTGTTTCTTCTTTTATGTAAAACACGTAAGAGCAATCGAAGAAGCGGC
This sequence comes from Amphimallon solstitiale, assembly GCA_963170755.1. Taxonomy (NCBI): domain Eukaryota; kingdom Metazoa; phylum Arthropoda; class Insecta; order Coleoptera; family Scarabaeidae; genus Amphimallon; species Amphimallon solstitiale. The sequence continues at coordinate 100,691,219 of OY720676.1, read as the reverse complement.
CCTGTATGTATTTGGAATAATGTATTAGTTTGTAGTTATATTTCTGGCTCTTTTATTCCGACTTTCGTGAGCGGTAAATTATTTCTCTTTGTAATATGAAATTAATTAAATGCTACGATTATAATTTATTTCGATTTACAAAACTAATACTTACTTTATTAGACTTCGATGTATTAAATCCCAGAAACAAATGGCGCCATTATCACCACTAGTTGCCAAAGTTGAACTGTCAGGTGAAAATCTATTTTTTTTTCAGAATAGAAAAGCATAACTACGTTATAAGGCACGCTTTCACGTTATTATGTTTACCTACAAACTCTTATCGCATCACCGTTTACTTGGGTCATGGTATATATTTTTGTTCCTGAATGTAGGTTCCAAAGAACTGCAGTACCATCTATAGAAGCCGAGGCAATCATTGAACCCTGAGGTGAAACTTTGACACAGGTTACACCATATTTGTGTCCGCGTATAGGCGAAAATGGTTTTTGTACATATCCTTTGGAAGGAATCCATTCCCATATTTTTATCGTCTTATCGCTGAAAGGAAAGTTGTTTTTTAGTAACAAATATTCTTATATTTTAACAGGCATAAAAATATGTTTTGGTTAGGAACATCCTAATACAATGTTACAAAAAGTTAACTTTATGTTATAAGAAGCAGTATTCAAATGACACCTGTACAATGCAACAAATATTATATAGATAGCTATTAGCACTCAATACAAAATTCAGTTGTTAATAACTTATAAATGTAGTAATTATTTATATCTCAACATTTCCTAACCGGTATTTAATATTTAATATACCAATCAGTTACAGATTTTTTTATAAGAAACCAAATTATGTCTGATGTACCGAGTGTTTTTGAGATAAATGAAAAAAATCTGTTTAGCCATCTTCTTAATGTTACTTGTTATTGTTGCTATGACTTTTGTTTATTTTATTTTGACTTTCGCCAACAATCAACTATAAAATTATTAAGATATCGTAAAACAGTAATTAAGATAAGGTGGAAAATGTTCATCCCCTGCAGCAAGTGTGGACTAAGAAATAATGTGTGATGATATCACTCATTACGAGTGATGAATCATCACTCGTATAGTGAGTGATGATTACTCATCACACGTAATGGGTGATATCATCATTCGAAATTGGGCACAGAAATAGTGATACATCACTAGTGCTGTGCCCAATTTCGAATTACATTATTCATTTAAGTCCAGCCCTGCAATGTACCCTGATTGCCGAGTCCTAATTACAACATATCCTAGGCGGTTGGAATCCTATATATGGTGATAAAAATTATTGACGTTAAAAGTACATTTTCTTCACAAGGCCTCATGTTTCTCTTGAAATTATCATTTTTTTATAATGTCTAGATCACCTAGGCTTGAAGTCCAAATATCAAAAGTGGAAACTTTCATGACAGTAAACTTGCGATTATTGAATGCATTTGCTATTATTCCCGTAATTTGGTGTATGGTAAAAATTGTGTTTTTTTTCATTTTATTGTAATCATGGAAAAGTTTCGGTCGCTTGGAGGAAAATAATGCCCCTCACAGTAAAGTGATAATGCATTTAAAAAAAACGTTCCAGTGTCTAAGTAACATTCTTATTATTCTACAGACTTATATTTGGTCTCAGCAATTGTCGCTGTAGAGACGAATCTCCGTAATGTCATCTGATGCAGCAGCTTCATTTATATGATTTAATAGAAATGAGATCTTTCTTGCAATGCTATTGTTGCCTTAATGTTGTGTGTGGACTGAACACATTAACCATAAGTTAATAGAACACATCCCCAACTATAGAGCGTCTCACCCTTAGTATTCAGTCCAGTCTCTTATGGGATATACCTATACCTCTTTTACTACCGTAAGCAAATTGAAATAAACTGTCTTCTTTTTATTTCAAGGCAATGTTGTCAGTTCGATTTATTAAGTCATAGACATATATAAAAATATATAGCCATAGATAAAATATACCGCATGAGTAAAATCATATTGGGGATAGGATATATGTATACCAGGCACACCGGCAACAACGCCCAATCGTGGCCGTAGTCATGGTACAAGGAAGCAAGGTATGCTTTTGTGCATCTCTGGATGACGCGCATTTATCGAAAAAAATGTCACTTGACAACTCTGACAGAAGTTACTGACTGAACTCACTGACAGAAGTAACTGACAGAAACCATTTTCCCAGACTCCCTTTAACAACTAAAATTGTATCTGGAGATCGTGTCGAACAGCGTCGTTCTGTGTTTGAGAGGAGAGGTCAATGGTAACAATGCCTCGCTACACACCTGAAGAAAAACTGCAAATTATTAAATGGTACTATAGTGGTCATTCTGCAAAGGATTACATAAATTTATTTCCGCAAATACTTGCAGACACACCCGTACCCTGTGAGCAAAGCATATTACATATTTTGAATAGCTTTGAAAAATGTCTTTGTTTAAATAATTGCACAAAGTGTAATCCTAGAGAGGTAAATCCACTAAAAGCTGAGGAACGAGAAGAGCGGGATATAATGATTTGTAGCACTCTCGAAGTAGAGGATACGCTTTCTACCAGAAGTGTTGCTGAGGAATTGGGTGTGAGTGATAAAACCATTGCGAACATATGGAAGCGACATAAATTAAAATGTTTCAAATACTCGAAAACGGAAGAAATATTTCTCGATGACAATTTGAGAAGAATGGAGTTTTGTGAAACCGTAATGGAAAAGACAAATAAAAATGAGAATTTCATCGCAAATATTGTATTCACAGATGAATCGTCATTTCCATTAAATGGAAAGCACAATCCTTCTGTTGTTCGATATTGGGCTCGGGAAAATCAGCACAGATATTTTGTTAAACACACCCAATATCCCCAGAAAGTGAATGTCTGGCCAGGTATTTTGAGTGACCATTTGCTTAGTCCATTTTTTATTGATGGTACGTTAAATACGGACAAATACCTCGATATGCTGCAGAATCAAATACTTCGCGCTATTGATAATACCGGAATAGATCGGGATATTATTTGGTTCCAACGGGACGGCTGTCCTGCACATAATGCGGTCAGAGTAAAGCATTTTTTAATGAATACTTTTCCTGATCGTCTCATTAGTGGAACGGGAAACATTCGTTGGCGTCCGCGATTTCCTGATCTATCGCCAAATGATTTCTTTTTGTGGGGATACATCAAATATAAAATATACAGTGCACAAGTTGGCATGCTAGAAAACTTAGATATTTTGAGAAGGCTAATCATAGACGCTTTTGAATCCGTAACAGTCGATGTAATACGTAACTTGCGAGAAAATTTTTATAATAGGCTCGGACAATGCCTTGCTGCTGAAGGAGGTATTTTTGAACCTATGCAATAACATTTTATTTTTTAGTATTGTTTAGAAGTGTAAACTTCTTTGGGCGCGTTGCGTTGATTGTGGGCACTAAACAAGACTGAGCCGTCACGCTCGGCTATGTAACGCTCGTTCTGGTAAAGTCGGCTCGAGTCGACTAAGGGAACGAGAGAAATATATCATATAGAGGTATTTAATTTCACTTAAATTGAAATTTAAATGAATAAATAAATTCATGTCCCCGAGCAGATTCGATCCCGAGATCTCACGGGTGAGAAGCTGGCACGTTAGCATCAGACCACCGCGGGATTTGTAAGGAAGTATTCATATTGTCTATTTATATTTATTGCACTAGTGGTGGGGGTAATTCGTTTTTAAACACCTATTCTTAAATCTTCACTAATATGTATATGTAAATTCAATATTTGCAACTTGAATAACCTCCACACTTATCTAGTCATTAAAATAAATTCACATAGCAACATTAACATTTACTCTTTATATTATAAATGCCACTCGTTGGGTCAGCCATAAACTGTAACAATACCTTATATTAATAAAAGATACTATTACATTCAGGTAAATTTTATAATCTTGAAAACCTGTATTTATTCTCGTCAATAAAAAAAATGAAATCTTTTCTATTATATTTATATCTATTTTTCAAATTCTCTCAGGTATATTATTTATTTATGCCCTCACTAACTCAGTTCTTGTTTTAAAAATTTAAACAAATTATTTTTATATGTAACTAACTTCACTTGATTCCTCAAAGTCAAACAGTTGCCTATATGTAATTTCTTAAATACCCGTACAGATCATAATTTCTTTACGTTTTATAATTCTTTATTTTATCAATCAAATTTTACTAAACAGTTATTCTCAAGTGAATAATAATATGTGTTACAAATTTATCTTCAATTTATATTTACTATAAACTCAATATCAAGGTATGTATTAGCATACTATTCAAATAAATAAAAAAATCACTGACAGTTGTTTTTCTATTCATAGGTTAAGGTTCTTAGCGTCCTATCTGTTTCATCTATATAATTCAAGATCCTTCTCCACATATACCAAATAAAAACAAATATATCAAAACTAATTTGTTTAATAAACTAGGCAAATATTAAATCATATGGTAGTTTCCAACACAATCTCCAACAAATTTACATACATGGAAGTATTAAGCTTGTTTAAAAAAAACTCCTATAAAATTTATAGGTGCACGAAACTATATCTTTCGTGAATTGAAATGCAAGCAAGTAAGTATTTTTATCATACTATTATAAAAATATACTGTATAGTTCTCGTTTGAATTTAAATTTCCCAGATAATTTACTTAGTTTTAGTTTGCCAATCAGATTCTTTGATTTTATAAAATTATTAAATTCAGTCACAAATTAATGTTGTGAAAAGAAAATACAAAATATCTTTTCTTAATTATCTACAATGTTATTAGGTACGTTTTTATTTTAATATTGACTAAATTCTGTTATACTTTTACTATCTTTGAAACTGTTAAACTCAGATAATTCCAAATGATTATACGACCTGTCACAATATATTGAACTGGTATTCTTTCTTGTAATCCAACCGATTTCTTTTAAGTTCGAAGATGACATGTACTGGTTCCAAAGATGTAGATCCTTTCCTTTGCCTAATTGACTGAAATACTCGGGATATGGACTGTGATGACTGCTATCCTGTTATACCTTCAAATCTGCTATTATCTGGAATCTCGAACCATCGAACGCTTGTGTAATATTCCTTGATACTAGTCCTTCCACTAATTATGTCTCCACCGGACTGGAATACCTGTGATCGCCTACTATTTGAAAGTTCTCGAAATCTTCTATTTCTGGATTGATATACTAGTACAATTACTGGAACTCGAACAACTCTCCTGTGCCGTAAGTTTATTTTTAAATTATAATCATATAATTATTCGCTTCCTTCTCAAATTTAAATTCTCTTCATATATTTCGTTATTAGTAAATTAAATCCTTTCTTCTTGTATTTTTTAAACTCTATTTATATGATAATAAAAAATACTATTCCTGAGAATATTTAAATCACCTAAAAATTATCTGTTTTCTATTCCACTCTATTTGTATCACTTCTTCTACACTTTTATGCAATAATTGATAACTTTATTATGTGTTTTTCGGAGAAAAACTTCGTTTTCCGAAAACACATCTACTTCTTTCTAAAATTATTTTAGAATCCTCTTATTTATCCCTCATATCCCTGGCAATAAATCCTTAATTTTTAATATCCAATCATCTTTGTACACACATTGTGATAAATCAAAACATATTTTATTTGAACTTGAATATTTAAAATACCTTTTTGTAATTCCAAAAATTTATCAATTTAATTCATAACTTTATTTTTTTCAACCTTTAACACACTTCGGCAAACCAAATACTCAATACTATCACGTTGTTATTTTAAATGTCAAAATCTGACATTTCTCATATTTGAATTTAAGCGCGCAACTATACATCATTTTTTCAACCTTTATGGTTCAAAATCCATACTTATTATCTCTATTTTTCAATAGTGTTAATTAAACAAGCTTTTACAAAATAATATTACATATAAAAATACATCAAGTAATATTTAAAATTCTATTTTCAGTAATGGGTAAAATTAATGCAACAAAGAAACCTGATAGGCAACCAACCACTCGATGCAAGGAAAACTTCAACATACCTCGATATGCAACCAACTTTACACGATGCCCAAAACATAGGAATATAACCATTTAATATTCTCACAATTATTTTAAGTATAAATCAAATATTCCCACAGCTATTTACTTTATTCTAGTTCGGTCTATTAAATTTTATCAACTTTCATTTTTTAATACTCACCTCAAACATATACAGTATATTCTCTTAACAATAGTACTTCCCACATATCATTTCTAATTCATGTTGGTGAACTACCACAATATATATATATATATATATATATATATACACGCCATTATATATCGCGGCCGCTGCCATAGTAACGAATAGAGCATTGCTTTAATTGCTCATTATATACGAATTTATAAGCATTTAATTATTTTCTGTTACACAGGATGGATGAAAAAAATCAAATCGATGACAAATTAAAACGAAAAAGGGAATTGTCTAATGCGCGCGTGAAGAAATATCGTCAAAAGAAGCACACTAAATCTCAACAACTGAATTCGTCGATGCAGGATGACCCTAATGTAATATAGAACGAAAAAAAAAGTTGGATTTCGTATTATTAACCTCGCCTTGATGAAGTTTTCACTTCTGCCGTGTGGTTTTAAGCACACCCATTTTCTTGTTTATTTTCATTAGAATTCCGTTCTTAATAAATTTATATAGTCGGATCGTTTTCGCAATCTACATGGCAAAACTACGAACTAAAGACGCTGATTCAATACCACTACAAATTCCAGTCAACCGGAACAATTTTAGAACAATAAAATTCAAATAATTAATTAATATTTTAGGATAAATAGCTACGGCTAGTAAAATACTATTACATGAAAGTCAGTTACAAATTAAATATTATAGATAAAATTATTAAATATTATTTTTCTATATCAATATTTTATTTAATACATGGATATTCTGAGCATTGTTGTCAGATTTTTATTTTCACGGGCCGGATGACACTTGACAAGCGTAGCGAATATTAATGTGAATGACATTGTGGTGATCTTTATTATCACAATTTTAAGTCCTTCAAGAAAATTTCGAGTTTGCAAACGATCTGCAAAGAGCAAGATTATGTACATGAAACTGAACAAAGAACTTTTATTACACATAATTACATGACCTGTTTGAGATTTTACTGGTACATTGCATATTAGTACATGTTTTGCAGTTTGGATTTTATAACCTACTAATATCTGACATAAAAGAATGCAAGCTAAATATTGTCTGAACGTGTTTTCCAATTTACTTATTAAAGGCATAAGAAACGCTGACTATTTTTATTCTGAAGCAAATCTTTCTTAAACAACCTCATTAAAAACTAATTAGCACACTTTCCTGTGCAGAAATAAATCGAATATATTGATCTAAACCAAATTATATAAGAGACAGTAAGTTTGATCCAACAGAAATGTTTGGTTTTACTTGTAATTACTTTGTTATCTAGCATAATCAACTGATAAAACGAATGTTGCATATAAAAAATTGGAGATGGATTAAATTCAGTATCTATATCAAAGTTCAAAGACAGATTTCGGAATCTGTTAACATATTTGTTTATAATGCTTCAGCAGAAGATTACGATAGTTAAAATAATTTGTACTTACATTGATCTGTTGAAGAAAAATTCTATCTAATCGAAGAAGTAGGTGACTCTCACTAAGATACTAAATGTTTGAAGATTACATACTGTTTAGAAAATTTTCAACTTTAAGAAGGTATAGTTATGTTGACTAATAGAAGAATGGTGGATGATTGATGTCAGCACCTGTCTTTCAAACATAGACATTCCGTCTATGTTTGAAAGACAGGTGCATAACGAAACACTAGGAAAAGTTAGGCATGACAAATTGTACGAGACATGTGTTCCTATTAGGAACTTGTTAGGAAATTAACTGTGGAATAAAGTGTGCCGATTCTAAAATTAAATAACTGAATTTAGTTTTTCTCAAAAAAATTGATCCAGAATAAAATAATGATCGAGTTTATTAATGTGACAACAATATAAGCATTTGCATAGAGGAATGCAGTTAAAACATATTTCTGTTATATTATTTTTATAGTTTTTCGAAAATAACTTTTGTATATTTTCTGTACGCTTTTAATTTTGTAATTATTTATTGTTATGAATGGAATTAAGATTATATAATTTGAAAAATATGTGATAGTATTGTAATAGTATTAATGTAGTGCATAATAAATTGGGATAGTAAAAATACTTGTCCATTATTGTATTATAATTTAAAGTTGCTTGGTAAGTTGAATTCTGATCAGTACAAAAATTCAGCTTAAGAATACTCAACATTTGAAATACTTTAAGATGTTGAATTGTTTAATTCAGCATTAAATATAATCTTTAACTACAAGAAATGTATACTAGTTTAAAGCTTAAATAAATAATTATGATTGTGTATAGCTTAATTAAAAGTGTGATTAGCATGCAATCAAACAGTATAATTAATGTTCACAGAACAATGGTACCGTAACAAGACAGAAAGCTATCTAATCGAAGAAGCAGGTGATTGTCACATAACAAATTTTTGAAGATCACATATGTAATATGTGATATATTTAAGAAGGGTTAAACACGTTGACTGTAATAGAAGAATGGATAGAATTTATACTAGTTTAAATCTTAAATAAATAATAATGATGAGTTTAGCTTAATCAAAAATGTTTGATTAGCATGCAAAAACTATGTTGTATTCAATGATATACCTGCGAGAAATGTTTCAAACAAGTTGCTTTTAGTATGTCAGTGATTATGATAATAATCATAGTGAACAGTAAGAATCTGGCAAAAAAAAAATTTTATACTAGGTGTAATACTTTTCTGACCTTGTTGTTGCATGTAAAATTACTTTAATGTTAATGCATTTAATGGACAAGCAATATAGCACTACTGGTAACGACACTGCTGTACAACTGTCTTTGCTAGTAAATATCTTTATTGTCTATAGTAAAACTAACTGGAACATATTTTCTTAATACATTTCTGAATTTAAATGAACCCCAAAAGTTCAATTTTGTCTGAAAATCTTACCTTTATTGTACTTATATTTAATTATTAACAGCAGACAAATTCATACAAATATAAAATAATCATTATATTCGGTTTCTAATAGTACTTAAGCCAAATTATTATCAAATTAATAGTTACATATTAGAATTATTGTCGGTAGTGCTAAAATCACAAGTCTAATTGATTATTTAGGGTTATGGTATCAAAATTAATATTACTTGACAGATCAAATTATGCAACGTCTCAAATTTGACGCCATTTTAATTTTGCTGGCGCATGTCGGTTGCGAGAGCGATTCTAGTATATAATAATTTACTAAGAATTAATGTTTAATTAGAATTGTGCTTTTATTTTCTTACTGTGTTGTATTGTATTTTGTTAAAAAGGACTTTATTGAAATAGTGTCCTGTGAATTCACAACTTTATTGAACTGGTAGTACTAGAGGTCGAATACGCGTCATCCAGAGTTGCGCAAAAGCATACCTTGTTTCCTTGTACCATGACTACGGCCACGATTGGGCGTTGTTGCCGGTGTGCCTAGTATACATTAGTATACATATATCCTATCCCCAATATGATTTTTTCTACTCCCATACTTTAATTGTATTATTAGATATGCCGAACCTGTACTATAATGATGTTCATTACGATACAGATTTTCATTATGTTACAAGTATATATCCAATAGGAATACAGATTTTTCATTACGATACAAGTTTATATCCAATAGGAATGCGACATTTCAATATTCAAACAATATTCAATATGGCGACTGCATATCTGACAGATATACAAATTAAATAAATGTGACAGTTCTCTGCAATTTACAAGTAAGTACTTAAAATTTGTGCTTTTTTGAAAATATAAACGGTAAAAATGAGGGATAATGACAGTGAAATGTAATAATTGACTCCACCAGAAATTATGGAACAAGCCTTAGTAGCCACGAACAATTTATTACCAGCCAAATCCACAAAAACGTACGGAAAATTTTAACCTCAATTTATGAAATGGATTGTTCAAAAAATATGTTTTATTATGGGGTCGTAGAAAAAATAGTGTATGCAACTCGCATTTAATGGCTATTAAGACACTCGTATTCATTACAATACTCGGCTTCGCCTCGTATTGTAATTCTCTTACTCGTGTCTTAATAGCTATCATTAAATGCTCATTGCATAATATACTATTACACATGCGGTATATACTCTTATAAGTATCACAACATAACCTTCCTGTCAAGTGTCAAATTCGTTGCGTGCTTTATTTCGTTTTAGTTTGTGCATTAAAAGTTTTCTGATATTGTTCATTAATCGTTGTTTTGATAACGCTCTTATTTTTCAAGTTTAGTAGTGGTAAGTGAGCATTTAAATATGTATAATTATAAACCATAAATAAAAGCTTTTCTTATAGAGTACATAGTGCCGCTGGCGCGATGGAGTCTGCAGCAAAACAAAATAAAGGTGAAACCTTTAGTCGAAAAGAAAAGCAGATGATAAATAACGTGTTTCATTACTTTTTTGGAAAATGTGTGACTGTCACTCCTGCGGTTTATGAAACCAGCAAAGCCGTAATGTGCACGGATCGCAGCATATATAAAATACGAAACGACCAAAGTAAAGGGTCTGTATCAAGTCCAGTAGAGCATAAAAGAACAAGGAAAACTAAACACCCGTTTATGCACATATGATGAACATGTACAGGCACTTGTCCGTTGAAAAGTGCATAGCTTTTTCATGGAAAATGTCCCACCTACATTGAATACTATTTTTTCTGTTGTAAATAGCGCCAGTGATATTCCCAACTTCAAACTTGCAACGTTGCATAGATTTTTACATGATATGTGTCAGAGGTTAAAACGGTAAAGCATGCTGATGGATCGCGATGTTATAAGATGGAGACACAAGTATCTGCGAGATATCAAACGATTCCGAGGAGAAGATAAAGATTATTTATATGTGTGTTTGAAATTTCTTTTTCTCCAGGTAGAACAGTAGTATACCGTATGTGTCAATTTTCATTAGGTATAGGATTCAATCTTTACGTGCGATTTATACGTATACAAATAATACATGGCAACGTGTGTCACCTCTACCTTCCGTCACCAATCCCGGCAACAATCGACATTACATCGAGTTTCTCCGATCTCCCCACCAGATTTTACATTCAATCTTTAGCTGCGAACACGTTGCGATCTAGTCTGCAATAAAACCCGTCTTATTACTGGAACGGGAAACATCAAATGGCCGCCGCGATCTCCGGATCTAGTAGTTTATTATTATTTTCAGAATTCTTTTTTATTTACCTTATTTTTAATTTTATTAGAATTACGCCTTTGTTTGTGTCATGCAGCGTGAACGCAGCTTAATAATTCTCTGCATTTACTGAGGGAAAAAAAAAAAGAAAACCTTGCAACGCGTAAATATTATTTCTGAACGCATTACAAATATCCAAGTCAGTGGTCCAACAGTTACTGCTATAACTTGAGCTTGAATCGGTCGCGCTCGCATTGGAGAGGAAAGTAGGGGGTGCCATGTTGTCACGTATTGCATGAATTAATCGCCTATGGCTAATGAAAATTGACACATGCTGTATATACTGATGAATCTTGAGTAAACATGAGACATGTAGCAGCGCGGAGTGATACCACGATTAAATCTTCTCGACATGCATTTTGGAAGGCGTAAGTACGGGTTTGAAGTCTCAAGTGGTTCCGAATCACGATTCGCCCAGGTAGCGCAAATGGATTTGTTCTTGGTGCAGAACTTACATTTATTTGCAAAAAGAATATACCTGATGCACAGAACGAAATGGATATGAAGAGTGGTGCACGAAACAGTTGCTTTCTAATATACCTAAAAATTCAGTAAATGTATGACAATGCATCATATCATAGTAGAAGTGGAAAAAAAACTACTGCATGAAAAAGGATCAAATTATTGAATGGCTGGTTGAAAAACAAATACCGATCGAAAATGGAATGCTAAAGTGGGATTTATTCTTCACTGTCACTCAAGATAAATCTCAATACGAAAAATACAAGCTCGCCATATCATTGTGATTTAAACCCTATTGAAATGGTATAGGCGGGCTCATAAAGATATGTCAGAGCTAATTACTAGAGGTTACAACAATATCACAGTTAACTAACTGGCAGAATTATATCGAACATGTTTTAGAAAATTGAGAACAAAATGTGGATTGTGGATAGTAGATGGACTGCAAGATAACGTTGAAGAATTTATTATCAATCTGGGATCTTCATCTTTATCTGACGACGCCTTCATATAATTTCGTGCACATTCTCTTTTACGCTGTTATTGCTTTTAATATTATTATTGGCTTAAATATTATTATTATATTATCAAAAAATACATTTTACTGCTTCTTGTAATTATATTATCTTTATGTAATAAATATGTACACATATATCTACTTAAAGTAATATTGTTGAACACTTTCAAAAATTCAAATAAATTTCTGTTAGAGAAGTGTGCTTAGCACATAGTATGTACAGTTCTGTGCAATAAAGTGGCGTACATGTCTTATTGCTAATTTTGACATTATTTTGTCAATGTAAAAAATTAGGTGTGGCCATCACACGACTTTCTTATACGTATAAAAGTGTTACTTCCGGTCCGAATTTTGAAATTTCATTTATACAAAAAATATTCCATATCCAACTCTAAATACTTTTGTACTCTTCATAAATATATATAGAATGCATAATTTACGACATATTTTCAAAAAATCGTTATTCGGTAAGAGTAAAAGTGTTACTTCCGGTCCGAATTTTGAAATTTTTTTTATACAAAAGATATTTAAAAGTACGTTCTACATACTTTTATACTCGTAATGTACCTGCCTAGAAAGCATGACTTGCGAGATATTCGCAAAAAACTGATTTTCGATAAGAGTAAAAGACCTACTTCCGGTAGGAATTTCGAGAAACTTTATTAACACAATTTTTCTCAAATTTAATTTTGAGTATATTTGAATTCTTTATATTCATTATTCTCTTATTTTATCCTGTATTTGAAAGGTTAAATAATGCCTTCATTATTGACGTTCGTTGTCAACATAATTGGTTCTAATGCTCTTTTACCTTGATGATTATTTTTTTGAAAATATCGTTTGTAAAGATATTGACATTAAATAAAAATTTATTATATTTTATAATTGTTTAATATTCAACATGCAAAATAAAATACAAATAAAAATAAATACAAAAACAAAATAAGAAAACATTAATTAATTTTCATCTGCCACTAATTCTTTCCAGGCCTTTTCTATAGTATCCAAAGATGATTCACATTTAGAAAACAAATATTTTGGGTGTGTATTTTCTTAGTTAATAAACCACATATATTCTCAATAGGGTTCAGATCTGGGCTGTTAGCGTACCACGGCAAAGTTTTGATTGTGCGTAGACTGAAACACTTTTTTATCAGAGAATATGACATTTTGCCAAAAAGGCAATTCTCTAAGACATAATTCAAAGAAAATAGTAATCGAAATTGTTTGTGTTCCTCTGTTAATTGTAATTTCCTAATCAGCATAGAACTCTTCAAGTCCGATTCTTGGACAAGCTATGGATCGTGAGCCAGGAAAATTTACTGCAATTTTAGCATTTCTAACGGTATTAAAAGGGTTTTCCCTTAAATATTGTAAAAGTCTTCTTCTCGCGTGGATTTTCGGGGACGAGCAGAACTACCTCTTCTATATAGTGTTCTTTCCTTCTCCCAGCGTTTCTTAATTTTTAGCACAGTAGATTTATTTATACAAAATTGCTGTGATACTGCTCTAATTGACGAGTTATCTTCGATTTTTGCTATAATACGAGACTTACTTATCAAACCTAACCATGCAGGCATATTTAAGATCTCTATCTGTCGGTTGAGTATGACAAATTGAATTGACGCTATATGACAAACTGAAAATAAAAGTCACATTTACTTATCTTCATTCACGTTAAGAATGCAGTAGATAGCGCAACAATCGGCGTCTGTATGACACTGGCACAATCATAGAAATAAAATGGTGATTAAAATTTATAATGATATACCTTATTGTAAAATATTACGGTGGCCGAGTTCTAAAAAGAACTATTTTGAACACAATGTTTAGAAGATACGAAAAATGAAACGGACAATAGGAAATAATAAACGGAAAAGCGAACACAACAAGCGAACAGCAGTTTGACAACTGACGGATTCGAATTTTTTTTAATGTAAATCGGTCGCGCGTAACAGCCAATCACAGTTCGGGAAATGTTCTCCTATCTAATCCAACGCTGCATTCTTAACGTGAATGAAGTATAATCGTATATTAAGTGTACGCCAGTTTATTGCACAGAACTGTACATCCAGTAAATAAAGTCATTATCTTCAAAAAATGTTTGGTTTTTAATTTAACGTCTTTGGCTATTTTTCTTGTAATGTATATCAAAAAATATTCAAAGTAAACAGTAATTTCTTGAGCTATTAATAAATTTATATAAAACAATGTTTTATACATTTATCTACTCGTAGACTTCTGATTTTATACATACTGCGTGCAGTAATAACGGACATATGTTGCTGTTGATGAACATATCTGTACCAACGGTGAATATGTGGATAAGTCCACTTTTCGTGAAAAATCAGATATTTGTAGATTTAGATTCGCAGATTCACTCTCTACACCGTGAATAAGTAGATAACTACGATTCCGTGTATTTTGTGTTGCCAAACTTGAGGGGAATTATTGGGCATCTTGAAATTTACTGTACAAAATGATGTAAGTCGAGTTACCTAATTATAACCGGTTTTTCCTATCGTGGTTGAAGAGGTATATCGAGTACCTACGTATTCACCAACAAGATGTGGGAATTTGTATCATATGATTTGTCTATAAGTGGGTAATTGATTGAGTTACCTAGTTATTCACCACATTGGAAACTTTATGTTATACGATTTCGCGCGTAAACAGGCTCTAGGCGAGGTTACGTTCAATGTTTCTAAGCTTGTCAGTGTTAAGAGTGTTTGTTGATATTTAATATGAACAATCGTGGTAAGTTATTAGTGAACCTTGCCTTAAATGGTAAAAACAAGGAAAATGTTTTTAACGGTAAGTTTGTGCTCTTACAATTTTACATTATGAATCGGTTAAAATACTTTTTTCATTCGGTAGGTGCAGAGAATATTAACTCAACTGCCAGTTGCTCAAGTAATAATAGCGTTGCTGCTTCTGAACTTAAACCATCATTTAGTAGCGAAAGTATTGAATCTGATGCAGAGCTTATTAAAGGTACAATCTTGAATATCATAAAATTAGATCTAATTTTCTGACTTCATCTACATGACACCTGTAATAAGAAAACAGACAATACACTTTTACTTGAGGCGACTAAGAAATTTTTATTATTTTGTAGATGCAGAGAATATAATATTTTCAACTGCCACTTTCTCAGATGATAGCATTGCTGATCCTGAATTTCAGCCACCCTCTAGTGAAAGTAGCGAATCTGATGAAGGGCTTATTAAAGGTGAATATAAAATAAGTATTTTAAAATGAGATTTAATTTTGTGGTTTCATCTAAATAACTTGTGATAAAAATAACACAATAAACTATCAATATTACATCAAAACGAAGATATTTTTAGTTTCCAGGCAAGGTACTCCAATCGAGGCAGTCATGGGAACTGAAGTAACTGAGTGTGAAACTGTGACGACAAGTAGTAACGTAAACGTGAAAGAAAACAAACATCAAAATATGGGGCGAACAAGAAAACAAAGGGAAGAGAGTAAAAGGTTAAGGAATACCGGTTATGTTTCAGAAAAAGGGAAGTTAATAAAAGCAAGAATGATTAAAGATTTGAAGGAATGTCGTATGAAATGTCGTGAGAGGTTCCCAGAAGAGCAACGCAAAAAATGTTTCGAGGAATATTGGAGTCTAGGTAGCCGAGATAGAAGGGCTGCTTATATTACTTCACTTATAAACATTATGCCTAAAAAAACGGCAAAAATGAATAGCCGAAAACATAGACAAGTTTCATATAAATATGAAATAATTATAAATAAAACAAAAGAAGCAATATGCAAGAGTTGTTTTTGCGGAACTTTTGGCGAAACGAAGGGTTTTGTTGAGTTGCTTGCTGAAAAGAAGAGAAGATCTTTCTCAGGAATTATCCCAAAAGATTTACGAGGCAAGGCTGCGCCTAAAAATAAGCGAACAAATGAGAAAATTCAGTTAGCAAAAGAGCATATCCTGTCATTTCCTCATTATGAAAGCCACTATTGCAGGAACAGATCTGCTAAAAAATACCTTTCGTCGGATTTATCTATTTCTAAAATGTACGATATGTACAAAGAGACAAATGATAAACCAATTTCGTTAACGTTATACTCAAAATGTTTCCATGACCTTAACTTAGCATTCAAAAAGCCCAAACAGGACACGTGCTTTAAGTGTGATTTGCTGAACAACAAGATAGCAGGTGCTCGAGAAGAGGAGAGGATTACATTGTTAGAGGAAAGGGAAGCACATCATAAGCTAGCAGAAAATGCATATAGTGCAAAGAAACTTGACAAAGAATCTGCACTAACTAACGCTAAGATTAAGGTATTCGCTTTTGACCTTCAACAATGTCTTCCGACGCCCTACCTAACTAGCAATAAGGTTTTTTACTTGCGACAACTGTGGACTTTTAATTTAACGGTACATGATTTGGCAACGAATGAAGCGACCTGCTACATGTGGGATGAAACAGTTTCTGGCAGAGGTGCAAATCAAATCGCTTCGTGTATTTATCGTCTTCTTAAGAGCCTTCCATCTGATGTCGAGGAAGTAGTTTTCTATTCTGACACGTGTGGCGGACAGAATAAAAATCAATATGTTGCTTTCATGTTTAACTATGCCGTAAATCAGCTTGGTACCTTCAAATCAATAAACCATAAGTTTTTAGTCAGTGGTCACACACACATGGAGTGTGACAGTGATCACGCCATTATAGAAAAAGCAAAGAAAAAGTCAGGAATAAAAATTAACCATCCGAATGACTGGTACCAGTTGGTTAAATCCTGCAGAAAGAAGAAACCCTTTAAAGTGGTTATTATGGAAAAAGAACATTTCTTTGACTTTAGTAGTGCAATCAAGAGCTTATTTGCGTCAAACAAAATTAATACAAATGGTGAAAAATTCCTATGGCAGCCTGTGCAATGGGTACAATATTCTGGTGAATTGGGGGTTATAAAATACAAGACTACTTTGGAAAATGATGAGACATTCAAAATACTCAATTTACGAAAACGAGGCAAGCAATCGTTTCCTCCTTCTTTACCCCTTGTAAGTGAACATCCATTTCCAATCAGCAGAAAGAAGAAGGATAACTTACTTGAATTGCTGCCTCTCATTGACAAAGTTTTTAGGGATTTTTATAGGAATCTATCTACCAAAGAGGGCATTGTGGATGAAGATCCTGATCTTCTTGAAGCCGATCCCGATGAATCATGATTTTCTTCTAAAAATTTAAGTCAACAAATCTTTTTTATTTGTACACTTGAAGCTACATAGTAATAGAGCATTTCAAAGTTGATTAATAGCTGTTTTATTATATCGTGAGAAATTATGTAAGTCATTGATTGTAGGAACAATCACCGTGAATAATTAGGTAACTCGCACTAAAATCAAATCTAAAGCAAGAAAAGGCCACTTCAGTGGTTAATACTGAATTTCGCCCTTTGCAGGCGTCTGTTCTATTTCGTTGCCATGAAGTTACATGAAAATGTAACCTCTACAGTGGTTTCCCGATTTTACGGAACCTGACAAACTTTAACTTGGCTTTTCTGAAAATTTATAATTTTTGAGTTACCAACATATTCACGGTTGGTACAGATATGCACTTTATGGCATATTTTTGTTATTTTATAATTTAATTGTCATTTCGTCAATTTTATTTTAAAATAATATCCTAACCAACAAGTTTTAAAATGTCGTGTCATTAGGTTTGTTCGGGTTTAATATTACGAACGGTTCTAACAAAGTTCTGTTACTGCGCAGAACTGTATGCGTCATAGTACACCGTTCGGAACGGTCTGGGAACGGTTCCGAACGATTCGATGCCTTTATCCCGAATTAGTTCTACAGTTCTAGAACGGTTCCAGAACTGACAATCCGAAACCAAAACACGAAATTTTTAGTTCCAGAACAGTTCCGGAAACCCGAACACTTAACATATTTCTGCGCATGACGTGAACTGTTCTGGAATCGTTCTTAGCGGAACAAAAACAAACCTATTATAATGAGTTTCCAACCTAACCTGTCAGTGTCGAACTGACAACTATGTTGCCATGTTGCCTGTGTGCATAAGACACATACAGAATACTAAGGTTGAGATGCTCTATAGAGTAGTTGAAAGCTGTAAGTTTTGCACAAAATCAAAACACAATGCTAGAACCTGGGGATTATTAACTTCAGATGCGGATTGTAGAACAGGGTAAAAAAAATGTACTTTCTTTATGGGTCATTAGTCCACCTGCAGCTCTTTTTGCGTTGTCATTCAGTTACGGATCTCTAACTTTGACACCTAGTTTTTCACAAAGTACATCGACCAGAGGACTGCCAAAAGATAGTTTAAAGTTTTACACAAAGTTCTTGTAATACGAGTTATATGAAGCTCTTTTGTCAACTTCAAATTTTTGGCTGAACAAACATAATTGCATAATTTTGGTATTTTTGGTATTTCGGTATTGGTAATTTTGGTATTGAAATCCTTATTTAGGTACTTGATCTGTCGTCCAGAAAATACCTTTCCTTCACAGGAAAATATTTTATTATCTCCTGGTGATTTTCCCAAAATAGTGAATCGTCTAATCCTAATAATACGTTTTCTGGCACTGATAAAACAGCCAAAAATGCCTGAAGAGATACTTTTACTTAAGCATTATATTCTTTAACAGGCATTACTTAGATCTAATTCCTTGTTTTGGCCTTCTGCTTCCTCGGACGAAGCGTTTTTACCCATACGATCAAAACACATTTCCTTACATCTAAAATAAACCAATATTTTTCATCTTTATACTAAAATTGCACTATAATAACTCACTTGCACTCTGCTTCCGCTTTTTTCAGCAATATGGTGATTCTTGCCTTCATGGTTACATGATTTTATGACTAATTTAATCGAAAAGAGTTGTTTATAATCTTTTCTCTTTACTAATAGAAATTTTCATTAAATTTTTAAAACTTTGGGTGTGACTAACTTCAGAATTCAGAAATTAAGCATAGTTGAAAATATTGCAATTACAGTGTATGAAAAAGTTCTCAAAACGCCAAATTTACGTTTATAAATTTAGATAAAGAAGCAATTTTTCAAAACTTGTGCAATTTTTGACGAAAAAGCGCAATGTCTCAGAAACAGTTGAAAATTGACTAATACAAATTCAGTTTAATCACCTCTTAAAGGGCAATAATCATAAAGTGTATAAAATTCAATTAAAAAAAACATACCTTTGTGTTATTTCGCTGTTGTCGAAGACTCTGTATAAATGTAAATATTTTGAAATTGTAGAACTCATGATTATCTACAATTTTTGTATAGTTCGCTATCTACATTATTATTTACCAATAATGGGCTTTTCAAGGACTGACTAAACAACATGCCGTTTTAATAAGTTCAGTTAGTTAACTCTTCCGCAAATTTCTTATCTACTACATGTGCCAACTAACCGATATACATATTCTTTTCAAAAGTAAAATTTACTGCATATTTGCGTACCTTGATCCAGTAACTAAATTGTAGTTTGGTGCAAAATCACAGCTCGTTACATCACTGGTATGTGCTGGCAGTCTTTGTAAAATTTTAACATTATCACATGGTAGTGTCATATTAATCTGAAAAGAAAGAGATATAATTTTAAAAGGCAAGTTATTGTATATTAAACACATTTATTACGATTCACATTAACTATACATCTGTTAGAGTAAATGTTCTGGGCGTTTACGCACAGCAGTCGGAATATAATTAATATTTCAGGCGGGCATACAAATGACTATATTTATGGAATGTACTGAAATATATATTTACTGGAAAACTATTCGTAATAGCTTGAAATATGTAAGTTAATTTGATTTATTTTGGTAGCGTTAGAATCAATAGTCAAATATAATAAATATAACAAGTCAACCAAGAAACCAGTATACATATGTATATGTGCACCCAGAAAAGAAAAACAAGGAATATTGTATGGATGAAATAGTGTGTAATTAAAAAATGAGATATGGGCACCATACGACTTTCTTATACGTATGTGCCTTTCAAATTATATAAAAGTTGTTCTAAATAAACTTTTAAATACTTTTATCTTCTAAAAAAAATAAACCCGTGAGTAAATGTAATTACTTCAGGTAAAATTTTGAATTTTTTTTTACAACAATTATTTAAATCCCATTCTAAGTACTTCTAGTCTCTTAATAAATGTCTGCAGAATGCATACTTTGCGAGATATTTGCAAAAAAGTGCATAAGAATTCTGAATTTCTTTTATACAAAAATTATTCCAAAGCTTTAAATACTTTTGTACTGTTGATAACTCTATATAGAATGCATAATTTACGAAATACTTGCATAAAATGGCTATTCAATTAGAGTAAAAATGTTACCCCCGGTGGGAATTTAAAAAAAAAATTATACAAAAGTATTGAAAATCAAGTTCTAAATGATTTTACACTCATAATGTATTTGCCTAGAAAGCCTGATTTCCGAAATATTCGTAGATATTCGATAGGAGTAAAAGACCTATTTCCGGTAAAATTTCGTAAAACTTTTTAATAATATTTTTCTCAAATTCAGTTTTGAGTACATTTGAATCCTCTATAAAATTTATTTAAACTTAGTAGTTGATGAAATATTTGTAAAATTCGAGTTTTTCACTTACGGAAACTACTACTTCCGTCTACCATTTTTACTGGAAATCAATCAGATCTCGAGAAAGATATTATACTCGCAAATATAAAATTTGGAATTGATAGCTTCAGCCGTATGACCGCTATCGTGGTCACACAGAGAGAGAGACATTTTTGAAACCATTTTTTCATTATCAGGGGATTTAAAAACGGACAGCTGCAAAAATTTCAAGGTCGAACATTCTCGTCATTACAATACTTCGTTATACTACGTATAAGAAAGTAAGATGTCTATTTGCACACACACTAAGCTGTTGTTGTGCGACTGATGTGTATGTTGAACATACAATGAGAACGTAAGAGTTTTCGTTGGTATCCTTATAAATCTACTCCTCTGCTTTCACGATTGCCGGTCGTATCTTCTTGGTTTCTGGGTGGCAACCGTATCGCTGTATCTACTTCTGCTGCCAACGTTCAGCCCACTTTCCTAAGGAACATCTTCAGCCCTGTTAATTTTACTACGATTACCTGAAATAGCATTAGCAGTAGAACCAAGAACGCGGTATCAACTCCGAAACGAAGAACTTATCAGTACAAACATGTCTTTGCAAAGTACATAACTTCAGTTAGTTTATCAACTACTACTAGATATTCAGGGGGGAAAAATCTAGAAATACTTTATGCAACGGGACTATATATTTGTATGATCTTAAAAAAAAGCAAGCAGTGTGTTGAAAATGAGGTAAATTTTTGAGACAATAATAAGAAGTTGATGCATAATGCTATTCCGTTACCATCAGAAGTCAAGTTTACTTTCCGGGACTAACTTAAATAAATAATGTAATTCGAAATTGGACCCAGTAACAGCAGTAATACAATAATCCGTAACAAGCTCTACATTATGTAAGTAATGTTCTAATGTATAGTCTATAAATAATTATAGAAATTTGGTATTCCAACTTCCATATATTTTTGTTTCAATATGGAATCACACTGAATTTCGATTAATTCCAGTTGTAAATTATCATCAACAGTTTCAACATCAATTGATAGAGGAGAAGTAAATAGGTAAAACTGATTTTCGCATTTCTTGAAATCCAAAAATCTTTTTTCGAATTCATTTTTTAATAATTTAATTTGTTTGGCATATTCTGAAAATTTCTATTCTGGTGATTTTTGTAATAATGACTGGCAACACTCAAAATGGGATAAATTTTCTTTTTGAATTTGTTTTTGCCAAAGTATTAATTTCTGTTTAAAAACATTAATATTGTCAAATAACATAGTAACTACTTGCTCTTTACCTTGTAGTTTAATATTAAGTTGATTTGTAATGTCAACTGAAAAAGCCAGTTCCTTTATCCATTGATCATATTAATATTAATATTCCACATTCATAATTTTTCGATTCTAAAAAAATGATAATTTCGTCCAGCAATTCAAAGAATCGCTTTAAAACTTTATGACTGGAAAGCCATCGAATTTCTGTGTAATAAGTAAGATTGGTGTATTCACTTCCTATGTCTTCTAGAAATTTTATAAATTGACGAAGATTAAGGCCACGTGCACGAATATAATTTACAAATGTAGTGACATTTTTTAGTACATGATCGATATTTAAAACTGTGGAGCTCAATGTTTGCTGATGAATGATACAATGAAAATGTTGAAAATAAGCATTACTTTGTTCTTTGCATTTTTCTTTTAATTTTGCAACAACTCCTTTAAGAACGCCAGTCATGGCAGGAGCACCATCACTTGCAAGACAAACTAATTTTTTTAACGATAAATTATATTTAATCAAAACTTCCATAAGTACGTTAAAAATATCAACTCCAGTAGTTGTATCGCGCATAGGAATGATTTCCAGAAGCTCTTCACTTACTTTTAAGTTCACATCACATCCGTGAATAAAAACAGTCAGCTGAGCGGTATCCTGCGTATCTTTACTTTCGTCAATTGCAATGGAATGGGTCTCAAATGTTGGTATTATTGACTTCAGTTGTTTCCTTAAATTATCGGTTATATCATCAATTCTGCTTGCAACGGTGTTTCGAGTTAAGCTAATATTTTTGAAATTTTTTAATTGTTCTGGCCACAAAAGTTTCTGCTGTTTTAATAATACATTCGTGAATAAATTCCCCATTATTGAATGGTTTCGACTTTCTTGCAATTAAATGTGATAACAAATAACTAGTTTTTACAGCAGCTGTATTATCTTCAATAGGTTTAATAAATATACTTTGTTGTTTTTTAAGTGTCAACTTTAATTCTAACAATTTATCTTCACGAAATTTCGCAATATATTTGTCGAAGATTACTTTATGATTTGTATCGTAGTGCCTTTTAATATTGTAGTCTTTGCAAACTGCAATAGAGTTTCTACATATTAAACTTAAATTTTACTTTTTGCTTCAATACAAAAATATTGTAATTCCCATTTTTCATGAAAATTGCGATGTTCATCTTCAATTAATCGTTTCTTACTCATACTGGTAGAGGGCTTTGACATTATTTTAAAAATTCATTTAATTATGTATAAAGAAAATACTACACTTTCTGATGAAATTGTTGCGTGCACACTTTTAAAACGCTGTATTGTTGCAACCAACTAAACTGCACAGTAAACTCCAGTGGGTTACATTAGATATCGGCAGTTTTCGTGCACCGAGAAAGTTCGACGACGATAGCACAGTACATAGCTATGTAATAGAAACAGTAGTTTCTCTCGAGGGAAATAATTGTCCTCCTACCGACGACCTTGAACCGACGCGTGCGTGAAAATTTCTGAATGCGCAGTAGTCAGCCAATTTATTATGAACACTAATTTTACAAATTAATGGGTAGTTGTACACAGATTAAACAAGGCATTTGTAAAACTAAATTATACATTCTTTTGGCATTTATAATTAACGTCAAATAAATTTATTAACACATTATTAATTTAGAATTTGTGTTTAAAATGTGTGTCAAAAATTTTTGTTTGATTATTGTGCATTTCCTTGAAACATTTCCATATAATTTAATGGATGCTGACGTACTTCCAACATTTTTGACAAACAAATTGTTTTTTATAATTAGTGTGCACGCAGCATAACGTTTTATCAATAATTGTAGTGTTTCGTTTCGCGAATACTTGAAACAAAAATGCCCCATTATTGTTGTGCACCTCGGTGCAAGAATAGTTCGAACAATTCTAAATTAAGCTTTTTCAGGTTTCCGAAAGAACCAATGCGGTAAGATCCCCAGGCGCATTAAAATGTGCATATTGTGTATTGTAGTTGTGAATAATTACTCAAACTTCATGACAAATTCACCACCACCAACGCAAAATTTAATTTTCGAAGATTGATTATGTACCGACAATGGGAAAATATAACTGAACAAAATGCCTTCACTTATTTTATAGGTTATTTGGGACACAAATGTTTTGAAAAGCATAGTTTTCCAACAATTATACGTTTAAAACACAAGAAATGAATGAATTCAAATTTTACACTTATTTTAAGGCATGTCCTAACTTTGTGAAACAGCTTTACTAATTTGGCAACGCCCGACCATAATTTCAGTATACCTACCTATATATAAATACCGCATTAGGAAAAAGCCTTCTGTGAATTTTTTTCTTCATTTTCCTTCGAACCAAATGTTAGCTTTAAATTAAAACAGAAGTTGGAGGAGATATCATATAAACATCCCTGCGAAAATTTTCCTACTGAATTTTTGATAAAGCTATTTATTCGTGTAAGAATTTTTTATACTTTGAAATTTTGCAATAGAAATTTCAAAGTTAGTGGCAATTCAAATAAAATAACAATTTTACAACACCATTGATGAATTGTGTCAAGAAATTTAAGTAATCTTCAGGTTAGAGGAGCCTTTTTTTGTGTTGTACGTATAATGTATTACATTTTAAATGCGTGTGTAATATGTACTTAATAAAAAGCAGTGTTTTATCATCGTTTTTTGTATTATTGATATAGCTTTTTCATAATTTTAAAAATAGATTAACATAATTATCTCATAAACGATTTAGTTCTGCGTCACTGGCTTATTCCTGAATAGAAAAATTTACTACGCCTCTGGTTGCGCGTGCGTGAATGCGCAGTACTATTTTGGGACACAAACATCAAAGGTGCCGACGGCGAGAGAAACTACTGTGTCTATACAGCTCTATACTGTGACGATAGCTCATGGCCGACCCAAGAGGTGTGC
Source organism: Amphimallon solstitiale (assembly GCA_963170755.1). NCBI lineage: Eukaryota > Metazoa > Arthropoda > Insecta > Coleoptera > Scarabaeidae > Amphimallon > Amphimallon solstitiale. Next base: position 100,666,040 of record OY720676.1, on the reverse strand, counting down.
TACTGTCGCTTTTAGCCGCGATATTCAAAAATAGTATTGTAATTTTTATAATATTAATATATTCCCAAAATATCATACTTTGTTATGTGTCATAAAGTGATAAATTTCATATATAAATTTATCACTTTATGACACTCTTAACAGAATATGATGTCTTGGGAAAAATCTTTTGTAGATTAAATGAAAAACAATTATTTTTACTTTGTATGGAAATAATTTTTATCAAATATTTGATACCAACCTTGCCGGGCCGCGGACAACTGGTAGGCGGGCCGCGGGTTTGACATGCCTGCGATAGAGTAACTAATATCAGTCAAACATATGGGGGATTACAGAAACTAATTAAAGGTCAACAGCAAATGACTGTAAAGCATCATTCACTACAAGGTGATCTTCAAGGTTCGACTGTGTGCTGTCAATTCAGTATAATTTTGTTGAAATTCTCAAAATATTGTACTTTATAGCACAAAACGAGTAGAGAAGACGAGCAGGAAGTTTTAACTATTAGAAAGCACATGGAAAATTTTGAATTCATATTTTGCTTGTGTTTCAATGCGAAATTTTAGAAAGCATAAATTTTACATCAAAAACATTTCAATCCGCAGAAATAGATTTGGAAAAAGCCATTACAATGCGGAATAGTAGTTTATCTTGTATCAAAAAACTTCGTCATAACTTTGCAAAAATAAGAGAAACTGCTAGTATTATGGCTACAAATGAATTATCGCACCAAAATTTGTTGCAAAGAGACATACGAAAGTGAAACAATTTCTCGATGAACTCAGTAGTACCGAGGGACTACAAGATACTGAACGATTATTTGAGGTAGAAATATATAAAGCGAGTACTGATATTACAAATCAATTGAAAAATCGTTTTGAGAGTATTTGAAATAAATTCGATTTGCATGTTATAAGCAGCGTCAAAAAATATGTTAAAATGTACAAATGAAGTATTGTAAACTAATACCAGTAGTCTTCAAAAAGTGGGTAAAGATGATCTGTAACAAAATTTCCTAATCAAATTTTATACCTCAAAGCCGTGTTTACCAAAGACTTAAGAGGAGCGTTTACCTATCGAAAACCATGGCATCGCCGTTTTGCGTTTTTTCAATTTATTTTGTAATTTTAGAATCTCAAATTTGAGTTAGCGATGCAAAAGGCATAATTTATAATGTCAAAGCCAGTTTTTGTGTTAATTTATTTTCTTTAAAAAGAAGTTATGTGTTTTAGAAATAACCACAAAAGTGCAAACATTTGATTTATGTCTAATAACTTAGGCTGGTACACAAAAGAAAAAACGATATAAAAAAATTAAATTTATTATATTTGAAGTTAAAAAATTGAAAATAGTAAACATTGTCACACTCATTTCATGCAAATGTTTTTCGAAGCGATGTCATCATCTATCCCCACTTTACGGTATCTCTACCGGTCGGTCGGCTATTGCAGACTTAAATTCGGGCGACAGACAGTTTTTGCAATTAGAAAGAAATGCAGTACCTATAATATTGGAGTGTATATAACAGATAGGCAAGCGGAAATCAAATTAATATAAAAAATCAACAAAACAAAAAAGTAAATATGCAAGTGGAATGAAAAATCAAAATACGACATAAATAATTTTTAAATATATTGCAGACTTGAATCCGAACGACAGACACTTTTTGCAATAAAAAATAAATGCAGTACCTATAATACTGGAGTGTATATAACAGATGGGCAAGCGGAAATCGAATTATTATAAAAATCAACAAAGCAAAAAAGTAAATATACAAGTGGAATGAAAAATCAAAATACGACATAAGTAATTTTTAGTCTACAATTTTATTTTATGTTGATATTTGTTAATTCGATTTAGTTTAACTAAGTACATAATACCAATATACGAGTAGAGTTCAGAATTTAAATATTTGACGATTCATTTTATGTACCTATATATTAAAATTTTCAACCCAGGGTAGCTGTTTCGCGTAATTTTTAATAATTGTTTTGAAAATGTTTCAAAATAAAAATTGTCTGTTAGCCTACTTGAAGGTAGCTACATTTAATTATTATTACTATTAAATTACCGGTTTAGAACCGCCAATTTTCTTCCTTCAGAACGGAGCGTCTATTCCCGATCTACATAGAGGCAGAATCCGTGAATAAAACCGAAGCGCTCTGATCGAAACCCGAATATCGTCTAGCTCCATCTACTCACAACCCCTTGCGTCTACTGTCTCGTTAGTAATACAAGTTGCATAAGTTTCTATTTGCCGAGATGTAGTTGGTAAATGCCCCTCTTAAGCAAGTTGATTTCTATAAAGAATTTGGCGACTTTTAAATAAAAAAATAAGTGTAATACATCAAACTTGCCTGACGTTTGTAATGCTATTTTGCTATTTTTGTCTTCCCAATTACAGTCGCTAGAGCAGAAAGAACATTTGCTAATTAAAATGAATAAAGTATTATTTACGTTACGTATTGAACAGCAAAGGACAAGACACTTGAAGGTAAATGAATTGATAAAACAATTTTGTCAATATAAACGTACGCCGTCAATACAGACTTTTATAACTCAAATTAAATACTTATTTGAACATCCAGTGCGTGAACAGGTACATACGTTTACTATCAGTTCTTTATTTTCGTGTATAGGTTTTACTGAATTAGGTATGCTCACTTTAATAAACTTTAGAAGTAATAGTCAAGTTCATCTGGAATATTTGATGTTTGAAGTCACTGTAATCCGAATGACTGTTCCCAATAACAATCCAGCAATTTGTACTGTACGCTGATTTGTTGACTTGTTTACTGGTGAAGAACTATATTTTTCCGAATCGACAATAAATGTGTCGGCATTCAAAAACTGTATGTACTTTAAATATGCTCCTATTACAACGGTAGATTTTGATCGTTTTCAATGTATAAATGTATTTAAGGTGACAGACAATTATTAACACCTGAGCATATGGAATTATTAATGGTGACGTACTTTCATTTGTAACTTTCCAACGTGAACAGTGAACAGTTTGCATCTGTGGTATGTTTTATAAACCCTGCAATATTGCTTTTGGATAAGATGGTATTTACTGATACTTGGTAGATACTTGCTTGTCAAAACTATTTTGATTCACGCGTGAAAAATATCAAATCGGGATTCCTGAAGTCCTCGATGCGTCCCTGGAATTGACGTCATGCAAACCTAAGCTAATAATTATACTCCATAGCCTTCGAAAAGCTCATACATTTCCCCCTATACTTTCGATCATTAATTATACTTATAACAGATTCATAAAATACTAACATTGCAAAACGTTAACTCTAATTTCTAAATTCGAACCGTTTAAAAGAAAGAAATTATATTTAATTTAATAGAATAACAAAGTATTTAGTAATACTTTACGTATGTAACACGGCATCTATGTACTTATTACGCAACTGTCGACATAAAACGAAGGGTTGAGGAAATATTTTTCCTTATTTATTATTCACTCGAAAACAGCAAATCAAAAGTTTTCATCATGCATTCATATTCTATACATGTTATGTTGGTTTTATAGAGAAAGAAAAAATATTTATAGACGTACAAACATGGCGACATTTAAAAACCAATAGGTTTTATAAGCACTTTTGGTGTAAATATGCCCCTTAGTAATATTTGTAGGTATGTAATAATATTCAAACAACTCAACTGTAAGTTGGTTGACAATGGAAATCGATAGAGCCATAATGGTTATTATACTTTCTTTGTGTTGAAAAAATTCAAAATGTTAGAAACAGGAAAAAGTGTTCGAACTCGACTATCAATGTGTGAAAAAGCTAGATGGATAATTTGTTATTAAATATACATGATTTCTTGATTTTCTTTCTTCTGTACTCTAGAAAACATAACCTCTAGAATCTAGAGACTTCTTTTCATGTAGCTTTTTTCAATAACCATTTCCTTCGGATAATTTCTATTTTAACAAATTCTTCCACTTTTGTCCCATGTTAATGATAATAATAATAATAATAATATATAGTTTATTCCATATTGCTGAGCATAGAACACGTCAAAATTACAATATCAACATAGTAGATGCACAAAGTTTAAAAAAACATTTAGAGTCAAACAAACAAACAATAAATAAATAAAATCATGATACATAATTAGAGTTAAAAAAATCATTAGTTGAGTAAAAGGCCTTACTCGTCAAATATTTCTTTAATGTCGCTTTAAATTTTTGTGGCGGTAAGACTTTCAGAGTTTGTGGTAAGCAGTTGTATAATTTAATGCATTGCCAGATGGTTTGTTTCTGTATCCCTGCCAAGCGAGTGTGTGGAGGAAGCAAATGCAAAGAGGCCTTACCCCGAGTACTGTGAGCATGTTCAAGTTCGTATTTCTTAAAGAGTTCTTCGTAATGATTTTTAACAAAAGTAACAGACTCCAATATGTACAGCGAAGGGAGAGTAAGTATATTATAGTCCTTGAACACTAATTTACATGAGTCTCTAGATCTTAATTGGAAAACAGCTCTCACACAGGCCTTCTGTAGTTTAAAGATTCTTTCCACATCCAGTGAATTTCCCCAAAAGATAACACCATACCGTAGTCTTGACTGTACGCATGCATAGTATACACTTAAGGAGGTTTCAGCATCAACACTCCGAGCCACAACCCTCAAACTGTAGCAATAGCCACTCAATGTCTTCGCGAGACCATCAATATGAGGTGTCCAAGACAGCCGAGAGTCCACCACCACGCCCAAAAAACGCGCACTATCGACACATGGAAGTGACTCATCCTTGTGCTCAATGACCAGATCTTCCGGATGTACATTAAAAGTTAGTTGTTAAACCAACATCATTAAATGTTTTAGCTAGTATTTGTCCCACGCCATTCTAGGCCTTCCCTGCCTTCCCTCGTCACTTTTAAATACTTGCTTTTCTGTTCTAGTTTTCCTCGTGCTTTCCTTTTATATATTGATTTGGTACATTTATATAATAAAATATCTCCATACTCGGGAGTTAATTTAGCAGTAAATTTCACATTAATGTGATTATCAACGACTAAACAATAAAGTAGGTATTATATTAATTGATATTGGTTTATAATAAGATTCATAATACCCAGAGGGAATAACGAAATGCGCCCGGGGAATAGATACATAACCTTACCATTATTTCCTGCATTCCGTCAATAAGAACATAAAGTTACCAACGTTGTCGTAGTAAAGATAGACAAGTTCGGCCATTTTACTAACTGTATAACCGTCAAACGTCATATCGATATAGTAATCTGACATTTTCGTTTAATTATTTTGATTTTTTTTTTTGTAATCTTCAGTTAGTCGTAGATAAAGTAGTGTATACTAACTCGCAATAATGACTATTATACCCTCGAGCCGAGTTACTCCCTCGCCGCTTCACGGCTCGGTTTGTAAATTCGGCTCTCGGGAATAATAGCTGTCATTATTGACTCATTGTATAAACTACTATTATTCTGCTAAATTTATGAAATACTATCAAGTGTAATTCGTTGACCTGTAATTGGCGTAATTGCTGTTGGACAAATAAAAACTATTATTACTAGTATCTCTCTTGTTCTTCCTCTTCTTCTTTCCTTCTTTTAGGTTAACTACTTTTTAAAATTCTTTTAGCCATCAATGCCGTTGCTAATATCACATAAGTTAAATCCTACAGTATTTGTACTCTAAAGTAACCTATAAAATTTGTATACCTAAATCAGAATTTGTTCATTGAAATTGCACATTACTGTATATATATACATAGAGGTACATAGCAAAGGTCGAAATCTAAATCAATAAGGAACAATGTTTGATGTATACATCAACTCTGAAACTGTTAACTCTCATCCAGCAATTTTAGTTCGAGTTTTACCATTTTCGTAAACACATCTGCAAAATTTGAATTGCACGAATGTTGTAAATGAATCCTACATTTCCATTTTTCGTTGTGTAATATTAACAAATCTATTATTATGCTAATCAAACTATTTATACTGTGAACGTCAGTACGAGCAAGTAATATACGATATACGCTTGTTTCGCGCATTCGCCGGACTCCCCGGACTCCCTTCAACCAGTCATTGCCTTAGGCAGATGGATGATATTATTTTTCATCAGTGTTTGTCGTTACTCTGACTGACTCATTAAAGTTAAAATTCAAAATCATGTACCTACATACAGTACTGGGTGCCCAATGATTAAAATACATACGTATAAGGGTAGTCTGAACAGCCAGAGCCTAACATAGAAACAAGTATTTTTTCAGTCAAATGTACTTTTATTTTTTAACACAGTCTCCTTTTAAGTCCATACACTTTTCCCAGCGATGCTCTAACCTCTTTAACCCTTCCAAATAGTAGTTGGCGTCTTACTCCGCAAAATAAGCGTTTACGTATGCGATAATCTCCTCGTTCGATGAAATTCTCTGTCCTCCAAGCGGAACATTAAGCTTAGGAAAAAGGAAAAGGGCGGGGGGGGGGGGCAGATCTGGTGAATACGGTGGGTGTTCATCCGTTTCGAAGTGCATTTGAATTTTGGTTATGGTGACTGCCGAAATATGAGCGGGAGCGTTAGTGGAACAGAAGTTGATTCTTCTTGAAATGCGGCCCACTTTTGCACATTCTGTCCTCAGCTTATCAAGTAATAATGCGTAATACATTACCGTTATTATTTTACCTTTTTCGAGATAGTCAATGAACACAATGCCGTGACTATCCCCAAAAACAGTCACTATCACCTTCCCGGGCGATGGAACCGTCTTCACCTTTTGCGGAGCGGGTTCGCCTTTGCAGTCCACTGTCTTGACTGTTCTTTCGTCTCGGGAGTGTAGTGGTCGATTCAAATTTCATCTACAGTTATGAATCGACGCAAGAAATCTGATTCGTTTCGCTTAAACCGCTCCAACAGGGCCATTGAAAATGTTCATTCAAATGCGTTTTTGGCCCAATGTGGGCAAGCGCGGCACTCAACGCACCGACAGCTTACGCTTGTCTAATTCTTCATTCAATATATGACAAACACGCTCTTTCGATATGTGCATAGCCATTAGCCTCTGCTATCTCTCTAACGTTGATTCGTTGGTCGTCCAGTACCATTTGGTAAACATTTTCCATGTTGTCGGTAGCGGTCGCAGTTTTTGGACGTCCCGAACTTTAATCATCAGTCAAGCTAGTACAATCACGTTAAAATTGAGCTGCCTATATTTTTGCGGTGGCAAATGATAGAGCCCGTATACGGCATCCAACCCAGATTAAATTTGTGTAGGCGTATTGCCTTTCAAGTGCAACAGTTTAATCGCGGCACAGACTAAACAAACCACTGGTAACTAAATCCCAAATTTTATCTAGATTACGCCTCCTTGTTTACCAAATGAAAATATCAATCCTCTACCATCTCTGTCATTTTAGCTGAACGGGAGATGAGATGATGAGATGGCGTTAGCGTCATTTGAAATTTTTTGTTATGGTTTGTTATAGAAGATTTGAGATATTTTTCTATCAAGTAGTTGCCGGTCTGGTTTGTTTAGTCTGTGAACCCGACACGATATTCGATTTTTTCCATTTTTACAAAAACACTGACATCGACTGTCAAACAACAACCGAGCATCCAAAATGGCTAAAATTTTGACAGGTATCTTTCAACGCATACGCAATTACATTACCAGCACAGACTAAACAAACCAGACCAGTAACTACGTGATAGAAAAATATCCAAGATCTTCTATCTTTGTCACACATGAGTCAACGGGTACAAAGATGGCGCTAGCAGCATATTGGCGCGGAATTTGAAATGAGTTTGTTTTTAGAATATGTGCATTTAAACGTTATTAATATAATAGAAAAAACACAAAACTAATGGACAAATCACATACCTTCAACTTTTACGTTTAAGAAAAACGAATACTTAGATTTTATTATTGATAGAAATTTCTGTTTATTATAGTTACACAATATCACATCACTATAACCCAATATAAACCATAGTTAACTAATTTTCACTCTGTACTTATTTAATTATAGACTCGCGATCAATATTAAGTTACTTATACTTAGTATGATGTACGAGAAGATTGCAATAATACGTCAAATTTGAAATATTGTCTCGAATGACATATAACCGTAATATGAATTTCTTCAATCAACGGTATAACCACAACATCACAAAAAAATTCAAATGATGTTAGCGCCATCTCATCTCCCGTTCAGTTAATATGACAAAGATGGTAGAGAATTGATATATTCATTTGCTAAACAAGGAGGCGTAATCTGGATAAAATTTGGGATTATGCTTGAAATTATAATGTTTGTATATACTGTAAATACGAACCAGGCAGAAACAAATCTTTACACCTCGAGGGCCTTAAATATTACACAAGAACAGTTAAACCACAAGCGTTACCAGTAGTAGTAGTAGTGAACAAAGAAAGAAGTTTAATAATGAACATTAAAAATACAAGTATAAATATTTATTGTCGATGTTCGAATACAAATACAAACTTCAGAGCAGAGATACAAAAAATAACACGTTTTGCGATGTGTTGAACAAAGACTTTTATGTACAATAAAACAAAACAACATCAATATTTGTTTTGTATTCGTTACAATAATATTGAATTTATTGCAGGTAAATTAAGTATGGGATAAATATGTACCTTAGATAAATTTATAATTAAAACTATAACGTACACTCACTCACTACAGATACAGCGGGGACTTCTAAAAACTGGTGTATAGCCCATTTCAATACCATATGAATTCATACAGCACAGTTTTTCTAAATTAAGATAACTCCACTAGTTCATTAGATTTGAAGTACTTTTTCCAGGAATATTTCACAAAACATACGTAGCGTAAAGACAAGAAGTGTTTTATGACAATATGAATGAATGTATTGGCCCGTTTATCACAATTTCTGTGCATTAGTAAATCTGTATAATTGAATTTAAAATAACTATAAATGAAATGCCATATTATCATCCAGTCTTAACACCATTAAAAACAAATACGAGTATACATGGCGGATGATGTAAGTTAACATATCACCTAAAATCAGAACTTAATAATATTGTTTACTTAAAGTTTGACAATCTAGTTATCTGTTAGGGATACAATTCAAGTATTCCCAACAAGTAAGGAAAGCGAAAGAAGTACCAATCCCGAGCAATCAAATTTCTATTGTTCTGCGAAAATTCTACCTAACCTACTGGCAGCAACGCACTTTTAAACGTTCACCAAACTATCCTGCCCCACTGGACCAGACATCCCTTACTTAGTGATGTTAATTTCCAAATTTGTCATTTACTGTTAATGTAATGTAATACATTGAATGTATAAAGAATAAACATAAAATTTACATCTCTACCCTTTCTATAGATGAATTTTTAATTGTACTTGTAAAAAAACAATAAATGTCAGAATTATTACGTTCAATCTTTAATTTAAGCATATTTCCTAACAGCAAAAGTATTGATAGACTATGCGCTTGGAAATAATTTCTAATGATAGAAACTTTGAAAAGAAGAATATTAAATGCTTGGCAGGTGCCTGGGCTGTTGTTTAATAGTACTTATATTATAGTCCGAGTAATTTTAGCACCGACATGCGCCAAAAAATTAAAATAGCGTTAAACTTAAGATGTTATTTTACTTCTGAAGTATGAATACAACATACAAAGGCCCTTTTAGGAGTATCATAAGTAATTATATTCATACACCTTTTTAACATTTGTAATGATGACCTTTTAACGTTTGACATAATTGTCATCAAAACAATACAAATTTGTCTATAATGCTAGCTTGCCTATTAGAAGACTTTAATTTTTAGTAGAATTGCATGTTTATATAACTTTTATTGCTTTTTATACTAGAGTCGTAGTTAATAATACCAAAATTAAATACCAACTCCTATCGAGTCATTTGCTAATATCAGTGTAATTAGAAGATCCAGGTAAATTTATAAAAAAACACAAAATTGTTGAAATCCGATTATGACATTTTCGCCAGGATATTTTTGTCAATATCAAGAGAACGCGTCAAACTTAAGATGTGTATCCGCACATCTTTATACATTATTCTGTTTAGTGTATAAATACATAAAATAATGTAGAAGAGAAATGCGGATGAAAAGATTATTTTCGTGGTGAATCAAGTACTAAACAACAATGTTGCGAAGCAGAAGAACTATATCAACGTCCTCGATGTCGCTTTTAAAATCTAGAAAATAAGTAGGACGAATAGAGAACGAAGAAATAACAGTTAATAAATAGATTACAAAAAGCAGAAGAGAATATTGAGAAAACAGAGAAAGAAAAGAGAAGGAACAATATCTTTATCAAGAACTCTATAACAAAAGGAAAAGATACAGCAATTCTAAGGAAATTCAAGAGGCAACTAATTTGCACGAAACTATACATAGATGACGACCTGCAGGAGAGACATATTCAAAAGCAATTAAGACAAATGGCTAAAGAGGAAAAGAAAAAAGGTAAAAAAGCGAGTGTAGCTTATCAAAAAAATTGAAAAATGACAAGAAATATAGATACCTGGAAGAAGAAAATAAATATAAAGATTCAAAAAGCTAACAACAGACAAAACACGAAATGAGCGATTGATAACAAAACGGGCAAAGAACCGGAAAAATAAAAACCGGAAAGATAAGCGAAATATATTTAGGATAAGAGCATAGAAGAAATGGAATCATGCAAAAGAAAAAAATTAGAATGGGAATGTGGAAAATTAAGAAGACAATGTTGCCAGTAGGAAAAATGAATGAAGTTGCGAATGAAATTAAATAGTATAAAATCAAAATATTTGCCCTACAGGAATTAAGACGGGAAGGTGAAAGACAAATTAATAAGGCAGAGTATACACTATACTGTGGAAGTGAAGATAAACAAGTGAGAAATTGGACTGGAATGATGGTTGACAAGAAATACAGCGAAAGAGAAGGTCAAAGATTAAGAATTACAAAGTTCAAACCTCATGGAAGTAGATTAAGGACAAAGTGACAGAGGACATTAAAATTCTAAAAGTTGAGAGATAGAGAGAAAAACTGCAGAACAGGAGTAAGTGGAGAGAGACTGTGAAGACCAAAAATAACCATTGTATTATGTGATTTAAGAAGATGAACCAAAGATATTCTAAAATAAGGGCTTTGTCATATGTATAACAGAAATGAGAATTAACACAACATCGTCGACGTCGTTTTTGTAATCAAGAAAATAGCAATTCGCCCTAGCGCTAAAATCGAAAATATGTTGCAATTCACATGCTTCGTTTTACAACAATTTGTGATCTACATTGCATTATTAATTTATTTATTTACATTTAAGCTAATTTATGATCTCATGCGGATAAATTAAACACATTAAACATATATGATTTGTACAAAACTTAACAGTAGCGCGGTGTCAATGATTAGCGAAAGGCTTTCCATAAATCAACTGGTTCACTTTCGTCTATTACCTAATATACGTCTTTCTATATAGCAAGTGTACTTATCTCTCTTCTTTTGCAACCTCGCAACACTGAAGTGATAGTTCCGACATGATTTACCCAACTCCCTACATAAAATAGCTATTTTTGAAACTACGAGAACAAAATATGGGTATATGATCCATGACTTCTCTCAAGAGCACGTTCACTTCTCTTACTTTCGAGAACCCATTATGTAGAAGAAAGTCGGGTGGCAATTACACCAATTTTTCTCCTACTGTGTTCCACTTTCCTTTACCGTTTTTCTCTACTTTTTCCCGAAATGGTTATAACCACAGAGATTTTATCAATATTGATACTGCTGTAAAGAATAACATTTCAAACTCTAAATCGTTAGTAATATAGTGGATATTAAGACGTGATTTAGAGATTTACCACAATCAAGTAGGTGGTTGAGTCGAGACAAAGATTTAATACGATTCTTTGACCTGCAGGTTGAAATAAATATAATTCTTTAAAAGAAAGAAAAGGTAGTTACTGATCCTTCTGATCCACTTTGGTTACGAGATCTTATATTTCTGACTGATTTCTTATATCAGTGTAATATTCTTAATTTGAAATTACAAACGCAAACAAAATTCTTATTTGAACCAATTAATAGCATCAATGCATTTAAATCAAATATTCACATGCCCACGCATTACACACCCACAGAAAAAGGCTTATTGGGACCAAGAAATTATAATTTCTTGAGTCTATTTTCTTATATGAAAAATTTATAGTCTCCGATTCAGAATGTGAGGTTAATTCAAGAAAGTAAATATATTTGTTAGAAGAAATACATTTTCTTGGGAATATATTTCATTTAAGTAAGTAGAATATTATTTCAAACATCTTGTTACTTGAATGAATATATTCCTTTTAAGTAAGTGGAATATTATTTCAAATATCTTGTTCCTTGAATGAATTATTTAAAGTGATTATTTGAAGACCATAACTTTATTTGGAAGTATTTTTTTGTAATAACTAAAAATGATTTCAATGAAGATTATTTAATCTTAATTTTTGTCGGTGTGTCATTGTCATAATAGAGTATGTAATATGTATTTTATTTATATACCTATACGTTTGTATATGTATACTTAAATTATAAAAATGTTGGACCAAAAGAGCCAAATAAAAATGAAGCCATGAATTTTATTTTCAAGGGCTGCTAAAGTCTGCTTGTGTAACATATTAACTATATATGTAAGTATATACATACACGCACATGTGCACATGGCCATTAAAAAAAGTGTTGTTAAGCACAAAAAATTGTGAGATAAATATTTCCTTGTTCAATTTACCTCCGTCTGGAAAAATATATTAAAAAGGAATAGAAAACTGCCTTTATCTGCATTAGTAGACATTGGTTTGTGCCTGACTCTTGTAGTAGCTACATAGATAGGTGCTTGTTCTTTGTGGAAATTAATAAATAAAGCGTGGACCGCTTTTTGTTAAGTAGTATGCAAATAATAGGTAAGTAGTAAAGAATTATATTTATAAAATATATCATGTCTTACAGTTTGAGAATGTCATCAGAAGACGAGATATACCTATTGCAGATTAAAATATGGAAGCCACTATGTATGGGCGCATTTTAAACCGGTCCTAAATGAGGCTCTTCAAACAGTTTTTCGGTAATTTTAATTTATAACAAACATATGATTGTTTTATGTACTATTTTCAATGTAACAATTGTCCGTTAATTTTTGTCCAACTACGAAGTACATTTTACAGGGAAGGTCTTCTTGTTGGCTATGTTGTATTGCTTCTTGTTTAGAAATTTAATGTTTATTTTTTATTGCGAAATACAGTGAGGTAGTGTACTGAATTGACACATTAAAAAAATTCTATATACTTTTTTCTTCATTCTAGTCAGAAAACACATAAGAATAAGCTCGTCATACGACATGAAGTTTGCTGACACAGAGGGAGCTGTTATAGAGAATGAATTTTTAATGCAGTACCTTAATATTCGTGAAAAGGGTATAGTGCTTCAAATATGTACTACAAATGAGGACGATAACGTAGTGGATGCATCTCCATCTCTCGATTCTACCCATTACAATAAAATCATTTTCAGAAGAAACAGATAAGGTATAATAACTTATAGTCTTTTATTTCCTACAGTATTCTACAAATACCTGCCATTACCATTCTCAAATCAATTTAACATTGAATTGTTATATATTAATTAATTAGTTTAATATCCTTGGTTGGAAATCGTTCCTTTTGATGTCAATTTGTGTGGCACTGATTCGTTATCTATAGTTCGTGGGTACATGACTGTGTCAGTTGCTACGAGGATTCTATGTACTATATCATGAGGAGGAACCAGTTCTAGATTTTCAACTCCTATAATATTCCTGTAGGCGTTCGGATCGTGTATCATATGGTGTATGTTATTAATGATGTATTTTTACTGTTTCGATACAATCATGAACTAATTAAAAAAAATATCACTAAATAAATAAGGGATTCTTATATGAACAATAAGATTTTCATCTATAATATTATTGTGTTGTTTTTATGTTGCAGTATCAAAATGAAAGTGACGAAAACTCAAGAAAAAGAAAAGATAAATCTTCAGAAGCAAATCCTGATTACGATTTAAAAACTTTGTTAGAGTCCAGTCCTCTGGGGAAAAGTGTCATAAATTAATCAAACCTTTAAGAAGCTAGATCAAACACGACGAAGCAAATTGCTGGATATTATTTGCAGACACATATATAAATCATCTTGTACGCAATATTATACCATTAATAAAATAACAACTATATTTAATAAAAAATTTCTAGTCGTTTACGCCATGAAGGTTACAACATAATAACTGCAAACATAATATAGTTATTTCCTAATGAGAGCTCACTGATGTATTACGTTCCAGCAATTAGAAAAAAAGAGAGCCCCAGTGGACAACATATTCCAGCAAGAGGAAAAATAGTAGATAAGATAAAAAAATTACTTTATATTGGTCGAGAACTCAAGGTTGAAGAAGATAAGGTTTGCCAAGATGAGGAAACAATAGAAGGTAATTTTTAATGCTCAATAAATTTTATAATGACTATGTTATTTTTGGTAGCTTAGACGTTACATTAATGCAAATACATGGAGTGAACCATGGGAAGATGTCTTACGAAATTGGAACAGCACATTCAATGTACGAAGAAGAAGTACATGTGGAAAAGTTTCTGACTTTTTAATGGTATGCCCAGTATTATTAGATAAAAGAGCTGATAGTCGTGTAATGCTCACCAAATAAAGAAATAGACATTTTGTTACATTTGTTTCATTTCAGATTAATGCTGATTTTGAGGTGCTGTATCCTGGCAAAACCCTACATTTATTGGAAAATTGGGATCATTTTTTTGATAAACTTAAAACTCTTCAAATGAAAACAATGAAACAGTAAAACAATTAATTAGTTACCTCGAAGAAGATTTTGCGGAAAGTAAGGATTGTTTAATTCCTGATTTATATTAAATACTAATAATAATACTTAGATAGGTACTAGTTTGTACAACAGTCGTGTTTTACCACTAATACCAAATATTTTAAATTAGTAGTCAGATAGTTGTTCTACACAGTAGTTAATGTTTATTTGAATAACTAACACTTACTTGTTTTAGAATGCTGGACAAGTGGAAGTAATTATAAAAGAAACTATTAATAAAGCAGCCATCCGTGAACAACCAGTGCAGCCATATATAATAATTGAAGAATCTTCAATAACAGAAATAAGAAATGTATATCTTGTAAACGACACTGTAAGGTATTATTACAAAAAATTAATCACTGCCTTAGATTTGTGCTTTAAGTCATTTCATGTATTACATGCCAATTACCCATCTGAATCGGCACATATTTGGATTCTAATTCAAAATCATTTATCCAAAATCTCTCTTCAAAGTGATGTAATATTTCCATACACTCAGCATTTATATATTTTATTTTAGATAAAAAGTAGATGAATAATGATTTATAGATGTTGTCGTACTAATTTTACACAAGCTGAAAAGTTAATATTTCATTTAGAATATGTACGTAATTGCATTACGTTTCAATGTTCTTATTAATAAACATGTTATATGGATCTTATATTTTTATTGTTTCCTATACTTCTTTACCTCCTTATTATCATTTGAATTATCAAAATAAAGTATCTTAATTTTATTAATCTCTGTTCAAGCAACATTTTATTTTAATTCAATGATAATAAGAGTGATTGAAGACATCTAGGTACTTGGTTTAATATTAGAAATGTTTTTAGTTCAATAGCATATTTTGGTTAAGTTTTATAGTATTTTCACGAAATCCTTACAGTTTTAGTCCAAGTTATAGGAGAAATATATTTAATTAATGTAATTAAGTGTTTTTTAAATAATGTAACAGAATTTATAAGCATTGTTAAGTTTCCGGAGAAAGTATTTGTTTGTAAATTTAAGAGTAATACGATTTCAATATACTTATATTTTGGAAGAAGGTTCTTATTATAAAATGTTTATTTTCTATGCCACTACCTTCTTTCTATGCTTACCAGTGCTTGTACATTCAATGACGTTCTATTTAAGAAATACTTAATCACATTAATAAAATATATTTGTTCTTATAATAATATCGCACATACATTAAAGCTGTGGGAACTTTGTTCAAATACTACAAAGCTTGACTAAAATATAGTATTATTTAACTAAAAACGTTCGTAATACCAAACCAAATATATAATGTCTTCTATGAGTCTTATTATTACTCAATTTTAAAAAAATGTTCTTTAAACAGATATTATGAGTCCTTTACATTAAGAACGCAAGAACTTATATCAAATAGTGCATCTATTAAAGCAAAGCATCTATAATTTGACTGAAAGTCTATAAATTGCTTTACAGAAAGTGATAACTTCCTTAAATGTAGTAATTCTCGTATTTACTGTTTATTGAAGCAAAGAATTTAAAGTTTGCCTTAAGATCGCGAAATTTATTTAATCAAGTGATTATTTTCTTGATTCTAGTAATTCTTGTTTAATGAAGCAAAGCATTTTAAGTTTGCCTTAAGATCGCCAAATTTATTTACTCGAATGATTATTTTCTTGATTACAGTGAGTTCTTGTGTTTGATTTAAATCACAAAATGTATTTACTCAAGTGATTACTTTCTTGAATCTAGTATTTTTTTCAAGAAAGTAACTTTCTTGTTTGTACTCCACAATTTCTTGCGTATATATAAACGCACCGTTTCTTTCCATCAAGTAATTCTTCCTTGATCCTAATAAAGATTTTTCTGTGTGCATATAATAATGTGTAGATACATATTTACCCATACAGGCTGTTTCCTAAGTATGTTCAAAAAGTAAATACTATCCCAAGAAAAATGTGCCCATGCACGGTCACAAATCATAATAAGGTCGCCATAACCAAACATTTTTATTGTTATAATGTTCACAAATGTGGAAATCGCCTCGTCAATTATAATACTACACTGAAAAACCCATTTGTTTGGTTCAAACAAAATTTGATTACTCCAACCAAAGTATACGATTAAATATGGGCAAACAAATATTTGCTTGCGGTAAGCAAAAATATTGTTTGAAGTACTTTAGTTACTTCAACCAAATGTATTGTTAAAATAAATAATTTTGAGCTCCTCGTAAATATAGAATTTATTTGGGACAAACATACTTTATATTTGGAGTAATTCAATATCGCATTCGAAGAAATAACCTATTTCATAAGGCTAAGCATATATTTCTTTTAGATGAACAATATACAATAATTCAAGAAAACAACTTATTCACTTAAATTAACAATATATTACTAAATTTATGCAATTAAGTACATTTATTTATTATTATAAATTGTTAAATTATGTTTTTTTTGTATGAACTAAATCATTTACTTGTATTAAGCATTAATATGGTCAACAATATATCAAACAGAGTTCTTGTTTGAGACAACATATTTTCTATTTGATATGTTGTTTGCGCTATTTCCATCGTTTGTTGGATTTTGAAGCAAACCGATATTTCGTCAGACATTTTTCTGTCTTCTTCAGGGTAGCACTGTGAAGGGCTGCTTGTTGCCAAAAAAAAGAGATTAAATTTGTGTCATATCAAAAAAATTTTTAAAAAGCACATGACATTTCTGCATGTTAATGTGGCGAATTATGTCATGACATTTGGAAAGGTTATAAAGTGCTCTTCAAAAGTTATTTTAATATATTACAGACTTAATTTATTTTTTTGGCAAGAAACAGCCCTTCCGGGGCTACCCTGAAGAAGATGTCTGCCGAAAGGTCGGTTTTTGAAATTCCAACAAACAATGGAAATAGCACAAACAACGTATAAAATTATACTCCGTTAATAATTACACATAATGAGCTATTTTCTATATTTAAATATAATTTTAATGTGGTCAAAATACGTACATTATTATTGTACAAGTGCCACATTATTATTCTATTATATATCCCAAGTTACTGCAAACTCATAAAAATATCTGCAAGATCATTGTAACAGATCTACCTCGTACATATTTCTATGAATGTGTAGTTATAAATTATTATTAAAGGTGATTATAAACAATTTTTGATCGTATAAGTGTTATACTCGCATGCCTAATTGTAGAAGGTATAATGTAAACAAAAAATTAATCTGTATTAATAATATTTAATATATATCTAGATACATTTAATATTAATTAGTAAGGTCAAATTATACATACTTGTAATATTCATACAAATACATTGGCTAAGTAATTATAACAAGAATTTACATAGAGTTACCCATTACTAGTTCTATGAGTGTTGATTGGATATGGTGAATATAAAGCGTTTCAATTACAAAAGAAAAAGGGCTTTTCCAATATATCTAATTCATAAGCTCTAATATGCGAATAAACATTATCATTCTCATACAAAATATACAAAAGTCTTCCATAAACAAGCATATGATTATCATCTAACACAATAATGTTTTGAGGCTTATATAAGAAAAAACTATCGACATCTCCAGGTATCTATAAAAAAGTACATTGTTAGTTGATTTTGTAATTATGTTGTAATAATACCTTTGAGTGTTAAATTAATCCTTCTTGACTCTCTATGATCGAAGGTTTCCAATGTTTCTTGTTTTTAAGAAGCTTTCTTCCACGTAGTGGTACCAAGTAAGGTAAGCCCTTGAACAGATAGAGCGCTGGATGTGTAGAAATAAGCTGTAACTAGCCCCGCAGAAGTCTGAATGTGTCTTACTGAGGGGTAGAAAAGACAGGGATGAAATCCGTTTTTCATGTATGGGAATTGAAATACAACCGAAGAAATCAATTGTCTACCTGGGAATTACTATGGAGCAAGGGGGTCTTTTTGGCACGCACATACGAAGGTCAACCCAAAGGGCTGAGGAAAGAGCCGCCCAACTTATGAGAATAACGGCAAACGTTAGGGGTCCAGGCTTTAAAAAGAAACTAATGCTGTATAATGTGGTCCAGTCAACTTTGCTGTACGGAGCTCCGATATGGTACAGGTGCTTAGCAACTAAAAGAAACGCACGCTGTCTAACGAAGGCTCAGAGGAAGTTCCTCATAAGGGTAGCCAGCGCATATCGTACTGTCTCTGCACAGGCAGTACAAGTTATTACCGGGATTCCTCCTATTGAACTACAGGTAGAAGAGCAGGGTATTATTCACAGTAAGGAGAGGAGAAATGTCAAGGGCACTAGGACCGAAGAACGTGAAAAAACGGTTAAAAAAATGGCAAGAATGTTGGAATGCCAATGACAGTAATGCACAGTGGACAAAATTACTGATCCCACAGATTGATATGTGGCTGAGTTGTAACCATAGAAGGATAGACTACCATCTAACGCAAGCGCTAACGGGGCATGGATCTTTTAAAACCTATACTAAAAGGATAGGAAAGACCAATGCCGACATCTGCATATATTGCAACGGCGTTGACACGCCAGACCACACGCTTTTCGAGTGCATAAGATGGAATCATGCACGTGTCCGGACGAACATTCACGTGGGGCAGACGCTGTCGGCGCAAACTATGGTCAACCTCATAACAAGAGACAGAGACACTTGGAATACCATCCACGATTTCGTGAACGGCGTTATGAGTGAAAAAGAGAAGGATGAAAGACACCTCCGAGAAGCGGAGAGAGAGAGACAGATAGACCCGAGACAGTAGATAGACCCGAGAGGGTAGATAGACCATCCGCCGTCCTGATGCAATTCGAATAGAGGTTCCAGGTCGGCGCGAGAGCAGAAGGGGTGGTTTTTAGTGGGTACACGGGCTCTTGAGAGTTACCGGAGTCCCATACTTTGCCTATAAAAGGTTTTGCACCCGCCCAAAAAAAAAAAAAAAGTAAGGTAAGCGCATACTAATTTGTATAGTTATTTTGGAATCTGTAAATAAAATATATACACTTGCACATTTATGTAAATAATTAATAATAGTTTTATTATCTCTTACTTTCACATAAATCATCATCTAGGTAAGACAGTAACTCAAGAGCTGCACCATCCTTTACAAAGTCTTTTCGTAAATCTAGAATGGATACAAAAACTTTGTTCCATACTTCCAGAAGTTTCATTGAGGCATTTTCAACCATAAATTCAAAATCTATGTCAATCTGAAAGAGTAAATTTAATATTCATTGTAAGTATGTGTATAATGGATTAACTACTAAAGTATTGCCTTGTGCTAAGGTTAAAGATTGTCACTCTGTTAAAAATTCTTGAACTGTTTTTTGCTTGTTAGATTGACGGATGGGGAATGTTATTTTCTAATGGTGAATTACATCGTCCCAAGGGTTATTTCTACTTTTTAACCATAACATGTTATTATGACTACCTGCAAGTGAATTAAATAGATTAATTAATTAAACCAACTCGAAATATGTAGATAATTATATGTAGTGGTAGCTAATTATGCATTGACAAAATTACTTGGGTAATTAGACAATGTTTTTCCTTCTCGTTCTTCAGTATTGTCAATTTTTAATCCCGCTAATCTTAATTCTCTTAATTCGTTTATCGACTAATTTTCCTTTAGATATATTTGATTTACTGTTTGATGATCTGGCTTTTGAAATCGGTGGAATATAATATAATTCCTTAGGTTCATTAGGAAATACTTCAATTATTTTTTCTGATATATATTCAAAATCCGCTTTTGTAAGTCGACTAAAAATTGATTTTTGTAGACAATTGAAAGCAAATAAATTCTAACTGGACTTACTTGTTCAATTCTGTAAATACTTTTGTTAGTATAATATCCACATCCACTAATGCAAATCTAGTCTAAAAATCAAGTGTTTTCTTTTTTTGAGATGCGTACGGTATACATTTACCCTTTTCTGTTTCTTTCAATAATTCGACTAAATTTAGATGTTTCTTTAAGGCTCGGAACCATAGGGATACCAATATAACTTTTATTGCCTGTTGAACATGCTTTTTGTTCATTCTGGAATTGATAATGGACCTTCTTCAACAAAAATCTTAAAAGAAAAGCGGGAATATTACTAACCTATTTGCTAAAGAATGTCAAAAGATTATAAATAATAAGTAAAACAAAAGGCAACATGACTAATATTTGCCGTATGACATGTTAGATCTGATATAAAAATTATACTCTATGTTACTTTCTCAAATATAATTTCACACAAAATAATTGATTAATGATGATATTTGTGAATATTTGGAAACGGTTTCAAATATTCCTAAAACACATTAAAAACGCTTTAAAAACGAATATTTAAACATCTCGTTTCTTTAGAGACGCTCTTTTGAAGAAGTACGCTCGTCCAACAATATCAAAAAAAATACATACAACATAACGGTCAACATATTTATTTGTCTGGCATTATATTTAAATTGAAAATTTTATTATCATAATGAACTTACCTAATTCGGGAAAATTCCATTTACATAATAGTTCACTTACACTTTCCAGTGTATTAAAAATATTCGAAAAGCTACACAATTAAATTTTCAAGCGTCGGCGAGACTGCTCGTCATATAATAGCTTACAGAGCACACATATTGCACACAAGAAACATACGACGCAAAATAAAGGCAGGGTGCTTAGAAGTGTATTGGCTGGAAATAACATGATCTATTCTGGCCTCTTTTCTTATTGGTCACAAATAATTGCTTGAGGAAAATAAATATTTGACTTCTTTCAACTAAAATATATCTTTCCTCCAAGAAGTTTTCATTTGGGATAACAAACCTATATGAGTTATTATTGCAAATGATCCCATTATTTGAACCGTATTATATATGTATTTTATTTCTTCCAACAAAATTTTCCGTTTGAATCTTTATACAAGTAAATTATTTTGTTCAATGTACCATATTCTTCAACAAAATTATTTTGTAGATTCAAGTGATCAGTTAATCGCAATTCGTTTAAAAGAAATAAATATATAGTTGATACAACTGTATATTTGTTGACAAAATACATTTGTCGTAAATGTATGGGTTTTTCAGTGTATGCTTTTTCAACGTATTAATGTACAAAAATACCCCAATAACCATGTAATCATACTTTTGTGAATATTGATCTCCGATTGTCCAAAACTTGCACATTTGCTAAAAGTAGAAACATCACTAGAAAAAAGCCTGGGATTGTGTGAACACCAATACTATCAACGTCATTGATACCTAAACAGAAACGAGTAACAAAAAAATGCATTGAACAACAAAACAGTTTTGAAGATTTTGAAAGATCATATACCGTATCCAGCGGCGGCTGCTGCAGGGAGGGCAACGGGGCACTTGTACATTGTTATTGTTGTATAAATATAACCTGTCTAAGTTTTATAACTTTTAATTTACGGAAGAATAATAAGTAACGGTGCCAGTTAAATTGTTGTTGATACAAATAATGGAAACCGTACGAAAGAAGAAATCTGGCGTACGTAGATGTTGTATTTTTACTTGTAAAAATGTTCAGCAACAAAATATATTCAGCAGTTTCTTTTCGTTTCTTAAAGAAGAAAATCGATAAGTTATAGCTATTGAGTAACAGTTAATTTGTAATAATTATAATTCAACAATTTTTGTCTATATTAAGTTGCAATACTGTTGCATTGTAATTTTAAAATATGTAACTTCATACATAATCATTGAAGTAGAATAAATATAATAACATGACTTTATAATTTGAAATATTCCAAAAAATCTGTACATGATGATAACAATGTTTTAGTTTAATTTCTCTAATAAAATATTTTGTAATTTAAATTTGTAAACTTATTTACTATCTACAAAAAATATATGATCCTATTTTCATTGTTAAATTTGTTTTGATAAGGTTTGCACTTATAATTAAAGTTTTTATTAAAGATGAAGCATGAAAATAAATACTTCTAATGTGGTTTTTATCTTTTTATATTAGTGAAGGAACCTCCTTCGAAAATAAGAATTTTAGAGAATATCGTATCTCTCACAGCCATGACCATATTGAAAATAAATCAATTCAAACCTCACCGGTTAAGGAACTATACAGGTAAATGTTTATTATAAAATATTGTTTTATAAGAACTAAGTATTATTTGAAATTTTAAAAGCATACTAATTTCAAAATGTATTTTAGAATGTGTGGAAACTATGAATGTTCCTAACACAAGTGATATTGGATCCCAAAATTTAGCAGAAAGTGAACCACCTATAGGTATGACAATTAATATTTACAATACAAAATTATATTATGAGCAAAACATAAAGTACGTTTAGTTGTTTAACTAAAAAATTCGAAGCCATTTTTAAACAAAAATTCAACACATATGTATTTAACCTAGTATAAAGTAGAATAATTTAGAACTTTTCAGTTACACACATACAATTAATTTGTATTTAATGAAATGTATAATTTTTTAATTGTATTTTAGCAGTTATGGAAATTCCTACTACAAGTGATGTTGGGGTTCAAACAGAAAAAAATCTCTCTGCCCATACACCCAGTAAGGAAAGACAGAAAATCTCTAAAACAGCATCGAGTTGTAGCTAAACAGGAGAATTTACAATATTTTCTAGGGCTTTGTGACAGATATTTATTAAAAGAAATGGCAACTGTTGTTAGATTTAATGCAGTTAATAAAAATAAGAATATTGCAATATTGTTTTTCAACTTTGAAGAGAATAAAAACATTTTCTAGAAATACCATGCAGGAAAACAGACTATGTGCCTCAGCAATGTGTTCTATTGAAAAACAATTACTGACATCAACACCAAACTTCAATGAATTAGTTATTAATCATTTTGCTAATCGTAAGGAACGGCGAATGGATTTTATTTTCAAATAAGTTAATTAAATAACGTATTGAGTTGATTTTTTTGTCTGTACTTAATATTTGATATTAAACACTCAGACCCAAAAAATCGCGGGCCGCCACTGGCCGTATCCATATAATATAGAAATTACAAGCACTGCTACAATGAAATTTTCCACTGAGTTTAGTTTCTTGCGTGTCGTTCTCCTAGTTGATAATGCGGAGTTCCTTTCATTCAATCTGTTTAAAAAATCAGGCAAAACTTTCTAGGTGTGCCGTCACTAACTTTCATAATAAATATACATGCTTCGACGAAACTCCTAAATTGAATTGAATATTCCACAAAAGTTGATTTGCTATTAGTGGCTATTCGTTAATTGGTAATCATTTTCTTACTAAGCCGGAACCTTTAAAAATACATAAACAATGTGTTAATGTATAATGGAACCCCGGCACATGTCAGTAGCCTGATGGTTAGGCAAGAAAATGCATATTAGTTGGAGATGAATATTTTTAGCAGTCAGTTTAAATAAAAATTCTAATCCTAGTCCTTTCAGGCGACTATAGTTTTCTAAATCCATAATCATATAATTATGAAAGCCGACGCTCTCCTAAATGGTAAGGGAGATTTAATCATCAAAACTATAATTCTATCTGAAGAAGGGAGCCTTAAAATTGTCAAACAGCACTAATATATAAAAGAATAAAAAAAAGTTAAATTATTTTTCTGTTAAATAATAAATACATGCATTACATTTACTATTATCAAACCGTCGCACAATTTTAAATCCTATACCGATTCAGATTTTTCTTGATGAAGATCTATAGTATTAATTAAATCAATAAAATAAAACTTTCTATTTTATTATTAATGATATTTTAATTTTGTCTTCTTGTTTTCATACTAATTTGTTTACTAAGCATGTTGTTCATGAATGCAAGTTTTGAATATGAATATGTTGTGTTTTTTATTTGAACTTGCGATATGACTGATTTTTGTTAGTTCGTTGCAAGTTTATTAACAATATTCTCAGTTTCTGTTCGTTTTAATCATACTAATTAATTTCATGATTTCTGTGCAAGAATTCTATTTAATATTTGAGGGAATTACCAATTAGTTTCTTGCAGTGTAGGTAATTGTAGTGAACTTCTCATTTCATACGAGGAATGTTGATGAGAATTACATACTAAGTATGTTGGAATATTACATTTACACAATCCTTGCAACTGTAACTTCACTCCGACAAAAGTACCTTATTAAAATTCATTGAATGATTTTTTTTTCTGGCCCTACTCTTAGCTAAAAAATAATAAGCTAAAATTGAAGTTATGTATGTACCATAATCGTCAATGCTTTCTAACTTGCACTAGACTAGACTAGCTGCTATCGTCAATGCCACATCGGAACAATAATTATCTACCGCCAATTTACGAGTGTCCATCAAAAGAAAACAAAATATTGTTTTGTTTATGTTTATGCATCTACATACATATGTGTACGTGTATGTATTTTATAATCCCTAAGTACTCACGTTTTACCAACGCACTGGTGTGACACAAATTAGACCACAGCTGCGTCACAATATAAATAAATGAGTCAGTCAGAGTAACGGCAAACACTGATAAAAAATAATATCATGTGCCTATAGCAATGACTGGTTGAAGGGAGTCCGGCGAATGCGCGAAACAAGCGTATGTCGTACATTACAAGCACGTGCTCACGTTCACAGAGAAACAAGTTTAAATAGTTTGATTAGCATAATAATATATTATGTAATATTACACAATGAAAAATAGATAGGATTTATTGTCAAATCTGCATAGATAACATTCGTGTAATTCAAATTTTACAGATGTGTTTACGAAAATGGCAAAACTCGAACTAAAATTGCTGGATGAGAAGTGTTAACAGTTTCGGAGTTGATGTCTACATCAAACATTGTTTCCTTATTGATTTAGATTTCGACCTTTGCTATGTACATACATACAGTAATGTGCAATTTCAATGAACAAATTACTGGCGTAGGTATACAGGTTTCTTTAGCTTAGAGTACAAATACTGTAGGTAGTTCTGAATGTCTTAATAATTTGTTTTTATACTGTTAATTGCAAAAATAAGCTTACCCTTCCCAAACTCTACTATTTCATGACATTGGTAATATTTAGGGAGCGGAATCGAGCGAGCTAAACTACAACGGAGCCACAACCGTGAAAAGAAATAATGTAAACAACTGCGTGTTGTTTACATTATATCTCAATAGCACTAATTCATTGGGCGAACTGCAACATCTGTTTACGCTCGACAAGAGACCGAGAATCAGAGAAAAAAGGGCAATAAAATAAGGAATTTATGAGGTAAAATTCTTTATACACGGGCGTAGATAACGGCGTCAGGAGTGTTTAAAATTTATTATATTTACCTTATATTTCCAAGAGAAATAAAATTTTCATTTATACCTTACGTTAGTTTCCTTGTTTCATTGTTTTAAAACTGTTAATTACGTACTTCGTAATTTTTGTAATAGTTCCTGCCGGTTCAGTGAATCTACTTCTTCCATTTATATCGACGTAAGTGTTAATTGGATTTTGTTAAGATTAAGATTAAAATTTTTAGTTATCGTTTATTTAGATCTAGAACATTGTTTATGTTACTTTTTCAGATATGATATGGAAGAACGTCGAGAAATACATCGTGAAACAATGGCGAGTTGGATTGAGGGTCATACTGATTGTATGTCCATTGTCAGTGATTCCGATATTTATTGCAAAGTCTGTAAAATATCGTTACAGAATGCCAAAAAATCGAACGTACAACGTCACTTGGCATCGCTTAAACATACACAGAAATTCGCCCCGTTGAAAGCTGACAATTTTAACGAAGAACTCTGTGAAGCTTTAATGGCGGCTAATATCCCATTAAAGAAACTTAACAATCCCACTTTCAAAACATTTCTCCAAAAATATACTGGTCGACATGTTTCTGACGAATCCACCTTACGCAAATATTATGTTTCTAAGTGCTTCACGAAAATAGTAGAATGCATTAGAAGACATCTTTCAAATCAGTACCTATGGATAAGTGCCGACGAAACTGTCGATATATTAGGACGTTGTGTGGTAGATATTGTAGCTGGTGTACTACATCCAACTATTCCATATAACGCATATGTAATAGCATCTAAAGTTATAAATACAGTTGATGCGGAAACAGTTGCTAAAACCATTGACGAGAATTTGCACAAAATGCTTCATTCGGACGACAGGTAGAGGGAAAAAATACTTTTATTTGTTAGTGACAGTGCCGCATATATCTTAAAAACAGACAGACTATTAAAGGAAACATATCCTTATATGCTGCATATTACTTGTGTAGCACATGCTCTCCACAGAATCTGTGAATATATCAGAGACAACTATCCGGAAGTTGATAGACTTGTATCGGCTTTTAAAAAAGTTTTCAGAAAAGCACCATCGAGAGTGACCCTTTACAGGGAAAAACTACCATCTTTGTCACTGCCACCCGCGCCAGTAATAACTAGATGGGGAACATGGCTGGAAGCCACTAGTTTTTATGCAGAGAATTTCGATAGTTTACAAAATTTCGTTACATGTTTAAATGACGATGCTCGAAGTATTTCTGAGTGCAAGGAACTGACACAAATCCCAAATTTAAAAAATCAGCTGTTATTCCTTCAGGAACACTTTGGAAATTTGCCTAAACTAATCACATATTTTGAAAATCGAAATCTCAAACTAAAAGATGGATTAACCACATTAGATGCGGCTATTAATAATTTCAAAAGTATTGCAAGTGACTTCGGATGTGGCCTTCGGCAAAAGTTAGACGCAGTTTTTAATAGAAATCCAGATTTAATAACATTGTGGCAATTGTGTATGGGGACAATGACACAAAATCAAACTGCTAAATACGCTGAAATAAAAGAAAATTTCCAGTACGCACCTATAACCAGTTGCGATGTAGAAAGGACGTTTTCTATCTACAAGGATGTACTTCATTCAAAAAGAACAAATCTTACAGAAGAGAACCTTGAGAAAGTATTGCTGGTGAATATTAATACTCCTTTACTCGACTTGAACAACAAAATCATCAAATAATAATGTATTTTGTATTTTATGAGTTGTTATTCAATTATATAAATAAAATTAAAACCTCTTTAAAAATACAACATTTCAATAGTGCGCCCATGAGCGATGAGTCATGGCTCGCTCGATTCCGCTCCCTAGTAATATTTTCAACAAAACTGAATATAAAGTTGCAAATAAATGTCTTATATTATTGAACTGACTTTTCATATTTAATTTAAATGAAAATAAATGTTTTTTAACGAAATTCGTGAAGTGGATTCAGAAGCCAACCCCGAGAACGAGTAACCTAATCGAACAATTTAGCAGGAAATTTCAATTTTATTTTTCATCTGAAAACATTTATTTAATACTAACTGTACCCGGCTGCGTTGCAATGCCACTCAAAGAAGTCGTTTGGTTTTCAGTTTTATTCCCCGCTGCTCGACTCGACTGTTTCAGACGAACAGGCTTGAACATTGCATACTCGAGCGGTTTCCAGTCTTGCTTCCCGTTGCTCGTCTTTTTCTGAAGCTCGTGATGACTTTTTCTGCTTGAGGTGTAGATCGACCTATCAAATGCAAGTAATGCTTTCTGACGACTATTTCAAATTCACTTGGAAAAGGCAAAGAAAACGCATGTGATATCTACTATCTAAAGTCGACCGGCAATTCATATTTCACAATCAACATCACTTGTATGTCACACAAAATGAAATGTCACTGTTTGTATTTGATTCAATTCAATTCTGTCAAGGGTGCCCACTCATAAACCGAAAACACACGAACTTCCGCTAAACTATATGAAATACACTCATTTGTTGAAACGACATGCACCACCTATTGTAAAATGGTTGTACTAATTCAGACACCTCACGACTTTCCTGAATTGGCAGAAGCAGTTGGAATTTTTGGATCAAGTTTGTTCAAAAATTTGGTTTGAGGTGTACAAACTCTGAAGTTTATATTGTGAATGTTACATCTGATTAGGTATTTGCGTCTTTTTTTATACTTCCGAATGTTAAAAACGCTTTAAACAAGGCAAATGTGATTTAGAGCATATCACATCTGCCACTTTGCATATTACATTTTAGAGCTAGTCTACAAGTTTGTAAATGAGTAAAAACTTGTAAAAACTCCACTTAACCCATATGACCCTACCGTCCTTTATAAAGGCCCGTAGGTATCTGATGGGTATCTGCTTCATTTTATGAAGTTCTACTATTCTGCTGCAGGTGTCGCTAGTTTCTCAATACTAGTACAGTGTTCTACTTATTATAAGGCTAAGTCAAAAGTCGTTTCATCTTATTTGTTTGAAGTTTTCGATAGTTCTTGTGGAAGCACTTTTTTTCAACTGCGACAATGACTGATACGTGGTAAGTATTTTTTATCTAATTTACTGTTAAGGTCTTTTCATTGAAAATGTCGTATAGTAATGCTTCAAACAATATTCTCACAATGCCAAAAGCCGTTATAGACACATTTTAGCTCAGGCATGCATGCGCTAAATTTTGTGTTCTGTTAAAAGGACAGTAGGACTATCGGTTGCTGTATTGGTGGTGGGTCATAAATGTGTGACATTTGTTCACAGGTATTGGAAGAAGCCATTATCTTTGGCAGAACTTATAGAGGAGCTGGAAAAACCAGACACTAACGAAATCCCAGACAATACTTTCATTTTCCCTGCCGAAAATGCAAATGATTCAAATACCGACGACGATTCAGGCGAAGAAGACGAAGTAGTCGCAAGTAATTTACCAGGATCTCATCTTCGATCAGAGGCTCAAGTTACATTCGACAATGGAGAATGGGAAAGCGAAGATGAGTTACTTGTATCAGCTTTCGTCGAAAGAAGACCAAAGAAGGTAAAAAGTTCAGATATGCTGAAGAAGATTTACAACCAGAATTTTCAAACTGGACTAATTTATATTCTGTAAAAAATCAACTCTCACCGGCAATGATATTCAAGCAATTTTTTGATGATGAACTGATTGATCTGATTGTTGATTTCAGTAACAAAAATTGTACTGGCGGCATAACAAACCACGAAATGTTTTGTTTCATTGGAGTATTGCTGCTAAGTGGTTATAATTCCGTTTCAAGAAAAAAAAAATTACTGGCAGAATTGTGATGACACTCGCAATAAACTTGTTTGTGAAGCTATTTCTTGAGATCGCTTCCAACATATGATGAGTAATATCCACTGTAACAACAACAATACTCTAGATGCTAGTGACAAGTATTCTAAAATGAGGCCTTTGTTTGACTCCTTGAACAAAAGATTTCTTGATCATGCGCCAATTGAGGAAAATTACAGCATAGACGAAGCTATGGTACCATATTATGGACGCCATGGTTGCAAGCAGTTTATAAGAGGCAAACCTATAAGGTGGGGGTAGAAATTTTGGGTCGGGGCAACGAGGCTCGGATATATTGTCTATTTTGATCCATATCAGGGCTCTTCAGCAACTTTTCCCCAAAAAACACAACATTTAGATTTAGGACCCTCTGTATTTCTTCAATTTGCAGACATTTTGCAATCATTGCTACACAAACCATTCCATTAATATTTTGACAATTATTTTAATTCCTTGTCTCTTCTGAAATAACTGAAATTGAGGAATATAAAGGGTACCGGAACTATCCGTGAAAACCGAGTACCAAAATCACCTTTGAATAACGCAGCATATTTGAAGAAAAAAGAACGAGGATATTTATAATATACATTGGCAGATGAAGAAATAGTCATATGTAAATGGAACGATAATAGTGTCGTTACCATAGCATCAAATGCTTCTTGTGTGTTCCCGCTAAGTAGAGCCCAACGCTTTTCGCAATCCGAAAGGAAACATGTCTATGTAGATCAAGCAAGTCAAATCAAATTTTACAACGAGAGCATGGGTGGAGTAGATAGAAGTGTCCAAAATATTGGTCAGTACAGGATTTCAATACGTGGAAAAAATGGTATTTTCCACTATTGTCCCACTGTATTGATATAGTGGTACATAATTCATGGCAGCTACACAAATGTAATGGTGGAAAATGGATCAACTATCGTTTCGAAGAGCTATTGCAACCGAGTTATTAGAAACACATAAGCGAACAACAAAAAGGGGTCCTTCAAAACCACCCAAAAATGCTTACGAATATTCACGTTATGATAGGCCGGATCAGCTAATTATGTATCAGGAAAGCCAACGCCGATGTGCAGTTTGCCACAAAAAGGCAAATTTTCAGTGCAGAAAATGTCAAGTTTCTCTTCACCCCAAAGATTGTTTTCTAAATTATCATCAAATGTAAAATATTTACGACTTTTGCATGTGAAGTAAATGTCCGTTGTGTAAGATCATTAAAGTACCTTATAATCCCACTGTCCTTTAAAAAGAACACCATAGTGTGCCCAATTGGAGGGCAGGTAATTTTTTTTTTTCGATTTTTCCCTGATCGAATACTATACTACGAATAGCATGAGATAATGAAATAAAACTTAAAACAAAAAAAAATCCGGGTTGTATGGGTTAAAGATGACATATTAAGTTCTTGGTTTTTTGGAAAAACATGGCTTAAATCGCAAGATACCACAATCTGTAGAATTTGGAAGAAACAGACTGACCTTTTTATAATTTATGAATATTTCAAACATCTGAAAACTTTAACTGAACTACGACTTAAAGAAACGCCTTCCCAAAATTGGAACCTTGACGATAGTAGGTTTACCATATATTCTAGTACCACAAAAGTTGTGGGTAAAAGAGGACTGCCCTACTGCTGTGCTATTAATACTCCTGGCCGTAAAAATACAACTGTATTGTTGTTGGCCAGTGCTTGTGGAGAGAAAGGTCCACGATTACTCATTTTTAAAGGTGGTAATACCTGGAACCAATGGCAAGCTTCCTTGGCATGTCGTAGTCTGCTACAAAAAAGGGATGGGTGGATGCTCATATTTTATCCAACTATCCTCAAAACACGGTGTCTCCTGCTTTGGGCGAACAGAGACCAGTACTCAGCATTAGGGTGCGGACACGAACGGTTGATGACTCATCGCCCATGGGCGCACTATTGAAATGTTGTATTTTTAAAGAGGTTTTAATTTTATTTATATAATTGGATAACAAGTGGCTGGTGATCTATAAAATACAAAATACCTTATTATTTATTCATTTTCTCTTCTGTAAGACTTGTTCTCTTTGAATTAAGTACATCCTTGTAGATAGAAAACGTCCTTTCTACATCGCAGCTGATTATAGGTGCGTACTGGAAATATTCTTTTATTTCAGCGTACTTAGCAGTTAAATTTTGTGTCATTGTCCCCATACGCAATTGCCGCAATGTTATTAAATCTGGATTTCTATTAAAAACTGCGTCTAACTTTTGCCGAGGGCTACATCCAAAGTCACTTGGAATACTTTTGAAATTATTACTAGCCACATCTAATGTGGTTAATCCGTCTTTCAATTTAAGATTTCGATTTTCAAAGTATGTGATTAGTTTAGGCAAATTTCCAAAGTATTCCTGAAGGAATAACAACTGATTTCTTTAATTTGGGATTTGTGTTACTTCCTTGCACTCAGAAATCCTTCGAGCATCGTCATTTAAACATGTAACGAAATTCTCAGCATAAAAACTAGTAGGTTCTAACCATGTTCCCCATCTAGTTATTACTGGCGAGGGAGGCAGTGAAAAAGATGGACGTTTATCCTTGTAAAGAGCTACTCTCAGTGGTGTTTTTCTGAAAACTTCTTGTAAAGCGGAACAAGTCTATCAACTTCCTAATAGGTGTGTCTGATATATTCACAGATTTTGTGCAGAGTATGTGCTAAACAAGTAATATGTAGCATACAAGAATATGTTTCCTTTAAAAGTCTGCCTGTTTTTAACATATATGCGACAGTCACTAACAAAAGTATTTTTTCCTTGTACCTGTCGTCTGAATGAAGCACTTTGTGCAAATTCTCGTCAATGATTTTAGCAACTGTTTCCGCATCAACTGTTATATGGAATAGTTGAATGTAGTACACCAGCTACAACATTTACCACACAGCTTCCTAATATATCAACAGTTTCGTCGGCACTTATCCATAGGTACTGATTTGAAAGATGTCTTCTAACGCATTCTACTGTTTTCGTGAAGCACTTAGAAACATGATATTTCCGTAAGGTGGATTCATCAAGAATATTCGAATATCGTGATTGTCAAGTTTCTTTAATGGGATACTAGCTGCCATTAAAGCTTCACAGAGTTCTTCGTTAAAATTGTCAGCTTTCAACGGGTCCAATGTCTGTCTATGTTTTAGCGATGCGAAGTGACGTTGTACGTGCACTTTTTGGGCATTTTGTAATGAAATTTTACAGACTTTGCAATAAATATCGGAATCACTGACAATGGACATACAATCAGCATGACCCTCAATCCAACTCGCCATTGTTTCACGATGTATTTCTCGACGTTCTTCCATATCATAGTAACATAAACAATGTTCTAGATCTAAATAAATGATAACTAAAAATGTATGCTTGCGTATGTTATTGAAACTAAATGAAATCCAGTGCACACTTACGTCTAGATAATTGGGAGAAGTCGATTCAATGAAACGGGATGAAAGAGGAACTATTACATAATTTACGAAGGACGTAATTAACAATCAAAACAATGAAAAAACGAAACCAACGTAAGTATGAATAGGTATATACATATATGAAACTTTATTTATCTTACGAAATAAAAGGTAAATATAATAAATTTTAAAAACTCGTTACCCTTCTACCTACGCCGATGAAGAAAGGATTTTACTCATAAATTCCTTTTTTGATGGGCATTTTTTGTTGTCGTTTTCAATAACTTTTTAAGTAAACAACAGATGTTGCAGTTCACCATATGAATAATGGTATTCAGCTGTGTATTCAGTAACTGTGTGTTGTTTAGATTATTTATTTGCTCCGTTGTAACTCCGTCGTAGTTTAAACCTGGGGCGTCCGCGCCCTACTCATCATACACGATGGGCATCCGTCACATGTCAACACATGAGGCACTGACTTATCAAGTTTGCCACATAGATACTTTATTCTATTACAGTATAATTTTCCCGCTGAACTGTATTACTTCTGCTTTACCCAGTCGACTTAAAAACTAATCAATTGTTGCAACTAAAACTATAAAACGCTATAAACTTAAGTTTAGAAATTAGAATACAGGTCGTACATAGATAGGTGATCACAAAAGAAGCACTGGAGCTTCTATTGTTTTGAAATCCCGTTTGTGACGACGATTCAATACCACTACAAATTTTGATCAACCGGATCAATTTTAAAACAATAAGATTAAACTAATTAATTAATATTTCAGGATATATACATTCCCATAGTAAAATACTATTACATGAAAGCCAGTTACATATTAAATTATTAAATATTATAAAGAAAGCTATTAAATATTATATTTTCTACACCTATATTTTATATAACATTTAGCTATAGTCGAATCGCTGTAGCAACCGACATGCACCACTAAATTAAAATAGCGTCGAATTTGAGATGTTGCGAAATTTTTCCTGTCAAGTAATATAACCTACAAAAGCCATTTCTGGACTGTCATAAGTAGTAATATTCATACACCTTTTGACATTTATCATAATTATCTTTTGACGTTTGTTATAATTGTCATCTCAACATTTTAAATTTGTCAACAATGCTTGTCTTCCAAACAGTATAGCCAAATGTTATATAAAATATAGGTTTAGAAAAAATAATATTTAATAGCCTTATTTCTAATATTTTATTTGTAACTGGCTTTCAAGTAATAGTATTTTACTATTGGAAGGTATATATCCTGAAATATTAATTAATTAGTTTAATTTTATTGTTCTGAAATTATTCGGCCGATCAAAATTTGTAGTGGTAGTGAATCGTCGTCTTTAGTTCGTACTTTGGCCGTGTCGGTTGCCAAAACGACTCGACTATATACTGTTTAGGAGGCAAACATTGTTGACAAATTTAAGAAGTTTAGATGACAATTATAACAAACGTCAAAAGATAATTATGACAAATGTAAAAAGCGTAGGAATATTATTATTTGTGACAGTTCTGAAATGGCTTTTGTAGGTTATATTACTTGACAGTCAAAATTTTGCAACATCTCAAATTTGACGCCATTTTAATTTAGTGACGCATGTCGGTTGCGAGAGCGACTCA
Source organism: Amphimallon solstitiale (assembly GCA_963170755.1). Taxonomy (NCBI): domain Eukaryota; kingdom Metazoa; phylum Arthropoda; class Insecta; order Coleoptera; family Scarabaeidae; genus Amphimallon; species Amphimallon solstitiale. The sequence goes on along the minus strand of OY720676.1, from coordinate 100,631,034 downwards.
GCTATAGTACTAAGCAAGTCATTAGAACATATTAAAATCACATACACAAATAATACAAAAGTCAATGCAGATAATTGCAAGCCTGTTTAATAGAAACTCGCGTCTAAATAAACAAGTCAGGCAAGGAGGTAGGAACCAACAACACCCTGCAGGCCTGCCCCATTTAAATTTATCATACACAAAACAATATTTATTGCCATGAAAATGAAACCCTAATTGAGTATAGGCTCAAATTAATTAGATATTCCTTCACCAGCACAACAAATCGCCTTTCATTAAGTTTATGCGAAGTTATTTAATTTTTTTGCAGCATAAATCGGACGTCAATGGTTATCTAACATTATAAGTACCACAGTACCACCACCATGCCTGGTTGCATAACTATAAATACTTTATATATAGATATATTATAGTGCTAGGATTCATATTTATGTTTCTGATTTACGTGTTAACACTAAATTCTAAGGGTTTTATATCAAATATCAACCTACTAACCTTCTAAAATTAGAACTCTACTAATTTCATTCGCTGCGCCCCACACCACAATATTAGTTAGCAGACTGTACCATCTTCTGCACTCATACCCTTCATTTGCAATATAAGATAAAATTCCTATTAATAATTCTACAAAGGTGTTAATTTTGAATTGCCCAACCCATGTCCGAATCATAACACTCAAATATTTAGTTTCATTTTGCGACTTAAGACATTCATTTCCAACATTAACAATTAATGATTTGTTGTTTCTAGGAATTCTAGCGAAACTTATTATTGAAGTTATACTGAGATTCATCACTAATCTATTGATCATACACCAACACCTAAACTGGTCTATGACAATAATAACCTTTATCCCAACTAATTCTCGTCACAAGTCACCACTGTCACTGCTGCATCATCCTCATACAATGAGACATTTGCATCAATATGTCACGGCAAATCATTAATGAATAAAGTGAAAGCAAATGGACGAAGTACCGAACCCTTGGCACGACACAATTTATTTTGTGAACCTCAGATACTTCACTGGCTATCCTCAACCTTACCCTTCTATCCCTCATATACGATTCATTCCACCGAAAACAGCTTATTTAAAACAAAATCAATGTTGACGCAATCCAACGCCTTTAACATATCCAAAAAATTGTAGCAACCCTTATCTAGTTCTTTAGACACCTAGAGGATGCAACGGTAATATTTAAAATTTATTTAAAAATGTAAGCAATCTATCAACACTCAGTTTCAATGATTTGGCTAAATATACTAACCCAGATAAGACTAGCATTCTTCTAGAAGGATATTTTATATGATAGTCTTCTAGAAGCAAATTAACTTAGTTTCGCTGATGTATATAAGACGGTGCGCTATAATGTTTCGTAGGAAACACAAATACTATTTATAATAACAACATAGTTGATCTAATATCTTATTCTGTTTATGGTATTAGTGAACATGAAAACTACCTTGTGCTCAAAGTGACTGAATCGGTAAACCTTCTAGTGGATGGGTAAGATAAGATGTTATTTTAGCAGCATTTATGACATTCTAACAATTGTAAAGGTACGAGACATATTTTGCTACCTACCAACGCGACGGATAATAGTATTGATGAAGACTCTGGTGATCAAGAAAATTTTCGCATTGACAATGTTCCAGGTAGTCAATTGAATGCTTCTGCTTTCATAACCGCACCAGACAAGCACCCGATTCTGAACGTGATAACCCCAGCTCTGAGACTTTGACAAAAAAAAAAGTAAAACCGCAAGTAAGACAAGTAGAAAGAAATTTCAGTGGAGAAAAGTTTATCTTGTGCAAATAAATACCGAATGGCCCTTATATTTCACAGCAAAATATAAAGAACGAACGCCTTTAGAATATTTTCAATTGTTCTTTGACTCTAAAGTGATACAAATGATGGTAAAATATACAAAGAGATATGCAAATCAGCGCAACAGAAATGGTGATATTTCAAAAGAAGAAATGCAATGTTTTATTGCTGTTTTGTTATTGAGTGGATATGTAGTGATACCAGGAAAAGAAATGTACTGGGAAACATTTGACGACACACAGAATATTTGATTTAAATTTATTATAAGAAATTTGCATGCCTGTGATAACATGAAGCTAAAAAAAAATGATAAATTTGCTAAATTTCGTAAACTAATAAAAATAATCAATCAAAAGTGTACTGACAACATTCGTCACAAAGAGACACATTCGATAGATGAAAGCATGGTGCTTTACTTTGGAAAGCATAGCACCAAGCAGTTCTTTAAAGGTGAGCCGAGACGGTACGGCTATAAATTTTGATGTGGCGGTATCAACACTGGATATTTAGCTTGGCTAGAGCCATATCAAGCAGCTGGAATATTACTTGGATCATATAACGGTAAAGGTCTTTGTTATAGTGTTGTAATAACTATCCCGATTTATTGCCAAATGATCTTCCATATGAAATTTATTTCGATAATTTCTTTACATCTATACATCTAATGGAAGACTTAAATCAACAGAATATAAGAGCCACCGGCACTATTAGATCCAATAGAATTATGGGCAGATCAGAGTATTTCGCTCTATTAGGAATTCCGCAGGCGAATTGCTACAGGGATTTTGAAATCTAATCGACGAGTCAAATCTAATAGAGGAAGACCATTGAGCCACTTTAAGATCAACTCACGATATGACAGAATCGACCATTATGTGTCCGATTTATCAACGGATGATATAACTTGTAAAAAGATACCTTAAAAAAACGACCACAAATTATGTAAAATGTAATGTACCAGTTTACGTATCATGTTTTAGAAATTACCATATGAAATAAAGGTAGTAATACTAATAAACAATCTTTATTCCTTTATTCTTACTCATTGCTAAATAAGTATATTTATATAGAAATATAATTAAAATGACATTTTCATGTAGGTATGTACCTATATACTTATAGCACATACAATCTTCTGGAAAGAATACTGGCCTTTCTTTGTATATAGTATGGATATGTGACATGAAAAAAAAACTAATATGTTTAATTAGTTGTATACATGCAGACTAGAACAGAATTTAACAAAAATTTAAGAAAAAGAAATTCAGCCTTATCTGGGCTAATTTATGTTATCGCACAATAGCTATCCACACTTCTGAATTGTCACCCTTAAATATAGGTATAACGGTTCCCATCTTTAAACGTTATGGAAATTCACTACTAACAATTGAATAATTAAAAAAAGAATCGAGAAGTGATGCCAAGATAAGTTTCGTTATTTTAATAATTAATATGACTGGAATGCAATAGCGCAGTTATTATTAAATGTGTCTATTATCTCTTGCATCTCAGCGCGTTGAAAACATAATTTACTACATTGAAACAAGATACAGTACAATTACTGAAAATTTTTGGTAAATTCGTGGGTATTAGATACTCAGCCACCCAAGAGAAGTGTTCAAAAACATATAAGCTAATTAATTGCTCCATATCTGAAATCAATCGATCTTGGTGCTCCAGCATAAATGGATTTTTAATTTTGTTTATACCCCGCTTTCATTAACTATTTCTAACATTATCCTCTGTCCATTTGCAACCGCGTTTCTCAACTAATACTGATAGTAATTATTTTTAGCCTCAACCACCATTGTCCTATACTTGCTTACTTATTTTTTCAGTTTTATACATGTCCATAAGCCTACTGCAACAAGTTTCAATTAACATGTGATAAATATTTCTTACTCATTTTTTTATTTCTTACTTCATTATTTTGACTATCATTAAAGTATTTCTCACCTATAGGAAAACATAATTCAAAATATATTTCCCGATATTTACAAAAACTTACGAGGTATTTCTCCGAAAAATTCAATGTTTTTAAGAAATTATATACCTCGAAAATGGCGAATGAGATGACCGTAATTTTTGGTAGTGTTGTTCATAATAAAAGGACCTAATGCAATCATGTTTCATTTTTTTCAACTACTAATTATATGCCCAGAAACGTGGATTATAATTACATGACAAATTTTGGTCTAAAAGCCAACTTGTTCAAATGGAACAGCCATTCATCGTTTCATTTTTGAATTACTTGCTAAATTTTACACCAAAAACATATAGGATGTTATTACTTTAAAAGTGACCATTGCTAAGCTATTATCATTTGTTTTATAGAATTTTGCCAATTTTATGCCTTATTGGAATAAGGTACTTTGGTACTGGAGGAACGTCAAAGAATCTATTTATTAGCGCAAACAGTAAAATAAATGTCATCCCTAGTAAATACATTTAAATATTAAGTTACGCAACCATTATTGTAAAGCTAAAAGAGTGTTCTGCCACTGCAACTAAAGTGCAATTTATTTTGATAATGTGTTATTTACGGGAGAAGCTACTGTCTACAGTAATGGAATAGTTGACAGAAAAAATTTTCATTATTTTCAAATGAAAACGCTTACTTCACTAGTAAATAAATCATCAGCATACCTCGAGCATAAATGTATGGGGAGGCATTCTTGTTGATCAGATGATAGGCCTGCACGAAATATTCACTAGCTTGCTAGGTCTTTGGATATCAAAAAAAAAAGATTTTTTATAGGATACGTAAAACAGCAAATACCGTATAAAGTATACCTACCTGTAAGAGAAGCCATGAGGCAATATACTCGACAAATATTTAGAAATATAGGTGCTCAACTCCATAAATGTCTATTCATCACTTCGGAAGCGTGTTGATGAATATTTAGAAGTTAATGAATATTCATTTGACCACTTGCTGAAATATTTTTTACCTATTTTAATGTTCATATTTATTGTTAGTTTATAATTCCCTTTCCACTAATGCCGCATCTATTCCCGTAACAGTTCCTGTTTCCGCGCAAACTCTCTAGCCCGTATTCAAATAAAAAACAAATTTGTAAAATTATATCAAAAAATGACAATAGCTTAGTAATGGTAACTTTTAAGGTGGCCATCTCGCCCATCTAAATTACATTGCAAACATGTTGCGAACATATTGCACCAGAAACCGTTAGTAAGCCACAAAATTACAAAAAAAAAATACGAGCATAATCTACAAACTTATCTCCAGGGGACTAGGTGGTTTTAATAAGGGAAGTTTGTTCGATTAATGTGGAAAAAAATGTTAAAAAACAGGAAGTTTTTATACCAAAAATCTGCTAGTTTATTCCGTAATTTCTTGGAATATATAGATAATTGCCAGATATTAGATAGCTTACCCCCTGGAGAAATAAATTCTCTTTCTTTTGATGCTTGATACAAAGCAATTAAGGGTATTTTATAGCTGTCTTGTGCTTTTAAATGTTTTCACCCATAAATTCCGATTGATTTGTATCTAAGAGACATATTCTTATGGGAAAAGTAGATTTCGTTTATTATAATCACTGTGGTAGGTCAGCAATTCTTAAACAGAGGGCGCTGCCAACGATCGGTTATTGTTAGGCATGTTGAGTGTTGCAAAATTTGAATGTCTATGGCAAATATAGACTCGACATACTGTAAATTGCTTACTCCGTCATACTCAGTTACGTTATATATGTGTTTGTCAGGCATCAAAAGAGTATCTTTAAAGAAAAAAAGGTTACAAACAACATGCTCTTCAATTACAAAAAATCGAAAATAGAACTCAGGCGTCTTGGATTCTCATGTAATAATAAATCTACTGAAAATATCGGGCCAACAGAGTATTTCAAGTACCTATTGTTCAACCATATTTTACGAAAAATATTTATGTTTTGATGATTATGTACAGTGTATCTCAAAATACATGCTAATCTGAAAATACCTTCTGATTTAATTTCCATTTAATTTGCAGTCGATTTCCATAAATTTGCTTTTAATTTGCAACATATGTACAGTATGTTGCAATATACAGGGTGAGTCATTAGTAGCCGTTTCTTTGATTGCTCCTTTATGTTTTAAATTAAAAAAAAAACAATTAGAGAAAGTTTCATGGTTGCTTAAGGCGCATATTCTAAAAATACATTAAGCCCTGACGCACTTCCGGTTTCACCGGAAATGCATGGAATTTATTTTTTTAAATGACGCTCTATAAATTTTTGGATTTTTTAGTACTGTTTAAAATTGTCTATTCAGCTGTTTTTCCTTTTCAAAATTGGGGCAATAGTTTTTGAGTTATTAATTTTTTTTTTTAATTTTTTGACCAAAACACGTCCAAAAAAAAACATTTTGTCATTGTTTTTAATTACATTTTTGTCAATGGGCAGCAGATAAATTAGCCTGACTTTCCCAATTTTTTGTTGTTTACCGACGAAGCTACCTTCTATTAAAATGGATACGTTAATCGTCACAATTTTCGTTATTATAACACATAAAAACCTTCACTTTATCACACCTGCAAACTTTCATAATTGTTGGTCATTCAGTGGTAGTTATTGGTAGTTACATAATTGGACCTTATGTCTTTGATGAAAATGTTAATGAAGGAGAGTATCTTCGTTTTCTACGGACGGATTTTCAAATCTTGTTGAAGACATGAACATTATAATCAGAGAAGAGTTTATAAGAATATGTAAAAGTTTTATACAACATTAGTACTTCTTTGGAAAACAGAATACTCACGTGCATTGCACAAACTTGTGGTTATGTTGAACATATTCGTTAATGAAATTTGTTTTTCTTACTTTTGATTGTTGTTACGTTGCACAATAGTTGTAGGTTATTTAAATTGCGTTATTTTGTTGCAAAATTTATTTCTATTAAAGTTGTAGGACATCAATTTATAATTTTGAAAAACTACAGGCATCTGTTATGAACAGCTTCAACAATAAAAGAATACGAGCAATTAAGCAAATTAAATTGAAGATAGCAGCGTTGTTTCATACACCTTTTAGAGAGGCGGCATCTTCAAATATGTCAGTAAACTTATGGTTTATTATATTTGGTTGTTAACCTAATAGTTTAAGACATGAAATACTGCAACTGGATATTGCCGAAATTAAAAAAAACTGAAACGCGATGCCCTTCATTCTGTAAAATTATTACTTTTGGGATAGTGGATTTAACCTTTACTTTGTTTGACAGTTGAATAAAGAGGTCGGGCACCATTCCAGCCTTCCATTGGTTGAACGAATATTTCGGCGCATAGAACAACAACGCTCGTAGTTTTTATTAGACCGCTAATTGCTCCTATAGTGATTATCTCAGAAACTACAAAAGATAGGTACAGGACATTGTTAACAAAAATTAAAGAGAAAAAAAAAGAAACAAAATGCCACAATAAAATACTTCCATTAAAAAAAAATAAGTGTTTGGTATATCAAAATTAGTAGAAGTAGGCTTTGAAAAAATGTTTTTGAGGTATTGTCGAGTCAACTTATACCAAATGATGCAGAATTTTCTTGGCTACAAGCACCACCAAAGTTTATGTTTTTACTTTTAAAAACAATGTGAAAATGATTTTTTTCTGAACACGTGTTTTGGTCAAATATTTTCAAAAAAATATTAAAATTGAGAATGACATATTATTTAAAGAAAGTATTCTAAAATTATACGATGAAATGATGTAAGTTAAATTATTTGAAGATTAGAGAAAGTGTAGAAATGGTGTATTATAATTAAACAATTTTTTTTTAAATATATATATATATATATTTTCAAATATATATAAATCGTTGGTACGTTTGTGTGCGATCTTGTAGCTTCTAAACGACTTGACCGATTGAGGTCATATTCACGCAATATATTTATTTTGTCGAGACGATGGTTCATAGCTAGGCAAGGATCCGATAAATGGTGCTGTAGTCAAGTTACTTAAGAAATTTATATAAAAAGCAAATTTGCGAGATATTTCAAAAAACTGCTATTCGATAAGAGTGAAAGTCAGTTGCAGTCTGATGAGTTCGTTTAGGTGAAGCAATTACATAGACAAGACTGATTCGTTTATTATTGCTGATATACTCCCAGTAGCCGAACATATCACCGATAATAAACGAATCAGTCTTGTCTATCTAACTGCTTCTCTAAAACAGCCGTCACTGGCGAAAGTGTTATTTCCGGTCCGAATTTTGAATTTTTTTTTACAAAAATATTCCAAATCCATGTTTAAATACTTTTATACTGTATAAAATGCATAATTTTCGTGATATTTTCAAAAAATTGATATTCGATTAGAATAAAATTGCTAGGTACTTTCAGTTCGAATTTTGGAAATTTCTTATTACAAAAATATTCAAAATTGAGCTTTCAATATTTTCATACACTCGATATGTTTGTCTAGAATGCATGACTTGCGATATATTCGCAAAAACCTGTTTTACGATCAGAGTAAACACCTACTTCCGGTAGGAATTCTTTTATAAAATTGTTTTCTAATTTACTCTTGATCACATTGTTATACTTTAGATATTTGCCTAAAATTAGTAATTGACGAGATATTGCTATTATTTGTTTTCTTCACTGATATGAAGTACTACTCCCGATTTATCGATTTCACTGAAAATATAATCAGATTTCCGAGGGAGATTATATTCCTAAATATACACTTCGGTATTGATGGCTTTTGCCGTTTGGCCGCTATCATGGTCAAACAGTGAGAGAATTTTTTTTTGCAAAAAAATACATTAATTAATTAACTCGAAAATTAATGCATAATGACGTATTTCTACACGCTCGCAGCTGACGTAATAGAAAATTGAAAAAAAATGTATGCAATGGTTATAGAAGTATACTTTTTGACAAAAGAACCTCAATAACTCAAACTTAAAAATTTAATGAATTGAGATCAAATTTCGGCCACTGGTCGACCACTAGTATTAATTATAAGGCAAGTTATTTAGGTACCTATACAAAATTTTTAATCTATTTTCTTCAATCCTATAATAAAAATTACTTACATACGTAAGAAATTTAATTCAATATTCTGCAGATCTCGTTTTTAATTATATTTTAGTAAATTATTATGAACGTGGGAAATCCACACTGTCGGATAAATTTTAGGGTGGTCTTTCAAATTTTTTTCCAACTGAATCGGGCATTCTAATAGCTGATACGGTATCAAAAGTAATACAAAGAGGGCATTTTATAATATCCAAAACTACTTTCTGAGCACACATGTAGATTTAACCTATTTAATTAGAGTGTTATAGGTATGTGAAATAGGTATATTGATTGTTTCTCTTTTTCTTACTTTTACACACACAATAGGCCTTGTGTTTCTTACATTGACAGGTTCACTACTTATGGGTTTTCTTAAATAAACAGTTCATTTTTTAGTCAAATTTGAATAAATACTTGGCGAAATACTTCTATAAAAAAACTATTTATCTATAAGAATAAAAATGTACTGCCTCTGTGAAAGTAGATTTTTTTATGCAAAAGTTGTTCCAAACTTACTTCTGAATACTTTTGTATCCATTACACATTTTGAAAAAACTAACCATTGACAACATACTTGGTAACTATGTATTTCGCGCTCAAGTGTTACTTCTCATCTACTAATCTAATTCTTCCAACTAAGACATGGTACATGCTCAAGTTACATAACAAAACACAAAATTTACCAACTTTGCCAAACTCAAACCTACTCTCTATTCCAAATAATAAGCGAAATACCCATGGTGACCATCAAAATTGAATCAGCCTATATATTCCTTTTTCAAAAATGCAATAATCACTAAAAAATACCTATTTATTATCTAAATCAAATAGATAAAGGACAGATCTACATAGGTATTTACAAAACAAACATTATATGTAACAGTATGTTCCTATTATTCTTGTAAGGACGCAATTTGCATTTTTACAATTTAGGGTAAATATCAATGATTTCAAAATAGACACATATTCTATTAAATCGTGTATGAGACAAAAACTCTGTTTTTTGTCTCATACACAAAAAAAACAACGGTCTGGTCTGCCAGTCTCTGTATAATTTGTTCAATCTAAGAGATACGTGGCGTTAGTACTGCCATCTTTTATCCAATAAATTTGTCTTACAAATAATATCGCTGCTACTGGCAACCAGATGGCTAATTAAAATACAGTCACGTATGCAACACATAATACACGCCTAATGGTTAGAAAAGGATAGAGCAATGTGACGATTCTCTTTCTATTAAACGGCCACCTTAAAGTAATAACACCCTACATATTTTGGTTCAAGATTTAGTCAGCAATTCAAAAATGAAGAGATATACAGGCTGTTCGGTTTGAAAAAATGGCTTTTAGACAAAAAAGTGTCATGTAATTTTAATCCAGTTTTCTGCACATTCAATTAGAAATTAAAAAAAATAAATATGCTTGAATTAGAACCTTTTATTATGAACAAAATTACCAAAAATGGTGTCTATCTAAAACGTCGCATTCGAGAAATATAATTTTATAAAAAATACATATAATTTTTCACAAAAATGGTAATAAGTTGAAAACTTTAAATTTTAGGCCTATACTATCGTACTATTTTTTGACTAAGAGTTATGCGAGGAATACAAAAATGTAATAATATACAGTTGTTCTATTTACAAAACTATGACTATGGTCAGCCACCAAGTTATGTAACACTCTGTATAGTACAAAACAAATTAATAAAGTGCTCCTCATAAGTGGCTATCTTAGGAAGATAACCGCTTTGAAATATATTTTCTCATAAATTCACAACCGGCCTTCCCTACGGTGATGACTCACCTGTATAAATTATGGTCGATAGTGCCCTTCACTAAATGATCCACATAAAATACACAAATAAATGTAAACAGTTGTTATTGTTATCATAGTGATAATAACTATTTTTTATAGTATTATTAACTGAATAATATTTAATTTTGTTTGAATACAGTTTCGTAACAATGCTATAAATCGGTAATACCTATTTGCATTACTTTCCAAATAAAGTATAAACCATATTATATTAGTGTTTTAATTATTAAAATATAAGCATATACTAGATGCTCCTTAACATACTTAACAACATTTATTATTATTACATATTTTAGGTTCAAAAGTAAAGAAAGAACAGTATATTTGTACTTATTTATAATTAAGGTATTTAATCTGTCATTACATAATTTGCCACGGTTTGTACAATACTATACAATGTATGACGTGGTATCCATCAAAAAATAATTAGATTTACCTTTTCCGTCTAGCTGCCAGAGCGAAGTCTAACCTATAATTTGTAAGTATGTATATATTTGATATTCGATTGAAATATGACGCGTATAAACCTTCATTTGTAGTTGTACAACAATCAATAGATTATGAATAATTTTATTTTTGTAAAAAATAACCGTAATATTTTACCTATTATTATCCGCTGTTACCTAGTACCCACAGCACTATACATACTGTGACGGGGTGAATGTTATGAAGCCTTGTATGAATTATGTTTGATAAATTAATTACAATTGACCAAATAATGTGTTATTTTATTAAATGAAAATTAATGCATGTTAATTGTGCAAAACAACATCTGAGTAATGAAAAGATACCGATTAGATTTTCAGTGAAATCGGTAGGCCGGAAGTAGTAGTTTACTTCTGTAAAAAAATCAAATTTTACCAATATCTTGTCAACTACTAAGTGTAGGCAAAACTACTCAAAAGTGAATTTGAGAAGAGTTTTATAAAAAAAAAGTGTTCGAAATTCATACCGGAAGTAGTACTCTTATCGAAAATCAGTTTTTTGCGAATATCTCATAAGTCATGCGTTCTTGACAAATTCATTATTAGCATAAAAGTATTGAAAGCTTGATTCTGAATATTTTTTGTCTGGAAAAATTTCCAAATTCGAACCGGAAGTAACACTTTTATCGAATAGCAATGTTTTGCAAATAACTTGTTAAATTATGCGTTCTACACAAATGTGTCAAGAGTACAAAAGTATTTAGAGCTGTATTTGCTCTTATCAAATTGCAGTTTTTTTCTGGCAAATTTTGCATTCTATACAGATTTATTGAAGATACAATAGTATTTAGAGCTCGAGTTGGAACAATTTTTGTATATGAAAAATTTCAAAATTCAGACTGGAAGTAACTGTTATCGAATAGCAGCATTATGACCTTGAGAACTTTTTATTTTCTTAATTAATTAATGGCTATCAAATTTCAATAAATAGCAATGTTTCCACCTACTTAAATACTTAAATTCATACAAGATTATTTCTTCTGTTTTGAGAAATTGACGGAAGCTATGTTTTCAGACAACTCAATAAAGAAAAGGATCTCTCTCTCAACTATACGTAAAAAAAGAGGTATAGTTAATGCTATATGCAAAAGTTGTTCAAATTCTCAAAATAAATCTGTTAAAAATATTTAATTTCATACTTTCTTATCTAGTTACCTAGTTAAGAGCAGACGTTGTTGGATGATCATATAATAATTTATGGACGGAATTAAATTAGGTTTTTGCAAAGTTCAAACTAAACTTTTGTAACGTAAACATACTTTGTACTGAGTTATGAAACGTGAAAATTTGTGTATATATTTGGTGTCTTAAAGAAAAGTGTTCTATGTGAAGGAAAGAATTATATGTCATAGCCGTGTCAGTAGTTAACTGTACAACTGGAATGAAGTTAAATTTGTCCACTATGGTGTTACTAATATTCCATAATGGTTAGAGCTCAGTTTACTTTAAAGTTCTGGACACACACTGTCGGAGACGAGCATGAACAATTGTCGTACGGTACTAAACTATTCAAAAACCCTTGATAAGAATAGAAAATGAGGTGTGGCCAACACATGACTTTCTTATACGTATGAGCGTTTCAAATTATCCAAAATTGTTTAAGCTTTATCTTCTTAGAAAAATAAGCCAAATTTTAAGAACTTTTTTACACCGGGTGTCCTAGCGGAGCGGTAAAGTCCATTATTGGTATCTAATAATCTAGACAGCGGATAATTTTTAATACAAAAATTGTAGACAATCATAAGCTCTACAATTTAAAAATATTTTCATTTATACATAGTGTTCTACAACGACGTACCAGTTCATATTCTGTTACATTTTATTATAGGCCTTGAAGTTTTGATTCAAATGACAACTTGTATTTGTCGATTTTCAACTGTTTCTGAAATATGTCGATTTTTCGTTAAAAATGTACGAGATTTGAAAAATTTCCATGAAATACCGACTGATGGTGAAATACCTATTATGGTCTCAGTTAGTAGAGATATTTTTTCAGTGTGTGAAATCAATGTCTATTTCGACATATCTACGCATGTTCTTTAGAATTACATACCATTCGCCAAAGTTAGAAATTCCAAGAAAAATTAAATGGAGCATTTATATGTCATTGAAAAGTACTTATAATAGTTATAATCGGTTTATTGAGATATAATATCCTATAACTTTTGCAATATCGCCCACAGGCACTAGAAAGTATATATTTTTAATTAGTAAATTTTAAGTACTTTTCAATAACAAATAAATATACAGGACTTATTTTTTCTTAGAATTTCTAACTTTAGCGAATGGTATGTAATTCTAAAGAACATGCGTAGATATGTCGAAATAAACATTAATTTCATGTACTGAAAAGATATCTCTACTAATTGAGCCCATAATAGGTATTTCAGCATCAGTCGTTATTTCATAGCAACTTTTCAAATGTTATACATTTTTTTTACGAAAAATCGCCACATCTCAGAAACAGTTAAAAATCGACAAATAGGTACAAGTTATGTCTTTTAATCAGCTCTTCAAGGCCTATCATAAAATGTAAAAAATACATAGCATTCCATTAAAAAAACATAAGTTTGTGTTGGTTCGTCGTTGTGGAACAACCTGTATAAGTTAAAATATTTTTAAATTATAGAGCTCATGATTATCTATAACATTTGTATTAAAAATTATTCGCTATCTATATTAGATACCAATAATTGACTTTACCGCTCCGCTGGGACACCCGGGTTAAAAATTATTCAAAATCTTATTACAAGTACTTCTATTCTCTTAAGAAATCTCTCTTGAATGCATAATTTACGACATATTCGCAAAAAATCGCTATTCGATAAGAGTAAAAGCTTCCGGTCCGAATTTTGAAATTTATTTTATACAAAATCTATTAAAAATTAAGTTCTAAATACTTTTATACTCGTAACATAGTGGTGAACTTTCCGAACAGCACTACAGATATGCTGTTCGGAAAGTTCACCACACAGTCGTCGTAAAGTTGGGGTGACTTGAACCTCACCACATAGGTGAGAGGTTCAGGTCACCCCAACTTTAAATAATGAGGTGTGGCAGTCACACGACTTTCTTATGAGTGTTTCAAATTGTACAACTTTAAGAATTTTTTTATACAAAAATTATTCAAAATTCTATTCTAAGTACTTCTATTCTCCTAATAAATCTCTATAGAATGCATACTTTTCAAGATACTCGAAAAAAAGTGCTACTCGCTATGAGTAAAAGTGTTGCTTCTGGTCTGAATTTTGACATTTCATTTATACAAAAAATACTGCAATTCCAGCACTAAATACTTTTGTACTCTTGACAAATATAATGTAGAATGCATAATTTCGACATATTTGCAAAAAATCGCATTTCGATAAAAGTTTTACTTACGGTCCAAATTTTGAAATTTTTTTTATACAAAAGATATTGAAACTTGTTTTAAATACTTGTTACTCGTAATGTACCTGTCTAGAAAGCATGACTTGCGAGATATTCGCAAAAAACAATTTTTGATAAGAGCAGAAGACCTACTCGATAAGAGTAAAAAAAGACCTACTTCCGGTAGGAATTTCGAAAAACTTTTTTAATAAAATTTTTCTCAAATTTAATTTTGAGTACATTTGAAATTAGTTTCACCACAAACATGTTATATACTACTTGTTTGGACATCGAAGACTACACCGAGAAACATAAAATGTTCAGTCAACACAAAACACCTTCAGTCAACATTCGTGTTTATTCACCTATAATCAATACCTCATCTGTTTTGATGCAATGCACATTGGCGCAGCAGTTTCGTGTGTTGTATGAACAAATATTATTAATTGAATAGATAAATGAAATATATTGCAACAACTACACGTGTGTTAATTTTCAATCTACTAATTCCTGCATTTGGTCATCATGAGTTTAAAATCTATCGACAATTTAAATTTATTTTGAACCGCCACTTTTAAGAGCTAGGGCTGTCTTATGCAGGCAGTAACTATATTTAATTTGTTTTTACATGAACTCTTGAACTATATGATATTCGGTAACATAAAATCTGTATAGAGTTTCCCAAGACATAAAAATAAAATGTTGCATGGTATAGTTACTTGTTATTTTTTTTTATATATACTAATAGCCAATTGTCTCGCTCTTTTTAACACGAACGATTAAAACGGCAAAGCTATACCCCAAAATTGACGAATTGGGGAGACAGTTTTCTGAGAACCTGGCGCATCTACGGTGGGAACGAAAGTGTCACGCGACGGGGACCACGGTCCCACGTGCCTTAGGCTATTTTTCACGTCTCCGAAGAGAGAACGAGGGTCCGAAAGGAGTTTTTGAAAATTTTAGAACGTGCAGAAAAAGGGTGTGCAAAATAGCATTTTGCCATAAGGCCTACGTGTAAAATATAAAATATGGACTAGGTTCGATTTTAAAATGGCGGTGGATCGATACAGATGACCGTGACACCTCAAAGTTCGGATAAGGTTAAGTTAAACGCACGAAAATTTCAATTTCAGGTTATAAATTATCAAAACCGTCAAATCAGTTTGAGTTCGCGATATGGCATTTGCCGGGAAACGTCAAAATTGGCGGAAAGCACCAGTCGTGCAATACACACATAATGACTATCTATTCACGTTTATCGATCGGTTGTCAAGTTTAAATGTCAGAAGGCCGACAAATAAAGGGATTATGAAGGAAATGTGGTACCATTCAGATACGTATTAGTGTTATTATTATCAATTGTTACTACTTCTTTTCTATTTATGAATATATGAACAATGCCGACGGATATGATAAAGTAAACTTAAAGTGTATTATCGCACGTAAGTACAGTGTCAAATATAGCGATCTTTCTATATTTCATTAAGATATATTAAATACAAATTATATATGTCATCGAAATGTCGTCACTTCTCGCGAAAGAAGTACCGAAGCAAGCCTAAATAAAGAATCATCTGAGTTTTCTTTATTTGTCAGATGTGTCCGAAACACTTCGAAATAACATAAATACATCAAATATGTAAAATTCCCATAAGCATTTATGTAATTTCGTTTATCAATTCAGTTATAAAAGCAAGCATTTAAAGTATGCGACTATGCGGGTTGGCACAAACTAATCAGAAGTACATTTTCGGTTAAATGGTATTAGGAGCCAGCAAGATTTTTGATTGGGTTTTACAAAGTACATATATATACTATTAAAGCGTAATATGAAAATTAATTAATTCTCTCAATGACCTGTAAGTTTAAAACATGTTTTGTTAAAGTTCATCATGTTATGTTGTTAATTTCATTTGACAATTGGAAAGACAATTTGGTTAAGCACTGTCCGTCTGACATTTCGATCTCACAAGTTTATGTGTGAACGAATACACTACAACGAAGTATTGTCACGATGACAGGTGGAACGACAATTTGGTTAAACATCAACTTTTCATTGTCGTATAAGTGTCACGATGACAGTCTGTCAAAAAATTTGAAGTATACACTATTTCTATCGTAAACTTGACACAAGGCATGGTACTACCAATTTTATAGGACGAATAACATGAAACAACATTTAAATGCCGAACCGTCTTGGTTTTTTTTTTGTCTGTCGACGTTCACCTTGGCCTAGATGCACACAATTAGACAATTAGTCTCAGCAATCAGTAAAAACATTAACAAAACCATAAAGATAGAAACTGAAAGTGTCATGAGCTCTGATCACAATCCAATTATAATAACTTGGAACGAAGACATAACCGAAAGAACATATCACACCTTCAAGACAGACTGGGCCGGCTACAAAACAGAACTAGAACAAACCATCACTGCAGTTCCTAAAATACAAAACACTGCAGAATTAGAACAGAACATAAAATCACTACAAGATAAAATAACAAACGCTGTTAAAAATAATACCATCAAAATAGAAAGGATATATAAATCAGGTAGTCTACCACATCATATTAAAGAACTAATAAAGGAAAAGAACAGAGCTAGGAGAAGACAAAACTATACTAAACAACCTTCAACATCAAGTACATAAGGAATTAGTGGAACTGAAAAATGTAGAATGGCAAAGAACACTCGAAGAAATAGGTGCAGACCCCTCTAAGACATGGAAAATAATCAAGGCAATCAAAAGAGAACAAATACAAATCCCACCACTTCAATTCAATAACTCCACACAAGTCACAGCAGAAGAAAAAGCAGAAGCTCTAGCGGAATCACTAGAAGAGCAATTCACTCCGAACTTGGATGAAGTAGACATGCAACACGTAGTGCAGATTCACAAAGTAGTAAGCAGAGAAATACGTGAACCCCACTCCCCTAGCAACGACCCAGTCACAGCCGAGAACCTAAAAGCAATCCTTAAAGCATTACCCAAAAAAGCTCCTGGTATAGACAACATCACCAACAGATCACTACAAAACCTCCCCCCAAAAGCAATAATGTCAATTCTAGCAATAGCAAACTCCGTTATCAGACTCCAAACATTCCCAAAGATATGGAAACATGCCAAAGTAATAGTTATACCTAAACCAGGAAAACCAAAAACAATACCAAGCAGCTACAGGCTCATAAGCCTGTTACCATCCATTAGCAAAGTGATAGAAAAAATAATCCTACAGAAGATAAAGTACCACTCTGACAATCAAGACATAATACCAGAAGATCAACATGGGTTTAGAGAAGAACATTCAACGATAACACAACTTTCAAGAGTCACTGAGATTATCCAAGAAGGATTCAACAAAAATCAAGTGACAGCAGCTGTATTTCTCGACATAGCAAAGGCATTTGATAGTCTGGAGGCAGGGACTCATATATAAAATGATAATACACAATTACCCAACACACATCATAAAAATCACGAACAGTTTTCTCTAAGGACGCTGCTTTCAAGTTAGCATCCAGAACACACTTTCCTCAATAAAACATCCAACAGCGGGAGTCCCCCAGGGCTCATGCCTGTCACCTCACCTATATACGATCCATACCAGTATCAAATCCTACAAGATATTTAAATACGGCCACCTTTGCAGATGATTCGGCACTGCTCTCAACATCAAGATGTCCGACGAACGCGGTACAGGAACTCCAAACGCACCTAGACAACACGATAAAATGGTTCAAACAATGGAGGACAACAATAAACGAAGACAAATCCCAAGCAATAATCTTTCAAAGGAATCTGAAAACAACAGACAACGAAATAAACATCAACAACAACACTATACCATGGAGTAGAGAAATTAAATACCTGGGAATATACCTGGATATAAAGCTCAATTATAACACACACATAGCAAAAACGATAACCAAAACCAAACAAACAAGATGTCAACTATGGCCTCTTATAGGCAGAAAAAGCCAGCGAACACGAACAACAAAATTCTACTTTACAAACAAGTATTAGGTCCAATATTCACATATGCATGCCCAATATGGGTGCATATGTGCAAGACCAACATCAAAAAACTGCAAATAATACAAAACACCAGTTCTATAATGATACTAAATGCTCCATGGTATATGAGAAATAATCAAATAATGAATGAAACAAATACCCCAACCATTATTGACTACATCAAGGAAAGAGCGCTCAGTTTCTATAACCAGATGGAAAACCACTGAAATCAAAATCTTAAAAGAGCACTTGCATATGATGGAAATGAAAATTTCAAACACAAAAGACCTAAAATAGTTCTACTTTAATTCTTAATCAAAATAAAGATAAACAATAGCTAATCAAATTCAACTTCAACAATCCAAGATTCACCGCACTCAGATGAAGAGTAAAAGACTAAATAGTCTAACTCAAAGCCACAATAAAGAAGAAGAAGAAGAAGAAGAAGATGCACACAATTGATACAAAACCTGAATGTCAACAAAATTTTTCTAAATATCAGCGTTCAGTAAATTATATAGAAATGTTGTTCGCTTTGTGGGCAAAGTCTTAATAAATAAATTCATTTGCCACTAATTATAAATGTCACAATAATATTTAATTTATTTCTAAGAGACATTTTGCTTAATATGCGTCTTCATTCATAAACAAGAAGAAACTGAACTGCGGTTGTAATTACTCTACATTGTCGGTCATTCGGGTACAGTTTCCAATATCGTAGTTTTAAAAATTAAAGCAAAGGCGCAATTAATAACATTTAACGTCCACTGAAAGAAATATTATAACCGTTAATATTTACACTTTATTGCATTATCAATTATTATTATTATTACTATTGTATCGGTCATTTATCGTATCTTTAATGTCTTGGACACATCTCTGTCATCTTTCTACATACAAATATACATACTGCGTCTTTAATTTAAATTTAGAGTAGCTTATGATATCAATATTAATTTGGGAATACTGTGCTACAGTAATGTTTTTCATTTTGACTACTGTCATAGTTAAGTCAATTTATTGAAAAGTTCCACAGTGTTTTCAAATTAATATTGAAATCGTAGGTTATTCTAAAAAAAAATAATTGAAGGCACGGTATGTCTACAATGACATTCAATTTGACAATTCATTCTCGCAATAGATCGAACTGTCACCACGATGACAATTTGCAAGAAAATTTAACGTATGGGCAACGTTTATCATAAAACTTGAGACAAATAGAGTTAGAGTACTACCAAATTTAAAAAACAAAGAAATTTATATATGATACAACAAATCTTGATCATACAACCATCTTAGGTTTACCTGTTCGGCCTACTTACATTCAACTTAGACTAGGTGCACACGCATTATATCAAACTTGAATGTCAACGAAATGTTCCAAGTAATCAGCTTTCAGTAAATTCTATAGAAATGTTAAACATTTTATGGGAAATTTTTTAGTTAATAAATCCATGTCTATAATTATAGATGCCACAATAATGTATAATTAATTTCTAGAGATATTTCATTTAATTTGCATCTTCATTCATAAACTAATTAAAAGAAAATTTATAACCGTTAAAATTCAAGTGCCTCTGCGACTGGCAGTAGTCACGTTCCAAAGAAGCAATTCAAACTCGAAGAGTTTCATGGAATAACAAAAAGAGCAAGTATTCTATTAAATTAATGTGTCCTAAATTAAAAAAAAGGGGGGGGAAAGAGTAAATTGAATAATCAGCACTTGATGACTTATATCACAGTATAGTAACTATACAGTACCGCGACTCTACCGCGGTCCCTTTGATGTTCGTGTTCGAGTTTTATTTTTTTAGGACGACTGCGCAGTGAACTACGCGCAAAGAGGAAGTGAATATACAAGGGTCGGCGAAAAAGTTATAAATATACAATCATAATGAAATAATAAATAATTCGATTAGTTATATGAATAATAAATATTAGATATTCTGAACACTATATTAGATAACAAAAAATATATATGGTAGCTAGTTTTTAATATTTCACATTCTAAAAATTACATAACACTACTATAAAAATATAAAATAATACAATTATACTACTTTTAGTGATTCTATTGATAAAATTGGTTAACTGTAAGCGGGGTCATTAAACAATGATTTAAAAAATCTGTGCCATACAAATATAATGTGAAAGACATCAACGGTGTTTTCTGTTGTGTTGTCTAGAATTTTCAAATCAACCATTATTCCAAGTGGAAAATCAACAAAATTCAAGAGAATAATGTGTGTGTGTAATGTGTTTACTGAAAATGTAGTTATTTATTGTATGTTTTAAAGTTTGCTTTACTTATTACCACTTTGTAAGGTGGCAAATAAACAAATGCTCTATCTCACTTTCAAGTTCCTTTTTTTTAAGCAAGAAACATAAGCACAGGAAAAAATCTATCATAATAAACGAATATTATTTTATTAGTTCATGGGTTAATGTACACATATTCAAGGTTACAGGTAATAAAACACGATATTAGTAGAAATAATTATTTATTGATAATAATATAATTTAATAATTAAAAACATGAACATAATAACACCAGCATGATTGGCAATATCTGTTGAACGACTATTAAAAACATCATGGAACCCAACAATTTCATCAATGCTGACATTATAAAACAAATGTGATTTCAAAGACAGTTCATCTATGCAAAGGATACATTCTCGATTCTTTTCATCTAACGTATTCACTTTCAATTTTATAGCTGAAAATAAGAATTCATTAAATCCGCTGCTTATTTCCCAATTATGCGTAATAGACCTTAGAGTTGATACTGATGGTAGTCGAATTATATTTGATAGATATTTATAGGCATTGGAACTATGTAAATATAATGTTAAAGCAAACTGTGTTAATTCATTGGTGTATCGAATACCTCTGGAAGACTTTCCAGCCACATAAATTTGAAATTCAAGAAAATTAGCAAACTCACCATTAAAATACTTACCTAAGTTCTTCTTAATATCCATACTTACATCTTCCTGTTCCTTTAATATTTTTTCATATCTTCCTTGTGCTTTCGATAAGGTCCTGATCTGTTTCCTTAATGCCTCCTTCCTTGGTGATGCAGCTGATAAAGCTTGTGAAGTTTATGTTGCTGCATCTTAAAGTAAATAATGTTATGTACAGCTTAACACACAAATAGATATATATATATACATACACACATACATACATAAAATACCTTTCATACTCTTTCTTGATTTAGCATCTTTTACTGAACTTGAAGAAAATCACTTATTGAAATGTATCAGTAAGTGTTTTTAACAAAATTCAATAAATGCCACTAAATCACAGTAATGCTAATATAATAACTTAGTATGTGTAATTGGGTTATATATCTCAGTGATCTGTTAATTACATTTCAGGCTTGCGACAATATTTAGTGTTTAATTCTAACCTTTTCACAATATTTACTGTGGAACTGCATATCCCAATGACACATTCACACTATATTGTGTAAATTCATATGTACTACATCTTTGTACTAATTAAATATGATGAAGTGTTAAATTTAATAGAAAATGATACCTGTAAAAATCTCATCTTGAGACACATCAAAACTTGTGGAAGGCACTTTACCAATACAAACGACACTGGACATATCTCCTCGATTGTCTAGAGAAGACTCGCAAAAAGACAGACTCTCCTGATGTCTTGCAGTACTTCTTATTTCTTGAATTTTATATTCTGAAATAGTATTTCAATATTTTCAACACTTAATATCAATTAAAATATATTAACATACGATGGTTGAATAATGTTGGTATGACACCCTTCCTTAGTTTATTCTTTCAAGTAGTGTAGAAACAATCATCTTCAAAATGCTTATTACATAATCTCAAATAATCATGAAATTTTTTCGACGAGAAATTTCCATATTTGTGGTTTTCATTAAAACGAACCCTATTCATCCATTCAAAACATCTAAAAAATACATTACATAACTAAAATAAATTATAAAATATACCTATTTAGTATTATTACCGAGATTCATCAAGTGGAAATCGAAATAAGGATATTCCTGGATCACCTATAATACTTCCACAACCATTAGCAACATATTTCTGAACCATATTGTAAATGATTACAAAATGTAAACCTAGATAAATTCTAAATAAAGTACCTAAACACTTAAAAAACAGTAATAGAATCAATTAGTTATTAAAAAATGCTATTTATATAACACGTACACAAATCAAAAAGTAAAACAAACAGAATGTAATAAAATCACTTCTTTTTAAATATATTTCAAATTTAGGGTTATATATTAAATGTAAACAAACACTCGTTACCGAAGAAGTATACTGTGCTACAGAGTGGTGAACTATGCGCATCTATTTTATGGAGGGGATCGAAACAGGATTTTTAAGGGAGACGTTTTACTGTATTGGTACTATACTGTGCTTATATCGACATTTTATGACAAACATTATGGAGCACTGATGAGCTTGATTATTTGCAACGAACGTCATATAAATTTATTTCTATTGACTATTGTCCCGGAAGCCCTACGTTAATTGTAATTCAAAGAAACGAATACATCATGCATACATATCACCTTTAATCTAACGATTTAAAGGGTAATGTAATTACTATTTTAAACATGGAACTACTACTACATATAAAGACAATGCGATTTAAAAATTTATCATACATGGTAATTCACTAATTATCAGTTACTTTAAGATCGCGATCTACTTTATTACACAAAAGCATCCCTTCCTTAGAAAAAATAACTTAAGCATTACGCCCCAGATGCTGATCAAAATTGGTGAACATAGTATATTATTAAACTAAAATTAAGTAACAGTTAAAGGGTGTAGCCATCTTTACTCATCTATTATTATTTTAACACCGATATATTTAACTAGAGCATACGCGAAATGTTGGTCAACTCAACATTCACGTTAGGTGGCTTAAATGTTACAGGAAACGTCAGAATTGTCAGAAAAAGTCCATCTGACTTTTGATTAATGTTGGCAATTTCACAAAAATTTAATTGCAGGTTATAAAACGTCAAAACGATCAATCGATTTCAGTTCGTGATGAAATCTGAACTGCTTTCATGATGACAATTATTTCAAAAAAAAGGTTAAACACCCTGACATCTGTTTGATATTTCATGGTTCATGTTTTTAAGCTTCATCGATATTTATTGTAGACCTTGACACAAAAAGATATGAAATTACAAATTTTATACAGCGAAATGACTAAAATATTAATGAGAAAAGTGCTATCAGATCCATTTTAGTTTTGCCTATATACCGTGCCTTCAAATACTTTCCGCATTAGAGACGGCCATGCTTTTTTTTTAATGGTTGGTGACAGTGCATAATTTTAATAGTTTGGTTATGTCATATAAATAATAATAGGCGTCTATAATTTGAATTTAAGTATGACAACCATCAGAATTTGAAGTTTTCAAAAAATTAGCATGTACACCAACATTGATTACTTAAAAACTTCAAAAACAGCCTACTCTAATGCGGAAAGTATTTGACGGCACGGTATTAGACAATTACCTTAAAATATGATTTATATTATTATTACTAGGTGACAGACGAATCAAATTCCAATGTAATGACAATTGTTTTGTAACTATTCAATTTACTAAAGTAAATATTCCAGTCTAATTCAACAATTACTTCTACTAAATAGTTTGATTGTCAGTAGAAAGTTTGAAGTATGGGCAGCGTTCAATCATTTAATGCGATATGTTTGAAAATACACCATTAAATCAAATTGTTAATCAAACATTCTGATGATGGTTGATGATGATCGTGTCCCAGGCTGGTGGCTCTTATTTCGATGGATTGGTTGTAATCATGAACTACCTTTTTGTGTTATTTTTCCTTAAATACTTAATAAAAATCACAAAATGATCCAACAATTACAAATTATATTCTTTTTACAGTGTGTGTAAGCAAAATGTTTACACAGATATTCCAACGTCGGTCAGTATTATTTTTGGTTATTGTTTTTAGTTCAACTACCAGCGTCACTACTAAATATTTAAATTATAATAGGATCGTCTCAGCAACCGACATAGCCAGAGCACGATCTACAGGCGACGACTCAATGCCACTGCAAACTCACTTTGACAGGAACAATTTCAGAGCAGACAAATGAAACTAATTATTAATATGGAAGCCAGTTATAAATTCACTATTATAAATAAAAGTAATAAGTCATACTTATTCTATACCAACATTTTATTTAAAACTTGATTCTTCTGTGTAATGGGCATGCATTGTTCACAAATTTGCATTATAACAAAGCTCAAAAGGTATGTCAAAAGTATGTTTGCGGGCCATGATAATTGGCAGGTTAAATTATGCAAAATTAAAATAAATCTGATATTACATTTTCAGTAATGATTTAGTCCTTTCATTGTGTAAAACTAATAAAACTATGAATCTTTTAGTGTCAAGTCTTAGTATTACGCTAAATAGCATCTAAATTTCAAACTCCAACAACGAAAAGTCAGACTGACGTTAAGATGCTTTAAATTGTCGTTCCACCTGTCACCGTGACAGTACTTCGTGGACAAAAATATACGTCTATACAAGGTATGCCAAAAGTTTAGAAAATCAAAAATGATGTTTTTTGGCGTTTTACAGCGAACTGTAATAAAACTGTAAGCGGACGCGAAAGGCGATTCAAGCTCGAAGAGATTGATGGACAGCTAGTTAGGTGTATAGTAACAGTCCTGAGATTTAACGTAAGTGTTCTAATTCAAGATAAATTTAAATTCCTTATACATTTATTTAAACTCTTAAAAAATCCAATACTAGAACTATACATTACAACATATTCGAAAAATTCCCAGCTGACCAATTTTTCTTCTACGTCGTCCATTTCACGTTATAGCTGTGCGTACAAGATGCAAATATCAAATCATAGCAAATAATTGCCGAACTGTGTATAACTTATTTCCACAAATCACACACAATCTCCTCGGAAACGTTATGTTATTGTTATCTTTGTCTAACTTATCCCTTCATACATAGGTATAGCTCGGTTAATATCTGATGGCACTCAGGATACGCGAGGAGTGGCTAAAATATGTATCATGTGCGTTAAAAACATCGGTATCGAAAGCAATACACTACGATAGACAAAGTGCAACTAAAGGTGCCCACACACTGCGTTTTTGTTCGACAGTTTTGTTCGACGAACGTGAGTTGCCCACAGACTACAGTTTTGTTCAGCAGTTTTGCTCGGCAGTTTTGTTCGGCAAAACGTTGGTTATGAACTGCGCCGGCGCCGCCTAAGTACAATATTCTAGGATAGTTCAGTCAAAGAAGTTTTTGAATTTCTAAGGTTAAAATAAAAACATTTTGATTCAAACGTATGGAGAAATTTAAATTTACAAATTATTTATTCACCTGAAATACTTTTAATATGTCAAATATATTGAAAATAGAATATATATAAAGCCGAGTACGACGAGACCCCCCGGTCGACCTACCAAAAGATGGTGCGAGAGCTTAACATCTGCTTCCTAGGAGGCTGAACAAGAAAATTCAAATAAAATAGAAAGCTTCTTTGAAGAATAAGATGGTGTTGCTTGAATACATATTTAATTTTATTCAACAAAACAAAGTGGACACCACATGTTTTCTTGAATTTCCATTTTCATTTTTCTCAGTGTATAAGTATAGAAATAGAAGATACGCCTGCTATTCTAGGCTATTATAGGTATTACATAACTATATAGTGCTAATTTTACAACCTGTAGGAAAGGGTTATTAGTGTATAATCGAGAGCACATTTTATCAGAAGGATTAAAACTGAAAATTAATTATGAAAATATGAATCAACGTAAATTTGTTGCCGTTTCCTCATGCCCAGTTATTACGATTTTACGATAAAATATTGTGTAATTATGTAGTTATGATTTTTTTCAAATTACATATGACGCTAGTAAGCTATAGTAGTGGAAAATGTAACTACAATACCTTGTAGTAATGTAACGAAAGTTGAGGAGATAATGTTTTCACACATTTTTAAAGTACAAGTAATTAATAATTTTACATCTATTAAGGTTAAGGTCCCATCATTTAGAATGTTTTTGGTTTTTATTAAGCTTAGTAACATCGTACACCAACACAAATATACAAGAACCGCTGCGAGATATTTGCTCTTCATTATTTATTAGAATAAAACATGTATACACGTATGTAAACTTAGTGAGTTTATTGAACTTTGTTGTCGTGTCTTTATGTATGTTAGACCTGCTTATTTCAATAACATGAAAGTGACTTTAGCAAATAACACGCGATCTACTAGAATGTATAACGACAGTTAGACAATCGTTAATATTTGTAATTTTAATTATAAAATATGTTCTTACCTAACTGTATTTCTTGGGACGTTTAACAATCGACCATTATAAAAATTCAGTACCTAGATGTTTGAAATATTTCCAATTACGTAATAATTAATAAATTATTTCGATATACCTAATAATGAACTTACTTCAAATTAAATTCTTTCAATGACCATGCTGAAAGTATGCCATTCCTATTTTCTAAACTGCTTCTCAATTATAATTCATATTTATTACCATAATGTATTCTAAATTTATGTAGTCATTTGATATTGCAGTCTCGTAACTTTGATCATTTTATGTGTGTATTAGTTATATTTGAGTGTTCTTGCATATATTTTTATAAAGTATAGTATCTACTATGTATAGATCCTTTGTTTGTAATTATATTTTTACACCGGGCGTAGTACCAACCGCAATAAAATTGTACGTGATATATTACAATGATTATAAAACACTGACAATTTAAAATGAGAAATACATAGGTACAACTACTTGCACTTTGGGTTAGTATTTTTATATATGTTATTCGCAATAGCCGAAATCGGCCACTGTCCGAATGTTTTGCCCACTACGCGTTTTGTGTATTGCAGTTTACCCACGAAGCGATTAAGAAGATTTTTATCGAGCAGTGAGCAAAACGAATTACCCAGAACGCGTTGTGGGTAAACTACGTTACTCAAAAAGCGAAATTATCTTTCGAGCGGCTTTGTTTCGCATTGTGGATCTTTTCGTTTACCCACGTCGCGTTGATGTGTGTTTTGTGTACCGGCAATTGTTTTAAACAAGATGAAGGCTGAATTTGAAGAAAGATTGCGGATCCTAATGTTGGAAAAGAAAGACAGGTCGTTTCTATTATCGGATGAACGTTACTTAGAAATAGTTCAAGAAACCAAAATTGCTCTACAAAAGAAACGGGATGGTCTTGAATTATCGTCAAAAGATTATCGTAGATTAAAACGATATGATTTATTGACAGTTGAAGAAAAGGATAAACTAGTCAGTAAAGAAAAATCAAGAATCCAATCAGGTTTAATTTTTTACTGTACAGCAAGTGAGATGTATGATATAATACACACAGCACATTTACAAATTGGACATAAAAAAGAGAAGGCAATGGAAAATGAATTGAAAAATAAATACTGCAATATAACTAGAGAAGTAATTTTGATATATTTAAGTCTGTGTCAATCATGTGCCTTGAAAAAGAAAGCAAAGAGTAAGGGATTAGTTGTTAATCTAAGTGCCTACTTTTTAGGTAATCGAAAAGTTAGCAGCAAATTGGTCTGCTCTCAAATTGGTCCATGGCAAACCTCGACACTCCCAAAGTCAGGGTTCCGTTGAACGAGCAAATCAAGATGTTCGTGATAGTCTTGTAGCCTGGATGTCAGACAATCAATGCCAGAACTGGGCAAAAGGTCTTCGCATTATTCAAAGCACAAAAAATCGCAGTTTCCATACGGGTATAAAGCGAACACCTTATGAGGCTATGTTTGGAAGTCCACAAAAAAATGGGCTATTGGATACATGTTTAGATACCTCTGTCATAAATACAATTAAGACTGAAGAACAACTAGAAGAACATTTAAAATTAATAAAAGAGTCTTTGGAAACAAATACCATAAATGAGGAACCTAATGCGACAACAACTGAGTCGGAATTAGAAACCGAAATGGAAATTGAAACAGAAAATGATAGCAGAGATGGAAACGTTAACGATGATAATAAGAATGACACTGACAGTATGACCAAATGTTTTATTTGTGATAATATGTATGTCCCTCGTATCCAAAATGTATGTATTGAATGCAATGAGTCACTTCATATCGAATGTGCTGCTAATTTGGATTTACCATTATGTCAATTATGTAGCAATAAAAGAGCAGCTGATACGGAGAGAAAAGGTTGCAAACGGGGGCTAGAAAAACAGGCTGATAAAATGCTTGCCCAATCACAACATAAATTCCCACCTGCCAATATAGGTGACAATGTTTTAGTAAATATACCAGAAGTAGATCGGGGACGTCTAGCTCCTAGGAATGTATTAGCAATCATTATAGACAAGACTGACCAAGGTTTTTATATTCTCGGTACTAAAAATGGAAAACTAAAACGATTATATAGCCGAAATGAGTTTCAATTGTCACCTTCAGTATTTTTATCATTATCTGAAGTGCCATCAGATTCTTCTGTTAACGTGCGAGAAGAAGCAAAATTATCTTCTGGGTCTAAGCAAGGTTTTATTCGGTGTAATTGTTGGAAAGGGTGCCACACAAAAGCATGTAAGTGCCTTAAATCAAATATTAAATGCAATTCAAAATGCCATAAAAGCACGTCTTGTAAAAATAAGTAACATATTTTTTTGCTTTTTTATTTCTGGTTTTTATATTTCCATATTGTTTTCTGTGTTTTTTTATTTTTATGTGTTTTTTATGTTTATTAACATATTATAATTATGTTATATATTTTAATGTTCCGCTAAAATAAATATTTTTGTTTAATTATTTGTTAATTTATTTACAACGCGTTTTGGGTAAAGTTCTATACCCAGAACGCGACGTGGGTAAACGAAAAGATCCACAATGCGAAACAAAGCCGCTCGAAAGATAATTTCGCTTTTTGAGTAACGTAGTTTACCCACAACGCGTTCTGGGTAATTCGTTTTGCTCACTGCTCGATAGAAATCTTCTTAATCGCTTCGTGGGTAAACTGCAATACACAAAACGCGTAGTGGGCAAAACATTCGGACAGTGGCCGATTGCGGCTATTGCGAATAACATATATACCACTTGTTCATACTAGAGGTTAAAATTACATTAGGTATATCAAGTACCTATATACTAAAATTATTACAAAAGCGACATACACGATATCGCTTCCATAGAATACTTACAAGATTTCTAAACCACCGGCTATATTTTTCTACTATCTGAAGATAAAAGAAAAAATCTCAAATATATACCAAGTGTCATTTTGAAAGATTAATCTTTGGAACAACACAAGATTTTTAGGATTCCTTGATTAATATTTTCTATTCACTTCAGTTATTTGTAATACAAACTAACATGCTTTTAACAAGAGAATACAACCAAATGCAGAAGTATTTAAGGCCCAAAATGAATAAATAATTTGAAGTAACAAGGAATAAATGAATAGAAAATTTGTCATTAGATAACTAATTATACATCTATTGAAGATTGTAAGACATACTACTAGATAGACACTAAACACACAAGAGTGGACATTTGCGATAGTTTGCTGTTGTGTGTGAGCTCTTATCTAATGTATAATATTAATAAATATATTCTACTTTCCACAATTATATTAGACAGATAACAATTATGTGTATCCTATTAATACGATGGTAGAAATTATGGTTTTCTTTTACGCAAAGGAAAGACAGACGAACACGAGTAAGTACTCATTGATAGAGATTTATTAAAACTTCTTCGGGATCTCTGCTTTAATCTCAAAAACGTTGTTCACAAAAGAAAGCATGGGGAGATATATGTATATTAAAATACATAGGTATATAAACCCAGTAATCTTACACTAGAAAAGGTACACGGGAACACCCTTCAAGCTTCGGGACCTATCGAAGTGACTTTGTTATAAACTAACATGAAAAGTCAGTGTTAAAAGTTAAATCCACAAAGGTAATGGCAAGAATAGATAGATGTCCTGGTCACAGGCCCTCTTTTATCATTCTACACGTGCTTAGGAATTTTAATATTTCTGCATATAGAGATCCGATTAGTTCCTAATAATAAGGTTGAGTGAGCGGTTGAATTGTAAAAGGTTGCCTTTACCTAATACTGAAATTATAAAAATATTTATTAAATGTCAAGTAACTTTTTACTGATATTTCTGCATGTTATTTAGAAAACGTCACTCACACTCACAGTGACTGTTATTTAAAATGGCATTTCTTACTTTTCATAATTTAGCTGAACCTCATTCGCGACGCTAGTCTATGCAGGTACGTCGTATGATAATTAAGAATTCTGGCGTCTAGACCTATTTCTAAGTATTGTTTTGATCGTTCAGATTTTGAGATCGCGCACGTGCGCGTCTTCGACCGATCCCCCAACCTTTTGTCTAGATCCCCACAATAGGTGTCGATTGACAAATAATAATAATATTTATTGCCCAACATCAAGCATTTACAGGACAAAAATTATATGATAATATAAAATAATATATATTTTAAGAAGTTCAGTCCGGTGCAAAAGAAGATGGTGAAGTTTTTAATGTAGCTGTACCACAACTTAGTACCAGCAGTATCTCATATGAAGCTTCAATATCTATGCTTTTAAACAAACTTGATGATCCGTCAACTAGTCCTGAAATAAACGATCAAATCAGGGCACTCTTAATAGAAATTGGACTGGTAAATAAAACGGATATAATTAATCCACTAGATGATAAAGGTATAAAATTAAGCAATACATATTATTATCGTCAAATGCCAAATTCACAAAATATGCTTCGAAATTGATTAGATTATTCGTAAGAATGTAATAGTGTATATGTAATGTTTTTGTTGTAAATTATTTACTTTTGTTTCACGGTCACTCAAAAATACTAACTTAAGCCGTCTTATTAGGACAAGTTACCCAAACTGACAAAAACTATCAAAAACTTTACATGCACATGAAATTTCTCTAAAACATTTAAGTCGCTTAAAACAAGGATTGAATTACAGCATTCTCTAAAAAGAAAAGGCATAGCGTAATTATAAGATAGGCATCAACTGAGATAGATACGCACGTAAGTTTTCTTGGTTTTATTAAAATTACAGAATCAACCGATGAGGGTTTAACAAACTAAATAACTAATTAAATCAAAGAATTTCATTTAGATATTAGAAATTTGCATGGCCAATGTTATGATAATGCTGCGAACATGAAAGGAAAAAGAAATGGTTTACAACGGTATACGTGTCCCAAATATTAATCCTCGAGCAGTCTTTACTCCATGTTCCACACTTTCTGTCAGTTTAGTTGTGAAAATTAGTAGGGAAATGACATTTCTTGGAATAATTCAAGAAATTTATAATTCGTTTTCAATATCAACTAAACGGTGGGATGTTTTCAATAAATATATTGAAACTTTTACATTAAAACCATTATCAGAAGCGCTGTGGGAATCTTGCATATTGATGCACTTGAACCATTGCGATATCAAATTGGTGAAACTATGGTCTCTTATATGAGTCGTACTTTTAGATACAACAACTAACTCATTAAACGAAATATATGAACAGCTAGTAATACGTAATAATTATTTTGAATTTTTGTGTAATTTAAACAAATTATCAAATTTAAGTGAAGAAACTGTTCGAAGTTTACTTAAAAGATGCAGAAAAGAAAGATTTAATGTCCAGTGAATTATTTAACGAATTAATTTCCCTTAAAGATGTGTCAATCAGGGTTAAATAATATTGAAAATCCCTTTAGTTTATTAAATTATACTCGAAATGGAAGTAATTTAGAAACGTCGTACGTAAATATTTATATAGCACTTCGAATTTTATTAACACAACGTTGCAGTTGTCAGTGAAAAAATGTATTTTCCTTTCGAAATTAAACTTTGAAAGACATATCTTCGATTAAAATGATCATAAGAACAGCTAATTAGTCTATCAGTAATTGAACATGATATTTGCCATCAAATAAACACTGAAAAAATTATTAATCAATTTGCTAGCGCCAAAGCAAGAGGAATATTGACATTATCAGTTAGTGTATTAATTATATCAGGACATTTATTTGTGATGTGGCCTATTTCTTCATACCTGTAAAACACTTTAATTTATCAGTTGTTAATCGTATTCTGAAAAGATTTTGTTTGCATTGGTATTAGTGTAGATTTCGGTAATTTGTTAGTTTCCCTAGACTCTAGATCATACGTTCTTAAATTGTATTCCGCGCATCCCCGGAGGTCAACCGTAATACGCGGATGGTCAAGACATTTTGTGTTTGTTGTTACGTAACTAGTTGTTAACATAACTAAACAAAAAATCTAAAAAAATAATTATTCCCATTCAACTGCAAATACGGAAAAATTAAATATACAACGCAATTTTTTGCATTGTTGTAACTATTGTGCGTAACTATAAATAAAACTGGTGAGTGAAGGGAAACCCCGTGTTGTCATTCTATAGCTGCGTGCATGGTACAAGTAAAGAGGTATGCTCTTCAGAAAACCAAAATTCGTCCACGCTGAGGAGGTCGTATGCGCGTCCTAGTTGATAGATATTAGATGTCATTTATGTTTAATGATGTGTTAGATGTGTACGTTGTGCGTTTGGTTATTTTGTGGTTTCTACGTATTAATACAAGCTTTTTTACATTTATTATATACATTATTATTATATTTATAGTTATTAATTTTTATTTCAGTGTGGACGTTAGTTTAGATTATTTTTCTAGTGTAAATTATAGACAATTGTAGAGAGGAATAGTGCTAAATTATATGTAAGTTAAGTTTATAGTAAAACTTAGTATTTACGTTTAGTTTAGTTTAATATAGGTAGAGACATTTTCCTGTGGAAGAAAAAATCTGCTTGTAATGTAAAGGGCTGCAAAAATCATAGTAAAATAAAAGACCTGAAGATTATGTATTTTACATTTCATATAGTGGCAAACAAAATACAAAGTAACATTCTGTTGTTCCGACAATACTGTCCGGTTAAGAGAAGTGCCCGTTTATCAGAAGACAGAAAAAATTAAGTAGAAACGCAAAACTAAACTTTCATTTGAACACACACTGTAAAATTATATACTTATAACTTTATTTGCTAAATAAAAATGAAACTTCCATGTGCACATTTATATCGGGTGTTTCGGAATTGCACGGCACTATTGTAGGTACTTGTTCCCCAGCATAAAATAAACAAAAAAGTCCATATAAACATATGTCTCAAATTAATTTATTACTAAGATATAGGAGCATAAAGATATTTATTTAACAATACAACATCCAAAAGAACTGTTTAAAGTAGTCACCGTTTTGTTGAATGCAGCATTCAGCACGACAAATTCATTCTTCTTTGGCACTTCGTATAGCATCAGGACGACCCTTGATAGTTTCTGAGGCTTCCACGATGCGATTACTAAACTACCGATCTAACGCCGTTAGATCGGGAGATCGGGATTCATCAGAGTTTAGTAAACACATCGTGGAAGCCGCAGCAACTATCAAGAATCGTCCTGATGCTATACGATGTGCTAAAGAAGCATGAATTTGTCGTGCTGAATGCTGAATTCAACAAAACGCTGGCCACTTTAAACAGTTCTCTTGGATGTTGTATTGTTAAATAAATATCTTTATGCTCCAATATCTTAGTAATAAATTAATTTGAGACATATGTTTATATGGACTTTTTTTTTTATTTTATGCTGCCTACAATTGTGCCGTGCAATTCTGAAACACCCGGTATATACATATAATAGGAACGTATATATGTACCGGATGGCCAACTAAGAATGGCCGCCGGCTATATCTCAGAAACCACTAGTCATATTGCTTACGGGTAAAAAAAATTCAAGTAAAAGTGCTCAAGAGAAAATGATGGAAATTATTTTGGAGTTTATAAAATGTCCGCAAGAAGGCGTAACAGTCAGGATCCATGTTAAAATTTCGAATTTCTTCATATTTTTACAAATTAAGAGGTATTGAAAATGTTTAAATTTTATTCCCTACACATTCCTTACTTTTAGTCTTACACATTTTTTACTGAAATAAAGTGGTGGGGCAGTTCAACTGTTTCTTTAAATAAACTAGGATTACTCCCGTTTGGCCTAACCGATTTGAACATGTTTGGTCTCATTTAAAAGAGCGTTATTTGATCTACAAACTGAACTTGTGTTTTTGTATCTCGGACTTTTGCCGTCACCGGTAGATGGCGTTAACTGAAATGTAAGCAAATATTAGGCTTCTTTTCAAAAAAGTTAAATACAATGATATAGTTCTTTTTACATGAGCTAATAAAGAATTAAAGCCTCAACATTTCGGTAAAAAAACCAATTTTGTATGTTTTTTAGAACACGAGATATTGACAAAAATAGATGAAAATGCATGAATTTCTTGTTTCAATTGTTTTTTTTTTATTATACATATATATATAAAATAAATTCTGTTTTTCGTTTGTCTTCTTCAGTAAAATTCTAACACGTAGACCAAATAATAAAATTTCACAAAAGCTAAAATATATAAAGATGTAATACCGATGCAAAATATATAATATATTAAATGAAAAGAATGTATACCATTTCGTTAGTTCCTGTTTAAGAAACCAAAATTACATGAAGGTAATTTTATGCTAAACGTTCGAAAATAATAATAATAATAATAATAGAATTTATTGGCAGAAGATATAACATAAAACAAATAACAAAATGTATTTAAAATTTTCATATGCTATGATTTACTACACTAACAGCAATTAATACTAACACTATCAGAATAAAACTAATATTAAACACTAATATAACTACAATTACATAACTATAAAGATTGGTTTGTAACATTTTTAATGACGGCTTAATTGTTCAAAATGCCCATCATTGTTAATGCAAGCCTGCAACCTTTGCCGCGTGGATAAAACAGAAGTTTCGATTTCCGCCAACGATATGTTTCGTACTGCTGCTATAATTTTCTCCATCATATTTTGTCTTGTTGTAGACCGGTTTTCAAAAACAATGTCCGTAACTCTCCCCCATAAATAAAACACTGTGAGATCAAATTTATCCAAACTTGTCAGACATTGTTTTAGGTAACTTACTATTATAAAGTATTACTGTGGTCTATGTAAAACGTTATCGGACAAAAATAGCCGTAACCGGTAAACAGATAATACATAGGCAGATGAATGTATGAGTTAAACTTCAG
Source organism: Amphimallon solstitiale (assembly GCA_963170755.1). Lineage (NCBI taxonomy): Eukaryota > Metazoa > Arthropoda > Insecta > Coleoptera > Scarabaeidae > Amphimallon > Amphimallon solstitiale. Next base: position 100,595,257 of record OY720676.1, on the reverse strand, counting down.
GGAATCGAGTACGGAACGTTAAAAACAACCGTTATGCTTAATGCTTAAAAATATTAAAACAAACTGTAGGAGATTAAGCAAATCTAACCAAGCCTTACAAAAAGTCTCAGAACAAAATTTATTTTATTTTTAACTTAAGAGTATCAATGCTTACTTGTGATCTTTCAATATATTTTCTCTACTTATGGTTCCGGTTCCCACATGTGGATTAAATTCAATATATGCTAATACTTTTATAACATTTTCTTTAGTTCGGCCAGTAGGCTGCCTTCTATACACCGGAAGATTAACACTTCCGGTGGTGCTAAGCCTTTCCGCTAACCTACGAAGATCACTGCTCGCGTAATATCGTCTTCCAGGGAACTGCATAGCATACACTCTGGAAACAACTGTTCCATTTCGCATGCATTCGAAATACACGCCAATCATATCGAATGCCTCTTCATTCGCTAACCGCATCTCAGTAAAAAAAAAAGTTTTCCCAAAGACAAAAAAGTAAACGGAATCACGGAAAAACTGACAATAATATTTATTATTTAGACAACTCGTCGTTTTAACACAATGAGAGTGATTGTTTTATTTTTTCATAGCGTACTAATTTTATTTTTAATGGTATATTTTTTGGATTAAAATAAGGATTAAAAATAATCTTGCTTTATTAAACAAGGTCTTTCAAAATGGTATAACATTTTTCTTGAGAACAATAATAATATTATAACAGTGTAGCTCAAAATTGTTGAGCTTAATAAAAAAAAGGGCTAGTAAAACAGGAGAATTCATGCATTTTCATCTATTTTTGTCAATATCTCCTGTTCTAAAAAAACGTACAAATTTGGTTATTTTACCGAAATATTGAGGTTTTAATTCTTTATTAGCCTATGTAAAAAGAAACATATCATTGTATTTAACTTTTTTGAAAAGAAGCCTAATATTTGCTTACATTTCAGTTAACGCCATCTACCGGTGACGACAAAAGTCCGAGATACAAAAACACAAGTTCAGTTTATAGAGCAAATAACGCTCTTTTAAATGAGACCAAACTTGTTCAAATCGATTACGCCAAACGGGAGTAATCCTAGTTTATTTAAAGAAACAGTTGAACTGCCCCCACCACTTTATTTCACTAGATAGTAAAAAATGTGCAAGACTAAAAGTAAAGAATGTGCCGGTTGTACCAACGAAGTTCAACGCAACAAGTTCAGCGTCGAACCGGGTTCTAATTAGAAGGAGCCGTTGTACCAACAAAATAGATCTGGGATCAAGCCATTCAAGGCCGTTCAAGTTGAACGGCAAGTTTTGGTGGTTGAAGCTGGTTCAAAGCTGATTACCTAACCTAACACATAATTTACGTTTTGTTTAAAAAGTAGTTAAAAAGATATATTCGAATTATATATTATTTTCTACAATGAATTTAGTGACGAAGAAAATGATTTTCTGGAAATGTATGAAATTTGTTTAAACAGGAGAAGAAAACAAAATTATAAAGTAAGAAACCGTCATTTTCAAAAGTGGTCTGAAAATGAGTTTCTGGATAGGCTTAGATTAACTAAAGATGTGGCAATCATGAAAGAAATAGAATACTTTCCCCGGCTGAAATGATTTTAATTGCTCTGCGATTCTTTGCAACAGAATGTTTAAGAGAAGCAGGAGATTTAACTGGGGTTGATAGAAGTACTGCCAGTCGAGTAATTAAGAAGGTAGCATCTGCTATTGCACACTTAAAAAATGAGTATATTTCTTCAATTGCACTGAATTGCCCACCAGAATTTGAATTAAATTCGTTTGCTAACGTATTCCAAGCAGCATTCTTCTCCCTAGTACTACTACCATCAGTAGCCTTGTACTCAATTATGTGCTTATATTTTTTAACAAGAGCAACTAAAAGCTCTTCATAATTATTAAAATTAGCTGCTCTTGAAAATTTTATCGCTTTCAAAGCCATTTCTATCACCTACTATAAATTAAAACCACCACCTGCACTATTATTTGCATAACCATCACCTATACAATATTCTTACGTGATTTTAATTATAAAATAAAAGGAAAATTGAATAATAATACTGATAAGAATCTTATGAAAGGCTCACAACAAGAACGCTTCGAAAATAATCCCGCCAAATCTCTAATGGCACTTTTTGTTGCCAACATTTCCCTAAATTACTAGAATTACTAGGATCAGTAGAACGTTAATGTTATTATGATGGTACAACGCATATTTGCTTGAACTAAGTTCACCGTTGAACGGTCGTTCAGCTGATATTAATGCTGAACCGATTTTGGTACAACCGGCCCTAAGGAATAAAATTTAAACATTTTCAATACCTCTAAATTTGTAAAAATATGAAGAAATTCTAAATTTTAACATTGATCCTGACTGTTACGCCTTCTTGCGGGTATTTTACAAACTCCAAAATAATTTCCAACATTTTCTTTTGGGCACTTTTACTTGAAATTTTTTTATCCGGAAGCAATATGACTACTGGTTTCTGAGATATAGCCGGCAGCCATTCTTAGTTGGCCACCCGGTACATATACAATTAATTTATGTACTATCTTACAAAATAGTCTACAATGGAAGTTTGCTTGTGTGTATTACATGCTAATTTTGTTTCAAAATGTACTGATAGCTCACTAAGCATACCAAACGCTTGTACATATTTCTCAAAACAAAATTGTTTTAGTTTTATTATTTCCAGTAGACCATCTTTATACGATACTATTCTTTTCTCATAATCATCAGTTCGAAGAATTTCTAGTTTCATGTTCTTCATCGTCACTGTTTTGACTTTCGCTTTCTAAATTATCGGGCAAAATATGATCTGGATTATAGTCTTCTGTATAGCGTGAATATTTATAAATTCCTGTACATCATTACTTACTAATTTTTTTAACGTACACGTTTAAGCCACTTTAGATAAAGAAATTTCACCTTCAGGATCAAATTGATCACTTTCAAACTCGCTTAACATTTTGCAGCTGCATTGTCCAAGAATAATAAAACTTCTGTTTTGACCGATCATTTTCTGATCAAATTCACGCAACCACTCTGTCATAATAGAATTACTCATGCAAGCCTTGTTATTTTAATACCATTGAACTGGAAAAAGAGCAAAGCCAAGATTTTTAAATGCTCGAGGACGTGCCTATTTTCCGATAACCAACAATTTTTCTTGCTCCCCTGCCATATTCACACAGTTTATTATATAATTCATCTTTCTTGCCGCCCACACATTTTCGCCTCTCAAAGCCATCGTCTTTGTTGGTAGTGCCCGAAAAAATAACCCTGTTTCGTCCAAATTATAAATATCGCAGGGTTTGTACCTTTTAATTATTAACGTTAACCTGTTTATGAAAGCTTCGACATTTCCTTGATTTGCGCTAACGGCTTCGCCAGATATCATGTAGTAATGAATGTATTCAAATACCTACATATCTGTCCGTTTAATGCTGCGGTCAAAGAGCAGCCAAATAACTGTCCGCGCCTGTTCAAGGGAGCGTCCGCATAAGCGAAACCAATTTATTAGGAATTTCCTACTTATACTTTTGGGACCGGATAAAATGGCCGTCTAAGGGAAGTGGCCGTTAAGGGAAGTTTCACTGTATCAACAAAAAATTAAGCCCAACTCATTTAAAAATGAAAACAGAAAAATACAACAATTTTCAAATTACTAAAAAACCGTATTTTAATCCCTCTGTATTCACCCTTATTTTCGAAGAAAATAAATATACCAAATGATATAGAATTTTTCATTTTGCTATAATTTGTCTGTGTGAATCAATAGTGATTCATTCAAAAAAAAAAGACCTGTTAATGTAAGGTCTAAACCTTATGTCAAGAGGTCTTTAGCCATAAGCATAAGGAAGCACTTTCAGATAAAATAAATAAATAATATAAATAATAATAATAATATTGCTTACACTATCTGCAAAGGTAATTACGTATAAACATTTATACCTACTACAGTTCTTTTTTACGTCAACCGTAAATATTGAGAAACTCTTTTTGTTGAAGAATTTACACACTGCAATTAATTTTTATTTCTACCGGATTATACATTGAAAATTAACAATAATATAGTGTTCTCCAGTTACCCTAGCAGCATTTTTCGAATTTGGCGGCTGTTTTAAGTTTGCAGTGGACACAATAAATAACATATAGAGGTGTACTCGCTGATAATTTCACTACAAAATTAGTGGAAAGGAATGTCATTTTATGAATAAATGTTTCTACTAGAGGTGGGAAAAACGGTTCATTTCACTGACCCGACTCACTCGGTTCAACTCCTCATTGTGTGGATCCGTAATAGCACACCGTTCCAGGAACGTGTAGGACATGTAATACTCGGCGCCGTCGCGTCGGTCGGCTCAAACGAATCGGGATTATTTAGGCTGCGCGTACACCAATTATACAAAATGTTTGACAAACAATTTATTTGAAGCTATAATGCACACAAATTTGACAAATTATCAGATTGTTGTATACAAATTAAGCAACGACCCAAGTGAGCCGAGATCCGGTTCATTGAAATTTAGTGAACCGGCTCCCTCGGTTCCCTGCTGGGATTCGGTTCACTGGACCGGTTCGTTCGCGAACGACCCACCTCTAGTTTCTACGTATATTTTTTGACCAATCTTCTACTTGGGTACACGGTTTGTCTAGTAATTTCGCAATAAAATTTGAATTAGCCTACCTGTATTCTATTTGATTGTCTTCGTAGCCAGCTTAAAAGACCCGCGAAATTAAAAAAATGCTGCTAGGGTAAAGATTAATAAATTACGTATTTAATACATTTTATTACCGTCCCTACACCCCATCAAACTTCAATTTATTTGTCGACAAACTAACGTTATGCTATCTTTATATATATTACTTACTCTTAAGATTATTCCTATTATCAATATTATTTTTCGGTTATACTTTAATTATTATTCTATTTCTGATAGACAAAGTCTTTATTGAAATGGTGTGATCGACGTGAGAAGTGACAACTTTATCGAACTGGGTAGTACTAGAAGGTCGATTGTGCGTCATCATACATGCGTGTTGTAAGACTATTTGTATCATGGCTACGTATATTCCTCTGCTCGTATGTGCTGTGCTGCCGTGTGTGCTACACATGTCTCTCTCTCTCTCATGCATTCAGTTGTGACTGTTTACTCTTTACTGCGTCCAGCTGTATCGTATTCAATTTATCCTGGCATTTTCTCCGATTGAATATTGTATATTTTACAATAACAATTCGTTATTTTTATATTATTGTAGCTCTATGTTAATTATTTGACCCATAAAATGAATCACTGGCTAACAAGTGGATCTAACTCAAACAAAATATGGAATAAAGCGAACAGATGATGGAGCATCAACCTCGAAATCCGCTAAGAAGGTAGTAAATAAGTAAGTTAGAAAATATTATGGTGAATATATGCAACAAAGATGTGGAAAGACCTGTCTATATTCTATGTCGCGAAAGTTCTTGAAACGAAAGTGTGAAACCCGCCGACGTAATTTGTAAACAAAACACAGTGAACACATTTTAGTAAGTCTATCGATTTTTTGAAATCAAAAAAAACAATGACTTGCTTAAAGTCCAAATCTGATGAAAAGACCTCAACTGGTACTATCAATAAAAAAAAAGCAGTAAAAGCATCAGATGAAGTAGCCCTACTTATAGCAAAAGCTGGCAAACCCCATAATATAGCAGATCAATTAATTCTTCCTGTTACAAAAGTAATAGAATACAATGTTGGGATCTAAGGCAAAAAAAAAAGAATACATTCTATTTCATATCGAACGATACGGTCAAGAAGAGGATTGAAGACATGTCATGTAATATAAAAGAGCAGTTATTTACAAGAGTGCCCTAAAGTCATTACTCACTACAATTGGATGAAAGTGCCGACGTCTCTGATAATGCTAATTTATAAGCATTGAACACGGGGAATCATTAGCATCCCAAAAATATGTCAACAGATTTAAAAAGAAACATAGGATGAAGTTGTTAAAGTTGTCAATTTAATGGAACTGACAACTTTAACAACTTCATCATCTACTTAATTCCCGAGTTTTTAAAGTTTTGTGCGTGGAGATGGAAATCAACATACACATCTACTTATTTTCTTCTCTTAATTTACTAATTTCGAGTTGAAAGGTAGTAATAATAGTATGTTTTTACAGCTGTATTGATTATGTTAGAAAAATGCTTCAATATTCTGATATTCACTGCCTTTGTTGTTTTTAAAGGTTAGAATTTCACAACAATTATTACAGCTCCAGTTCCTAATTGTTCTTTCTTCCTTCATTTCTAAATGTTGTTCTAGCGAGAGATCGATACAAGAAGTGTGGAAATTCTTTTCACAGTTCATTTTACACGTAACATAGTCATCGTATCTATAGTAGAATTACCGAACAGATGCAGTAGCATCATTGCGTTTTTGTAATAGCTTAAACGGGCAAATGCGCTGTTGCTACTGCATCTGTTCAGTAATTCTACTATAGTGACATTTTTTGCACAGAACGTACAGTCTATCGCCATATTTGCGATATTTATCACCAAGATGATAGTCTAAATTTAAATTTATACTGTCTTATAATGGATATATTGAAATCCTTACACGTAACGTATATAGGTACATATATGGAAACAAGATTCATAGTCAAAATCGCATAGAAGGATCTAATGCAACAGTGTGAATTACAGGTTTTCAATCGCGCAGAATTCAACAAAAACTTCGCGATGTGTGCGACCTACATCTGAAGCCAAATTCTCCCGCTCCAGCCTTTCTCGACAAATCGTCCCAATTTCTAACCAATGATAAGCCAGCATGATGATAAAAGTCATAATCTCAATCACCTGGGCTTGATTATGATTGTATTTAATTACTATTTGTCCTTTTGAATCATTTTCAATTATATTTATATAAAATTCCTTTTAATTAGATTTTTAAATAATAAAAGTTTTACAACATTTTGGAGGTTATTTTCATGTACAATCCACTAATAAATTTGAAATTACTTTGATAAAGTAGAGTCTAGCCTAAATCTACTAGGACTAATGTTTTTCTATATTACTTTAGAAAAGTTATTGTAATCTCTCGTGTCTTTTATTAATATGAATTATAACACTTTAACAATAAATTATACTTGATATATACGAGGGAGAATTCATATATAAGGTCTCCAAAAAAGCCACTGTGTGAGTAGTGGGTATAGAAACAAGTTCCTACAAACGGTAATTTCGAATATCTCGTCTTAGCATTCCAAGTTTTATTGTCCTGTATACCATCGTTGAGTAACAATATCATTTATCACTCTTGCTCTTTATAGCACCGATTGTATGCATGTAAGCAATGTTCCCCAGCGACTTCGACATGCAAAACTCTGTCATAGAGGCGAAATGAAGATGTCTAATGAAAAGCGGGCAGGTGGATCAGTAATCAACACTCATGAGAAGAATCAAAGACAAGCGAATGCACTGATACACGGAAATCGCCGGATTACGTAACAACAAATTGCTCGGACATTAGGCATTAGTCAAGAAAGAGTACAGTACAGTATTCAGATGTTAAATTACAGAAAATTTGGCGCCAGATGGGTCCCGCGACAAATAACAAGCTTAATGAAAGAACATCAAAAATATTTGTCAAGAACTTCTTACCACTATCGACGTGATGGAGATGATTATCTCATGAACATCACCAGTGAAGACGAATCTTGGGTTAATCAATATGGCCCCGAAAATAAGCGGAAATCAATGGAGTCATTCATATAATATTTGCCAAAGGGATCAACCATTAATTCAACAAGACACTGCAAAACACAGATTTGTTGTTGAAATCTGCCCTTCTGTTATAATACCTACTAAATAATAAAATATACTGAATAAAGTACGAATCTAGGTCAAACAATTCTAAACAATCACAATTATATTTTATTTCATAAGCTGCTCTTATTGATTACATTGAAATAATTAGTCATTGCTTAAATATTAAATGAATTGTTTAATAGCGTATGTTGCTTTCAGATTAATATATATATACATCAATAAGACAGACATAAACATTTCCCATCGATTGAATACCAAGTCCCGAATAAATACTTATTTCTAGGAAGTATCATTGCCGGGGAAAATGCATGCATAATTATATACAGTAGCAAATAAATGAATGTATTAAATGCTTCAACTTAATGGTTAATCAATACCTCCAACAAAGCTAAAAATAACGTCCATTATCGCTCTATAATATCGAAATACCATACTTACTTGTATTTATAACAAATGGAAAAGCTTGCGGGCTATAATAAATTTATTGAAAACATAGGTAAACTTTGACAGGCTTTTGTGTATTATTAAAGATAATAATAGTTAATTACATGCCTTCATTAAAATACAAGTTGTAACATACAAAATTATTTATTAGAATGTACTATCAAGGAAATCATAACACAAAACGAAACTTTTACAATACAAGCAAATACAATACATATTAGGATAATCATTAATAGTGTGTTTAGTAAGGAGATAAAAAGAAAAAACGTCAACACCTGCTCAGAAAGTGAAATTACTCTTAATGGATCCATTAAATCCATTATATTTTATTTTTGTGCAACAACGGCGGAATGACGTGCCTTTAATAAACGACTTTCCAGTAATTTATTATTGTAATTGAAAGACTTGTTTCCAGGGCTGGCACTGGGTCAGCTTAGAATCAGATACCGACGTCTCGTCCACTGTTATAAGGGACATCTTCAGGGCTGATCGTTAAAGTATACGCAATGTTATCATCAATACAGTATAAACAAGAAAGAAGTAACTCACGCGGTTTGAACAAATTAATAATACCGTTCAGATTGTAGGATAATTAAAACTAACATATTTCAAATTCCATTTTTATTTTAATTATCTTCAGTGCCCAAAGATTTATTAAAATGTTTCTTAAACAATTATGTAACTTTTTATCTAAATTCTTAGTTCAAACAAATAGTAAAATAAGAGTTATAGTAGAAAATAATTACATAAATACTAAATTTTATGTTAGTAATATCATAACAATTAAGGATAAACACATCTAATGCCTTCTCTTCATGGTTTATATTTGTATGGCCTATAATTTCTCTTTTAACTGTCTGCATATTGCCCAAATATAAAATTCCATAACTCTAAAATAGACTTAAACAAGCACTTGTATTTCCGCTTTTATCAAAAACAATAATTTTTTCATAGTTGTATCAGAGAACAACTGTCGCTTCTCTATGTATCCATAGAGAAACGACAGTATTGACGGCTTCTTTGAGTTTCGAGTCCCACTTTCGCCTCGTCGTATTTGAGTGAGAATGAACAATCAACAAGTCCACTCATAAAACGTTTTATATTCACACTGAAATAATGTTGCTCTTACATTACGTGGGCAAATATTAAACTCAACAAAATTGTAATAATTTTAAATTTTAATTAGTTGGAATTATAAAATGTATTCCTATATTAAAAAATGAGGTGTGGTCACCAAACGACTTTCTTATACGTATGAGCGTTTCAAATTATAGAATCTTAACCTTTTTTTTACAAAAATTATTCAAAACCCTATTCTAAGTACTTCTATTCTCTTAATAAATCTTTATAGAATGCATACTTTGCAAGATATTATCAAAAAAGTGCTCCTCGCTAAGGGTAAAAGTGCTACTTTCGCTCCGAATTTTGAAATTTCATATATACAAAAAATATTGCAATATATAGAATGCATAACTACATATTTGCAAAAAATCGCTATTCGATAAGAGTAAAAGTGGTACTTGCGGTCTGAATTTTGAAATTTTTTTTATACAAAAGATATTGAAAATTATGTTTTAAATACTTTTGTACCCGTAACATACTTGTCTAAAAAGCATGACTTGGGAAGTATTCGCAAAAAAGTGATTTTCGATAAGAGAAAAGACCTACTTCCGGTAGGAATTTCGGAAAACTTTCTAAATAAAATTATTCTCAATTTTAATTTGAAGTATATATGAATTCTTTATAAATTCGTTTAAACTTAGTAGTTGACGAAATATTGGCAAAATTCGATTTTTTCGCCGAAGTAAACTGCTTCTTCCGGTTTGCCGATTTTACTGAAAAACTAATCAGATCTCAAGAGGGAGATTATACACGTAAATACAACATTTGGAATTGATACCTATAGCGGTTTGACCGCTGTCGTGGTCATACACATACACATACACACACTGACACACACAGAGAGAGAGACATTTTTTAAAAACCACTTTTTCGGTATCAGGGGACTCAAAACGTGGACATCCGCAAAAATCTCGAGGTCCAAAATTTTCGTCATCACAATACTTAGGTAAAAAGCAAAACTTACTGTTTTCACACATGCTCTACAGAATATCTTATTATTTTCACATTTCAACTCCGGAAATCCTCTGATCCAATCGTCAATCACAGGTTTAATTTTTGGCATGATTAAAACACAAGCAATACACAAGTAAACTGTTCTCTCTTAACTTTCTTTTCCAAGTGTTAAACTCTAAATGAATAGCAAGGGCAGAGGTAAATGGACTTAATTAGGAATTAACGGGAATTTATAAATCGCAACACAAGTGTTCCACACACATTTTTGTCGTACATAGAAGTTTTTTCTTTACGCGTAGCTGTGTACACGTTTAAAAAACACCAAAAGCCCAAAAATTAGCTTAGAAAAAACGTAAAATTGTAATAATCCGGAAATAAGCCCGGAAATAAGCATAAAGCTTTTAAATAGGCATAAAAACCGAAAAGGGCAAAAAGAGCACAGTTTGCTTTTGTTTACACAATGGTTTTATCATGATTCATATTTATTTGCAAATATTTTTAATCTGCCATTAATTTTTACGTATAACCGGGATGTAAGAGAATATTTATATGGTATTATTTATAGCAATTGCAAGGTCGTTTTAAATTAAATAAATACCACAGTTTTTATTTCCATATGTAAATGCTTTCATAACATGCAATGAATGGAGAAGTTTATAGAATTATTGCTTTTCCACCTTCGAGAGGTAGTAAAATAAGAGATGAAGTTCCCACTGCCAATTGAGATTATGTTTTGTTTTATTACTTTTTCAATTCGAATAAATATAATTTAACTATGAGACCACAACTTAAAAAATTATAATTTTTCACCAGTCAACATAGTTAAGAAACATGCCACTCCATATTTTTATGAAGTCTGTAACAATCTATCCAAAATAACAACTTCAGTAGTCGGTTACTTTTTACTGCTCATGACATACATCTTCTAATTTCACAGATATTAGCAAATTACGGATTCTCGATGTAGAAACAGTTTTTTCTTTTAATGAACTTGTACTCAAATTCACTACTGAGTACTTTTATATTATTCAGAAACTTTTCAAAACTTAGTAGTTGATGAGGTCTTGGTAGAATTTTGTCAGTGAATTCCCTTCTCCCGATTTGACTCAATGGAAATACGGGTAGGAAAGAAAAACTATGTATAGGAACCCAAAATCGATTTTTATAAGAGTAGATTTGGGGTAAATATTTTGAACGCTACATATGCTTAAATACAAACCCTGACGTAATATTCATTTAATCAATTTCTAACTTTTGAAAAGTCTTCAGTATTTTACTGTACACTTTAAACATTATTTTCACAGTAAATATTGCAACACTAAATTAAAATTACAAATATTAAACTTTGTTTGTTGTTTTTAGATTTTATAAAACCATAGTGTGTACCTAATAAATGCAGAAAAGCGCTAATTTTAAAATTTTGGATGAAAAATGAACCGAAATGGAGTCGAAGAAGCGAGAAAAAAATTCTCAGAGTGTTAGATTTCGTTTGACTGTGCTCACAAGAAATATTACTACTTTTTTTACACGTGGGCTCAAATCAAAGCCCGGTGGTGTTCGGCACTCCTGTATTAGGTATATAAATAGACATTATTGTGTACAAAATACATAAATTTTGTGGTAATATAACTGGGAAGAGATAGATATTAAATTTATTATTAAGAATGTTGGCAGTTTTAATATGTATAGTTCTGTACTGCAGTTATAGTACTTTGTGTTCGATTGAATAGGCAACCGTATCTACATAAACGTGGCAAACAGGTTGCCTACGCAAGATATTACGAACACTTCTAAACGCTTCTAGTATGTACAATGTATATATGTTACCGTAAATACCCGAAATCCGTTTTTACGCGAACTTACTAGTAAGAATGCGAAGTAACGACGAGCATTTGTAATTTCGCGTTCTGACGAGGAAAGACACGAATTAAAATTTTAATTCGGCTATTTACTGTAGCTTTCAGTTAGAACCCGTTTTAACTACACGCATACAATTCAAAATGTCACTATAATAGCCCATGTAATAATAAAGTCAGTTTACTTCGCAACGCATTAAATAATCTTGAAACCAATTGTGTTTTATTATAAGAAAGAGAAGAAAGATCGTATATGGTATAACTTCATAAGTATGCCCGCTGTTAAGAGATGTGCATTTCGGTTAGTTACTATTATGCGTGTAGTTAGAACGGGTTCTAACTGAGAGCTGCAGTAAATAGCCGAATTAAAATTTTAATTCGTGTCTTTCCTAGTCAGAACGCGAAATTACAAATGCTCGTAGTTACTTCGCATTCTTACTAGTAAGTTCGCGTAAAAACGGATTTCGGGTATTTACGGTGACATATATACAGGGTGTAGATAAAGTCTGGAACAAAATTAATATTTCTGTTATCTTCGGTTTGATGGAAAAACCCTGAAACAGGTCGATTTTGTTTTTATCCCGTGCACTTTATAACATCGTGAATTTAATTCTGTCGTCATCTGGTTGCGCGCGGGCGTGACGTCATTAGTTTTTTCAAATGGTAACCCGCCACATTTATTACCCCTTGTTGTTAGGTATTCCATTGTGCATGCAACGGTATAAAAAGTTTGGTACCTTACATAACAATTTTTGGGAGAAAAATGCTTTCGAATTTCAAAAAATTAAAATTTTATTTCTAATGAAAAACTAATCAAAAATTATTTTAAAAAATCAGATAAATTATAATCCGAGGTTTATCTTGGATTGTCGTCAAACAAGACACCAAGAAAATGTCAACGGAAGTGTTCAAATTGTCCGCCATTGGCCATTTGACACTGGCCGAGACGGACGTACACGCTTTCTACGACACGTCATATTGACAGTTCATTACTTGGTGTTTGAACTTATCCATTCACAATACTTGCTCCATTGGTAGTGTTGAACGTGCATTGCGAAAATGGCGAATTTGAGCGAAAAAGAGCGGATTCAAATTCTCATTATTGTTGGTTGTGGTGATAAAATACGTAGCCATGAAGAAGCCTGTCAGTTTTTCAATGCAGAAAATCCAAACCGCGCACCGATTTCGCGGTCAACGGTGAGCAAAATTGTCGCAAAATTTGCTGAAACTTATAGTGTAAAAGACAGGGCTCGTGAAGGTCGACCAAGAATTGAGGAAGATAGAAGGGTCAATATTCTCTTGGAACTTCAGGACAACCCCCACACTTCAACAAGGAACATTGCCAGGGATCATGCAGTCGATTTTACCACAGTAGCCAAATTGCTGAAGAAGGAAAAACTTCATCCGTACAAAATCAATCGGGTTCAACTGAATGAAGATGACTTCGACCGCCGACTCGAGTTCTGTGAACAAATCATGCTACGGTGCGATGAGAATCCCGGATTTGTCGACAATGTGGTTTTTAGTGACGAAGCAACTTTTACCTTGAACGGTGAAGTGAATCGCCACAATTGTAGGTACTGGTCGGGCGAAAATCCTCGATGGGTTCGAGAGGAGCACACCCAACACCGGCAAAAAGTTAATGTATGGGCGGGAATAGTGGGAGATCGCATTGTGGGGGCCTTTCTTTCTGGACAGAAATTTAAACGCTGAAACATACTGACATTTCCTAAGATTTACGCTAGTGCCAACATTGGTAGAATTATTTCCGGATGAAAACACCCCCGACAAGCCTCACCCCAGAATCTGGTTTCAACAAGATGGAGCACCTCCACATTTTGGCTGGCGTGTTCGGAGTTACCTCGACGAAATTTTCCCCGGGAGATGGATCGGACGAAGGGGAACAATTGAATGGCCCGCCCGTTCGCCAGATCTCACACCACTTGATTTTTTTCTATGGGGTCATGTGAAATCAAAGGTGTACACCAATAAGCCAAATAACTTGGATGATCTGAAACATCGTATCCGCGAGGAAATGCGAAATATTGGTGCAGAGACAATACGACGTGTCGTAGAAAGCGTGTACGTCCGTCTCGACCAGTGTCAAATGGCCAATGGCGGACAATTTGAACACTTCCGTTGACATTTTTTTGGTGTCTTGTTTGACGACAATCCAAGATAAACCTCGGATTATAATTTATCTGATTTTTTAAAATAATTTTTGATTAGTTTTTTATTAGAAATAAAATTTTAATTTTTTGAAATTCGAAAGCATTTTTCTCCCAAAAATTGTTATGTAAGATACCAAACTTGTTGCATGCACAATGGAATACCTAACGACAAGGGGTAATAAATGTGGCGGGTTACCATTTGAAAAAACTAATGACGTCACGCCCGCGCGCAACCAGATGACGACAGAATTAAATTCACGATGTTATAAAGTGCACGGGATAAAAACAAAATCGACCTGTTTCAGGGTTTTTCCATCAAACCGAAGGTAACAGAAATATTAATTTTGTTCCAGACTTTATCTACACCCTGTACATAATTCATTCGCGATTTATGGGATGTATCGTGCACTTTCTTTTCGCTTTTTTTTGCGAAAATAAAAACTGGAAACGTTAATTTAACATTGCATTAATTACTTAAAGTACCACTTATAAACTTATATTACAATTATTTATATATATGGCGAATAAATAGGAACATATACTGGAATTTATGGTGTATGTTCAAAAGAAAGAAAAAACCTCTGTAAGATTTAGAATAAAAGGATCCGTGCAATTACGATTTTGGCCACCTTTGACATAAAATACGCGAGTTGATCAGAATATAATAGAAACTTCGCCAGCCGCCTAAACTACTTTCGTTATGACCTTGTTTATTAATACTATAGTTATACAACTGAAGGTTAGTTCGGGTAGGTAGCCAACAGAGGTTGGGCAGTAGGATGTGCCCATTCATAAATTTTTCCCGCTAAATTTGTTATAGTAAAAGCAGTCTTCTCGTAGTAGTAAAGAGAGGCCAATGGGAGCTTAAAGGAAGTGACGCAATTATCCAATTACACCAATCGTGTTTGTTACAATTTTGTAGGCGTTTTGCTTTAGATTTAAATATCTTAAAATATTTTGAATTAAGGGATATGATAAGTCTACTGACACTAATTTTTCAAATTCCAAAAATAAGTGATGATGTGATTGTGGATGTTAAATGTTATTCTAAAATACATATTGCAAGACGATGTAACGAAGAAATGTCATTTTTCCTATATATTTTATCTTATAATTGACAATGGATATTGCAGTACAAGCTGAAAAAGGTTCAAAGTACTAACCTTTAATAAAATCTTTGCTTGCTTATGAATTAGTTTGTTTGTACAACTTGTTGGGTATGTACTATCCTCAACAATAATTGATGATTATTCATTCACACTTGTATCATGGCAGTTGTTGTTACGATTCAGGCCTAGATAAAATAAAAATAACTAGAACCATAATAAAATAAGTAATGGCAAAGCCGAGTACATTTAAGTGTGTATCTAATTAACTTTTATGAAGTGATATACCTCACTTCAACCAGTATGAAGGCTAAAATTCTACATATATAACACAATAAAATCCATGAAGATTTCAAACAATTGCAATTAAACGTGGGTGAAGAAAAATTAAATAGTAGAAATATAAGTAAACTAGTTTGATAATGACATGTAATGTCAAAACTGCAGTCACATAGTGATTAAAATAAAGTGAAGTTATTCAAATTTAATTGAGTGTTTTATTTTACTTATGTATATCCAGTATCATGAATCTTCACAAAGTAACAGCCGAAAGTGTTATATATATTTTAAACTAGTTTTGTTTG
The DNA here is from genome assembly GCA_963170755.1 of Amphimallon solstitiale. Classification (NCBI taxonomy): domain Eukaryota; kingdom Metazoa; phylum Arthropoda; class Insecta; order Coleoptera; family Scarabaeidae; genus Amphimallon; species Amphimallon solstitiale. The sequence goes on along the minus strand of OY720676.1, from coordinate 100,579,197 downwards.
ATAACCCCAACGTAACTTCAATTATTAGGAATTACTATTATTGAAAGCAATTTTTAAAATCGCAGGTAAATATATACAAATTGAAGAAACGTCCATATACAGACCACGTGTAGGCAGTAGGTACTTACTATATTGATAATTACCAAGAATGTAAATGTATAATGAAAGTTGCTGCGACTTCCCTGATGAGATGAAGTATTGTGGGTGTAAAAGCAGGATTAATTATAACACTTCTGCAGTAAGAAGGATAGTGTTTCTATTATAATAATAAATTTATTATATCAATAATAAGATATACATACAGTTTACACAATAGCACATCAAACAAAAATGTAATGATAACGTCAACACAGGGCTAATTTATGTCATTGACATTGTAGAATGCTTCTTGAAGGAGAATGTCCTTTATTTTCTCTTTAGATACGAAAGTAGAAGGATGTCTACACATAACGTTGATTTTGTGAAATAATTACCAGTGACGTGTTGTACTGAAGTGGCTTTTGTCCTATGTAATGCGGGATGTGCAGCAAATGGTGATGAGGGGTGGACTTCTGTAATCTCACCCCTAGTCATGAGGTGTGACAGCTTTTTCAAAGCCCTCCTTAGTTGTTGCAGAATATGTGTCTAGGCTAATGGACTTATCATAAGTTCTATGAAGAGAGGTTTGCAGCGAATAGTTTGTGAAACACAGACAATTGCTCGAACAGCCTTCTTCTGCAGGATGAACACCTTTTCTACATAGGCCTACTTACCCCATATTGGTTAAACATTGTTGATATGTGATTTGATAGTCCATAGTATGTCGTTATTCCAGTAGACTATCAGTTATAAATCTGATACGTCTAATTGCATAAGTAGCAGAAGATAAGTGTTTGACTAATTCAACTATCTGCGGCTTCCATGTTAATCTTGTGTCTAGTCTAATATCAAGGAATTTTCAATTCGTAGAATATATGTTTGATCTATGTTTACTAGTAAAATAAATTGTCTCACATTTATTCTGGTTAAGTGATAAATGATTGGCTGTGAACCATTTAAATTTCTAAATTCTGAAGATACCAAAACCTTAAAATAATGTGGTGTTTATACCTAATGCATTTTCTTTGTAAAACGTACTACATTACTGGTTTGAAAGCCTCACATAAACCAGTCAAGTTGATGAAACCATGCAAAGCAACTTAATAAATGTTGTGGTTCGGATAGCTTTTAATTACTTTTTCTTCTTTTACATAATACCTATATCTAGTCATACCGAATATATAGAAGACTGTTTTAGACATACCTGTTGAACACATAGAAAAAAATTAGAATAACCCAAACTCTGAACCAGAAACAGACTGACATTTCATGTAGGTGAGTATTTAATAAAAATGCTGAATTTTTAATACCGTTTTCTTGTTTAGATTTATTTCTTTAAAAAACATGAATACGTTTTTTAAAAAGCCTTTTGTATGTCTTTTTTTTATTATGTTATAAAAGGGTAATTGTGAGTATAATAAGGGAAAAAAATAGTAATCCTACGATTCTTGAATAAAACATTTACTTAAATCTACTTTATCACAGTTAAGCTATATAGGTTATGTTGATATGTAATTCAAGGGCAAACGATGTGAAAAGCAAATCAAACAAAATATACTCTTACGTAAAATTTAATAGAAAATATCAAAATATATTTACATTTTTTATAAACTTCCGGATTAAATTGTGGGAGTGGCGTTGAGAATATTTCATTGGCTGAGCACTTTCATTCATTCGTGTTAATCCATTTGAAAGATATCAGAGGACGACACTTTACTACATAAGAAATATTTACAGTTTTCTCTAGGCTGTATAACTATAGTATTTATAAACAAGGGTTATGACTTGCTGCACTATCAATTAGATTCTGTAGTCGACTTTCATTGTTTTGACTGTTAATTACATACTTCGTAATTTTTGTAATAGTTCATGTTTAATACCGTTTCATTGAATCTACTTCTGCCAATTATCTTGACGTAAGTATGCGTTGGTAATAAAACTCCCTAGAACATAGTCCCTTATCTGTGAATATAGTAACTAGTGTGTATTTATGGTAAATAAAGAATGTTAACACAGCCTCAAATTTGTTATTACTTTTATTAATAAGTACTGCAGTAATTAGTCTCTGCTCTTCAGGTTATGTGCTCAGTTTGTTTGGGACTATTGATAAGAAGTAGTGATAACTACATTCGTTGTAAAGTTCGGTATTAGTTATCGAATAAATCTCGACAGTTTGAGGTTACGCGTCGGTTAAAAGAAAAAGGCGGGCAAATAACGCGTATTGTGTATAAACACATAAGATTATAAGATTTGTACAAAAGAACAAAAAGATCGTCGCTTCGTTTTTAACGTTGTGTGTTAACTGAAAATGGCTTCAGGAGGTGATGTGTGGTCATCAATAGAGAAACTCCGTGGCAATGAAAATTATCATACTTGGGCTTTTGCAATGAAAAGCTTGTTAGAATTGAATTGTCTAGAGAAATGTATAATTAGTAGTAATGATGCTGAAACAGATACAGAAAAAGTTAAAAGAGCCAAGGCACGAATTGCTTTAAGTATCGATTCAAGAATATATGTACACATACAAAATGCTACTAATGCTGCTGAAATGTGGAACACATTAAAGACTATGTATGAAGACACAGGTCTCACACGAAAGATAGGCTTATTAAGAAAATTGATTACAACTAATTTAGAAAATTGTGAATCAATGACAGATTATGTTAATCAAATAATTGACACAGCTAATAAATTAAATGGCATTGGATTTAATGTAAACGATGAATGGTTAGGTTCAGTTTTATTGGCTGGTTTGAATGATGAATTTAAACCTATGATTATGGGACTTGAAAGCAGTGGCACTGCTGATTCAATAAAATCAAAATTAATGAATGCTGCTTATAAAAAAGGATCTGACACTGCATTTTTGGTAAAAGCTATCCTAAAGAAACAAGAACCTACAAGAAATGCTGGTAAGTTTAAATGTTATATCTGTGGCAAAAGAGGTCACAAGGCAAATGATTGTCGAAGTAAAAAGTCGACAAGAGAGACGAAAAGTGCATTTACTGCAGTATACTTATCTCTCTAAAGAGCATACTCAAGACCAAAATGAATGGTATATTGATAGTGGTGCCTCACAGCATATGACACCATATGAGGATTGGCTTGAAAAGCCAAAATGTGCATCGGTTAATGAAATTTCAACTGCGAATAATGAAAAACTAAGTGTTTCAAAAGTAGGAAAATTGACAGTTGAAATAAACAACAGTGAAATAGACATAAATGAAGTTTTATGTGTACCGGGGTTAGCTGCAAACTTATTATCAGTTTCACAAATAGTTAAAAATGGTAATACAGTGCAATTTGATGCAGATGGTTGTGCAATTTTTGATGAACAAGGACTAGAGAAGTAAGGCTAAACCTGTTAATGGTGTATACAGAGTTCATACAGAAAAACCTAAGTGTATGTTAACAGCATTAACAACTAAGAGTGCTTTGACATGGCATCAAAGATTCACATGAACTATAATGATTTGTGCAGGATGAGAGATGGCGCTGTTAATGGGATAAAATTCACTGGAGGTGCTGATGAAATAAAAGCTTGTGAAGTTTGTATGGAAGGTAAGCAGACAAAATTACCTTTTGGTCACAGTTCGAGTCATGCTGCAAATGTCCTGGATCTAATCCACTCGGATTTATGTGGTCCAATGGAAACGTTGTCAATTGGAGGAGCAAGGTATTTTCTGACATTTATAGATGACTGTTCACGAAAAATGTTTGTATATTTTCTAAAGTCAAAATCAGAAGTATTTACAAAATTTAAAGAATTTAAGCAACATGTTGAAACACGCATGGAAAGAAAGATTAAAGTAATGAGAACAGATAATGGAACAGAATATTGTGGTATTGAGTTTGACACTTTTTTGCGCAAGTGTGGCATTCTTCATCAAACATCTTCGATATACACACCCCAGCAAAATGGAGTAGCCGAAAGAGCTAATCGTACGCTTGTTGAAAAAGCTAAATGTATGATTTTTGATGCAAAATTAGAGAAATCATATTGGGCTGAAGCAGTAAACATGGCGGCATATGTTGCAAATCGATCAGTGAATTCTGTGTTAAAAAATCAAACTCCACAAGAAATATGTACAGGTAAAAAAGTAGATTTGACGCATCTAAAAATATTTGGTTCGCCTATAATGGTACACGTACCGAAGCAAAAACGAACAAAATGGGACCCAAAATCACAAAGAATGGTATTTGTCGGCTATAGTGATGGAACAAAGGGTTACCGTTGCATTGAACCAAATACCAAAAAGTTCAACATCAGCCGAGATGTTGTGTTTATGGAAAAAGATCATGAACCAAATGTCAACATTATAAAGAATTTGGATTCAGTGAGGGATCAAGAGGGTAGTGTTACACCTGATAGGCAGAATCACGATTTAGAATGTGAAAATATAGAAAAGGAAGATTCAGTCCAATCAGTAACAGAGGAGAATTCAGAAAATATGGAAGATCCTAATTTTAAACCGGGATTTGAATTGATACCAACCGAAGAACCACGTCGATCAACGAGAATCCAGAAGCCGAAGGAACTAAATGATTATGTCACTTACTCGGTCAAGATTTCAAGGCTAGAAGATGATCCAAAGACTTTCGAAGAGGCAGGAAGTGGAGAAGACCGTGATAAGTGGAGAATTGCAATGGATGATGAAATGAAATCATTGGCAGAAAATGACACATGGGAGCTGGTCAACCATCCACCACAAAAAAAGTTCCATTAAATGCAAATGGGTATTTAAAACCAAACGAGGCGGAGAAGGGAGAATTGTTCGTCACAAAGCTCGTCTGGTTGCCAAGGGTGCTCGCAAAGATACGGAATTGACTATAATGTATATAATATTCGTTTTCTCATAACGTTAGCTGTGAAATTGGATTTAAAAATAGACCAGATGGATGCAGTGACTGCGTTTCTTCAGGGAGAATTATCTGAAGAAATTTACATGGAGCAGCTTGATGGATACGTGCAAGAAGCTAATAAAGTCTGGAAATTAAAAAGGGCTATCTATGGTTTAAAGCAAAGCAGTCGAGAGTGGAACAAGAAATTGACATCCAAACTACAGTCATTTGGTTTAACAAAATCACAAGCGGATCCATGTGTATATTTTGCCAGGGATGCTTCATTGATAGTTGCTGTTTATGTCGATGACCTTCTTATTTTCTGGAAAAATGAAGAAACTAAGAATAGATTAAAAGAATCCTTAAACGATTGTTTCAAAATGAAGGATTTGGGAAGAGCAACAGATTGTGTTGGGATGCACATCACTTATGACGAAGATGCAATTTTCTTGGACCAATCAAGATACATTGCGCAGATATTGGAAAGTTTCAACATGACTGAGTGCAAATCAGTGAAAACTCCTAGTGATATGAACCAAAAACTTTCAGTGAGTATGTGTCCTAAAGACAACGACGAAGTTCGCGAAATGGCGACAATTCCATACCAAGAAGCAGTTGGGAGCTTGCTATACCTTGTACAAGGAACAAGACCGGACATTGCATTTGCTGTTAATGACGTAAGCAGATTTAACAATAATTACGGAAAAGCACATTAGGCAGCCGTAAAAAGGATTTTTCGTTACCTCAAAGGTACAGCTGAATATAAGATACGTTACTCTAAAGTTGGTGAAAATAAACTAATCGGGTATTGTGATTCAGGCTGGGCTTCAGATATTGACAAACGTCGATCCTGTACGGGATGTGTTTAATATGTGCGGTGGGGCTATATCATGGAATAGTAAGCACCAAGCTACAGTTGCGCTTTCTAGTACAGAAGCAGAGTATATGGCGTTATCAATTGCACTGCAAGAAGTCATATGGTTGAGAAGTTTTTGTGAAAATTTAGACCCTCAATTGTGCGGATCAGTGGAAGTTCGATGCGATAGTCAAAGTGCTATAAATCTGGCTAATAACGATTGCTTTAGAGCAAGGTCCAAACATATTGACGTTCGACACCACTTCCTCAGAGATAAAATCGAAGATGGAACTGTTGAGTTACAATACATTCCAACGGAACAAATGGTGGCCGACAACTTGACAAAAGCGGTTTCATGGAAGAAGAACAACTACTGTGTGGGAAATATGGGTATTGTTGGCATTAAAGAATAAAAAACGATAAGAATTTTTATTATTGTCTCATATTTTTAGATTGACTTTAAGATATTCGTTTTTTGTATTTAATGAGTGAGGGTGTTGGTAATAAAACTCCCTAGAAGATAGTATTCCCTTATCTGTGAATATAGTAACTAGTGTGTAGTTTATGGTAAATAAAGAATGTTAACACAGCCTCAAATTTGTTATTACTTTTATTAATAAGTACTGCAGTAATTAGTCTCTGCTCTTCAGATCTTTTATTTAGATCTAGAGCATCGTTTATGTTACTCAGATATGATATGGAAGAACCTCGAGAATGGCATCGTGAAACAATGGCGAATTGGATTAAGGGTCATACTGATAGTATGTTCATTGTCAGTGATTTCAAAATTTATAAACTATCGTTACAGAATGCCAAAAAATCGCACGTACAACGTCACTAAGCACCGCTAAAACATACACAGAAATTAGACCCGTTGAAAGCTGACAATTTTAACGAAGAACTCTGTGAAACTTTAATGGCGGCTAATATCCCATTAAATAAACTTGAAAATCCCACTTTGAAAACATTTCTCCAAAAATATACTGGTCGAAATGTTCCTGCTGAATCCACCTTACGCAAATATGTTTCTAAGTGCTTCACGAAAGCAGTAGAAGACATCTTTCAAATCAGTACCAATGGATAAGTGCCGACGAAACCTGCGATATATTAGGGCGCTGTGTGGTAAATGTTGTAGCTGGTGTACTACATCCAACTACATATTCCATTTAACGCATATGTAATAGCATCTAAAGTTATAAATAAAGTTGATGTGGAAACAATTGCTAAAACTATTGACGAGAATTTGCACAAAATGCTTAATTCTTACGACAGGTACAAGGAAAAATACTTTTATTTGTTAGTGACAGTGCCGCATATATGTTAAAAAAGGCAGACTATTAAAGGAAACATATCCTTATATGCTGCATATTAATTGTGTAGCACATGCTCTCCATAGAATCTGTGAATATATTAGAGACACCTATTCGGAAGTTGATAGACTTGTATTCGCTTTTAAAAAAGTTTTCAGAAAGTAACTCTTTACAGGAAAAAACTTCCATCTTTGTCACTGTCTCCCTCATCACATGGTTGGAAGCTACTAGTTTTTTGCAGAGAATTTCGATAGTTTACATAATTTCGTAACATGTTTAAATGACAATGCTCGAAGTATTCTGAGTGCAAGAAACTAACACAAATCCCAAATTTAAAAAATCCGTTGTACTTCCTTTAGGAACACTTTGGAAATTTGCCTAAATTAATCACATATTTTGAAAATCGAACTCGCAAATTAAAATATGGATTAACCACATTAGATGTGGCTAGTAATAATTTCAAAAGTATTCCAAGTGACTTCGCATGTGGCCTTCGGCAAAAGTTAGGCGCAGTTTTTAATACAGGTAACCAAATAAGTTCATGCGGTTTTTTATGGTAAAATATAAATATTTATTAAGAAACAATAGTACAATATTATTCATCAAAGTAATTACCATCACACTCAATGACCTTTTGCCAACGTGACACCAATTTTTTTATGCCGGTATTGTAGAACTCTACGGATTTTGAATCAAAAAATTGACGGATTGCGTCTATTACATTAACTCGAGTTTTAAACTGCCTATGTCTCATACAGTTGTCAAGAGACAAAAAAAGATGCTAATCACTTGGCGAAATGTCAGGGGAATATGGAGGGTGTGGCAATATTTCCCAGCCAAGTTCACACATTTTTTCCCGGGTCACTTTTGCAGTATGCGGTTTGGCGTTATCTTGTAAGAATATCACTTTCTTTCGATTGATTAAAGAAGGCTGTTTTTGGATGAGTGCTGCTTGTACTCGCTGAAGTTGTTCACAATACAAGTTCGCAGTGATGGTTTGGCCCTTTTCCAAAAACTCATAATGGACTATTCCATTTGCTGTCCACCAAACACACAATAAAATCTTGTTTGGGTGCAAGGAAGCCTTGGGAGTGTGAGGTATTGCATCAGTAGGCGACAACCAATGATACGAACGCTTAGAATTTGAGTATAATATCCATTTTTCGTCGCAGGTTAACAACCGATCAAGAAATGGTTCATTATCGTTGCGTGAAATGTTTGCCGAACAAATGGTAAGACGACTTCATTTGTTATCATATGACAATTCATGTGGAACCCATTTGCTCAACTTCCACGTCTTTCCTAGCTGATGAAGATGCAAACGAATGGTTTCGTCACTCACATTGAACCTTTCTGCAAGCTCTAGGCACGTTGTACTGGAATTTGCCTCCACAACCTGTTGAAGATCCTCGTTGTTAATGATCTTCGGTCTTCCAGAGCGTGCTTCATCGGTTAAGTTGAAATCTCCCGAAGAAAATTTCTTGAACCACTTCTGTGCTGTTCGATCACTTACGACATCATCTCCGAATGCGGTACATATTTTTCGCGCCGCCACTGCAGCTTTAGTACCAAGTTTGTACTCATAGAGTAAACAACCTCGAATTAAAGTTTTATTCGTTTCCATTTTCAACTATTCAAATTAATAATTAAATAATTGTCACGAAATGTGTATGTATTAAATGACAGAAGGATTGATACTAAAGTGGATGACAGATAACAGACAAGTGCTATCGATCAACAACTTAAAGAATATTCATGGCACTCTGCTGTATACAAAAACCGCATGAACTTATTTGGTTACCTGTAGAAATCCAGATTTAATAACATTGCGGCAATTGTGTATGGGGACAATTACATAAAATCTATCTGCTAAATACACTGAAATAAAAGAATATTTTCTGTATGCACCTATAACCAGTTGCTATACCGCATGTGTCAATTTTCAACAGCCATAGGCGATCAATCCATGCAGTACGTGGCAACGTGGTACCCATACTTTCCTTTCCAATACCAACGACGCGACAACCTATACATGCTCGCAAATACAAGTTAGCAGTAACCATTGGACCACCGACTCGGGTGTTTCTAATGCGTCAGAAACAATATTTACGAGTTGCGAGGATTTGTTTTTCTTTTTCCTTTAAGTAAATGCAGAGAATTATTAAGCTAAATAACCATAATAAAATAACCCTAATAAAATAAATAAAAAAAATTCCTCCCTGCACAGCAACACATTGCCCTAGGCGGTCGTAGAAATTTACTCTTACGTTTTCTAACATGTAAGCAGTTACTGAATTAGCAGCCTCAATTATTTTTCTCTCAAGGCAACTATGTTTTCTGCTCTACCAGCTTCATGGGTATAAACAATATTTTTTAAATATCCCCACAAAAAAAATCATTTGGAGAGAGATCAGTAGATCGCGGAGGCCATTTGATGTTTCCCGTTCCAGTAATAAGACGGCCAGGGACCGCAACGTGTTCCCAGCTAAACATTGAATGTAAAATCTGGGTCAGGATCGGAGAATATCGTTGTGATGTCGGTTGTTGTCGGCATTGGTGACGGGCAGTAGGGGTACCACGTTGCCACGTATTATAATTCATACGTATAGATCGCATGTAAACATTGAATCCCTATACCTAATGATATTTGACACATGCGGTATAGAAAGGACGTTTCCTATCTACAAGGATATACTTCATTCAAAGAGAACAAATCTTACAGAAGAGAACCTTGAGAAAGTATTGCTAATACTCCTTTATTCGACTTGAACTACAAAATGAACAAATAATAACGTATTTTGTATTCTATAGATCACCACTCGCTTGTTATCCACTTATATAAATAAAACTAAACACTCTTTAAAAATACAAAATTTCAATACTGCGCCCGTGGGCGATGAATCATCGGCCGCTCGTGTATGGTCTCTACTGATAACCTCGATTTTATTAGGCCCAAAATTTAAATGAAAACATCTGGTTAATAAATAGACTTTGGAATAAAAGAAATATCCAATAGTTTAAGAGCATAGTGAGAAAAAGTAGAATCTACAGAAGACATCAATGTATCGTCATTAGAAGAGCTACAAATCGATAAAAGTATTTGATAAAATATCGAGCCGTGGCTGTAGAGAAAGGCTTAATTTGAGCCCCAATCCTTCTGCACGAAAAGTAATTATGATTCCTAATATTAACCGTTTAATTAATATTTGTTTTGTGTTGACTTTGTTTTTATATTGTTGTTCTATTACATATATTGTTTGACATTGTATGTGTCTTTAATTAGGAATTTTTTTTTGTATGAAGTATATTTTGGCCTTTCCTTTGTATTGTATTATTATGTGTACACACATGTTAGTAAACCAAGTAGAAAATTCAAGACGCCTATTGTAATCATGAGGGTGTAGTGTTTGTTAGTAGTTGTGACAATTCGTCGATTAAAATGACAAAATGCCCATATTTTATTTATTTATAAAATAACTATATCAAGTAGCACATCGTGTGAATCGTTGAGGAAAGACCGCTTTTATAAAGTGTTGGCCTACTATGGTGTGCATTAGAAAAAAAAGTGTGTGTCATAACTCAAAAAATATAGCTAAAATAAAGAAATAGCATATAATTTCCTACAACTTCTTCCTTTACACATTTCTTCTAAAGTCAATAATAACACAGCCACAGGCACCATACGAAATAACAAAAAAAAATTTTTTGCGAAATATCTAGTAAAGACGCAACTGGACAGTAATAATTCAAAAAGGCATTCCTAACGTCGCGCTAGTGAGAATTCATTTGTATTGATAATTTAATATATGACTTTGACAGCGAAAAAAGTTTACTTTAACTTTTAAATCGGCAAAAGTTGTTTACCTTTGATTGACCCCACAACAATTTGTGTTTCTTGTTATGTCATAAAATCAACAAATTCATTGTCAAAATAAAATGTCAAAGTCGACGCAACAATAGTGTTCGTTGTGCAGTGTTTTTATGACATAAAATCTGCAAACTCATTGTAAGTAATCTTCACAAAGTGTATGGGAACTGTGTTTTTAATAAATGTATTTTTTTTAATAATATAATTACTATGTAATCAATGTTTCAGTATCAGTTATCATTATTTGGTAAATTATCTTACCGAATTACATGCAGGCTTACTTTTTATTTCCGGATAAAATTTCAAATTTTGATTCGTACAGTTACCCAGCAACAAAAATGTTTGTTCAAAACTGAAAATTTATCCGGAAAAAAGAAAGCTCTCGTGTAATTATAAGTGAAAATTCGGAAATATTTAAGGGAGGGAGAATTTGTATTTTTAAAGTTTATAACGACAATTCTATTGTCAATTGAATATACCGCTTGATTAGAATATAAATTTAATTTTTGTGTTTTGAAATTCTTATTTTAACTTTATGGTTTTATCAAGTTTGTGTTTATATTTTAAAACACATATAAATATTATGTATTTTATACATTATACCGCAAGTTCTTAAATTATATTGATATGGAATGTAATGGAATGACTGACATAAAATTTGTAAATATATGCTTATTTAAAATGATTTACATGTTTGAATAACATTTTATTCAAAATTAATAAAGAAATTACAATAAATGTTCAAGATGACCCCCGCCTTGTTCGATGCACACATTTACGCGCCTTTTCATGTTATCAAAAGCATTTTGCAACATTTGTGGCGTTATGGTTGCATATACCTCAACAATATTTTTTTGCAGTTTTGCAAATTATGTACAAGACAGTGGCGCCTGGTACTAAAGGGAACAAGGGCACATGCCCACCCAACCACCAAGATAAACACAGAAAGAAATTCGCATGTAATTCAATGCATTATGTATTTTATTTTATTATTTTTACGTATTCTTATAACGATGGTATCAAAGTTTCCTTCCGCACTACACACACTAGCGTATGCCAACGCTCAAAACTATGTTCCGGGGCACGATTTCAGATGTACCTCTTTCAAGTATGAATCGGCTCGCTTCGCATATCTTCGCCATATGCGCTTCTAAGTTCGGTTTGGGGTAAATATTGGCGAGACTCCAGTTAACATCTTGCGTACATTGTGAATACATGTTTTCGTTGTGTTAGCTGGCGTGTGTGATTTCAAAGCCTTGAAGTGACGTTTATTATTAATGATGGAAGTTAAGTGTGTGCAAGATCTTTAAAAAAAAACCGCTATCATTTGAGAAAAAACTTTTAATTAAGAAGAAAGGAAAGCCTATTCCAGAACTTCAAATAAACTACACTTCTACAAGTAAAACTCGAACTTATAATAGAGTATTCAATAAAAATATACCGTGTGGCCGCCGTTCATAGCGCGATGCATGTATTAGTAACTACTGGTCGACTATAAATGGGCATGCCAACTTGAATTGCCACACCGACAGCGGGCGTATAAGTTATACGTATAAATGTATTCGTAGGCAAATCAAGTGAAAAGCAGTGTAATAGGTATTGCGTTCCCGTTGTAAGTAATTATTTGTAGTTGTTTGAAGCATCAGATAATCACTGATAATATGTCAGTGAAGTAACTCATCACAGCTTCATAAACAACATAAAAGAGCAAAAATAAATAATAAATAACTCCTAGACTTTAAAATAAAAAAAACTTCTTAACTAAAATAATATTTTTCAACAAATATTATAATCTAAAAACTCAACTATAATAAAATACTGAAACATAAAATATTTACTTCTTAAAACAGAATTGTAATTCAACATTGCAATTAACCTGTAATTAGCTAAAAAAATGTTATTCTTAAGCAATAATAAAACTCGAACTGACGCCCATATGTGGAAGCGACGGCGAATGCGACTGCCCGACTACACCGTATAAATGTAGATTTTTTGGACAAATCGAGTGCATCATAGGCATATGCGAAATACTAGCTCTGTTGTAATCCAGTATAACACTGGGTCCACTTGTTTACCGTTCTAATACACAGACATCTCTATCTGTTTCGCTTACTCTACAGGTATCGCGATAATGCAGACGCAGGCGGTCTTATGGTATATGAAAAATATGAGTGGATGTGCGGATGTTCCATACAAATAAAGTATTTTGTTTATCTGCTTAATTTTTAAGAAAGAAATTAGTGCGTGGAATAAACAAGGGTTGAACGATTTAAAGCATATCGCAGAGAGGGCAAAGAAACACGAAAATTCCGTTTCTCACATGAATGCGTGCCTGTATTTTAGTGTTTTAGGCAAAGTGGACATACGTGAACAGTTAGACAGTGCTTATTTGCGACATAAAATTAAGTACAACAAAGATGTGGAAAAAAATCATCATCATTTGCGCCAGTTAATTATGTGTATAAAATTTTGGGGAGCTTCTGAATTGGCGTTACGAGGCCATGATGAGACATCGACGTCGGAGAATCCAGGTATTTATGTAGGCTTAATCAACTTTGCGGCTGAATTAAACGCTGTGCTTGCAATACATATGAAAGGTTCACAAGTGTTTAAAGGCGCCTCAAAAACTATTCAGAACGAATTGCTAGATGCAATGTTGCAAATTTATAAGCAGCAAATATTAAAAGAAATTAAACCTGCAAATTTTATTAGTTCTTAGTATTCGTTTTGAAACGAATAACTCCGTACTAATAACTCTTAACAATAAGAAAGACAAAACGAACAAAAAATTGAACTCAGGAGTGTATAAGTTAACATGTGAAGATTGTGAAAAAGTTTACAGCCGACAGACGGGGAGGACTTTTGAAGCCAGGATGAAGGAACATGAAAGAAGCTATAATGATAAGAAAACAGATTCGACCTTTGCTAACCACTGCCTGGAATTGAATCATAAATTTAACAAACAATTTGAAATTTTACATATTCAAGAAAAAATTAAAAAACTTAACTTACTGGAAAGTTTAGAAATAAATAAATTTAGTAAAATAGGTATAATATTAAACGATCAGTTGGACCTAAATAGCTCCGCCCTACTAAATTTAAAACTGTAATTGAATACCCCTTCCTAATAACAATAATTGTGTCATCTGTATTTATAAGTTTCATTGTAACAGAAATTATATTTGTATATTTTCATCACATGATGAAGCCACAGTGTGGTGAAACATATGTAGTGGCTACATTAAATATTTTTGAAACTAAAATTTGTGTTTTTTACTTATTAATTATTAAAACTATTTTATTTTCAAAATTTTAAAACTTATAGTCATTCATTTCCACAAAAACATTTTGATGAACCTGTGAAATCTTATCCTATGTTGGACAGCGTAAAATTGAAAAGTGAACTTTCAGCAATTTATGGGCGCGATGACATGTGTGACATAGGTGGTGTTTTGCCACTTTTAGTGTTCTTAACAAACAACAACCTAATCCCAGACACAAAATGTAGAGAAATATCAGGATGCAATAAAAAGTTTGGTTACACTTGACGGAAGAAAATAATGTGAAATTAGCAACTATGCTCTCTATGAAAATCTACGAGAACCTATGTGTTTTAGAAATTATTCTGCAGATCTGATTTGAAGGAAATCTGAAAATCAAATGATGCTGTTACATTACCCTTTAAAGGACATACCTCGATTTACTTGTACCTTTGATTATGTATACTATAAACATAACTCCGCCTGGGGCAGCAGTGGGGTGGATTGAGTAGCTCCACAGTTGTCACTGCCGGTCCCAAGCCCGGGTAAAGGAGGAGGGTTGTAGCGGTAGGCCAGCTCCCTGCCCTACGGAAAAAAAACATACCTGCTAAAAAACCTAATCAATTGCCTCGGAATAGGACGGATAACACAGAAGGACGAACCAAGCTAAGAAAACGGACAACGATATGCGGTACATGGAATATACAGGGCCTCTCCAATAAAATAAACGACGTTGCCAACGAATTGAAAAATCTCCAAGTAGACATCGCGGTTTTAACAGAGACGAAAAAGAAAGGAAAAGGATCGGAAAGTTGGGGGAGCTACGACCACTTCTACAGCGGAGTACCCAAGGAAAGCAGAGCTAAGCAAGGAGTATCCATAATAATCCACAGGAAAATGAGAAAGTACATCTCCACATGGGAACCGATTAATGAAAGGATGATAAAGATGAATCTAAAAATATTAGGATATAATGTGACTATACTGGGAATATATGCCATTAATGATGACGAACTAGTCTACAATAAAGACTCATTTTATGAAAAACTAAATGAGGAAATAGGAAAAATAGGAACATCAAGAGAAATAATACTTCTAGGAGACCTGAACGGCAGAACAGGAAGAAAGCAAAAGGACCTGGTTGTGGGAAAGTATGGAGAAGAAGTCGTCAACGATAATGGAAGACGGTTAATAGAAATATGTGAACAAAACCAGTTGACCATTCTTAATGGTCATTTTCAACACCGCGAGATCCATAAATACACATGGACACAGCCAACAAGGAATCTAAAAAGCGTTATTGACTACATAATAATTAAACAAAAATCCAGACTGAAGTTCCTAGATGTAAGAGTTCAGAGAGGTGCCTCATGTGGAAGTGACCACTACCTTCTAAAAGGAAAAATAGTGTCACCAATAAGAACAAAAGAAGAACCTGACAATTCCAAAAAAAAAGGTGAAATAACAAACGAAGAAACTCCAAAAAGATTTAAAGTCAACAGCCTCGAACACGAAAGTACAAAAATACTATACAACTCTAGACTTGACAGCAAAATTCAGAATGCAGAATTCACAAACATAGAAGAAGAATACGAATACATAAAGAGGGGCATACACTCAGCGGCAGAGGAAGCATTGGGTTACGAAGAAAAACGAGGAAAACAGAAAAAACCATACTGGTGGGACGAAGAAATTGAATACGAAATAGAAGAAAAAAGGAAAAGGTACCACGTATATTTAAGTTCGAAAGCTATGGAAGACAAGGAAAAATACAAAGAATCACAAAAGAGAGTACGGAAGAAAATATGTGAAAAGAAGAATAATCAATGGGAAAGGACGTGTTCAAGACTCAATACATACATTGGAGGAAGGAAGAGTACAGAAAGTTGGAGGCTCCTCAAAAGTATGAGAGGAGGACGAACGAAGGACATAATCTCACCTATAACACCTGAAAAATGGAACAAGTACTTTGAAGAGATGTTGACAGAAGACAGACCTCAATTTAAAGACATCCAAAACGAAAACCAGGGCATATTTATACAAGGATCCCCAATTAGAATAACTGTGGCGGAGGTTAAAGAAGTCTGTAAAAACTTAAAAAACGGAAGAGCCCCAGGACCAGGTAATATTACTAATGAACTGTTAAAATACGGCACCGATAAGCTATACGGGCTATTAAGAAATTTATTCCAAAGATGTCTTAACAGGCACGAGGTACCCATGGAATGGAAGATATCATACCTATCGACGATATTCAAAAAAGGCGACAAGAGTAACTGCGACAATTATCGAGGAATAGCCGTTACAAGCGCTATAAGTAGAGTTTATGGGAAAATCTTAAAGAACAGGATAGAGAAAGAATATGCCGATATGGAGGCAGAAGAACAAGCAGGCTTCAGAGCAGGAAAATCCACAGTCGACCACCTGTTTACGCTAACTCAAATTTTAGAAAAGAAAGCAGCACGAAATCAAGAGGTACATCTGCTGTACGTAGATCTGAAAAAGGCCTACGACAGTGTGCCTTTAGTAAAACTATGGGAGGCTCTTCAACATAGCAACATAAACATGGAAATAATAAAAGCTGTGAGGTCTTTATACGCGGGCTCCACATCCAGAGTCAAAACCAACGAAGGATTAACATCTGGATTCACAATAACCAAGGGTCTTAAACAGGGTTGCTGTATATCTCCGACACTATTCAAAATATACTTGGAATATGCACTAAAGACATGGAAACGGAAATGCAATAGTATGGGAATGCCGGTGGATGCCGACACGACAGTATATACCCTCTCTTTCGCGGATGACCAAGTAGTTATTGCACAAGATATAGATGACATGGAATATATGAGCCGAAAGCTCATCGAGGAATACGGAAAATGGGGCCTGGACGTCAACATTACAAAAACGGAGTATATGTGCATAGGAGGACAGCAAGAAGACCTACATCTAGCAACGGGACAGATCATCAAACATTGCAATATATACAAATACCTCGGAATGAAAATAGCTAAGGATGGGACACTAGATGAGGCAATATCGGACAGAAACGTACAGGGAAGAAGAGCTACTTCCATGCTGAACAGTATTCTATGGGACAAGACCATTACAAAAGAAAATAAAAAAAGGATTTACAACTCCATCGTGAAAAGCATAATAACATATAGCTCGGAGGTGTGGCCGATAAAAGAAACAACAAAAAGAAAGATAAAAGCCACAGAAATGGACTTCTGGAGAAGAGCGGCAGGAAAGTCCAGAAGAGATAGAGTCCCAAATGAAACCATCAGACAAGAAATGGGAATACAACATGACATTATTGATGACATTATAACTAAACAGCTAACATGGTATGGGCACGTCCAAAGAATGCCAGAACACAGAATCCCAAAGAAAGTACTAAACTGGAACCCCCAAGGAAACCGAAAACGAGGAAGACCGCGCAGAAGCTGGAGAGACGGAGTGGATAAGGAAATTCGAGAGACGGATCTGGAGGAGGGCATGTGGATGAACAGAGGGGAATGGAGATTAGGAATCGGAAGACGTAAAACGTTGTAACCCGATATATATATATATATATAAACATACAACTGAAGGTTAGTTCGGGTAGGTAGCCACCAGAGGGGTTCGGCAGTAGAATGTGCCCATTCATGAATTTCTCCCGCTAAATTTGTTTTAGTAAAAGCAGTCTTCTTGTAGTAATAAAAAGAAGCCAATGGAATCTTAAAGGAAGTGACGCAATTATTCAATTACACCAATCGCGTTTGTTACAATTTTAGAGGAGTTTTCCTTTAGATTTAAATATTTTCAACTGAAGGATATGATAAGTCTACTGACTGTAATTTTTTAAATTCCAAAAATAAGTAATGATGTGATTGTGGATGTTAAATGTTATTCTGAAATACATATTACAAGACGATGTAACGAAATGTCATTTTTCCTATATATTTTATCTCATAATTGAGAATGATATTGCAGTACAAGCTGAAAAGGGTTCAAAGTACTAATTCTTAATAAAATCCTTGCTTGGTTGGAAACACAGACACGTGCGCGAACAGCCTTCTTCTGCAGAATAAACACCTTTTCTGCGTACACCTACTTACCCCATATTGGTTAAACATAGTTGATATGTGATTTGATAGTCCATAGTATGTCGTTATTCCAGTAGACTATCAGTTATAAATCTGATACGTCTAATTGCATAAGTAGCAGAATCTATGTACAATTGGTTTCTTTAGAAATGACCGGTGTGAGTTTAAAAACGCTGCGCGTATCTGTCGATAGTCACATTCTAATTGTATGGATGACTGGTCTTGAAAACACACTAAATAAATATCTCCACAGAATATTTATATTTGTTTGAATGCTGCTTATTGTATAATATTTTATTTACATTCCTCTCCTCCACTTCTATATTATTTCTTAAAATATATTCTGGATTATAAAACGAACTAGTTTAGCTTTCTAAAATAATTTAAATAACAAGGTGACCATGATTTACTAAATTTATTTCTATTTGCTTAGTACAACAGATAATATACCCAAATGCTTTTGAAAAATATCCTTAGTTTTATTAATATAACACATACCTTATTTTTAAATTAATTCAAATAAAAAAAATGAGGTGTGGCCACCACACGACTTTCTTATACGTATGAGCGTTTCAAATCACACAATTTTAAAAATTATTTTATACAAAAATTATTCAAAATTCTATTTTAAGTACTTCCAGTCTCTTAGTAAATCTCTACAGGATACATACTTTGTGAGATATTTGCAAAAAAATGCTACTCGCTATGAGTAAAAGTATTATTTCCGGTCCGAATTTTGAATTTTCATTTATACAAAAAATATTTCAAATCCAACTCTAAATACTTTTATACTCTTGATAAATATATATAGAATGCATAATTTACGAAATATTTGCAAAAAACTGATTTTCGATAAGAGTAAAAGACGGTAGGAATTTCGAAAAACTTTTTTAATAAAATTCTTCTTAGATTTAATTTTGAATATATATGAATTCTTTACAAATTTGTTTAAGCTTAGTAGTTGACGAAATATTGGCAACATTCGATCTTTTCACTGAAGTGAACTACTACTTCCGGTCTGCCGATTTTACTGAAAATCTAATCAGATCTCAAGAGGGAGATTATATTGTAATATTCATCATCACAATACTTCCTTATACTACGTATAAGAAAATAAAAAAAAACGAGTTTAACACGTTGTCTTGTGGTTTATTAATTAAAGCAATATTTGCCTTTTTACTTTCTTATACGTAGTAAGGAAATATGATGCAGATATCCACGTTTTAAGTTCGCCTGATACCGAAAAAGTGGTTTTTGGCAAACGTCTCTCACCTCATTTTTAGACTAAAAAAATGAGGTGTGGCCACCACACGACTTTCTTATACGTATGAAAGCGTTACTTCCGGTCCGAATTTTGAAATTTCATTTATACAAAAAATATTCCAAATCTAACTCTAAATACTTTTGTACTCTTCATAAATGTATATAGAATGCATAATTTACGACATATTTGCAAAAAATCGTTATTCGGTAAGAGTAAAAGTGATACTTTCGGTCCGAATTTTGAAATTTTTTTTATATAAAAGATATTGGAAATTAAGTTCTAAATACTTATGAATTCTTTATAAATTAGTCTAAACTTAGTAATTGACGAAATATTTGCAAATTTCAATTTTTTCACTGAAGTAAACTACTACTTCCGGTCTGCCGATTTTGCTCAGAATCTAATCAGTTCTCAAGAGGGAGATTATATTCGTAAATACAAAATTTGGAATTGATATGTCCAGCGGTTTGACCGCTATCGTGGTCACAGACAGACAGACAGACACACACACACACAGACATTTTTTAAAAACCACTTTTTTGGTATCAGGGGACCTCAAAACGTGGACATCTGCAAAAATCTCGAGGTCGAATATTTTCATCATCACAATACTTCCTTATACTACGTATAAGAAAGTAAAAAATTAAAATATATTCTAAAACAGCAAAATTTTGCATTTCGTATTAATTATTACATTATAACATGATTTAATGTATGTCGTGATATTATAAACTTATTCTTACAAGTTTATAACATAAAATAATACATATACCGGGTGTTTGTTTAAGCTCGGCCACCGGCCATATCTCGGCAACCATTTATCGTACAACCTCGCGGAAAAAATCTTTATAGTAAAATGGACGACGGAAATTACAACTAAAATATTTTTAAGTTTCCAAAATGATCGCAAGGGGGCGCAATTCTCAAGATAAATTAAAAATTCGATAATTTTTCATTAAATTCTAGATTAAGATAGATTGGCAATTTTTCTAGCAACATTTTTAGACGTTTTTATACAACTTTCATTTGAAACTTTTTGATCTAACTCCCATACGAAGGGAACAGGGGAGGGGGGTATGTCTGCGTACAAAACGGTATAATTTTGGTTTGCACCAACGGATTTTAATGTTTCTGGGCTCATTAGATAGAGAATCTTACAAAGAATTGAAGGGCATGTAGCACCAAATTACGTGATTGTAAAAGAAAATAACAAGGGGCGCTGTTCTCAATGTATCTATATATTACTTGTTTTTTCTTTAAAATTTTAAATGGAACGGCATATTTTTAATATAGCAATATTGAAGCACATAAAAAACTGAAGAGAATGATGCAAACCGGAAGTTGCTACCTTTTTTCTTGACGAAGATATAGTCATACGAAGACAATTCAAAAAAAAAATAAACAATTTTTAATATAAATTTATTTATTTATTGCGAGTAATAACTTTATTTTAATTTTAAGTGTCACTAGACAGTGTATAGTTCGCTTTCACTTGAATTTTCATCATAGTCTTCCATAAATGTATTTATTTCAATCTTCTCCCCGATTTTTTAATTCTTGCATATGTTACATTAGATGCTCTTCTTAAATGTTTTTAAATTGTCTAGCTATTTTTAAATTTCATGTCTTGCCTTTTTAGACATTGAAATAAAATAATAATAATAATATATCTTTATCACCCAACTGATATACGTAGATCTAATTATAGGAAAACAGCAAAAATAATTTCCATAACTCATGAACTAAGTCGACAATAAAGAGAGAAAAAACAATATAATATAATGCGTAAGTTATAATCAAATCATTTACTCATTAGTAATGAAAGGGTACACAAATTGATATCTAAATCATCCCCGCTTGAAATGAAAGTAAATAAAAGAACCTATTATATGCCTAAACACAAATAAGAAAATATATTGACCAAGTAATATAAAGGAAAAGAAAATATATTTAAATCAGAAAGTACAAAAAAAAAAAACAAGAAAAAAGTTCAACTTAACAAATGTTCAAAGTGTTCACCTTCATTTTCAATACACGTTTACTTGTCGATTAGTAGAGAGCAGAGTTACTTCCGTTTCGGAGGCAGCAATTGTTGTTCTCAGCTTTTTGTGATAAACTATGTCTTTTATTCTGCCCCATAAATAAACATCAAGAACATCTGGCAAGGTGAATCAAAACTCAATAATGTCTTCTTTCGGGATAATTTAGGGAATATTTCCCCGAAGCAAGAATGCATTTTCAAAGCATTGAAAATACATTCTGTTCATGTCATAAGCTTCAAAGTTAGAACACGACATTTTACAAACTTAGTAATTATGTGCGGGCGTCCAAAAAGGCTTAATTTGCTAAATACGTACAAAAAGTTTAACTACAAGTGACACTAATATCTTTGCATTTCGATTTTCATGGCCTAACTTGGAACTCTCATCATAATGTAATTTAGTATCACTGTGCATGCCATGTTGTATGATGAAAATTTAAAAAAAGAAAGCAAACTACACTGTTCACTATTATTATTTTATTTCAATGTTGGAAAGGATAAGAAATTATATGTAAAAAATAATAGCAAGAGTATTTAAAAACATTTAAAAGGAGAATCTAACGTAACATAAGCAATGAATTAAAAAATCGATAAGAAGATTGAAATAAATACATTTAGCAAAGAGTATGATGAAACTTCAAGTGAAAACGTACTATACACTGTCTAGAGACCCTATTAAAATTGAAATAAAATTATTACTTCTAATAAATAAATAAATTTATATTTAAAGAGTTTTATTTTTCTGGATTGTCTTCGTATGACTATATCTTCGTCAACAAAAAAGGTAGCAACTTCCGGTTTTCATCGTTCTCTTCAGTTTTTTATGTGCTTCAATATTACGATATTAAAAATATACCGTTCTATTTGAAATTTTAAAGAAAAAACAAGAAATATACATACATTGAGAACAGCGCCCCCTGTTATTTTCTTTGACAACCACGTAATTTCGTGCTACATGTTCTTGAATTCTGTGTAAGATTCTCTATCTAATGAGCCCAGAAACATTAAAATCCGTTGGGGCAAACCAAAGTTATACCTACCTTTGTGCGCAGACATACCCCCCTCCACTCTCCCCTTCGTATGGGAGTTAGATCAAAAAGTTTCAAATGAAAGTTGTATAAAAACGTCTAAAAATTTTGCTAGTAAAGTTTTTAATAAATCTTAATCTAGAATCTAATGAAAAATTTTCGAATTTTTAATTCATCTTGAGAATTGCGCCCCCTTGCGGTCATTTTGGAAATTTTAAAATATTTTTATTGTAATTCCCGTCATCTATTTTACTATCAAGATTTTTTTCGCGAGGTTGTACGATAAACGGTTGCCGAGATATGGCCGGTGGCCGAGCTTAAACAGACACCCGGTATACATACAAGGTCCCATGCTTGAACATCTGTGTTCGATTTCTCACAAACTCTCAAAACGAACAGTTTTAATCTAAAATAAAATTAAAGTAGACGGGAGAGGACATTTAATAAAATTGTGAAGAAAATGTGCGGTCACGTCACATTTTTTTAAATGGATTGTTACATTGTAACATGATGAATATCCATGATGTTTGTGCACATGTGAAAGTATATCATTAGTAGCATCGCAAATTTTTTCTACAACTGATTAGCCAAAATAAATAGTTCTTTTAAAGAATTATATTCATTAAATAAATCGCTGCAATCGTAAATATTATATCGTGAAATTAATAAACATACATCTTTTATCGAAAATTTTATTGAAAGTAAGAATACCTTAGACAAAATTTGAATAATTAAAATTAAAGTCTGGTGTAGTTGGAACTATGCAATTAATGGGTAATCATGTAATAAAATTTAATTAGGATTGTAAAATTAATTACTCTAACCTTTACCATAATAAATTAAAACAAGAATTGTAGCAGATATCAAATTTGTAATAATTAATATATAATAGTAATTAATTAATAAAAAAATTGAAGAAAATGGTTATGCGATTTTGGTCTTATAGTTTGTTTCCTTTTCGCAATAATAAAAACCTTAGTACTACATATAAAATCCATTATCGTCCATATACTCTTGCATTCTTGATTGCATAGAAATTATTACAGTTTCACATAAGTTATAGCTCGGTTAACATCTGATGGCACCTGGGATGCGCAAAGGTGTGGCTTAAATATATATCATGTGCGTTAAAAACATCGGTATCGAAAGTAATACACTACGATAGACAAAGTGCAACTAAATTAAATACGAACTAATGTTTTCAAGTTGGTCCTTAACCCTTCATATGTAGCGAAATCTATGTCTATCTCACTGACTTCATGCTGCTTTCTCCTTTTTTGTCTCAAAATATAGCTATACTTCCTCTGAAATGCTCCCATACAGATTGTGCATATTGAGTAATATTTTCTATATTAACTTGAACTCTATCATTATTAGCATTCCTATTCGGCACCATAGCACTCCATATATTTTCAATGGGGTTCGGATATGGAGATTTTGCCGGCCAATCAAATACTTCTACGTTATTTTCGTTAAATAAATAAAAAAAATAAAAGAAAGTAAGAGTGTTACTTCCGGTCCGAATTTTGATTTTTTTTTATATAACAATTATTCCAAATGTGGCTCAAACAATTTTGTATTTTTAATAAATCTGACTAGAATGCAAAATTTGTGAGATTTTCCAAAAAACCGCTATTTGATGAGTAGAAGCATTACTTCCGGTCCAAATTTTAAAATTACTTTTATAGAAAAATTGTTCCAAATGTAGCTCTAATTACTTTTGCAGTTATAATACATTTATATAGAATGTATAAAAAAAACTGCTATTCGATAAGAGTAAAGTCTTACGTCTGGTTCGAATTTTCAAATTTCTTTTATACAAAATTCGGGCTCTAAATATTTTCGTATTCTAGAAAAATCTGTAAAGAATCAATAATTTGTAAGATATTTGCTAAAAACCGATTTTTGTTAAGATATGAAGGCCTACTTCCGGTAGAAATTTCGAAAAAAAAGCCTTTCTAAAATTCACATTTTAGTACCTACTTTTGTATTCTTTAGAAATTTCTCTAAACTTAGTAGTTGACGACGTATTAGTAAATTTTGATTTTTTTAGTGAAGTAAGCTAATATTTCAGTGAAGTAAACTAATTCAAAATATCAGTGTTGATCGGGAAAAATATAATTTTTAATAATTCTAAACATTTCCTTATTAGAGAATATAACAATTTTTACTTTTTATAAGAAAAACATGGATTTTTATAATACCAAATTGTTTAAGTATTATTTTAGTATTCAGTTAAACGTTGTTATTATAAAGAAAAAGCTTCAACATCTAAAATAAATACAAATCACTCCCAGAAGAATAGTAACAAGTTCAAAGTTCCATAAAACCAAGATTTGAATGAAAAACAGTGGATCTCCCTGTTGAAATTAAAATAAAAGACTAAAGAATAAAATAAAAGCCAGAAAGATATTGAGGAACATAAAAATGATATTTTCTAATAAAGTACCTAGCATGAACGTTATCAGACAATAAATTATTATGAATAACCACAATTATTTCAAATATATTGGCTTATAGTATATGGCCGATGTAGTTTCTTTTACAAAGCAATTTAATACATAGCGTAATACAATCTTTTTCTTTTAATTGTATTTAACATTTAATTATATTTGCATTCAAAATATGTGTTTCATTCGTTACTATATATATGACATGTATATATTCGTGCAGATTGTAGAATAAAGTCTTTAAAAACTTCAGAAAATATAAACCACACTCATATGAAGTACAATGGCTTATTCATGCTTTATAAGATTTACGACGCATGTTTTTTGCTTGTCCCGTTCTGAACTCGAACATTAGAATGTTACTATCGTAGAACTTGGGGATCTATTTTCAATTTACACCGGCCATTTCAAAAGAAACCAATTCAGCTTCCTTGTTAATCTTGTGTCTCGTCTAATATCAAAGAATTTTCTATTCGTAGAATAAATCTGTTATCTACGTTTACTAGTAAAGTAAATTGCGTCACATTTATCCTGGTTAAGTGATAAACGATTGGCTGTGCACCATTTAAATGTATAAATTCTGAAGACACCAAAACCTTAAAATAATGTGGTGTTTATAGTGCATTTTCTTTGCAAAACGTACTAAATTACTGGGTATAGTGCCTTACATAAACCAGTCAAGTTGATAAAACCATGCAAAGCGACATAATAAATGTTGTGGTATGGATAGCTTTTAATTACTTTTTCTTGTTTTACATAACATGTTTAGTCATACGAAATACATAGAAAACTGTTTTAGACATACTTGTTGAACACATAGAAGAAAATGAGAATAACCCGAAACAGACTGACATTTCATGTACGTATTTTGTATAGGTGCCATCCCAAAGTTGGGTGACATAATGTAGAGAAACCCCTATCTCTAAATTAAGATATTTAATTTAAAGTTAAACATTAGAAATAAAATGTAAAATTATTTGTTTTGCCAGCTCTACTCAAATTATCTCAGGGCGATTAGTGTTAAATGAAATGATTAAGTAAAAGGGGTAACTGTACATAAAAAAAAAAACATTTAAAAATTTTAATAATTGCTATATTAAAATCAATGAATCATGTATCTATAATTTTACAAACAACAAAAGAAGTAACATACATTTAAAAAGCAATTCCAATACATTTGAATTCTTTTTTTTTAAACATTAAACTAACACAAACATTTCTGTAGGTCCTTTGTTCGATTCAATTGTAAGCTATAAACGCCAGAATGTATTACATACAATGCACATTCTATATTATACGTGTTTATATCCATATTTATGAACATATCAAGTTACATTACACATATATTTGTTAGACGATATTTATTTAATTACTTTCTGTTTGAATTTTTTATTTTTACAGTCTCTCATCCTTTATTACATAAAACATTACAGTCATTAAACAATAATCATTAAAATAATACCTTATCTAAATTCTTCTTATTCATCTTCTTTTCCAGCAGGAACTTCGGGCTGCTTGTTATCGACGAAATCTTCTTTATTACTACGATGTTTTCAACAGCATCATCTGCTTGTTGTGCTACTCGAAATACAATCTTTATTTTAATAATATAACACGTTGCACAATAACTTCTGCAACTTTGGCCACTACTTTACTACGTTTTCTCGGTAGTAAATTATTTATTGAAGTTATAGTAACAATGACTCTTATGTGTAGTCTAATGTTAGGAGTTAGCCTTTTGATACGATCTTTTCTCACGAGTATTTCGCTTTTATATCAGAATGTCTGGGGTTCCCCGCTTTAGACAAAGTTCAGGGGTTCCCATTCACATTTACACGCATATACACGTTCATTTAGCCGCGGAATTGTATATTGCTACTGGAGTGTTTATCACGTTAATATAAAGTTTCGGCGTTACCCTTTTTTACTCATAAATATATACAAAACCTATGACTAATATCTACTTAATAATACAATAACACATTTATTGATTTTAAATATTATTTCCCTTCAAAATATTAATAAAAAAATATACTTAATTAAATCCTTAAAAAAATAAAATTTTATAAAATTAATAAAGTGAAATGTGCTGTACCAATACAATTTAATAAAAAGACTGGCTTTTTAATACCATTTCCTTGTTTAGATTATCTTTCTTTAAAAAACTGAATACGTTTTTTAAAAAGCCATTCGTAAAATTTTATTTATTTTATTTATTATGTTATAAACGGGTAATTGTGTGTATAATAAGGAAAAAAATTAGTAATCCTACGATTCTTCAATGCAAAATTTACTGAAAGCTACTTTATCATAGTAATAGCTATATAGATTATGTTGACATGTAATTCAAAGGCAAACGATGTAAAAAGCAAATCAGACAAAATATACTCTTATGTAAAATTTAATATAAAATATATTTAAAAGATTTTTTATAAACTTCCGGATTAAATTATGAGAGTGGGGATGAGAATCTTTCAAACTGTGCTTTCAAATAATTTCATTGGCTTACAAGTTTTCATTCATGAATATTAATTGCTTTGAAAGATATCAGAGGCCGGTACTTTACTACCATAGAAATATTTACAGTTTTCTCTAGGTTGTATAACTATAGTAGTAGCAATAATTGGAATAACGTTTTACAGATTTATTTATCTTCCGAAATTACCTTTTATATCAAAAAATGGAATATGGTAGTTAATACATAGGTACCATAATAATAAAGCATGTATATATTGCAGATGGATGTGGTATATATAATACCAATTCATATTTTCTAATGAAGGTATAGAGAAGAGTAATCGAAACGTTAAAGAAAAGTTCTTTGACTTGTTGTACAATTGACTTCCTAAATTATTTCAAAATTTAATGAATTATTATATGTATGAACACTATACATACTATGTATTCAGTAAATTTGTCGATATCTTGTCGGAATAAAATAGAAAAGTGTGAAATGTGATGCCTTATATTAAATACCTAAAGACTTTCTACTCCCTGCTGTCTAGAGAATGTTGCTTCGTTATGTTAGCCAGGCAAACAAACAAACAGAACGACAGCGTTAAAACTCGACTTGTCCCGTATCGCACGCTTGATCTTCTTTGATCAATACGACAGAAGGGTACCTCGTCATATAATTACGATTATATCGACCCGCAAGCATTCCTTTCGTCGAATTGTATCGTTATATGCGGCAGCAATAATGTTCGTTGACCGATGTTCACTAATCTGGAAGGCATTGAGAATAGGGTAATCAGATTTGCTTTATTAAAACGAGGATTTTCAACAGAAAAATAGTAAAACAAACATATTACTAAAATTTATTTAAACAAAATATGTAATGCACATACATATAATAATACACCACTGAATGTGGATTTTTTTATCTCAACCTTTCCAGTATTTTATATAAACATGTATCAACAAGTTTGACACCTTGAAAGGTAGGATTTCATTGTTGTTCACATTACACCACATTCCTGCTTATATCATGTTTGTGAGAAAAATTATCGTCTTATGTTTGTTTTAAAAATGGCTGCGGACTAGAAATCGGAAGTTTTGGTTATTAAAACAGCAATAGCATAAATCTTTGAACTAAATTATGCATACCAAGCACTTGCTTGAACCATAGGTCATAATATTTGAATTGTACCTATGCGGTCGGTAGTTAGACTAAAGGTCAAAATTCATAATCATTTAAGACTTCCTCACCCTCACCTCTTACTCATTACGTCAATTTCTCACTTTTTGAATGCATAAACAGATCGCACCTAATCTACACCTCAAAAGCAACTCAAATTGAGTCCGAGATAAACTAATATGAAAGCACAGTAACCGCTTCCTTATTAATTACTCAAGACGCTTCTTATCGTTATTCTTTCTGTAATTTCATGTTATATTTGAGAAATGGATATTTTTTGAGAATTTATAGATTATGTAGAAGATGAAGTATATGTACCTGCACCAATGTAAGGAGACATTTGCAATAGTATTTACGATTTATTAGATATAAGTAATGTGAATGTTAATAAAACGGAGGTAATGATTGTATCAAAAAATAGGTTAAAACAAGTAGATTTGTTTAAATACCTGGGATCAAAAATTAGCTACGAAATTAACAGCCGTATAAGTAGTGCTTCAAGGGCTTATTACGCATTAGGGAAATCCCTTTTTGGGAAGTGAGAGTTTTTAAGTCCGTAATAGTTCCCATTCTGACGTACGGAAGTGAGACATGGATACTTACCGAGCAGCTTAAAAGCAAATTACAGGCACTGGAAATGAGGGTACTCAGAAGAATAGAAGGTTTGACGCGTAGGGACTGTATCAGAAACAAAGAAATTAGAAGACGTTTATCAGTGAGGTCAGTTAATGAAACAATAGAAAATAATCAGTTGCGCTGATTCGGCCACTTAATACGTATGCCGAGAAACAGAATAGTTAAGAAAGCGTGGGAAATGGGTGTTTTTAATAATAATAGTATATATTCGTCCTAAGATTCATACAGAATATTGACAATCGTCAGGTGCAAGTATTACATAAAATATACATATATACACACAAACATAAAACATAAAGATTTTAGTCAAAGATGTAAGTGTGAGGACTATTTTTCCAATTCTTTTAGATGGGCACCATGTCCAATTATACACACAGATATACCCATACTAAGAGTACTTAATATTCTCTCCCCCATTGAAGAAGTAATCACTGAAGAATTCATCACGCTTTTGCGCATAGATATTTTTTCAGCAAATACTTATATTGAGTGCTTGGTAACATTTTCAGGCATATTGAAAATCAATTGTTATTTTTTAGATCATTCTTGGTGACACATTGAATAAAAGTCAAAGCACTATACACTGTATCATCAGTGATGTTCAGAAAATCTTGCACAAAATTGAGACAATATATACAATTTCCTGATCGCGATGATGTAAACAGAATTTTATTTTTTGATATTGGAGGATTTCCAAGAGTAAGTGGATGTGTTGATGGAACACATGTAGAAATAAAGAATCCAGGTGGCGAAAATGCCGATGTGTTTAGGAACAGAAAAGGTTGGATGTCTTTAATTGTTCAAGTGGTTGCTGGTCATCACTATAAAATTTTAGGTATTGCAATAAGTTGGTTTGGATCTGCTCACGATAGTAGAATATTTAATAGCAGTAGCGTTAAAATGAAATTTGAGCAAAACTTACTACCAGGTATGCTATTGGGAGATAGCCCGTATCCACAATCATGCAATCTTTTTACACCATTAGATATACAACAATGCTTATGTTATTAGAACACGAAATGTTGTTGAACGGGCATTTGGAATATGGAAATTAAGATTTTGATTTTGATGACATGCAAGATATACGGCAACTGCTACCTTGCATAATATAGCAGTGCTAGAAAGAGAACAAAACTTTGAAGAAGATGAGTGTAGAAGTGCCGGCTGTGCTCAGTCAAGATATAAGGGATAATGCAATCCGAGCAGCATTTATTGAAATGCATTTTAATATTTAAAAAGGAATATATACTATTCATATAAACAAATATCTAAAATGTATTTGTTTGTTTTTTTCATTAAACTTTGATGCTATTTTGCAATATTTATATTAAAAACACTTCTTACGTTGACATGGTTATAGTATTGAAAGTCAATTACATAAATATGTGGTAACATGTCCTCTTCTACAACAAGACGAATTTCTGCAAAAGAAACTTTACTATAAAATTTAATATACATATAAGGTTAATTACATTACCTTAGGTTAATTACATTACAATTTGTCCCATCCATTGCAGTATCTGCAGATTATTCTGTAGCCAGGCCATCGTGTAAGATAACTACATCACTGTCAATACTATCTGTAAGTTCAATATCAATTTGGTTAAAATATCATCTATCTGGTCATCATCTTGTGTTAGTGGTATACATGGGCCATCACCTGCTGCCATTCGATTCTTCTTTTCTTCAGACAATTCTGTGACCACGATAGCGGCCAAACCGCTGTAGATATCAATTCCAAATTTTGTATTTACGTGTATAATCTCCCTCTTGAGATCTGATTAGTTTTCCAGTAAAATCGGTAGACCGGAAGTAGCAGTTTACTTCAGCGAAAAAATCGAATTTTGCCAATATTTCGTCAACTACTAAGTTTAAACAAATTTATAAAGAATTCATATATACTTAAAATTAAAATTGAGAATAATTTTATTTAAAAAGTTTTTCGAAATTCCTACCGGAAGTAGGTCTTTTACTCTTATCGAAAATCAGTTTTTTGCGAATATTTCGCAAGTCATGCTCTTTAGACAAGTGCGTTACGGGTATAAAAGTATTTAAAACATAATTTTCAATATCTTTTATATAAAAAAAATTTCAAAATTCAGACCGGAAGTACCACTTTTACTCTTATCGAATAGCGATTTTTTGCAAATATGTCGTAAGTTATGCATTCTATATATATTTATCAAGAGTACAAAAGTATTTAAAACTGGATTTGCAATATTTTTTGTATATATGAAATTTCAAAATTCGGACCGGAAGTAGCACTTTTACTCTTAGCGAGGAGCACTTTTTTGATAATATCTTGCAAAGTATGCATTCTATAGCGATTTATTGAGAGAATGAAAGTACTTAGAATAGGATTTTGAATAAGTTTTGTATAAAAAAATTCTTAAAATTGTATAGTTTGAAACGCTCATACGTATAAGAAAGTCGTGTGGTGGCCACACCTCATTTTACTTTCTTATACGTAGTTTTACTTTCTTATACGTAGTATAAGGACGTATTGTGATGATGAAAATTTTCGACCTCGAGATTTTTGCAGATGTCCACGTTTTGAAGTCCCCTGATACCGAAAAAGTGGTTTTTAAAAAATCTCTCTCTCTCTCTCTCTGCGTGTGTGTGTGTGTGACCACGATAGCGGTCAAACCGCTGTAGATATCAATTCCAAATTTTGTATTTACGTGTATAATCTTCCTCTTGAGATCTGATTAGTTTTTCAGTAAAATCGGTAGACCGGAAGTAGCAGTTTACTTCAGCGAAAAAATCGAATTTTGACAATATTTCGTCAACTATTAAGTTTAAACAAATTTATAAAGAATTCATATATACTTAAAATTGAAATTGAAAATAATTTTCTTTAAAAAGTTTTTCGAAATTCCTACCGGAAGTAGGTCTTTTACTCTTATCGAAAATCAGTTTTTTGCGAATATTTCGCAAGTCATGCTTTTTAGACAAGTACGTTACGGGTATAAAAGTATTTAAAACATAATTTTCAATATCTTTTGTATAAAAAAAATTTCAAAATTCAGACCGGAAGTACCACTTTTACTCTTATCGAATAATGATTTTTTGCAAATATGTCGTAAGTTATGCATTCTATATATATTTATCAAGAGTACAAAAGTATTTAGAACTGAATTTGCAATATTTTTTGTATATATGAAATTTCAAAATTCGGACCGGAAGTAGCACTTTTACTCTTAGCGAGTAGCACTTTTTTGATAATATCTTTCAAAGTATGCATTCTATAGAGATTTATTAAGAGAATAGAAGTACTTAGAATAGGATTTAGAATAATTTTTGTATAAAAAAATTCTTAAAATTCTATAATTTGAAACGCTCATACGTATAAGAAAGTCGTGTGGTGGCCACACCTCATTTTTTACTTTCTTATACGTAGTATAAGGAACTATTGTGATGATGAAAATTTTCGACCTCGAGATTTTTGCAGATGTCCACGTTTTGATGTCCCCTGATACCGAAAAAGTGGTTTTTAAAAAATGTCTGTGTGTGTGTATGTCTCTCTCTCTCTCTGTGTGTGTGTGTGTGTGACCACGATAGCGGTCAAACCGCTATAGGTATCAATTCCAAATTTTATATTTACAAATATAATCTCCCTCTTGAGATCTGATTAGATTTTCAGTAAAATCGGCAGACCGGAAGTAGTAGTTTACTTCAGTGAAAAAATCGAATTTCGGCAATTATTCGTCAACTACTAAGTTTAAACAAATTTATAAAGAATTCATATGTACTTAAAATTAAGTTTGAGACAAATTGTCTTAAAAAAGTTTTTCGAAATTCCAACCGGAAGTAGGTCTTTTACTCTTATCGAAAATCAGTTTTTTGCGAATATCTCGCAAGTCATGCTTTTTAGAGAAGTATGTTCCGAGTATAAAAGTATTTAGAACATAATTTGCAATATCTTTTGTATAAAAAAAATTTTAAAATTCGGACCGGAAGTAGCACTTTTACTCTTAGCGAGGAGCGCTTTTTTGATAATATCTTGCAAAGTATGCATTCTATAGAGATTTATTAAGAGAATAGAAGTACTTAGAATAGGATTTTGAATAATTTTTGTAAAAAAAATTCTTAAAATTCTATAATTTGAAACGCTTATACGTATAAGAAAGTCGTGTGGTGGCCACACCTCATTTTTTAAAATAGTAACACCTATTTTTTATTGCAGTGCCATATTGGCATAATTTGTAGCTTTCAAGTGATGTAAAATATGCTGTGGTTTAGTGGTAGACAGGTAGTACAAAATATAAAATATTTTAAAAGTAGTATAATTCCAAAGCAACAGAACAATTACATTTCAAATGAAAAAAACACAGTTATCATAGGAAATAAAGGATTTCCATAAATTTAATCAACTACTAGATATTAAACAAAGATACCACACATGTTCAATGTTTGCATTAAAACTATTAGTAACACAATAGCGAAAACAGTTATTTAAAAAAAAAGAGTAGGTACCTGTCATTTGGAAATGAAAAAAAAAATATTTTCTTTAGTAATTTCAACGTGAAACACATGTTTCCTTCGCCAATGCGTGTAAATGTGAAAAATACGCTTCTTAATTGTTTTCAAAGCTAACTTTGACGGTTATTGCGTTTCGACAATTATTGCGAAGCAGTTTCACTTTATCGGATAATTTTAACAGATATCGCTATCTTTGACAGAAATATCAAAAGTTAACCTGCACTAGATGGCAAATTTTCAGAAGAAACAGAATATGAACATAAATAATAAATGTTGTATTTAAAAATTCAAAATTAACGTCACTTCCGATTTGACCGGAAATGTTATAGAAAAACTTAGTGTACCTGAAGAAGCCCACCAATTACTCATATATACGGTCCGAATTTCAAAGTTTTATTTTAACTAATAAATAAATGGCGGGCTGGTACATGATCTCGTTGACACCCGGTATATAATATATATAATAAGGCATTGTAAAAAGACTTATTGCTTTTATTTATATACGTATAGTACTATAGGGGGAATCCAGTGACAATTATTTTTTGTGTATCATTTTTTTAGGCGATAAGGAAATGTTTTTAAATATAGTATTACCTGAAATGTATGAATTTTGTGACGTTCTGTGTATTCTACTATTCAACTGATCTGGAAAATTCTTCCACCATTCCAAGTACTTGCCTTCCGATTTACTTTTTTTTTTATTTTAATTAATATATCTATTACAGCTCTACAACATTCAGTGATTTACTACAACAATTACTTGCGATGTTGTTTTCAAGGTATACTTTACAGTATTTCAAACAGATTAATTGGGAAAATTATTTCTATACATTGTTTGAATGCACTTAATGCTGAAAAGAGGGCTTCTAGTCCTTCAAAATAAAAATAATAACAAGGGAGGAAATTCCACGATTTCCAAGAAAAATTGTAATTTCCACAAAGAAAGGATTATCGTGTATTACTTCAATTAGTTATATTGTGGATACGAATGCTCAACACCAATCTAAAATTCGCCCTCGAAGTTCTTTGCATCAAGTCTCATCAACATTTTTGTTTAAGTATTAGTACACAACTAATATTCTTCTCGGGATATTTGTATTTTCATAATACCTATTTATGTCAAAATTTGATTGAATTTTTCGTGTCTTATCATAGCACAGTATCAGGATTTAAATTTTCTGATGGTTTGAGCAGGCAAGCGCACAGTTATAGGTCATCAAGTTTAGACTTTTAGTCATTAATTATTTCTTTATGTCCGAAAATATAAACGCAACATATTAAATTGTACATCCGATAAAGCTCTCACATGCACGCTGTTCTACTCAAAATAAGAAAGTTAACTAATCACAAAATTTGTATGTGCGTTTTTTAACACTCCTTATAGTTTTATGATTAAATGTCATTTAGGTCAACCCTTCTGTTGCATACGAAATACTTTTGTGTGTTTTCTATGTTACCTGGTAAAGTATGTCTTAATTTTATTTTACGCTAAATTTTTGGAAAATTTTAGGTATAGAAT
Organism: Amphimallon solstitiale; assembly: GCA_963170755.1. Lineage (NCBI taxonomy): Eukaryota > Metazoa > Arthropoda > Insecta > Coleoptera > Scarabaeidae > Amphimallon > Amphimallon solstitiale. The sequence goes on along the minus strand of OY720676.1, from coordinate 100,543,838 downwards.
ACATGACATAAAATGCTCTAATTTGATATGCAGAATTGAAGTATGTCATTAAATACAGGTGTTCCATTTATAAGAACATAACTTCGATATGTACCGCTATTGCCGTATAGTTCAAAATAATGCTAGGTTCTCCACATAATGGTTTTATATATTCCACAATAAAAAAGGTTTTTAGAACTTTTACCGTTTTTCAGTGTTTACCGTGTCGCGTATTCTAGAGGTGAATCACAATGTATACACAATATTTTAATATGACTATTTGAGCGTTTTCTCGTCGCGCTTCGAAAATCAGCAATGGTTTTCTAGAATACAACCTAAAATAAATGCAGGTTGCTCTTCATCTTTTGTTGCAAACCAATTATAAATTTTACGAATTTTGCAGATCTTTCTTGTATTTACGGCTTAATATCAGCGTCGTCAGTCGTCATCGAAAAGCACAAACCATTGTTAAACATATTAATTGTTGCTGAAGTTACGAGAAATAACTAATGTCTTACAACCAACAAAGTGCCAGTAATCTTTTGCATATTATTTACCGTTTAGGGACAAATAGTCCTAACAAAATATACTTTTAACACTCTTAATATAAGATATGCATTGCGCTTATGGTATATGTAACAAATAGCATGATATTCCTAAACTAGCGGACTGCAAATCTTGCATTGAGCTGAAGGCTGTAGCCGACGCCTGTGCATAAGACACTGAAATAATATCAAGTCATAATTAAATCGGCATCGGCTCGTTTAAAAGTACCAGTATTTGTATTAATTATAATTAGACTTAATTTCTCGAGGTGACATAATAAAAATATTTTTTAAATACGCGCAAGAAGTTTCTTTCCTAGTAATACACATACAGGGTGTCATTTTGAAAACGTACCACCCTCTATATTTCGGCCCCTATAGAAATTCCAAAAATATGCAAAAACACGTCAAACTTATTTTTAAGGGGGACATTTTGTAGGCTGGTTTTCAATTAAATTACATCAACCCTCTAGCGGGGGTGGACATAACCTCTAAAAATTTAAATGGAAATGGGGGTTGAGTGATACCTCATTTTAAAGGTCTTTTAACCCGCTTTTCAAAAATGCTAATTTCTTGTCCTTTATTTTTAATACTTTTGAAGAAATCAAGTCAAACCATGAACATACAAGTATCAAGTGTTTTGCAATAAAACATTAAAAAACTAATAAAAAGTAACTTATTTTATAAAATTCTAAATGCTAAATTCTCACGAACTGCTAAAAAGAAAAGGCAAGAATTTAGCATTTAAAATTTTATAAAATAAGTTACTTTTTATTAGTTTTTTAATGTTTTATTGCAAAACACTTGATACTTGTATGTTCATGGTTTGACTTGATTTCTTCAAAAGTATTAAAAATAAAGGACAAGAAATTAGCATTTTTGAAAAGCGGGTTAAACGACCTTTAAAATGAGGTATCACTCAACCCCCATTTCCATTTAAATTTTTAGAGGTTATGTCCACCCCCGCTAGAGGGTTGATGTAATTTAATTGAAAACCAGCCTACAAAATGTCCCCCTTAAAAATAAGTTTGACGTGTTTTTGCATATTTTTGCAATTTCTATAGGGGCCGAAATATAGAGGGTGGTACGTTTTCAAAATGACACCCTGATAAGGATGTTATGACATCCTTCAATGTGTATTATGTACTAGGAAACTGGCAGCGATAACAATTATTACAATCATATGGAGTTATGAATTAGTTCTTCATACCAGTAACATGTGTCCCTCAAAATGCTCCGTGGAGTGTTACTATCATTTGCACTACTATTACAATTCGATTTGGGCTAATCTACACTAAGTCATTTTCTGTACTGGATTAACTGTTGAATTTGAGTTTTTCGCGCTTTAAATAATAATTTGTGTTTGTTCGATTACTTGTATTTGCCGCTTTTGAATTTCTGTCCGATACGATATGCACAGAATATTTAAAAAAAAAGTTTTGCACCACACATTGAACATGCTTGATTCGATTTTGGTAAAACATTTAAAAATGCCGCCATTGTAAATGAGCGATGAACTATCAAAATTATGTCAAATTTTCTTCTGTATAGTCTGTATCTCAAAGTCTCGTAAAACTGTTCAATTCGATGATGAAAGATGGAGGCGAAACTATCGGATTTTGATATAGAAAATACTTCACTTGAGTTACTACTCAAGTGAAGTATTTGAGTTGAGACAGTGAATCTTAATCATTACATAAGAAGTCAGTAGGTTTATTACATGAAGGGCAATACTTAATCGTAGTTTGATGTCAACAGAATAAAGTTAGTAAATATCGCGAAGAGTATTGTGTTGTGTTAGCAAACTTTTCTGATAAACTAAATGTTATGTAAATAGGTAATCTAAAATACATTTTACTTTTTATAGGGTTTGTAATTTTGTAAAGAACTTATGCACCGCTATACAGAAATTAACACTTTACAGGCTTACTAACGTGTTTCTTCTATGGACACAGTTCTAGAATAAATCTCTTTTAATAATTCTAGCAAAAATGTCCTTTAAACTAACTGTTTATTCAGAGGTAATAGAAGGTGGTTTCGGTTATAATCAGCATTATTGTCTGTCAGACGTGATAATTTTTAAAATACGCATGTTTATCGTTTACATAGTGTGTAAAATAATTAATAATGGCAATAATTAATTTTTGTGTGTTATATTTAAGATATGATTAGTAAAATCTTTCTTAGAATGGCAAATATTATCTAAAAATAAAACAATGAAATATATAACCCTATCAAAACAATAAAAAAGAGAAATATATTCTACACTGTAAAGGTGGTATAATTAAATATCGTAACATCTTTAATATGATTTTGAATAAACAGAAATACAAATTATTTACTAAGGAATATTCTATTCAGTAGTTTTTTGATAAAATCCATCAGTACTTTGTAACCAAACATATTTAGATTATCGTTCCATACAAATAACTGCTATTGTAATAACAGCTTTTAGCAAAGCGAACCCCCTTACCCCATAAGTATGTAATATACATACATAAATGAACCCCGTCTGTATATTACATATGTATATGTATAGATTGAAGGGGAGACAGTATGACAAAATAAGTGAATTGACAACCAACACCTGGCTGCAAGTCCCTCCTAGTTCGAAATTTAAGATTAGGTTTAATATTATGAGTAGATCCATAATATACTCTTGTTAAAGAAGGATTTAAAGCATTTTTCACAAACGGAGTCTGACAATATTAAGAACAGAAATAATATTCTCCTGTTCTTAATATTGTAAATATAAATTAAAGAAATCCCAAGTGCATAACAATGTGATCAATAATATGCTTAATATAATAAATCACATTGAGGTTATTAAAAAGCGTTTTAAACATAACATCACGTTTTCTATTAGACACTAAATAATAAAAATATATCGTCATACACCTAAATATTCTGAAAAACTTCATATTAGTTAGTATTAGTACAAATGAAGATAATTATTGAAAGAATGTTAATTTTAATAGAACCCTATCTGACTAGACGGATTAGCATAGAATAGCATTTTATTTATTAAGCCATAAAAATTATGGATGTGAATGTCAGCTATAAATACAAAACTCATACAGTTTTTACCACAGCGGTTAAGAGAAACAGCGAGTGTGTGAAGTCAGCCCCCCTTTTTTCGAATATCGGAAATCTGACGGTTGTTCCAGGTTGTTATAGGTTTGTCCTAAATTGTTCCAAGGTATTTCAAAAAAAAAGTCAAAATTGGCCGATATAATTGAAAAAAACGACTTTTTTACCCAGCCCCCCTTTTTTCGAAAATTGAAATTCTGAAGGTTGTTCCAGGTTGTTCTAGTTGTTCTAAACATTGTTCCAAAGAATCTCGAAAAAAAATCAGAATTGGCCTAGATAATCGGAAAAAACAAGTTTTTGCCAGCCCCCTTTTCTTGAAAATTGTAATTCTACAGATTGTTCTAAGTTGATCTAGGTTTGTTCTAAATTGTTCCAAAGTATTTCAAAGAAAAAATCAAAATCAGACGAGAAAATGAAAAAAAACGAAAGCCAAAATTATGAAGTCAGGCCCAGTTTTTGCCAGCTGCTTATTTGTGACAAATGTTTAGAAGCGAAACCAAACTATTAAAGTAATACATAATTTCAACGCTTAATTGGGACAATATTCCGCTTAATATACACATCATCAGACCTTTGGCTTACGCTGCCTCGCGTGCATGATGTGCGTATGAGTAACTTTTCTGTTAATTTTGGATATGACATTTTATAGGATGTCAAGAAATGATCTTACACTTGCAAATAAAATTAGTTCGTTGGAAAAAATAAATGAAATCCATCAATTTAAGACAAGCCATCGTTGTTTAGGGTGTTCCATTAAGACCGCATAATTTGAAATTTGAATTAACCGCAGTATTTTTTTTAAAAATTCTGATATTTTCATTGTAATAAAAATATAGATACCGCCTATTGACTGATGACACTCGTCGCTCCTTTTGACAACATTTTCGACGAAATTTTGGCATAGGGGCTTTTGTTGTAGACAACAATAATGTAATGTAATGTGAATTAGAATTCACATTACTGCGGCGCGAGATAACTCTCCCTCCAAATTTCGTCTTCAACAAATCCATTGCTTCTTTCGCTGTGTGGCAGGTTGTGCCGTCCTGTTGAATCCACACATCTTCGAGTCCCATTTCAGCAATTTGAGGCCAGAAGATGTTGTTTATCATCTCACGGTAACGAACGCCGTTGACGGTGATCGCATTGCCGACTGCATTGCCAGCCGCATTCACGAAGAAGAAAATTACTCCGCCTGCACAAACAGAGCCTCGTGTTGGATGCACAGGACGTTGAAGGATCACTATTGGATTCTTAGCTCCTCAAATGCGACAATACTCTCTGTTGACATAACCATCAAGGTGGAAATACGCCTCATCAGAGAAGACGACTTTCTTCGGAAAATCACCATTCACTTGTTGTGACTGTAAGATCTATTCTGTTAACGTTCGGCGCTGCGCATGATCTTTTGGCTTCAAATGTTGGGTCAACTGAATCTTGTAAGCATGCAAATACAGATCTTTAATCAAAATTCACTTTAAACTGCTTCATGAACGTCTCAATTGCTGAGAAAGATGGCGAATCGAGGTGGAAGGATTCTGGTCAACACTCTCACTAACTCCTGCAATGTTTTCATTAGACTGAGCTGTACGAACACGGAGAGGTCTCTTCTGGATTTGAACTGATCCAATCACCTCTAATTTCTCTTTTAATTAAACCAGTGGTTCCCAAACTATGGGTCGCCGAATCAATGCAGCAGGTGGGTCGTGGAAGGACGGACGACCTGAAAAATATGTGTTTTGCCGACTGAAATTGAAGTATATTTCAGCTAATAATGATGACGAACGTTTCCTATCCAATACCAGCGCTCTATGTAATACGCCTAAATATGACAGTGTTAGTGAAGTTAACGAAATGAACTCTTGTTGTAGGCCAAGCAATAGTGGCAATGGAAGGAACGCGACGACGGTAAAACCCTGCTTTCGTAAATGCAACGCTGACTATTTGAAATATGGGTTTGTGTTCTCTGACGAACCGTTTCCTCAGTGTGTTGTATGTTTTTAAATACAACTTGCTAATGAAAGTAAGAAAAGACATTTATCAAAAAAACATGCAGAATAACGTAAGGAAGCCAATCGGTTTTTTTTTTCAGAATAAAAACAAAGAACTTTTTAAGTCACAATCACTGATAACAAAATCGACTTCTGGTGAACAAAATAGGCAAGCTACAATTGCTTCATATCGAATGTCTTTATTGATAGCTAATAAAAAGGGGGCAGCTCACACCGTAGGGAGGATATTATTTAACCAGCTGCCAAAATAATATCTGATGTACTATTTAGCGACAAGCAAGCAAACTAAATTGGCGGAACTTGGCTTGAACTCCATGAACACGGGAGACACCCCGACCATTGAAAGAGGAAATAGTAAGTCGTTTATTGATATCACCTGGGCCACAGCCGGAATGGCAGCACGTGTATCCAACTGGGAGGTTATAACTGGCGAGCTCTATACCTATCTCAACTACATCTACTTTGAAATAGAAGTAGATGGTAAAAGACAGAGAGAGAATAAAGGCCGAACACATATGCTAGATACAAATAAGTTTGCCGAGAAATTGAGAGATCATTTCCATGAACGAAATATGATAAGTCCGGATAGCTTTCTTCATACAATCAGAAAATTAAACCGTGAATGCACCATCGCGGTATCTAGGGGGGGGAGGTCTTATGCCACAGTGGTGGAGTGCAGACATGGAGTCCAAGAGGACAAAATGCTACAGACTGCGACGCAAATGGACTAGAAAAAACAGGAACCGAGGAAGCGATGAAGCAGCCTTACTCGAAAAACAAAACTATAAAAACGCATAAAACAACTGAAATATTTGATAATAACGGCGAAGAAACAATATTGGAGTAGGATTCTAGATGACCTGGAAGACGACATATGGAGTGGTGGCTTCAAGATAGCAATGCGACACATGGGTAAACTGTCGCCCCAATATCATCCGACAATGGAACAGAGAGCAAAGATAGTGAGGACTCTCTTTCCACTGAAAACCGACACCCTTGCAAGGCAAGGAAGAAGGAAGGAAGACGTCGCCGCCTTCATAGAAGATGAACTCCAAAGTACCGTGGCTAAAATGTAGAGGAGTAAGGCCCCAGGTCCCGACCACCTAAGCACGGAGGCAGAGGGGACCACGATGACAGTGATCCCTGAGGTGCTGTTGGGGGTTTTCATCCATCTGCTTGCACACCAGAGCTTCCCAGCGGAATGGAAAAAAGCCATAGTAGTAATGCTACCGAAGAAGACGACGGCGCAGGATGCCACTTACAGGCCAATCTGCTTGCTCAGCGTCCTAGGAAAGGGGTACGAACGTTTGTTAAAATACAGGCTCGAAGAGGACCTAGAGAGATCTGGCGGCCTGTCACAGAGGCAATTTGGCTTTGTGCGTGGAAAATCAGCTGTACACGCGATAGAAGAACTGACCAGGACGGTGGAAGCTTCAGGGAGTAAGTGGGTGGCAATGGTGGCACTGGATATTCGAAATGCCTTTAATTCCGCATCCTGGATACAAATAATCAACGAGCTAAGAAGAAGGAAAGCAGAACGATGCCCCATAAACGTCATAGAGGACTACTTCCATCAGAGGGTGTACTTGTCTTCTAGAAGCAGTCTGGAGGTCAACTCTGGTGTGCCACAGAGTTCCGTTTTGGGACCAATACTGTGGAATATTTTGTATGACAAGATCCTAAACGTGCAACTTATGGATGGAGCTAAGACGATAGCATATGCCGACGACCTCGCACTCATAGTAGAAGCCGAAGATGAGAGGGAACTCGTGTTCAAAGTAAACGAGTCGATAGAGCAAATAGTGGAAAATATGATGGTAATTGACCTGCAGATTGCCCCGGAGAAGACAGAGGCTGTTATCCTCAAGGGGCCTTACAGACAGGGTGACATGCACTTTGAGGTAATAGGGGAACAGATCACCCCCGGGAAGGAGTTGAAATACCTCGGAGTCACTCTGGACCATGGACTGACGTTCCGGTCGCACGTGAAGCGACTGGTGGAAAGGGCAGACTCTACATTGACAGCACTGCTTAGGATCTTGCCTAATGTTGGGGGACCCACAAGCAGACGTAGAGAGATCCTGTATGGTGTAGTACAGTCTCAGATGCTCTACGCAACACCGGTTTGGGCACGTGCATTGACGAAAAATGCAGAAAAAGAACAACTGGAGAAATTCCAGAGAAGAGTCCTGCTGAAGGTGATTAGCGGCTACCGGACAGTGTCTACGGCGGCTGCCCAAGCGATAGCGGGTATACCACCAATCTCACTCTTGGTGGAGGAACGCAAGAGGATGTACTCTGCCAAGGCAAGGCAATTAATTTCAAGGTCCAAGGAAAGCGAGAGAGAAATAACCCTGAAGAAGTGGCAAAGGAAATGGGACGACCTGGGGTCCACCGCTGGTTGGACCAAAACTCCGATAACTGACTTGAGCGCCTGGGTGCACTGTAAGTTCAGGGTAGCAAACTACTAAACGACGCAGTTTCAGTCGGGACATGAACACTTTAAAACTTACCTGAAGTGGTTAAAACTGGCTGAAGACGATCTTTGCCCAGACTGTGGGATGGTCGATATACCGGAACATGTGGTGTTTGTATGTGAGAGGTGGATAGAAGACAGGACTTTTCTGACAACCAAATCCAGCAAACATTGGACCAACATAACGTGATCGAGGCTATGACGAACAGCGAGGAAAAATGGAAAGCAGTGAGCACCTACATTGAAAAGGTACTAAAAACAAGAGAAATGCAGTGGAGAGAGCGGCGACCCTAAGAGGGCAGGACAATAGTGACATCTGTGCTATCCCAAGAAATGCAAATAGCAGTCCCGGAAGCACAGAAGGAGATAAATGGGGGTTTTAGTGGGTAGGCCAGACTGGTGAGTCCCACACTATCATACAATTGAAGATGTATGATGTCCATAAAGGATTTTCCCCTCACAAAAAAAAAATTGATGAAATACGGTAAAGAGAAGAATCGATGATATGTCAGACTTTATGAAACAGTGCATGGATAACAATTTTAAACCAAAGTGAGTACTTTTTACTTCAGCTTGATGAAAGCACTGATGTAGCTGGTCAAGCTATTCTGTTAATTTTTGTTATGTTTGAATTTGATAGGAGGCTCGAAGAAGAAATGAAGACTGATGGCATCCGTCTACTATGTCTCGCATTTACTCAGGTTTGATTGCCAGAGTTAGGGGAGTTGTCCCTGCACTTCAGTAGACTCACTGTAGCCTGCACCGAGAAGCTCTTGTAGTTAAAGGTCTGAACGAAACCCTTAAAAAAGTGCTTAATGATGCAGTGAAAATAGTGAATTTCATTAAATCAAACCCTAAAAATGCTAGACTATGCCATATTGTGCGACGAGATGGGCTGCGAGCAAATATCACTTCTCCTGCACTGTGAAGTATCGTCTGTGACTGCAATTAACGGCATGGGTAATGGGGTTTACGGAAAAAGAAAACATACGTAAGAAAACGTGATGAGAAGAATCCATGGGTGCGGCGTAAACATCAGTAGCCTGCGATGAAAAAGTCAGAGAACTGCTAAAATAATGGACTACAACGACTTCAAAACAAGGAATGGTTAGTTGTAAAGCTAGATATAACATCAAGTTAAAAAGTGAAAGGTGAAAAAAGGAGTGCAGATAGTTTAAGAGCGAATAACTGAAAAGTACCAAAATATTTACCTTTTTAGAAGATTTCTGTGCAGATGACGTTTACTATGCTGATGAAACTGGGCTCTATTATCGTGCCACACCAAACGCCCACTATGTTATAAGCGCCTTGAAAGGTTTGGGTATAAAAGGGCGATGGAACTGCAATATTTATTATTTTATGCAAACGAAACTTAGTAATCGTAGGAAAAAGTGCTACTTCTCGATGCTTTCAGGGGCTAATTCATTAATTTGGCTGTTCCAATAATGGGTGGAGACTGTGGTTAAAAATCTGAAATAAAATGCAAAAGGAAAAATCCCTTACCACAAAAAATATAAAAAAATCTATATACGTATTTCGGCAACGTAGTATTTTTGGCTAAAGTGTAACCTTAGATGATATGCTCTTCACCAAATCACCAGTGGGATAACACTGTGGTAATTTGGCTGTGGAATACCAAGAAGTAAGATGCGGCAATGGCTTCCGAAATATTATGGAATTATATTTCGAGTTGTGACGTAGATTATCACTTAAACAAAGGAAAATGTTGTTCCTACTTGACCATTGTGCTGTACATAACCCCTTTTTTGATAATCTAAAAACTATAAAGTTGGAATTTCTTCCTCCTAATACCACTTCACGCGCGGTTGTGGTTGTAATAAAAAAATTTAAAGACAGTATCCATGAAAACTAGTTAATTACATATTATAATCCAATGATGTAACGTTGTTAACAAATTCTTCAACAGCTAGAGAAATTAATGCAAAATTTTCCTTTTGCAAGAAATATTCATTGATAAGCTGTAAATACCAATGTCATACAGAACTACTTACTCGTTTGCGGTTCATAGTCTGTTGAAATTTTGACTAATGAGGAAATGTTAGTAGCATAAATAACAGTAGAATACAAGTTACCATATTACGCTATTGATGTTTAACATTCAAAAACTTGTCACTTTATTTTAGAGTATTTAAATTTTTCGTATTTTCATAATTAGGTTTAACGGTAATTTAAGAGTTTGATAGCAATGCTTTAAACTATCAACTTTAACAGATTATGACTTATAGTTTAGAGGTTATAAATTCTATTTCGTCAAACTGGTAAGGTTATAGTTATCATATAACTATACAATGATGTTTATTTTGAAAGTTGTAATTAAGCGTGACTCTGCTAGTAGAACAAAAAAAAGGAAGACATCAACAAATTGCTAATTTGAGAATTTCTAAATGACAAATCAATTAAATACGTCCATTATATACAAATTGGTAGAAAGGTCAGTATGTTTTACCGTTGATTGAAGGAATACATAAAGATGCGCAACTACATAGCACTGAGCGTAGCTAAAACTGGGTCCGAGATCTATAGCGATGCATCAGTCGTTTGGGTCCGAGATTCGAAACAGCCCGAGACAGTGATTATGTTTCTCGGCAAGGGGTTTGCGGGACGACTTAACGGAAAGATACGCAATTTTACTATAGCGTTGCGCATCTTTATATATTCCTTCAATCAACGGTTTTACGATGTAAGTATTGGTCTATATAATTTCAGAATTAATCTGTACACCTTCTTATGTGCAATCTATGTCGTATTATATATAGTTTTTCGCCCAAAATAATTACTTTCTCATTTATAAAGTAATGTACGAGTGCATAATAACCGTTAATTAATTAAAATATTAATGATGCTTTAAAGTGTATATAGAAGTCGATGGAAAGGTCAGTGTGTTTTACGATGGAAATATTGGTCGACTCAGATCTCCAGGATTAATATTAAAAATTAATCTTGATGCCCTCTTATGCACAATGGATGTTCTGTTATAGTCTTCCGTCCAAAATCTTGATATTAGAACTTCAAGCGGATGTAGGAGGACATAATAAACGTCAATTAATGAAAAATATCGAAGAATGTTTTAATCTGTAAAATTGCAAAGTGTTCTTTATTATTTTTTTTGCTAACGATGTCAATCGAATTATCTTCAGAAAGGGGCCATCGTGGTAGTTCTTCTTTGCGAACTCCTAATTCCCTTCAGAGGGAGGAATTTGATCTGTATTGCTATCCCCTTTATACATTTTTCCATGTCTTCCGGTCCAATATCCTCCCATTTATCTGCATCAGTCTCCGTCTTTGTCTCTTATTCGTTCCTCAATTTGATCTATCCATTTTCTCCTGGATCTACCTTTCTTTCTTTTCGGATGCCTTGTAGCCTCCCTATCTGTTTTTATCAGACAGTATGAGGTAACTCTTTTGAAACGTCGAATTATTCATATTCTTTTATTGTGACGGTAGTGTTAAGGTGTTGCATATTGTAAATATTGTTGTTCTTTGTGATTTGTTCTTAGCATTTATACTTCTATTTAGAAAATATTTTTTGTCACTTTCTAAGTTCCACAGGTAAGTAACATTTCTAATTTACATGCTCTATAAATAGTATTCCTAGATATCCAAATGTTCTGCGTGTTGGTGATTCACGTTGGTTTAGTAAGTAGGTCTGGTTTGTTGAACCGACAACTATTAGTTTAGTTGGGTAATCCTTGTGGTTCATCTCAAAACAAATTTACTATGACATGGACCCTTGTAACAGCTCCTAAAGATACCCTACACTAGTTTATCTGGATGAATATTATAAGAGTATTCATCGGGTAGGACTCCTGTTACAGATACCTCGGTGACGTGGTTCGTTTCCTAATACAATACTATAGTTTGAAAAAGTGGAGAGCAGTTTCTTATTACTACTTAGTTAGTGGTGTTATAATCGTACCGTAAGTTCTGTAAAGAGTAATATGATAATTTTATTAAGTTGACGTAATGCATTTTTAGACTTAAAGGATGGATAGTGTGTGCATTGTGTGTGCGGCGTACAAGCAAGAAGCAAGAGCGATGCATATTTTCCGAGAATGCGAACAAGTAACTAACGGCACTAATAGTTGACATATAACCCGAAGGTGAGCTAGAGATTTTTTGTTTGTAGTTCTGGTTCCAAGTGCAACAAGGACCACCTGGTTGTAGCAAGGATTTTGTTGGTTTCCGATTACACCAATTAAAGTTTGCAATTATTAGGAGTATAATATAAGTGGGAATAATTGTAGTTGAGATGTCAGGCGATTTTTGACAAAATGATTAGTATACATTATAAAGGACCTCTAGTTGAACAACTTTTTCTTACAAAATTATCAATGCAAATGTAGGGAAATGGAGATAAAAAATAAATTAGGTACTCGCCGAGTCAATATCTTGCATGTTACATCTCATGTGAGATGTCCCATATAGAGCATTGAAATAATGAAAATCACAATAAATGATGTTTATTTAAGCTCACAACACAACAATTACCTTTGATTTGTAGGTTTTTTTGATTGACTTTTAGCAAAATTGTAAATATGAGATCACATGATATCAACTGTTTTTGTTGACATTCGATGGTGCTTTTAAAATCGCAGAAAAGTCATAAGAAAACATACAAATTGACCTAAATTGTGTGTGATTATGTGAAATAAACATCAATTATCGTGATTTTCATCATTTCAATGATCTATATGGGATACCTTACATGAGATGTGACCTGCAAAATTGACTTGGTCAGTACCTAATTTATTTTTTATCTCCATTTCTCTATGTTTGCATTGATAATTTTATAAGAAAAAGGTGTTCAATTAGAGGTTCTCTATAAGGTACACTAGTCGCCCGACACCTCAACTGCAGTTTAACCCTATGGGTGTATAAGAAAGCCTTTAAAGTACACGAAAAACTTACTACTTGTTTTTAAGTTTCTATATTATGGTTTTTCACAAGCAATCAATCCATGTTTAGCAGTGTTAAAGAAACTTCAGATTTCTTGGTACAGAAGCATTTATGGTTTTTCCTAATGATTTTCCTGTGCAGTTTCCTATAATGAAAATGTGCCTTTATACTATCGTTGATATTTGTTAGTATACAGTTGTAATTATTATATTTTATTATTCAGGAGCGAAACTTGGCAACAGCAAATGGGCATGAAACCTGTGCTAGATGCCAGTACAACATGTAATAGGAAACTTTGCAGCCTACATTTTGACACAACATGCTATGGACACCCTCATTCAGTACGCCTCAACAGAAATGCAGTGCCAACACTCCATCCCATGAGGCCACCCACGGATCTTAAGGCAGCCATATCATTGGATGTCTCATTTGTTTTACGACAACAATAAATTAACCAATTTGGTGTTAGTTATTGCAGGTTTAATTTTTTTGTTTTCTTCTATAGCCATGTAATTAACATTATTTAGTTTTTAAGCCCTAATTGTCACTCTTTTCATTATATATTGATTATAAAGACGTCTACTAAATTTGTTAGATATATTATGTATCCATATTTTTATTTATGTCGCCTTATTTTATGTTCATCATTTATGTAATACAAGATTTTATAAAATGGTGGTAGTAAACATGGGCTTAAGTCATTGTGTATCTATCGGGTTTAATTACCTACTTTGTAGTATTTTGAGTAGGTACTTGTACTTTTCAACAGCAATTCTATCTTATTGTTAAAACTATCTTTGTAGGTATGTTGAACATTTGTGAAATATAGAAATAGTAATACAATAAAACACCTTTTTCACAAAATATAGTTTAATAACTAGATGTCACATTTCGTGTGCACTGCACACATCGTCAGTAAAAACAGTTACTACTGACGATGTGTGCAGTGCACACAAAATGTGACATCTAGTTATTAAACTATTTTTTGTGAAAAAGGTGTTTTATTCTATTAATAAAAATATGTTTGTTAGTCGAATATTCTACTTTTGGTAGATTATGCTATTGTTCGTTAATTTATTTTTGTACTGGTAATTTAACTAAAACATACGTGTTAGATGTTAATTATTAATACTCATAAATGTACTTTGTACCTTTTCTACGTAGCAATATTAAAGTGTAATTATTTAAGTAATTCTTTTCTTTAAAACGTTATTGTGTGGTTACAGCATTGTAATTGAATATCGTACTGCATACTGTTTTCCTTAGCAATGATTCCTCATTACTACGGGAACTAGTAAATAGTATGCAATTTGATGACAGTGTTGTGATCATGTACCGCGAGATCAAAAATTATATTGAAAAAGGTTTGCTATGGAATGTACAAGTCTGTCTTAAGTTATATCATTAAGTGTCACACTGCCATTAATATTTGTCATTATATTTTCTCTTAAAATGACAAATATTAATGACAGTATGACACTTAATGATATAACTTAAGACAGATTTTTACATTCCATGGCAAACCTTTATCAATATATTTTTGATCTCGCGGTATTAAACCCTAATTTGTAATAAACTTAATTTTGAATTTCCCGCTACCAAATACATTTTGAATCGCCCGCTATTTGCTTAGTGTTATTGAAAACTGTAATTTTTTGATGTCAGCGCCGTCTATATTGGCCTTCACGCAATACAAACCGCGGATAAAAATTTTGGCATGACTGCGCCATCTGTTTCTAATCTGTGACTAAAAGTGAAGTGGTGGCCGCAATAATGGCTGGTCTCTAATCGAAAGGTGGAAGAGGAATCTTTCTAAGAGAAGTACAGGGGTGGTGAAGGGGGATGCAAGCCCCTGGGCTTTGGCTCGGTCACCTTATTTGGTGTTGGACTCGTAGGGGTTTTGGGTTTGCCAAGATCGGTAAAAAATTTAGATGTGCGGTCGGGTACCTATGTACCGTGTGTGTCTGCTATATAAGTGTGTGCATCCCAAATTCTAATTCTCATATGTTGATACTTCTCCTAGAGTTACATTCTTCTACATCAAAGTCCTATTTCGTTGCTATGCTTCGCTATAATTTATAAATTGTGTTCGGCACTTAATATTTATCTCCAAGCTCCATTTGTCTTATTTAATTTATAGAAGATTCATGGTTGCTTGGAGCGCATATTCTAAAAATACTTTAAGCTCTCACACGCTTCCTGTTTCACCGGAACTGCAAGGAACTTAACTTTTTTTAATGACACCCTATATATTTTTGGATTTTCTAGTACTATTCTAACTTGCCTATTTAACTGTTTTTCCTTTTTCAAAATTGAACTAATAGTTTTTGGGTTAATACATTTTTTTAGAAATTTTTTACCAAAAAACGTGTTCAGAAAAAATCCGCATTGTTTTTAAAAGTAAAAACATTAACTTTGTGGTGCATGTAGTCAAGAAAATTCTGCATTATTTGGTATGTATATTGTACTCGACAAAATCTCAAAAAACATTGTTTCTCAAAGCCTACTTCTCGAAATTTTCGCACACCAAAAACTTATTTTTTTTAAAACCTTTATTTTATTGTGGCATTTTGTTCCTGTTTGATTCTCCTACATTTTTGTTAGCAATGTCCCATATTATCTCTTGTAATTTCTGAGATAACCACTATAGGGTTAATAATCAGTGGTCAAAGAACGAACTACGAGCGATTCATTGAAAACAGCTGAAATGGGGCTCGACTGCCTGAGTCAACTGTTAATGAAAGTCGGTAAACATTTGTCATATTTATATGTAAAAGCATCGCTATTAGAATTATTCTAATGAACAGTTACGTTTTGGGTGAATCTAAAAGAAATTCCTTGCTAGCATCCAGAATTTATGCGCAGCGATACCCTGATAGAAGTCAACCGAAGCCAGACCTTCGAAAGTATAAAGGAACGGTTCGAACGGAGAGAAAGTATTGAATATGAAAAAAAAAGAGCGGAAAAAAATCAATAACTGGTGAGGATAATAATCGTCAGTTAGATGTAAGTCAAATTTGAGAATCCAGAATAATTAGGAAATATGTAATTCATCCATATGATATTCATATACAGTTAGATGAAAGAGATTTTTAGAATCGCTTACATTTTTGTCAATGGGCAGCAGATAAATAGAAGAACAGCCTGACTTTTTTCATTGTTTACTGGCGAAGCCACCTTCTATGAAAATAGATATGTTAATCGTCACAATTTCGTTATTATAACACATAAAAACCTTCATTTTATCAGACCTGCACACTTCAAAATCGTTTGTCATTAAATGTATGGGGAGGAACAGTGGATAGTTACATAATTGGACCCTATTTCTTTGATGTTAATGCAAAAGAAGAGTATCTTTGTTTTCTATGGACGGATTTTCGAAACTTTTGAAGACGTAAAATTTAGAATCACAAAAGCGTTCACAAGAATATATCGAAACGTTTTACGCAACGTTAGTACGTCTTTGAAAAACAGAATACGCACGTGCATTGCAACGAAGTTGTAGTTATGTTGAACATATTATTTGATGAAATTTGTTTTTCCTACTTTTGATTATTGTTGCGTTGCTTAATACTTTTAGGTTATGCGTTTTTACATATATTTTTGTTACTAAATGTTTTTCTATTAAAGTTTTATATCAATTTATAATTTTGAAAAGCTACAGCCATATCTTATGAAGAGCATCAACAATGAAAGAATACGAGCAATTAGGCAAATTAGATTGAAGACAGCAACATTGTTTCATGCACCTTTTAGTGGGGCGGTATCTTCAAATATGTCAGTAAACATAATCTTTCTTTTATTTCGTTGTTAACCAACAGTGTAAAAAATGAAATCTGCAAATGGACATTGCTGGAATTACGAAACTTAAATGCGATGCGCTTCATTCTGTAAAATTACTACCTTTGAGATAGTTGGATTTAGCCTTTACTTTGTTTGCAGTTGACTAAGGCATTCGGGCCTCATTTGGGTGCATAGAATAACAGTGTTCGTAGTTCTTTTTTTGACCGCTGATTGCGCCTATACCTATGATGATTATCTCAGAAATTACAGAAGACTGTTATACGACGTTGTTAACAAAAATCAAAGAGACAAAAAAAATACCACAATAAAATACCCGGGTGTTCCATTTCAAAAAAAATAAGTTTTTGGTATGCGAAAATTTCGGGAAGTACATGGAAAGAAAGATTTTGTTAGATCAATTGCATATTTGTCGAATGAAACATATATGTGTAAACAAGTATTTGCCAACCACAACCAAGATAAATGTCAAAGTTTCATGTTTATTTTATTGCTTCAAACATATAAACGTTAAAATCAAATGAGATTTTGCTTGATTCAAAAGCAAACCTCGTAACTAAGCATATTTGTTTGTATGAAGAAACCCTCTCTTTCCGAAAAGAAAGGGTTTGTTGAAGCAAGAAAATAAACATGAAAATCTAACATTTTTCTTGGTTGTGGTTACCAAATATTTGTTTGCACATACATGTTTCATTCGACAAATATGCAATTGACCCAACAAAGTCTTTCTTTACGTGTAGGCTTTGAAAAGGCAAAGTTTTTTGCGGCATTGGTGAGTGCAACTTATACCAAATGATGCAAAATTTTCTTGGCTACACCCATCACAAAGTTAATGTTTTTACTTTTAAAAACAATGCGAATATATTTTTTTCTGAACACGTTTGGTCAAAAATTTTCAAAAAAAATTAATAACTCAAAAACTATTGAATAGGCAATTTAGAACAGTACTAGATAATCCAAAAATATATAAGGCAAGTCATTAAAAAAAAAGTTCCATGGAGCTCCGGTGAAACCGGAAGTGCGTCAGGGCTTAATTTATTTTAGAATATGCGCCCCAAGCAATCATTAATCTTCTCCTATTTTTTTTCTTGATCGATTTGTGTGAATACATATTATAAATTAATCTCAAAAAACAATACAACATTACTATAAGTTTAAATAGTGAGTGCCCGCAAATGATTATTGTACGCAACCTTAAAAAAAATAAATTAATATAATTTCAAGACTTGTTTTATTTGTTTCTGTAGTTTCCTATATGGTATGTTAGATTCAAAGGCTAGTCTTACATGGTACATAAGTAAATATCATTTACATGCCTGGATAAAAACTGATTCGATCGTTTTATAGTGAACGGGATACTGTCACAGTAGGTTACATACATATATAAGTAGTTACGTAAGCGTTCATAAGCGCTCTGCGGAAAGTGCATTGTTTAAATATCGTACTGTTTTCTTACTTAACGATGCTTAATTCAATGATATGCTAATGTTTACAATTAGTACTACTATTTTTGTAAAGTAATATAAACAAAAATAAAACTGTTCACGTCACTTTAACTTTTTCAGGAACTTAATTAAAAATATTTTAAATAACTATTTAAAATATAATTTCATGTAAAAATAAAGTAATCATACATTGCACATGTCATCGATTAAATACATTACATAAGAAAGATTAATCACAAATATATATAAGAATATTACACAAATTAACAGATTACACAAGCTGTGTTATTATTTTCATTTAAATTCTTAGTAAATTCATGGAACTCATAGAATTGATTTTGTAAGTTTTAATTACGTATTTAAATGTGGCACTACTAAGATATTTCCAGGTCTTGGGCCGCAAACTGAGTTTTATAGCTAAACATCTGTATCAATTCATGTTTCTTGAAAGACTAAAATACAGGTGCGTAATTGGATTCTGTCTTGTATTATATATTGACTGTTGGTGGTATGAGTCTAAATTATTTCGCCAATAGAATAGAAGTTCGTATGTATGTGTGATAATAAAAATCATATAATTAGGATGACACTAGAAGATAGGGCTCTGGAATGGTTTGACACTATATCAGAAGACATAAAACCTTACAGGATTTTCAAAGTGAATTACAAAAGAAATACTGGTTACATATGTGTTAAATGGAACCCACATTGCAGGACCCCTTAATGAGATAATTTGAAATGTATATGCATATTGTTCTCTAAAGACCATAAGCACATTTCTATTATCTCATTAAGGGGTCCTGTAGGTTCAATTTAACAAATATGTAACCGGTATTTCTTTTGTAATTAATTTTGAAAATCCTGTAACGTTTTAAGTCTTCTGATTTGGAGTCAAACCATTCCAGAGCCCTATCTTCTAATGTCATCCTAATTATATGAAACAGATTTTTTTATCAGACATATCTTCAAGAAAAGTCATTAAATTCTTTAGGAACATCATTGGATATATCTTATCATTAAACCCTTTAAATTTTGGTAGATAATCTATTTTTATTATATTAATGTTATTATGTGCATGCGTTCTTTCTGTAGTTGTTTTAGTTTGACCTTTTTGTTTTCCATTTATCTGTGTGTTCTTAGTCCCAATAAAGTTTATTTTATCTAATAATACTGTTTTGTTTAATATCCCATATATCATAGAATTAATATTACTGCCTACCTCTAACATATCAATTTTTTGTTCCAAAGAACATATGGTTATGTTATTTATGTTATGTTATTTATGACTTAAAAATGATTTGGAATTATGACATACCTATGTATAATAATTGTACAACAGTTTTTATACAAATATCTAAGTTTCACAATTTTAAACACTGTTCAAGTTAAATTACTTACAGTTAGGACGTTAGGAGTTTGTGTTTATGTAGGTATCTCCATATGAGAGCCACTCATTAGGAGCACCTTTCAAATTTATTTTGTGTTATACAGCGTGTTCCACAACTTGGTGGCTGATCATAGTAATTATTTTTTTAAATAAAACACATGTTATTACGTTTTTGTATTCCCGTATAATTCTTAATCAAAAAGCAGTGAAAAGTTAAATTTTTTTTTCTGAAAACTTCAATGCGTTTATAAAATTACATTTCTCAAAAATGACGTATTAGATAAACACAATTTTTGATAATATTGTTTATAATAAAAGATCCTAATACAAGCATACTTTATTTATTTTCAATTACTAATTGCATGTGCAGAAAACTGGATTAAAATTACATAACACATTTTTGTTTAAATGTCCATTTTTTCAAAGGAAACAACATGTATATCAGTTCATTTTTAAATTGCTTACTAAATTTCGCACCAACAACAAGTAAGACGTTATTACTTTAAATGTGACTATTAATGAGCTATTGTCGTTTTTTAACGTAATTTTGCCAACTTTATGTGTTTATTTGAATACGGTATAAGAGGGCGGGGCCATGATATTTGCTGCGAAATTGGAAATTGAATGGAAGACATTTATAAGTTGCTTCTCAGTTGATAAGCCTGGTTCTGTAATGAATTTTTCCAAAAATGAGCTTAGAGATATGATTTTTGTATATATTGGGGAAATGAGAAAAAAATTGGACATATCTTATTTACAATACACTATTTCATAAAATATGTATAATATGGCACAATAAACAAATTTTAAAACCAAACAAATTAATAACTTGTTTTTAGCAGATGTAGAAACAGGAACCTTATAAATATTCATGCACTTTTAAACATTTTTTAACACGCTTCCGAAGTGATAGATCGACATTAACAACAAATCTAGTACTCATATTTCCAAATATTTGTCGATATGTTCCCGCAGATCTTCCTTTGTGACTACAGCTATAGTGGACTGCTATTTTACGTAGCCCTATAAAAACTTAATTTTGTGATGTCCGAAGACCTAGCAAAGTAGTGAATAGGGCCTACATTGGTTAGCTTTTGTATCAGTTAAAATAAATATTTTTTTAGAACAACAAGGAACGTAGAAGCAACAACAACGGCAATAGCAATAAGTAATATTAATAGAATGCAATAACACGGCGATCGTTTTTATGCTTTTACGAAAAGTTTGACAGATTTTCAACACTTTTGAATAAATATTTTTCAACAGCGACTATGTTTTTCCATGATTTTTAATGCGCCATGAATAAGATTATAAAATAAGTTTGAAAATATCGAAGATAGGTATAGGACATATTTAACAAAAGAAGTAGCTGTCGAAGGGCTTTATATGATTCTGTAAAAAAATTTTTAGGTGTTCCATTTAAGATTTAAGATTTTCTTATTTAAAATTTTCTCATTTTGCCATACCGTTTCGAACACCCAGTATACATTAGAACAAGATCTGAGTATAAACATCACTTGTACTCCTTGCTTGTACGTCATACCAAATTATTTTGTGTTCTATTATGGCATTCTTGAATTATAGGCAATTAGGCACCTTCTCACTTTAATCATAAATAACTCGAAATATATTAACTTTAGCGATTAATTGCTCATATTGAAGAATATTCCTATTTTAACGGAAAATCTAAATTTGAACTTATATATGGGGTATTCAATTAAAAAAATATCTTCTTTGTACCACTGATATATGAATCACTCTGTATAAGTGTATATATTTTTAAATTGCAATAGCAGCCCTATCAACTACAACGAATTTGTTAGATTTTGTTAGAAAAGTGATTGTGAACGTAGGATAACATTTTGTAATTAATTAACGCCAACTCTGGAAAAATGGGAAACTCTGTAATTTGATTTTGTGGAGTAATGAAAGTAATTTTGCCAACAACGGACTATATTATATAAGAAATCGTTGTAATGGGAGTCCAAAAAATCCACTGCCTCTTCGCCATTGAAATAATCAATACGATTTCTGTATAAATGTATTCTGTGGAATAATTGATTCAAAAATTACAAGCGTTTAATCTAAGGAACGCTAACGAAGAAACGAAACATACGCCAATTTTTTTGCGGGCATAATATATGATTATGAATCTTCGGACAATTTCCTTAATTGCGGAATTTTCTTAGAAACAAACAATGTAATAGTATCAAATCACTTGAGCAACCGCTCCAATCATCTAATTTGACACTTGTGGCTACATAAACAATACAAAAAACAAACGCATTACAAAAAAGCAATTGTAATATAATTAGCTGATTTGATGGAAAAACGTTATCAAACCGTACAAGAAATGTGTATTAAGAAGAGTCCAAAAAGCATTAAATATGTCAAATTGTAACTTATTTAAGCATCTTAGTTAATTAATACGACAATTAATCGTCATTATATATCTTATCGCTATATCTTAAAGAATTGCGACTGCTCTCCAAGTAAATATGTAAGCTAACTTGAAAATGTTTCATGGAATTTTACTATACACAACAAAATACATGATAAGGGGAAAATAGATAATTTAGGTGTAACAACAAATATTACGGTAGCAAGTACAACATTTGAACACAAATGAATACATAAAAAAACATGGATATTTCCTTGTAAAAAATGTGGAAACCAGGTTGTTCATGTTATGGTATCAAATTAGAATGTAACTGCCCTAGAGAACATAAGATATATCGCGGAGCTAACGCATACAGAGATATGTGTATGCGTTGGCATCATACATAATCAAATAAAGATTTATTTGATTATGATGAAAATATAGTGTGTGGCCACCAAACACAACTGCACACAGAGAAGTAAATACTAAATATAAGTGAGAATTACTTGATTCAAGTGGTTTTCACTCTCACATATGAGCAAGAAAGAAATTTCTCGAATCAAGAATATTTTTTTCTCAATATTTTAAGTATTTTATTTCTTATTTTGAGATTGTCAGTTTTATTCAGCAGAGAAATGTAAGTTTCTTAAATCAAGAAAAAAACTATTTGTTTTAAGAAATACCCTCATATCAGGTCAAACGTTCGTATTACTAGTTTTAATAAAAGTTGTATCTTAAAGATAGTATGCATGTCCTTAGAGTGATACTATGACGCAATTGATCCAAGTATGCAAAGTTTTTAAATCAAGCAATACTTATCTTATATACAGTTAACGAGGTTTAAAAGCAAGAAGGATACATATTTCGATTTAGATTTAATTTCCTTAAATTAAGAAATGAGCATTCTCGTATTAACGTTTATTTATTTGGATCAAGATACCTATATATGCTAAAAAGAATATGTAGGTATAATATAATAATATTGTATGCATTCGCAAAAATAAAATAAGGTGCGAAATATAACATTAACATCTTTTTTTAAATTTTTCAATAAATACAATCGTACAACTTGCATTATAACATCTATATATAATATAGATATATATGTAGGTATAATATAATAATATTGTATGCATTCGCAAAAATAATCGATGCCATAGTGTATACACTATGGCATGGAGATGTTATAATATTTTGCATCTTATTTTATTTTTGCGAATGCATACAATATTATTATATTATACCTACATATTCTTTTTAGCATAGATCTTGATCCAAATAAATAAACGTTAATACCAGAATGCTAATTTCTTAATTTTAGGAAATTAAATCTAAATCGAAATATGTATAGACTATAGTCTACTGTACATAAATCAGTAATACAAAAATGAAACACTTTCAAACATTGTATAGCAAACAAAGAAATTAAACTACAATTATATTGTATGGAATTTAACTCATATTAATTTAAGAAGCTGTTCGTGTATTTTCAGGAATAAAGGCAAAAGAAACGATTTCTTTGAGATCCAACCAATTTTAATTCTATACGTTTCCAGCATTACATATAATTGGAAAAAAACAATAAACAGAAGAACACAATTTATAAATTAGAAATATATTGTCAATGGTGTAAATATTTCGGTAACGATATATATCTGTCAGATAATGTCGTATCGAATACTTCCAATGGCCTGTGCTCGACCTCTTCTTTCCTGTTATTGGGATTAAATGAGAAAGAATATGTAACGCTCTGCGACTTTTGAATCTGAAAGTACATACTGAGTAAGATAACTTGCAGTTAATATTGTTAATAACCAGAATTGATGACAAAACAATCATTTGTTAATTTATATACCAGCGCTATATATGTATATTAATAGTGTAAATGGAATTATCTTATTGGCTTTCAATTATAAAATTCAGTTGTTTGGTACATAATAGCTCAATATTCGAGAGAAAAGAAATATATATATGAAATAATATATCTGACTATGTGTTTAGCGATAGCAAATAATAAAATAAATAATTTACACATAGTGTGAAGCTACAACATACCTATATTGGTTGCTTCGTTGTACAGAGCTTCAAGTTGTTCGCAGGTAGTAGTCTTTTCTCCACTAACTTCATACATTTTACTAAAGAAAGTCTCCCATCCAGATATTAACTTAAGTCCACAATTTGGATAAAGTTGATCGAAATCGTAATTGATCTATACGTTAAAGGCCAATCAGTAACAACAATCGAATATATTTCTCTAAGACTGACTCAAAAGCAGTATATGCACTTACAAGAGACTCTGATGTGTTGTCATCAAGAATTGGCCAGTTTTCAATGAACTGACCTTAACTGCCAGCTTTGTCTTGTCTTCTGAGAATGTAGGCCACTTTCCATGATTCTCGAATGGTTTTTAACCAATTTACAGCATGATTTACTTCTAGAAATAAAAATGAAGTGTCAAAAGTAAGCAGAAGTAATTAATATATATATATATATATTGTGGTAGTTCACTAACTTGGATGAGTAAGGATATGATGGAAGTACTAATGTTAATAAAATATACTGTATATGTTCTTGTAGTGAGTATTAAAAAAATAAAAGATGGTAATATTTTATGGACCAAACTATAATTAAATAAATAGATGTGAGAATATTTAAATTATACTTAAAAAATTGTGAGAATATTAATTGGGTATTTCCCTATAGTTTTTGTGAACCGTGTAAAGTTGGTTGCATATCGGGTTATGTTGAAGTTCGCCTTGCATTGAGTGGTTGGTTGCCTATCAGGTTTCTTTGTTGTAGTAATATTTCCCATTTCTGAAAGTAGAATTGTAAATGTTACTTGTTGTATTTTTATATGTAATATTATTTGTTAAAGCTTGTTTAATTAACACTTTTGAAAAAATAGAGAATATTAGTATGGATTTTGAATCATAAAGGTTGGAAAATGATGTATAGTTACGCGCTAAAATTCAAATGTAAGAAGTGTCAGATTTTGACATTTAAAATAATATAGTTAAAGTATTGAGTATTTGGTTTGCCGAAGGGTATAAAAGGTTGTGAAAATTAAAGTAAAGAATTAAATTGATAAATTTTTGGAATTACAAAAAGGTATTATAAATATTCAATTACAAATAAAACATATTTTGGATTATTATAATGTGTGGAACAATATGATTGGATATGATAGAAACTAAGGAATTATTGCCAGGGATATGGGGAATAAATAAAAAAGATTCGAAAATAATTTAAAAAAAGCGGTAGATGTGTTTTCGGAAAAACGAAATTTTCCTTCCGAAAAACACATAATTAAGAGATTCATCATTATACAAAAGTGTAAAAGAAGTGGTTAGGAGATAGTAGAAAAGAAAGCAGATATTTTTTAGGTGATTGCAACATTTTCCAGAATAGTACCATTTTTTGTATCATGCAAATATAATAAAAAAATAAATTAGAAGAAAGAATTTCGGTAACGAATAAAGAAATAATTGAAGAATATTCATACTTGAGAAGAAAGCGAAGAAATATATAATTACAATTTAAAAATAAACTTACTGCATTGGTAAATATTATTCCATATTTGGCGAGAGATTTATTGCATTGGAGAGTTGGTGAAATTCCAGAAGTTATACAAATAGTTTAGTCCAGGACTTGAAAGATACGAGATATTCAACATAGCAGCTAACACAGGTATTCCAGTCCAGTAGAGGAAAGGCAGGTTTCAAAGGTCTTCACGAAAGCGTTCGACGGTTCGAGATTCTAGTTGATTGCAGAGGTTGAAGGTATTACAGGATAGCAGTCATTACAGTCCACATTCCGAGCATTCCAGACAATTAGGAAAAGGAAAGGATCTCCCTCATTGATTCCAGGAAATGTCTTCGACAAGCTAAAAAGAAAATCGTTTGGTGTATAAATAAGAATACCAGTTCAGTAGTAATAACAGGTCGTATAATTCTTTGAAATAATTTGAATTTATCAGTTTCGAATTGAAAAGTATATCAAAATTTAGAGATCTATTATTTATACGTACATTATAACTGTGTTGATAATCAAGAAAAGATATTTTGTAAGTTCTGTGCACAACATTAATTTGTATCATCATTTGTATAATTTTTAGAAGTCAAAAAAAACTGATCGGCAAACTAAAACTGATTAATTTGTGTGGGTATTTGATTTACATACAAAAACTATACAGTATTTTTAAAATAATATAATTAATATACTTACTTGTATATTTTTCGATCCACGAAGGGTGTATTTTCATGCACATATAAATTTTCAAAAGAATGTTTACGTAAACAAGCTTGGTACTTCCATGAATGTCTTATTTGGTTGTGTGTGTTGAGAACTACCATATAATTTATAATTTGCCTGATTTATTAAACAAATTAGTTTGATACATTTGTTTTTATTTGGTATATAAAGAAGGTTTTTGAATTAAATTGATGAAACAGATATGACGCTTAGAACCGTAACCTATAAATAGAAAAAACAACTGTCAGTGATTATATTATTATTTGAATAGTATGTTAATATATACCTTGAGATTGAGTTCACAGTAAGTATTGTTATTTGAAGATAAAGTTGAAATACACATCATAATTCACTAAAGAATAACTGTTTTGTAAACTTTGATTTATAAAGTTAAGAAATATAAAACGTAAATATCCTATGATATAGGCAGATATTGAAAAAGTTACATATAGGCAACTGTTTGGGCTTTGATGATTCAAGGGAAGTTAGCAACATATAAAATAATTAGTTTAAATATTTTATATAAGAACTGAGTTAGTGAGGGCATAAATAAAAAATTACCTGAGAGAATTTGAAAATAGATTTAAAAAGTACATAAAGATTTCAATTTTATATATAGACGAGAATAAGTACAGGTTTCAAACACATAGTAAGAATAAATATTATTAAATTTATCTGAGTGTAATCGTATCTTTATTAATTAAAGGTATTGTTACATTTTATGGCGTGCCCAACGTGGAGCGATTAAAATAAGACTCGCAAAAACATATTTCAAATATTTTATTAATTATAATAATAGCGATAACATTAGTATACATTTTACAAAGGTAATAAAATCAGTTTAAAGTATATCAAGGTATAAGGAAGTGTGTACTACAATTATTGAAAATGAATACCAGATCTAAGAGTAATTTTGGATTAAATAGATCTGAATCGTCTAGCGATAGTGAAGAGGAGGTTGGTCAGGATGTGAATGTACCAGAGGGAGGAGAAATTATATTACAAGTTCAGGAAGGTATTCAACAGACAGGAGAAACACAGGATAGGGGTGATAAGGTGGAAATATTAGGAGAGACTTCTAAAACAGAAATGTCGAATACAACAGCAGATATGGAATTAATTCTACAAATGTTTAAACAAATTAGTGAAGAGAATAATAAGAAGTTAATGGATAAACTTGACAAGGATAGTGAAAAGAATAATAAGAAGTTAATGGATAAACTTGACAAGGCTAGTGAAGAGAATAAGAAAAATAGAGAGGAGGATAAAAAAGAATTAGGAGAAAAATTGGATAAGTTGGAAAAGGCGAGCATTGATACTAGAGAAGAAAATAGAAGAAATCTGGAAGAATTAAAGAAATCTTTACTGAGAGATACAGAAGAAAAGGTTAAAGAAATTACTATTGAAATGGATAGCAGGGAAGTGAAAATGCGGAAAGAAGTAGACGAAAAGTTACAAATTAAGGATACGGAAGTTAAAAATATTATTAGAAATAAAGTACAAGAGGTTGAAGGTAAAATTAAGGTAATACAAGAAAATGTAAAACAAATAGATAAGAATAGTAGCGAGAAATATAAGGAGTTAGCGAAACGCATACGGGATGAAGTTGATCAGGTAAATAAAGAAGTCTCCGACAAAACAGAAAAATTAGAAGAGAATTTTTGTAAGAAAATAGAAAATACAGAAGATAGATGTTTAAAAGAAATAAAATTATCGACTGATACTACTATTGCGCAGAAGTTGAGTATGGAAGATATTCTGAAAGAATGTGAAGAACAGAAGACGAAAATACAAGATCTTTTATTAAAGACTCAGAATATTAACATCCCTCATGTAACATGTCCTCCGGTTTACAATGTTTTAAATAATGGTATCAGAATTGAGAATATAACTCATTTTAGTGGGGATAAAATGTCCACTCATTCAATGGCCTATTTGACAAATATTCTAAGATATATAGAAGAGATACAGGATTTTAGGAGCCAAATGAATATTATTAGAGCGACTTTAAACAGTGGTGCAGCGGATTGGTTTCAACGGGTTGAAGACAATTGCGATGATTTAAGTAAGTTTGTGGAATTATTTAAAAATAATTTCTGGAGTGAGACGCAACAAAGCAGAGCACATCAGAGGTTGTTAACAAGAAGATATCAACCAGGTAAATCTTCGAGGGAGGCTTACGCACAAAGAATGTTTAACTATTGTCGATACATATCTCATTTGGACGAAAAAACTATATCTCAACATTTATTACAACACTTTATTCCTGTTGACACACATGCAATTATTTGTCAGAATGTCACGGATATGAATGAGTTGATTAATATTCTTAGACGTTTAGATGATTATACAGACGGTGTAAAATATAGGGAATCTCGTCAATTAAATGGAAGAAATGATATTCAGAATAATCAGCAACGTATGTCAAATAATAGTGGTGTGAATAATCATTATGTTCGTAATAATACCCCTTTTCAACAGAATGCTTATCCAAGGAATAATCAACCTAGTAGTAGTCAGAATAATTATTTTGGAGCAAGACAACCTTACCAATTTAATAGTCATCAGAGTAATAATTATAATAGAAGTTATAATACACAAGGGAATGGTATCTCAAATTGGAACAATAATCGAAGTATATCAAATGGAGGGAATGGAAGACCGAGTACAAATAGGAATAATCCTTTTATTAATCAATCTGCAAGACAAGTTCCTCATAACAATGACTATCAAGAACAAAATAAAAGGTATTATGGAAATAATAATTCTAGACAGGTGAATAATATACAAATGCAAGATTGGAGAAAATCAGATAGGAGATTTACTGGTAGTCAGGTTCATAATCAAGATAGAAATGAAATTGGAGTTGGTTTGGAAGAAAAAAAAAAAAACGCCAATTTTGGAAATGAAATTGGATCCATATCAGAATGCTATCCCGGGAACATCTCATTAATAAATAATTTTGTTAATAGTAGTGTTAGTTGTAATATAATTAGTAGTAGTAAAATAACAGGAATGGGGAATGTTCAGAATGGTTTAGATATGGGAAATATAATTAATAATTTTGAAAGTTTACATTTTTGCATAATTAGTATTATAGATGTTAAATTTAAAACTTTGTTAGATTCTGGTGCTGAAATATCACTCATAAAAGAAGAAATGATAATGAATATACCTGAATATTCTAAATATATTATTAAAGTCAAAAATACTAATGTTATGTCTGCGAATAGGGGAAAAATGGGTTGTATTAATAAGCGGTTATGTATAGATGTAGTGATTAATGGACACAAATTTATTATGCAATTTTATCTGTTAGGGAATTTGTTTTATGATTGCATATTAGGGATAGATAATATGAGAGCGCTGGGAATGAATTTAGATTTTGAAGAAAACAAGATTAAAATTGAAGGAAAGGAAATTTTATTAGATAAGGTTGTGGATTTAAAAGAAATAAACGCTTATATTGAATACAAGGAGGATATACAGTACGAGGTAAATAATGTCATTATAGCTGATCGTGCAGAGAATGATGATGCTCAAGAACATTTGGAAGGAGCAATGTTTGAATTACCTAGATCGGAAATAAATGACGAATATGGAAATGCTGTAATAATAGAAGATAAACAAGAAGTTAAAGTAATAAGAAATGTAGCTGACATTCAAACTTTTATTTTACAACAAAAATTACCAGAACCTTGGATTGAAGAAAGTCTAATAGAAATTTTAGCTAAGAATATAAAATTAATTAATTGATGAAGAAACGGGATATCTTAAAGGAACTTATCATATTTCAATGTTACATGATTATATTGATGAAGTATAATTGTTAAAAAATTTAAGGGCATGGCGGTACTGAAGGGCCAGTTACCGTTGGTAAATAGCGCTACCACCCACCAGAGCTACAATGTATATAATAAAGCCCAAAATTTAAGGGCATGGCGGTACTGAAGGGCCAGTTACCGTTGGTAAATAGCGCTACCACCCACCAGAGCTACACTGTATATAATAAAGCCCAAAATTTAGGGGCATGGCGGTTGAATTTCATAGGGCGACAACCGTTGGTAAATAGCGCTACCACCCACCAGAGCTACATCAAAGTTAATAGAACCAAAATTTAGGGGCATGGTTAATGTATTTTGTTTCTATAAAAGTATGTCATAAAAAAAAACGGGATATAAGTATGTGCATTTAATTTTTTTTTTTATAATTGAGTTAATCATGTAAGAAATTTTAGCTAAAATGATCTAACAAAGGTTTATGTATTTTATTTCCTTGCTCTAAATTAATTGAATCAGGATAGAATTATTTAGACGAAGAAGAGTTGTAAAGATTAGTTAGTATGAAGAAATTAGTAATATTTAATTTATTTTCCTCATTCCTTACATTATAAAATTTGTAAATATAAGTGTTAGAGGAGTATATAAGTAACTTTACAGTAAGTAAAGAAACATACGAGTATAAAAATGTGAAGAAATGTATAAAGTAGATATATGAAAGATGAGTAAGAAGGAACCTTATTAAAAAAAAAAAATTTTTTAAAGGATATTTATCGGAGTAATAAAAGCATTTAATGGTCAAGAAATATTAAAGTCATTAAGAGTTATAAAAAAAAAAAAATGTGATATACAAATAGAAGAAGCCTATAAAATAAAATATGTATAGAAAAGATAATAATGAATGCTTGCTATGTATAATAAATAATAAAAGGGAAACATAAAAATATATGGAATAATTTATAGAGATTATGTATGAAAGGGTAAATAAAACCCAAAATGATAATAAATATATAGAATAATAATGTATAAAAGAAATATGTAGGTCACGTACGCCTTAAAAAACGAAAATATAATTTGTGTACTTTCCAAAAGTGAAAGTTTGAAAAGGTAGACGAAAATGTCTATTATAGGTATAGGGTTTTTGTTCAGCTAGGAACAGTAATATAAAATAAAATAATAAAGAATAAGTGAGCATGTGTAAAGCATATTTTGTAGAGGCTATTAAATATCTGAAGAAATAACAGATACAACTTAATAGTAATCACCAGTAAATGTTAAAAGTAGTTTCGATTATAATATTGATAAGAATTTTTAGAAGGTTTAAAATCATGAATAGGATAATACAAAGAAGGTATAAGATTGGATAAGAAAAGGAATAAAGTTACTTATATAGAAAGCATAGAAATGTTAAAAGATACATTTTATGACATTATTGATGAAGACAAATGGATAAAGATGTAAATTTTGAATATGTTGGTATAAATTAGTATATTTATGAGAATAAGATTAGTTAAAATGGTTTGTTGTAAATAATTGAGAGTTAAAAATGAAAATAGATACAGTGAGGTAAATAATTATCTTATATACCAAATATTAAGAAATGTACATGGATTTATATGAGAATGTATAGTTATGCTACAGAAGTAGTACAAATTGAAGTACATCATTTTAGTATAGATTGTTGAATAAATATAAATTTATATATTCTATAGAAATTTAGATTTATTAAAAAAGGGGCATATGTGGTAGTTCACTAACTTGGATGAGTAAGGATATGATGGAAGTACTAATGTTAATAAAATATACTGTATATGTTCTTGTAGTGAGTATTAAAAAAATAAAAGATGGTAATATTTTATGGACCAAACTATAATTAAATAAATAGATGTGAGAATATTTAAATTATACTTAAAAAATTGTGAGAATATTAATTGGGTATTTCCCTATAGTTTTTGTGAACCGTGTAAAGTTGGTTGCATATCGGGTTATGTTGAAGTTCGCCTTGCATTGAGTGGTTGGTTGCCTATCAGGTTTCTTTGTTGTAGTAATATTTCCCATTTCTGAAAGTAGAATTGTAAATGTTACTTGTTGTATTTTTATATGTAATATTATTTGTTAAAGCTTGTTTAATTAACACTTTTGAAAAAATAGAGAATATTAGTATGGATTTTGAATCATAAAGGTTGGAAAATGATGTATAGTTACGCGCTAAAATTCAAATGTAAGAAGTGTCAGATTTTGACATTTAAAATAATATAGTTAAAGTATTGAGTATTTGGTTTGCCGAAGGGTATAAAAGGTTGTGAAAATTAAAGTAAAGAATTAAATTGATAAATTTTTGGAATTACAAAAAGGTATTATAAATATTCAATTACAAATAAAACATATTTTGGATTATTATAATGTGTGGAACAATATGATTGGATATGATAGAAACTAAGGAATTATTGCCAGGGATATGGGGAATAAATAAAAAAGATTCGAAAATAATTTAAAAAAAGCGGTAGATGTGTTTTCGGAAAAACGAAATTTTCCTTCCGAAAAACACATAATTAAGAGATTCATCATTATACAAAAGTGTAAAAGAAGTGGTTAGGAGATAGTAGAAAAGAAAGCAGATATTTTTTAGGTGATTGCAACATTTTCCAGAATAGTACCATTTTTTGTATCATGCAAATATAATAAAAAAATAAATTAGAAGAAAGAATTTCGGTAACGAATAAAGAAATAATTGAAGAATATTCATACTTGAGAAGAAAGCGAAGAAATATATAATTACAATTTAAAAATAAACTTACTGCATTGGTAAATATTATTCCATATTTGGCGAGAGATTTATTGCATTGGAGAGTTGGTGAAATTCCAGAAGTTATACAAATAGTTTAGTCCAGGACTTGAAAGATACGAGATATTCAACATAGCAGCTAACACAGGTATTCCAGTCCAGTAGAGGAAAGGCAGGTTTCAAAGGTCTTCACGAAAGCGTTCGACGGTTCGAGATTCTAGTTGATTGCAGAGGTTGAAGGTATTACAGGATAGCAGTCATTACAGTCCACATTCCGAGCATTCCAGACAATTAGGAAAAGGAAAGGATCTCCCTCATTGATTCCAGGAAATGTCTTCGACAAGCTAAAAAGAAAATCGTTTGGTGTATAAATAAGAATACCAGTTCAGTAGTAATAACAGGTCGTATAATTCTTTGAAATAATTTGAATTTATCAGTTTCGAATTGAAAAGTATATCAAAATTTAGAGATCTATTATTTATACGTACATTATAACTGTGTTGATAATCAAGAAAAGATATTTTGTAAGTTCTGTGCACAACATTAATTTGTATCATCATTTGTATAATTTTTAGAAGTCAAAAAAAACTGATCGGCAAACTAAAACTGATTAATTTGTGTGGGTATTTGATTTACATACAAAAACTATACAGTATTTTTAAAATAATATAATTAATATACTTACTTGTATATTTTTCGATCCACGAAGGGTGTATTTTCATGCACATATAAATTTTCAAAAGAATGATTACGTAAACAAGCTTGGTACTTCCATGAATGTCTTATTTGGTTGTGTGTGTTGAGAACTACCATATAATTTATAATTTGCCTGATTTATTAAACAAATTAGTTTGATACATTTGTTTTTATTTGGTATATAAAGAAGGTTTTTGAATTAAATTGATGAAACAGATATGACGCTTAGAACCGTAACCTATAAATAGAAAAAACAACTGTCAGTGATTATATTATTATTTGAATAGTATGTTAATATATACCTTGAGATTGAGTTCACAGTAAGTATTGTTATTTGAAGATAAAGTTGAAATACACATCATAATTCACTAAAGAATAACTGTTTTGTAAACTTTGATTTATAAAGTTAAGAAATATAAAACGTAAATATCCTATGATATAGGCAGATATTGAAAAAGTTACATATAGGCAACTGTTTGGGCTTTGATGATTCAAGGGAAGTTAGCAACATATAAAATAATTAGTTTAAATATTTTATATAAGAACTGAGTTAGTGAGGGCATAAATAAAAAAATTACCTGAGAGAATTTGAAAATAGATTTAAAAAGTACATAAAGATTTCAATTTTATATATAGACGAGAATAAGTACAGGTTTCAAACACATAGTAAGAATAAATATTATTAAATTTATCTGAGTGTAATCGTATCTTTATTAATTAAAGGTATTGTTACAATATATATATATATATATATATATATATATATATATATATATATATATATATATGTATTGAAAAATTGAAAATCTTCTTGGTAGTAGTGGCATAAAATGAATTAAAAGTAATAACAATATGACAACTGGTTGTCAATTAGAAAACAATGACAAATATAAAATGTAAATCAAAATGTATAAATGAAAATGTAATCAATAAGCATAGGACAGTCGAGATTATTTCTATAATCACATTAAAAGGCTTGGGGTCTACCACAAACTGTTCAGTCAATCCAAATATACAAATAACAACGACGCAACTATGTAAAGAAAAATTAAGAGTAGAACTGTTGATAATATAACAATATAGAATGTAAAATAGTCAAGTATAAATGTAAATGAAAGCAAATAAGCATAGGACAATCGATAATTACTCATGTAATCCTATCAAAATGGCCTAGGTTCACCTAAACATGTACAATTTTGATTGAAATACACAAACAATTAACGATGCAACTATGTATGTGTTAAGATGTATTTGTAGCTACAGACATATATGTTTCTACCTAGTTTGGTTTCGTCAGTGCAGCATAACAAAGAAAGTGTATGTTAAAGCATTAATATGTGAATAAAAAATATAGTATTACCTTAAAATGTCAATCCAAAATGTCCAAGTGTAAAACAACTGTGAAAATACCTAATACTGTGTAATGCCTTATTTCAACCAGGCAGTTAATAAAATATATTACAATTCTTTGCCAATTATACAAATGTATTGAAAAATTGAAAATCTTCTTGGTAGTAGTGGCATAAAATGAATTAAAAGTAATAACAATATGACAACTGGTTGTCAATTAGAAAACAATGACAAATATAAAATGTAAATCAAAATGTATAAATGAAAATGTAATCAATAAGCATAGGACAGTCGAGATTATTTCTATAATCACATTAAAAGGCTTGGGGTCTATTTTTCAATACATTTGTATAATTGGCAAAGAATTGTAATATATTTTATATATATATATATATATATATTTCTTCGAATATTTTCGCGGTCGTTTGTTGAAGCGTTGTTCTTCGGGATATTTCGCCGCGTTTGGATGATTTTGCCCTGATAAGGACATCTTTCTTCCTGACGTTTCGGTGACATCACTTTCACCTTCTTCTTGAGGATCTTCTAAGTTCGACGGTTTCTTCAAGAATGCCCTCTCTGTTCGAATCGCCTTGTATTTCTAGTGCCGTGGTAGTGGAGGGGCGAGTGCGGCTTCTTGTGATTGGCCCGCTGATTGTAGTGTTGTTCCCTCTCTGTCGGTCTTTCTGTGTTCGGTCCGTGTGGTTTACGTTAGGCGGTGGGATGCTGTTGTTTCGTCGTTTATTTCTAATTCGTCTGTCCGATAACGTTGATTTCCATATGTCAGGTAAACGTTGTGCGTCGTCACGTTTATTCATGCAGTCCTGTCGTTTTTCTATCTCTATAGCCTCCCTTATTGTCCGATATGTCCAATTCGTACTACGGGCTATAGTTTTTGTACGTTCGAAATCAATTGTATGTCCGGAATGTAGTACGTGTTTGGCAAGTGAGGAAGAAACTGCCTTTTTAGACACAGCATTTCTATGTTCTTCCCTCCGTACGCTGATTCTTCGATTCGTCTGGCCTATGTATGTCTGATCGCAATCTTGGCATGGTACTTCGTATACACCCTGATCTTCTAGTAATATTCTGTCCTTCGTACTTGGTAGGACGTCCCTAATTTTCTTATCGGTGGTGTATATTGGGTCTATGTCGTGTCGCCGTAGTATTCTACCTATTTTCTCTGTTGTCCCTTTCACGGGTTCATGGGTTCACCGTTGTCACCTATACTAGCGAATCTGTTTATGGCAGATTTTGAACAAAAGGCGCTAGAAGACGCTACATACAAACCGAAACTCTGGCTGCGCTACGTAGACGACACCTTAGTGATTTGGCCGCATGGAAGAGAGAAATTGAATCAGCTCTTATTTCACCTAAACAACAGACACTCAAAAATAAAATTCACCGTCGAAACAGAAGAAAATAACCAGTTACCCTTCCTGGACATTCTAATAATTAAAAAACCGGATGGGTCCCTGGGTCACACAGTATACAGAAAACCTACACACACGAACAGATATCTGAACGCATCCTCACACCATCATCCGGCTCAACTAAACTCAGTAGTGAAAACACTAATTCATAGATCACAAATATTAGCGGACACAGAACATAGGAAAGAAGAAATGGGGAAAATTCGAAACATACTACAAGCAAACGGATATTCGCAACACACAATTAACAGAGCAATTCAGAGCAACAACAACACAACTAGAAAAAGAGAAAAACCTTCACGAGTTGCATTTCTTCCCTACGTGAAAGGGACAACAGAGAAAATAGGTAGAATACTACGGCGACACGACATAGACCCAATATACACCACCGATAAGAAAATTAGGGACGTCCTACCAAGTACGAAGGACAGAATATTACTAGAAGATCAGGGTGTATACGAAGTACCATGCCAAGATTGCGATCAGACATACATAGGCCAGACGAATCGAAGAATCAGCGTACGGAGGGAAGAACATAGAAATGCTGTGTCTAAAAAGGCAGTTTCTTCCTCACTTGCCAAACACGTACTACATTCCGGACATACAATTGATTTCGAACGTACAAAAACTATAGCCCGTAGTACGAATTGGACATATCGGACAATAAGGGAGGCTATAGAGATAGAAAAACGACAGGACTGCATGAATAAACGTGACGACGCACAACGTTTACCTGACATATGGAAATCAACGTTATCGGACAGACGAATTAGAAATAAACGACGAAACTTCTTCTTCCTTCTTCTGCTTCTGCTTGTTGGTTACGAGTCAGGTTAAAACCTTTTACTTCTAGTCTCAATGCGATGAATCCTGAATATGAATATTGATACCTCTCTTGCGGGAATCGGATGATGATAAAAAGTAGCTGCTGTGTGGTAGCTGGAACGTTTTATTTAATTTTTGTTGTTAAATAGTTCAACTATTTTTGCTGTTTGATGTATAAATTCGGTGATTTGTTCGGCTGTTGCATTCGTATTGTGTAGGGTAATGAGCATTTTACCCAATGTGAGGGCTAGTTCTTCGTGTGCGGTATGATTTGGAGGTGGGGATGATTGAGTGTTGATGTGCGGCTGTTTGTTACCTTTGCCGTATCCTGGATACGAATTAAACGACGTGCTTGCGATAAATTTGAGCTAATAAACATTCTATATTATTGTAATTAATATTTACTAAGATTGTGCGGACTTAAAAATCATTTCGATCCGTGAAGGAAATTGTTATAAACAATTTCCACAAACGATGCACATTTCCCATATAATTCCCATATATTTCAAACAGTATTAATAAATATAATAATACTGAAATCTTTAACCAACCAAAACAGTCGTTATTGTGACCAATGATGAACTTACCGATCACAGGCTCCACCTACCAATTTTTCACCAATGCACTAAGTGGAAATTACTTGAATACATCTCACAGGCTCCACCCACTAGTTTTGTTCGAAAAATTATCAAGTGGAAAATATTTTACACGAGAAGCAAGAGCTTCTGACCAATCAAAAAGGTCGTTATTCTAACGAATAGAATGCGTCTTTGAAAGAACACCTGCATCAGCGTCATTTGTTTACGTCGTTGAAAATGTTATAAAAGGCCAAGAATTTTAGTATTAAATCAGTCGCTCTGAAGACTTAAAGCGACAACAGCCCCTTCTCTGGAGAGAACCCAACTTGCGACAAGCGACTTCAGAGCTGATACGACGATTTCTACGAGCAGGCCGAAGCGACTCGAAGCAATCCCGAGCGTTTCCGAGGCGAAGCCGAACATACCCGAGGAGAACTAAACACGTAGGACGATTTCTACGAGCAGGCCGAAGCGACTCGAAGCAATCCCGAGCGTTTCCGAGGCGAAGCCGAACATACCCGAGGAGAACTAAACACGTAGGACGATTTCTACGAGCAGGCCGAAGCGACTCGAAGCAATCCCGAGCGTTTCCGAGGCGAAGCCGAACATACCCGAGGAGAACGAAATACGTAGGACGACTTCTGCAAGCAAGCCGAAGCGACTCGAAGCAATCCCGAGCGTTTCCGAGGCGAACGAAAGACGTAGGACGACTTCTACGAGCCAGCCGAACGCAGCCGAAGCAAACCCGAACGTTTCCGAGGTGACCCGAAGATACCCGAAGACGTAGGAAGGCTTCCACGAACGAGACGAAGCAAACCCGAACGTTTCCGAGGTGACCCGAAGATACCCGAAGGCGTAGGAAGGCTTCCACGAACGAGACGAAGCAAACCCGAACATTTCCGAGGTGACCCGAAGATACCCGAAGGCGTAGGAAGGCTTCCACGAACGAGACGAAGCAAACCCGAACATTTCCGAGGTGACCCGAAGATACCCGAAGGCGTAGGAAGGCTTCCACGAACGAGACGAAGCAAACCCGAACATTTCCGAGGTAACCCGAAGATACCCGAAGACGAGGAAGGACCTAAAAAGTGACCCAACCAAAGAAAGGTTGTTGAACAAAGTGACCCAACCAAAAGAGAGGTTGTTGAACCAAAGTGACCCAACCAAAGAGAGGTTGTTGAACAAGTGACCCAACCAAAAGAGAGGTTGTTGAGCAAAGTGACCCAACCAAATACGAGAGGTTGTTGAAGTTGTGAGTGCCACTTAGTGCTTCAACAAAGATCCAGACCACGGAGTGTTTTCCAAGTGTAGGTCCTGTGCCGATACACCACCCAGTGACTTGTGACGTGTGGCTAAAGTGACCTCACGTCGTACCCATTGTTACAACCGTAAGTACTGAACTGATTCCTAAGCTTGCACGGTTGGCAATCTCAAGATAGCCCCGTCACGTCACTCAGAAGTAGTTAGTTGGTTTGGTACCCGAAGGCAGCCTTACCCATTCTAGGCGTTAATTGACTAGGTACCCCGAAGGGAGCCTTATCCCCTAGAACCCCAACTGAGTGTCTCAAATATCCCTCTCTATTTTAAACTGCCCGTATCTAGCGACCACCCCCCTTTGTCTTATCCCCCTGTGTGTGGGATCATTAGCCCTTTGGTCAAGGTGTCTCCATAACCAGTGTATATAATATCAATCTATGTAAATATCTCTTAACATTTAGTGTTGCCTTAAGCCATTTCTTTATAGTCCTGCGTGGCTATTGTTTTTAGTGACCGAGTTGTGGTAATAAATTCATGTGGTTTTATACAACTCTTTCATTAACCTTCGACACTAATATAAGCCCTATCCTGGAACACCCAGTGAATAAGTGTAGTGCGATCCCGAAGGAAGGACGCCACGTCTCCCCGTATTAGAGTACTACAGCTATAAGAGCTCAGGTAATTCGAATAACATTATTTTGAGTAATTCCTATAAGCTGAAAGGTAACATTTTGGCGCGCCAACGTGAGTGGCAAAGTTTCGTAACCTAAAAACGGAAACTTTCGGTGCAGAAAGCACCGACGAACGTGGGGAGACAATGGCTCCAAGAGGCCCTAAATCTCTGAGGAGAAGGGAATCCCGCAAAAATCAGTCGAGTGGATCTGACCGATCACCTTCCCCTACAAAATCATCACCGAAAACTGACAACCCGACAAGTCAAATGGCCAGCTTGTTAAATGAGTTCAGGTTACTGGGAACTCGACTGGAAGTCTTGGAGGGGAGAAAACCCGTTGCACAAGACACCAGTCCCGAGGTCATCGTCGACTTGGACTTAGGCCAAGCAGCCGGACTTACAACAATCAAACCGGTTGTAACCGAAGTGACGCTAGAGGAAGGCGTCATATTGGGTGACACACCCAGCAGGAGGTCAACCTCAGAGGCAAAGGTGGAATCAGATGCCGTAAGGACATTGACAGAGGCACTAAAGCGCCTCGTTATGTCACCCGAAGGTCCACCAATACCCAAACCTCCATCACGTCCTTATCGTGGGGATATCACGGAGGACCCCGTGCTCTTCATACACAGAATGGAAGAGTACCTGAGGCACTGCACGCTGGAAGTGCCAGAGGATGTGGACGAAGCAGTGCGTCCACACCTGGCAGGAGAGGCGGCCACATGGTATGAGTACTACATGGGCAGTTTCCTGTCGCCAGAGGACTTCGTACAGCGTTTCCGTGATGAATTCCTTAATCATCAACGAAGAACTGTATTGGAAACGGCTGTGTATGCCACCAGACAAACTACTGGTGAGGCCCCAGAGAAATTCATTTATAAAATGAAACAA
This sequence comes from Amphimallon solstitiale, assembly GCA_963170755.1. NCBI lineage: Eukaryota > Metazoa > Arthropoda > Insecta > Coleoptera > Scarabaeidae > Amphimallon > Amphimallon solstitiale. The sequence goes on along the minus strand of OY720676.1, from coordinate 100,503,294 downwards.
TTGTGTCTCCGGCTGAGGCCTAGCTGGCCCGAAGAAGAATTGGTTCTACACATCACTGATAGGATGAGTAAGGAAATGAACCTACAATTATTCCAGCTAGCTCCGAAAACCATGGGTGAACTGGAGAGACAATGCACCCGCTGGTCCCGGCTTAACGAGGCGGATAAGATCTGGGTCAAACAGACGAAAGGAAGGTCCCAAGCGACAGCTGTCCAGGAGGCAAAGCCGACGACGCGTCGCCCAGCTGAGGTAGCGTCCAGGAACCAAGAGCCTCGTGTAGTTGAGGAACGAACCCTTCCGAGGTGTTGGTTTTGCCCAGGTAGGCATATGAATCGGGACTGCCCGAAGCAGCCAAGAGAATTCGCCGTACGCCACCCACGTCCCCAACAGAACCAGGGGGAAGACAAAGGGGCCGCTCCACAGCAGTAACGGGGACGGCCCTCACCACAATGGATGGCGAAGGATCTACGCCATCCATTAGACTGCAGGTCAACGGCCAAGAGGTGGTGGCACTGATAGACACAGCTGCCACCAAGAACCTCATGAGGCCAGAATATATGACGGGTCGAGCTAGGGAGACACGACCAGTTACTTTTAATTGGATCCACGAGGAAGCCACCTTCCAGACTCATCACGAGGGCACACTGAAGGCCTCCTCCCGACAGTATAAGTTCACATGCACCGCGACAGTGGTGCCGAACATGCGAGCCGCTATCATCCTGGGGAGCCCTTGGCTCACGGAACACCAGGCAGTCATTGATATAGCAAGGAGATGCATGCATGTGGGCAAGGAAGGGAGACAGACCCTACACTTCACTGCGAGAGGACCACGGAAACGCCCTACCGGTACCATACATACAGAGACGGATACCACCACGTGGACGGCAGCGGATAAGCAGACCTTCCAACAAACCTTGAATGATTTCGGGGAACTTTTCGAGGAAGGAGAGGCTGTCACAACTACCGCCACCACGAAACACGAAATCCGGCTCTCCGATGATACACCGGTAAGAGTACCCACATATCGATACTCACCAGCCAAGAAACGTGTAATCGCCGAACAGATTGACAAAATGCTTGCAGCTGATGTAATCCGCGCTAGCCATAGCAATTACAGTTCGCCGATTGTCATCGTTAGTAAGAAAACTGGGGAGCCGAGATTCTGCGTGGATTTCCGCAAGCTGAACAGTAGGACAAAGGATGAGACCAGTGCCCTGCCTCCCATCCAGGAGTCACTCAAAGACTTGGGAACAGCGAAGGTGTTCTCCACGCTCGATATGCGGAATGGCTATTGGCAAATCGCCATGGAAGAGCAATCTAAGCGGTATACGGCGTTCACTACTCCGGATGGAGCAGCTTACGAGTTTAACGTCATGCCGTTTGGTCTTAAAGGCGCACCGACCACCTTCCAGAAACTCATGGTACAAGAAGTACTTGTGGGATACCTCCGTGAGTTTGCCATAGCCTACCTCGACGACATTATTGTATATTCCGAAAACATGGAGCAACATCAAAGGCACCTTCGATTGGTCTTTGAAAGATTGGCCCAACACGGCTTGAAGCTAAACCTGGGTAAATGTCACTTCGCCAGCCCAACTCTGGATTACCTAGGGCACGTAGTGACCGAGGAAGGAAACCATCCACAGACCGGGCATATTGAGGCGATCCAGGCCGCCGAGCCGCCCCGAACCCGAAAAAGCCTACGCAAATTCCTCGGGCTGATAAACTGGTTGCGAGACTACATCCAAGATTGCTCGAGGATAATGGCCCCGCTCACGGACCTACTATCCACGAGCCGACCCTACAAATGGACTCAGGAAGCAATGGGTGCCTTCCAGGCCGTGAAGGAGGCGGCATCAAAGCCTCTGAAACTTTACCGCCCAGATTTTGGAAGACCGTTCTGCCTGCAGACCGACGCCAGCGCGGTAGGTGCGTCCGCCGTCCTTTACCAGGAGGATGATGACCGTAGACACGTGGTAAGCTATGCTAGCCTACGATTTAATAAAGCCGAGCAGAGGTACCACATTAACGAGCAGGAATGCCTCGCAGTTATTTGGGCCATTAAGCGTTACCGTCCCTATCTAGAGGATAGGCCGTTCCTCTTGCGAACGGACAACAAGGCATTGACTTGGCTCCAGCAATTCAAGGAGACCAAGTCTAAACTAATGCGATGGTCTTTACTCCTACAGGAGTTTTCCTACAGAATAGAACATATTCCTGGTAGGGAGAACGAGTTACCGGACGCACTATCCCGATGCCCTGGAAATGACGAAACGCCCGCTGGTCTGGGTGACATCGAGAGGATGCTCCCTTACGAGACCACCGGAAATTCCGAAGCCCACTCCACGAACGAAATATTCGTCATCGAGGATGACGAGCCGTTGATGCACACCATTAGAGATGCACAACAAGTGGACCCACAGGCCTTGGAGATGGTGACCAACTTAAACAGAGACCCCGCCGCCCCGGAGCACCCGAACATAACCTTCAGAGATGGTCTACTGCGCTACCGATTAGGAGAGAAGTGGTTGATCTGGGTACCACCTACCGCCCGCGAGAGGGTGATGCACCAATACCACGATCATCCCACTGCCGGCCACCCAGGAGCGGAGGAGACACATCGAGCGATCCGAGAGCGCTTCTTTTGGAATAACCTCCAGACCCACGTTGCAGAACATGTGAAGACTTGCCGCATCTGTAATGCCTTCAAGAGAGGACCGCCCCAATCACCAGCCCCGTTGCGACCACACTCACCGAAACAGCCGTTTGAGGTGGTGTCGGTCGACATTGTGGGACCACTAACCGAGTCCCGAAGGAAAAACAAGTTCGGGATAGTCATCACGGACTTGTACTCTCGATGGACGGAAGCATGCGCAGTGAAGAGCGCCTCCAGTACCGCCGTCATCGAATTCCTGACCCAGGTGTTCCAAAGGTTTGGTTACCCAATGGCCATTTTGTCCGATAACGGCCCACAATTCACTTCGGTGGCATGGGACGCAGCCCTTAGAAAGTGGCAATGCTTACACTGGACCACCCCTATCTACCACCCCCGAGCCAATCCTGTCGAGAGAAGGAATCAGGAGCTGAAGAAGGGCCTTCGCGTCTTGATGGAAGGCGAGAATCCCGAGCAGTGGGATGACAGGCTGGACCAGGTACTGTTTAACCTGCGATGCCGACAAAACGCCGCAACAGGGTACTCCCCAGCAAAGGCCCTGTTCGGTTTCGAAATGCATCGACCCGGAGAATGGCGAGATCCGCAGGTAAACCCACCTGAACCCGCCGCAGAGCGGACCCGTCGAATACACGCCAATGAACTGAGGTATCGGGAACGAAGGTATGCCAATGCCAACGCCCCGATGCCACTTGAACTGAGGCCAGGCGAGTTCGTAATGGTGAAAGCCCACTTGCCCCCTGGCCAACCTTTCGGACCACGTTGGTTGGGACCGTACCCAGTGGTCGAAAACGCCGGCCCTACAGCTATTTGGGTCGAGCGTCCAGGCGCACGCCTAGTGAAGTTTCACTTGGACCAGGTACGGCCCATGCGACGACCCAACGTGGCCCCACCACACGGGCCACAAGACATAGCCCCACCCCAGGAGCCACCAGACATAGCTCCCCCAACACACGGGCCACGAGACATAGCCCCACCTAATGAGCCCCCTGAAGAGGTTCCTACACAGGACCCAGGCCGCCCACCCGGAGCAACTGGAAGCGCCCAGTGAATCACCCGTACGCTCCTCCCCCAGAACAAATCGCGAACACCCTCCTTCGCGTGTGTAGCTATAAGCGACCGTAAAGACTTTATTTAGGTTAAGTTTTAGTGTATGCTTAAACAGGTTTCGAACAGCGTCTTCCCCGGGAGCGGTCGAATTGTTACTCTACCGTTACCTGGGTGTGAACTAGCGACGTGTTCTAGGCTGAGTTAAAGCCTAAACCATTGTGTATCGTATACCTTCCCCCCCCTTTTTAGAACAAATCGCGAAACAACCCTCCTTCGCGTGTGTAGATGTAGGCGACCATAGAGACTTTATTTAAGGTTAATTTTAATGTGCTCAAACAAACCTCAAGCAACGTCTTCCCCGGGAGCGGTCGAATTGTTACCTTTGCCGTATCCTGGATACGAATTAAACGACGTGCTTGCGATAAATTTGAGCTAATAAACATTCTATATTATTGTAATTAATATTTACTAAGATTGTGCGGACTTAAAAATCATTTCGATCCGTGAAGGAAATTGTTATAAACAATTTCCACAAACGATGCACATTTCCCATATAATTCCCATATATTTCAAACAGTATTAATAAATATAATAATACTGAAATCTTTAACCAACCAAAACAGTCGTTATTGTGACCAATGATGAACTTACCGATCACAGGCTCCACCTACCAATTTTTCACCAATGCACTAAGTGGAAATTACTTGAATACATCTCACAGGCTCCACCCACTAGTTTTGTTCGAAAAATTATCAAGTGGAAAATATTTTACACGAGAAGCAAGAGCTTCTGACCAATCAAAAAGGTCGTTATTCTAACGAATAGAATGCGTCTTTGAAAGAACACCTGCATCAGCGTCATTTGTTTACGTCGTTGAAAATGTTATAAAAGGCCAAGAATTTTAGTATTAAATCAGTCGCTCTGAAGACTTAAAGCGACAACAGCCCCTTCTCTGGAGAGAACCCAACTTGCGACAAGCGACTTCAGAGCTGATACGACGATTTCTACGAGCAGGCCGAAGCGACTCGAAGCAATCCCGAGCGTTTCCGAGGCGAAGCCGAACATACCCGAGGAGAACTAAACACGTAGGACGATTTCTACGAGCAGGCCGAAGCGACTCGAAGCAATCCCGAGCGTTTCCGAGGCGAAGCCGAACATACCCGAGGAGAACTAAACACGTAGGACGATTTCTACGAGCAGGCCGAAGCGACTCGAAGCAATCCCGAGCGTTTCCGAGGCGAAGCCGAACATACCCGAGGAGAACGAAATACGTAGGACGACTTCTGCAAGCAAGCCGAAGCGACTCGAAGCAATCCCGAGCGTTTCCGAGGCAAAGCCGAACATACCCGAGGCGAACGAAAGACGTAGGACGACTTCTACGAGCCAGCCGAACGCAGCCGAAGCAAACCCGAACGTTTCCGAGGTGACCCGAAGATACCCGAAGACGTAGGAAGGCTTCCACGAACGAGACGAAGCAAACCCGAACGTTTCCGAGGTGACCCGAAGATACCCGAAGGCGTAGGAAGGCTTCCACGAACGAGACGAAGCAAACCCGAACATTTCCGAGGTGACCCGAAGATACCCGAAGGCGTAGGAAGGCTTCCACGAACGAGACGAAGCAAACCCGAACATTTCCGAGGTGACCCGAAGATACCCGAAGGCGTAGGAAGGCTTCCACGAACGAGACGAAGCAAACCCGAACATTTCCGAGGTAACCCGAAGATACCCGAAGACGAGGAAGGACCTAAAAAGTGACCCAACCAAAGAAAGGTTGTTGAACAAAGTGACCCAACCAAAAGAGAGGTTGTTGAACCAAAGTGACCCAACCAAAGAGAGGTTGTTGAACAAGTGACCCAACCAAAAGAGAGGTTGTTGAGCAAAGTGACCCAACCAAATACGAGAGGTTGTTGAAGTTGTGAGTGCCACTTAGTGCTTCAACAAAGATCCAGACCACGGAGTGTTTTCCAAGTGTAGGTCCTGTGCCGATACACCACCCAGTGACTTGTGACGTGTGGCTAAAGTGACCTCACGTCGTACCCATTGTTACAACCGTAAGTACTGAACTGATTCCTAAGCTTGCACGGTTGGCAATCTCAAGATAGCCCCGTCACGTCACTCAGAAGTAGTTAGTTGGTTTGGTACCCGAAGGCAGCCTTACCCATTCTAGGCGTTAATTGACTAGGTACCCCGAAGGGAGCCTTATCCCCTAGAACCCCAACTGAGTGTCTCAAATATCCCTCTCTATTTTAAACTGCCCGTATCTAGCGACCACCCCCCTTTGTCTTATCCCCCTGTGTGTGGGATCATTAGCCCTTTGGTCAAGGTGTCTCCATAACCAGTGTATATAATATCAATCTATGTAAATATCTCTTAACATTTAGTGTTGCCTTAAGCCATTTCTTTATAGTCCTGCGTGGCTATTGTTTTTAGTGACCGAGTTGTGGTAATAAATTCATGTGGTTTTATACAACTCTTTCATTAACCTTCGACACTAATATAAGCCCTATCCTGGAACACCCAGTGAATAAGTGTAGTGCGATCCCGAAGGAAGGACGCCACGTCTCCCCGTATTAGAGTACTACAGCTATAAGAGCTCAGGTAATTCGAATAACATTATTTTGAGTAATTCCTATAAGCTGAAAGGTAACATGTTTGTTACCTTTGCCGTATCCTGGATACGAATTAAACGACGTGCTTGCGATAAATTTGAGCTAATAAACATTCTATATTATTGTAATTAATATTTACTAAGGTTGTGCGGACTTAAAAATCATTTCGATCCGTGAATGAAATTGTTATAAACAATTTCCACAAACGATGCACATTTCCCATATATTTCAAACAGTATTAATAAATATAATAATACTGAAATCTTTAACCAACCAAAACAGTCGTTATTGTGACCAATGATGAACTTACCGATCACAGGCTCCACCTACCAATTTTTCACCAATGCACTAAGTGGAAATTACTTGAATACATCTCACAGGCTCCACCCACTAGTTTTGTTCGAAAAATTATCAAGTGGAAAATATTTTACACGAGAAGCAAGAGCTTCTGACCAATGAAAAAGGTCGTTATTCTAACGAATAGAATGCGTCTTTGAAAGAACACCTGCATCAGCGTCATTTGTTTACGTCGTTGAAAATGTTATAAAAGGCCAAGAATTTTAGTATTAAGTCAGTCGCCTCTACAGACTTAAAGCGACAACAGCCCCTTCTCTGGAGAGAACCGAACTTGCAACAAGCGACTTCCAAGCTGATACGACGATTTCTACGAGCAAGCCGAAGCGACTCGAAGCAATCCCGAGCGTTTCCGAGGCGAAGCCGAACATATCCGAGGAGAACTAAATACGTAGGACGACTTCTGCGAACAAGCCGAAGCGACTCGAAGCAATCCCGAGCGTTTCCGAGGCGAAGCCGAACATACCCGAGGAGAACTAAATACGTAGGACGACTTCTGCGAACAAGCCGAAGCGACTCGAAGCAATCCCGAGCGTTTCCGAGGCGAAGCCGAACATACCCGAGGAGAACGAAATACGTAGGACGACTTCTGCCAGCAAGCCGAAGCGACTCGAAGCAATCCCGAGCGCTTCCGAGGCAAAGCCGAACATACCCGAGGAGAACGAAATACGTAGGACGACTTCTGCAAGCAAGCCGAAGCGACTCGAAGCAATCCCGAGCGTTTCCGAGGCAAAGCCGAACATACCCGAGGAGAACGAAAGACGTAGGACGACTTCTACGAGCCAGCCGAACGCAGCCGAAGCAAACCCGAACGTTTCCGAGGTGACCCGAAGATACCCGAAGACGTAGGAAGGCTTCCACGAACGAGACGAAGCAAACCCGAACGTTTCCGAGGTGACCCGAAGATACCCGAAGGCGTAGGAAGGCTTCCACGAACGAGACGAAGCAAACCCGAACGTTTCCGAGGTGACCCGAAGATACCCGAAGGCGTAGGAAGGCTTCCACGAACGAGACGAAGCAAACCCGAACATTTCCGAGGTAACCCGAAGATACCCGAAGACGAGGAAGGACCTAAAAAGTGACCCAACCAAAGAAAGGTTGTTGAACAAAGTGACCCAACCAAAGAGAGGTTGTTGAACAAAGTGACCCAACCAAAGAGAGGTTGTTGAACCAAAGTGACCCAACCAAAGAGAGGTTGTTGAACAAGTGACCCAACCAAAAGAGAGGTTGTTGAACAAAGTGACCCAACCAAATACGAGAGGTTGTTGAAGTTGTGAGTGCCACTTAGTGCTTCAACAACGGAGTGTTATCCAAGTGTAGGTCCTGTGCCGATACACCACCCCAGTGACTTGTGACGTGTGGCTAAAGTGACCTCACGTCGTACCCATTGTTACAACCGTAAGTACTGAACTGATTCCTAAGCTTGCACGGTTGGCAATCTCAAGATAGCCCCGTCACGTCACTCAGAAGTAGTTAGTTGGTTTGGTACCCGAAGGCAGCCTTACCCATTCTAGGCGTTAATTGACTAGGTACCCCGAAGGGAGCCTTATCCCCTAGAACCCCAACTGAGTGTCTCAAATATCCCTCTCTATTTTTTTAAACTGCCAGTATCTAGCGACCACCCCCCTTTGTCTTATTCCCCTGTGTGTGGGATCATTAGCCCTTTGGTCAAGGTGTCTCCATAACCAGTGTATATAATATCAATCTATGTAAATATCTCTTAATATTTAGTGTTGCCTTAAGCCATTTCTTTATAGTCCTGCGTGGCTATTGTTTTTAGTGACCGAGTTGTGGTAATAAATTCATGTGGTTTTATACAACTCTTTCATTAACCTTCGACACTAATATAAGCCCTATCCTGGAACACCCAGTGAATAAGTGTAGTGCGATCCCGAAGGAAGGACGCCACGTCTCCCCGTAATAGAGTACTACAGCTATAAGAGCTCAGGTAATTCGAATAACATTATTTTGAGTAATTCCTATAAGCTGAAAGGTAACATTTTGGCGCCCAACGTGGGGCAAAGTTTCGTAACCTAAAAACGGAAACTTTCGGTGCAGAAAGCACCGACGAACGTGGGGAGACAATGGCTCCTAGAGGCCCGAAATCTCTGAGGAGAAGGGAATCCCGCAAAAATCAGTCGAGTGGATCTGACCGATCACCTTCCCCTACAAAATCATCACCAAAAACTGACAACCCGACAAGTCAAATGGCCACCTTGCTAAATGAGTTCAGATTACTGGGAACTCGACTGGAAGTCTTGGAGGGGAGAAAACCCGTTGCACAAGACACCAGTCCTGAGGTCATCGTCGACTTGGACTTAGGCCAAGCAGCCGGACTTACAACAATCAAACCGGTTGTAACCGAAGTGACGCTAGAGGAAGGCGTCATATTGGGTGACACACCCAGCAGGAGGTCAACCTCAGAGGCAAAGGTGGAATCAGATGCCGTAAGGACATTGACAGAGGCACTAAAGCGCCTCGTTATGTCACCCGAAGGTCCACCAATACCCAAACCTCCATCACGTCCTTACCGTGGAGATATCACGGAGGACCCCGTGCTCTTCATACAAAGAATGGAAGAGTACCTAAGGCACTGCACGCTGGAAGTGCCAGAGGATGTGGACGAAGCAGTGCGTCCACACCTGGCAGGAGAGGCGGCCACATGGTATGAGTACTACATGGGCAGTTTCCTGTCGCCAGAGGACTTTGTACAGCGTTTCCGTGATGAATTCCTTAATCATCAACGGAGAACTGTATTGGAAACGGCTGTGTATGCCACCAGACAAACTACTGGTGAGGCCCCAGAGAAATTCATTTATAAAATGAAACAATTGTGTCTCCGGCTGAGGCCTAGCTGGCCCGAAGAAGAATTGGTTCTACACATCACTGATAGGATGAGTAAGGAAATGAACCTACAATTATTCCAGCTAGCTCCGAAAACCATGGGTGAACTGGAGAGACAATGCACCCGCTGGTCCCGGCTTAACGAGGCGGATAAGATCTGGGTCAAACAGACGAAAGGTAGGCCCCAAGCGACAGCTGCCCAAGAGGCAAAGCCGACGACGCGTCGCCCAGCCGAGGGAGTGTCTAGAAACCAAGAGCCCCGTGCAGTTGAGGAACGAACCCTTCCAAGGTGTTGGTTCTGCCCGGGGAGGCATATGAATCGGGACTGCCCAAAGCAGCCGAGAGAATTCGCCGTACGCCACCCACGTCCCCAACAGAACCAGGGGGAAGACAAAAGGGCCGCTCCACAGCAGTAACGGGGACGGCCCTCACCACAATGGATGGCGAAGGATCTACGCCATCCATTAGACTGCAGGTCAACGGCCAAGAGGTGGTGGCGCTGATAGACACAGCTGCCACCAAGAACCTCATGAGGCCAGAATATATGACGGGTCGAGCTAGGGAGACACGACCAGTTACCTTTAATTGGATCCACGAAGAAGCCACCTTCCAGACTCATCACGAGGGCACACTGAAGGCCTCCTCCCGACAGTATAAGTTCACATGCACCGCGACAGTGGTGCCGAACATGCGAGCCGCTATCATCCTGGGGAGCCCTTGGCTCACGGAACACCAGGCAGTCATTGATATAGCAAGGAGATGCATGCATGTGGGCAAGGAAGGGAGACAGACCTTACACTTTACTGCGAGAGGTCCACGGAAACGCCCTACCGGAACCATACATACAGAGACGGATACCACCACGTGGACGGCAGCGGATAAGCAGACCTTCCAACAAACCTTGAATGATTTCGGGGAACTTTTCGAGGAAGGAGAGGCTGTCACAACTACCGCCACTACGAAACATGAAATCCGGCTCTCCGATGACACACCGGTAAGAGTACCCACATATCGATACTCACCAGCCAAGAAACGTGTAATCGCCGAACAGATTGACAAAATGCTGGCAGCTGACGTAATCCGCGCTAGCCATAGCAATTACAGTTCGCCGATTGTCATCGTTAGTAAGAAAACTGGGGAGCCGAGATTCTGCGTGGATTTCCGCAAGCTGAACAGTAGGACAAAGGATGAGACCAGTGCCCTGCCTCCCATACAGGAGTCACTCAAGGACTTGGGAACAGCGAAGGTGTTCTCCACGCTCGATATGCGGAATGGCTATTGGCAAATCGCAATGGAAGAGAAATCTAAGCGGTATACGGCGTTCACTACTCCGGATGGAGCAGCTTACGAGTTTAACGTCATGCCGTTTGGTCTTAAAGGCGCACCGACCACCTTCCAGAAACTCATGGTACAAGAAGTACTTGTGGGATACCTCCGTGAGTTTGCCATAGCCTACCTCGACGACATCATCGTATATTCAGAAAACGTGGAGCAACATCAAAGGCACCTTCGGCTGGTCTTTGAAAGATTGGCCCAACACGGCTTGAAGCTAAACCTGGGTAAATGTCACTTCGCCAGCCCCACTCTGGATTACCTAGGGCACGTAGTGACCGAGGAAGGAAACCATCCACAGACCGGGCATATTGAGGCGATCCAGGCCGCCGAGCCGCCCCGTACCCGGAAAAGCCTACGCAAGTTCCTCGGGTTGATAAACTGGTTGCGAGACTACATCCAGGATTGCTCGAGGATAATGGCCCCGCTCACGGACCTACTATCCACGAGCCGACCCTACAAATGGACTCAGGAAGCAATGGGTGCCTTCCAGGCCGTGAAGGAGGCGGCATCAAAGCCTCTGAAACTTTACCGCCCAGATTTTGGAAGACCGTTCTGCCTGCAGACCGACGCCAGCGCAGTAGGTGCGTCCGCCGTCCTCTACCAGGAGGATAATGACCGTAGACACGTGGTAAGCTATGCTAGCCTACGATTTAATAAAGCCGAGCAGAGGTACCACATTAACGAGCAGGAGTGCCTCGCAGTTATTTGGGCCATTAAGCGTTACCGTCCCTATCTGGAGGATAGGCCGTTCCTCTTGCGAACGGACAACAAGGCATTGACTTGGCTCCAGCAATTTAAGGAGACCAAGTCTAAACTAATGCGATGGTCTTTACTCCTACAGGAGTTTTCCTACAGAATAGAACATATTCCTGGTAGGGAGAACGAGTTACCGGACGCACTATCCCGATGCCCTGGAAATGACGAAACGCCCGCTGGTCTGGGTGACATCGAGAGGATGCTCCCTTACGAGACCACCGGAAATTCCGAAGCCCACTCCACGAACGAAATATTCGTCATCGAGGATGACGAGCCGTTGATGCACACCATTAGAGATGCACAACAAGTGGACCCACAGGCCTTGGAGATGGTGACCAACTTAAACAGAGACCCCGCCGCCCCGGAGCACCCGAACATAACCTTCAGAGATGGTCTACTGCGCTACCGATTAGGAGAGAAGTGGTTGATCTGGGTACCACCTACCGCCCGCGAGAGGGTGATGCACCAATACCACGATCATCCCACTGCCGGCCACCCAGGAGCGGAGGAGACACATCGAGCGATCCGAGAGCGCTTCTTTTGGAATAACCTCCAGACCCACGTTGCAGAACATGTGAAGACTTGCCGCATCTGTAATGCCTTCAAGAGAGGACCGCCCCAATCACCAGCCCCGTTGCGACCACACTCACCGAAACAGCCGTTTGAGGTGGTGTCGGTCGACATTGTGGGACCACTAACCGAGTCCCGAAGGAAAAACAAGTTCGGGATAGTCGTCACGGACTTGTACTCTCGATGGACGGAAGCATGCGCAGTGAAGAGCGCCTCCAGTACCGCCGTCATCGAATTCCTGACCCAGGTGTTCCAAAGGTTTGGTTACCCAATGGCCATTTTGTCCGATAACGGCCCACAATTCACTTCGGTGGCATGGGACGCAGCCCTTAGAAAGTGGCAATGCTTACACTGGACCACCCCTATCTACCACCCCCGAGCCAATCCTGTCGAGAGAAGGAATCAGGAGCTGAAGAAGGGCCTTCGCGTCTTGATGGAAGGCGAGAATCCCGAGCAGTGGGATGACAGGCTGGACCAGGTACTGTTTAACCTGCGATGCCGACAGAACGCCGCAACAGGGTACTCCCCAGCAAAGGCCCTGTTCGGTTTCGAAATGCATCGACCCGGAGAATGGCGAGATCCGCAGGTAAACCCACCTGAACCCGCCGCAGAGCGGACCCGTCGAATACATGCGAATGAACTGAGGTATCGGGAACGTAGGTATGCTAATGCCAACGCCCCGATGCCACTTGAACTGAGGCCAGGCGAGTTCGTAATGGTGAAAGCCCACTTGCCCCCTGGCCAACCTTTCGGACCACGTTGGTTGGGACCGTACCCAGTGGTCGAAAACGCCGGCCCTACAGCTATTTGGGTCGAGCGTCCAGGCGCACGCCTAGTGAAGTTTCACTTGGACCAGGTACGGCCCATGCGACGACCCAACGTGGCCCCACCACACGGGCCACAAGACATAGCCCCACCCCAGGAGCCACCAGACATAGCTCCCCCAACACACGGGCCACGAGACATAGCCCCACCTAATGAGCCCCCTGAAGAGGTTCCTACACAGGACCCAGGCCGCCCACCCGGAGCAACTGGAAGCGCCCAGTGAATCACCCGTACGCTCCTCCCCCAGAACAAATCGCGAACACCCTCCTTCGCGTGTGTAGCTATAAGCGACCGTAAAGACTTTATTTAGGTTAAGTTTTAGTGTGTGCTTAAACAGGTTTCGAACAGCGTCTTCCCCGGGAGCGGTCGAATTGTTACTCTACCGTTACCTGGGTGTGAACTAGCGACGTGTTCTAGGCTGAGTTAAAGCCTAAACCATTGTGTATCGTATACCTTCCCCCCCCTTTTTAGAACAAATCGCGAAACAACCCTCCTTCGCGTGTGTAGATGTAGGCGACCATAGAGACTTTATTTAAGGTTAATTTTAATGTGCTCAAACAAACCTCAAGCAACGTCTTCCCCGGGAGCGGTCGAATTGTTACCTTTGCCGTATCCTGGATACGAATTAAACGACGTGCTTGCGATAAATTTGAGCTAATAAACATTCTATATTATTGTAATTAATATTTACTAAGGTTGTGCGGACTTAAAAATCATTTCGATCCGTGAATGAAATTGTTATAAACAATTTCCACAAACGATGCACATTTCCCATATATTTCAAACAGTATTAATAAATATAATAATACTGAAATCTTTAACCAACCAAAACAGTCGTTATTGTGACCAATGATGAACTTACCGATCACAGGCTCCACCTACCAATTTTTCACCAATGCACTAAGTGGAAATTACTTGAATACATCTCACAGGCTCCACCCACTAGTTTTGTTCGAAAAATTATCAAGTGGAAAATATTTTACACGAGAAGCAAGAGCTTCTGACCAATGAAAAAGGTCGTTATTCTAACGAATAGAATGCGTCTTTGAAAGAACACCTGCATCAGCGTCATTTGTTTACGTCGTTGAAAATGTTATAAAAGGCCAAGAATTTTAGTATTAAGTCAGTCGCCTCTACAGACTTAAAGCGACAACAGCCCCTTCTCTGGAGAGAACCGAACTTGCAACAAGCGACTTCCAAGCTGATACGACGATTTCTACGAGCAAGCCGAAGCGACTCGAAGCAATCCCGAGCGTTTCCGAGGCGAAGCCGAACATATCCGAGGAGAACTAAATACGTAGGACGACTTCTGCGAACAAGCCGAAGCGACTCGAAGCAATCCCGAGCGTTTCCGAGGCAAAGCCGAACATACCCGAGGAGAACTAAATACGTAGGACGACTTCTGCGAACAAGCCGAAGCGACTCGAAGCAATCCCGAGCGTTTCCGAGGCGAAGCCGAACATACCCGAGGAGAACGAAATACGTAGGACGACTTCTGCCAGCAAGCCGAAGCGACTCGAAGCAATCCCGAGCGCTTCCGAGGCAAAGCCGAACATACCCGAGGAGAACGAAATACGTAGGACGACTTCTGCAAGCAAGCCGAAGCGACTCGAAGCAATCCCGAGCGTTTCCGAGGCAAAGCCGAACATACCCGAGGAGAACGAAAGACGTAGGACGACTTCTACGAGCCAGCCGAACGCAGCCGAAGCAAACCCGAACGTTTCCGAGGTGACCCGAAGATACCCGAAGACGTAGGAAGGCTTCCACGAACGAGACGAAGCAAACCCGAACGTTTCCGAGGTGACCCGAAGATACCCGAAGGCGTAGGAAGGCTTCCACGAACGAGACGAAGCAAACCCGAACGTTTCCGAGGTGACCCGAAGATACCCGAAGGCGTAGGAAGGCTTCCACGAACGAGACGAAGCAAACCCGAACATTTCCGAGGTAACCCGAAGATACCCGAAGACGAGGAAGGACCTAAAAAGTGACCCAACCAAAGAAAGGTTGTTGAACAAAGTGACCCAACCAAAGAGAGGTTGTTGAACAAAGTGACCCAACCAAAGAGAGGTTGTTGAACCAAAGTGACCCAACCAAAGAGAGGTTGTTGAACAAGTGACCCAACCAAAAGAGAGGTTGTTGAACAAAGTGACCCAACCAAATACGAGAGGTTGTTGAAGTTGTGAGTGCCACTTAGTGCTTCAACAACGGAGTGTTATCCAAGTGTAGGTCCTGTGCCGATACACCACCCCAGTGACTTGTGACGTGTGGCTAAAGTGACCTCACGTCGTACCCATTGTTACAACCGTAAGTACTGAACTGATTCCTAAGCTTGCACGGTTGGCAATCTCAAGATAGCCCCGTCACGTCACTCAGAAGTAGTTAGTTGGTTTGGTACCCGAAGGCAGCCTTACCCATTCTAGGCGTTAATTGACTAGGTACCCCGAAGGGAGCCTTATCCCCTAGAACCCCAACTGAGTGTCTCAAATATCCCTCTCTATTTTTTTAAACTGCCAGTATCTAGCGACCACCCCCCTTTGTCTTATTCCCCTGTGTGTGGGATCATTAGCCCTTTGGTCAAGGTGTCTCCATAACCAGTGTATATAATATCAATCTATGTAAATATCTCTTAATATTTAGTGTTGCCTTAAGCCATTTCTTTATAGTCCTGCGTGGCTATTGTTTTTAGTGACCGAGTTGTGGTAATAAATTCATGTGGTTTTATACAACTCTTTCATTAACCTTCGACACTAATATAAGCCCTATCCTGGAACACCCAGTGAATAAGTGTAGTGCGATCCCGAAGGAAGGACGCCACGTCTCCCCGTAATAGAGTACTACAGCTATAAGAGCTCAGGTAATTCGAATAACATTATTTTGAGTAATTCCTATAAGCTGAAAGGTAACATGTTCGGCGTTTTGTTGTCGGTGCGTCCACGGGTTGTGTTTCGGTAGAGGTGCTTCTATGTACGTCGGTTGAGAGATGGTTCTGTTCGGGTTTCTCGGGCAGTTGACCCAGGCCGCCGTGTGATTTCCAGCGCAGTTTGCGCACTTTGCCGGAGTTTCCCTTGGTTTCTTGCATATGTGGGTAGAATGTCCCTCCCCGCATTTCATGCAGGTGTATTGGGAAAAGCAATTTTCTTGAATGTGTCCGAAGCGTTGACACTTGTGGCACTGGATAATTCGAGATTTTCTCTTTAGCGGTTCTGCGGTAATTTGTATACCGCAGCATTCTTTTAAATTGAAAATGATGTTTTTAAATTCTCTGTTTACACTCACTAGAATTAGGGGGGCTGGACGGTTGTATTTGCCCGTCATTCTAGTGATGTTTTGTGTTGTAATACCGTTTGCGGCGAGATCTGTTTTGATGTCGTCTATCGTCATTTCTACTGGTACGCCTCGGAGGACTGCTTTTGTCGGTTTTTTGTAGTTCGGATTGAATGTGTAGAAGTCTGTTTGATTGTCTTGAAGCACTTTGTGCAGTTTATGATATTCTGTCTCTGTAGCTGGCACGATACGGATGCCCGAGCGTACTAGTTTATTTTGGGTGGTATTGATGTTATTTTCTTTGAGTATTTCACGCAGCTGTGGCCATTTGCTTGTGTCTGTTGCGACTATAGGCGTAACGCGTTTTTTGTTTGTGTTGTTCGGCTGATTTGTTCTTTCTGATGGTTGAGGATTATCGGTGGGTGATTTAACTTCTGTATTTTCTATGTTTTCGTTAATTTCTTCTGTGTCCATGTTGTCTGATTGTAGAGGTTCGAATCGGTTTTTGGTAGCTATCGGCTTCTTGTTAGTTTCTAGTCTAATTCTTTTAACACTTTTGATTAACTTGAGGGGATTTTTCGGGGGTGTGAACCCCTCGTTGTCCGTCTTTTCATTTGCAGGGAGTCCCTGTACTAACATTTCTGTGTGCTTAGTAACCGGAGTTACCGATGACTGTGAGGATGATTGTAGCGGTTGAAACACTAGCTGTTGTAATTCTGTCGGTGTCTGAGGGTTGGCCGGTGTTGCTTGCCCTTCCTGTTGTTTTTTGAACGATTCGGTTATTATCTTGAAAGTACGATTCAGTTCCTCTATTGTGATGTTCGGGTTTACCAAGCTTTGTACGTATCGTTCAGCTGGGGGTATGCCGCCATTCGCGGCTTTCTCGTCGTCGCTATCGCTGTCGGACAGCATACTGTGGCGGTAACTTAACTATAAACGTCCTGTTACCTTTGCCGTATCCTGGATACGAATTAAACGACGTGCTTGCGATAAATTTGAGCTAATAAACATTCTATATTATTGTAATTAATATTTACTAAGATTGTGCGGACTTAAAAATCATTTCGATCCGTGAATGAAATTGTTATAAACAATTTCCACAAACGATGCACATTTCTCATATAATTCCCATATATTTCAAACAGTATTAATAAATATAATAATACTGAAATCTTTAACCAACCAAAACAGTCGTTATTGTGACCAATGATGAACTTACCGATCACAGGCTCCACCTACCAATTTTTTCACCAATGCACTAAGTGGAAATTACTGAATACATCTCACAGGCTCCACCCACTAGTTTTGTTCGAAAAATTATCAAGTGGAAAATATTTTACACGAGAAGCAAGAGCTTCTGACCAATGAAAAAGGTCGTTATTCTAACGAATAGAATGCGTCTTTGAAAGAACACCTGCATCAGCGTCATTTGTTTACGTCGTTGAAAATGTTATAAAAGGCCAAGAATTTTAGTATTAAGTCAGTCGCCTCTACAGACTTAAAGCGACAACAGCCCCTTCTCTGGAGAGAACCGAACTTGCAACAAGCGACTTCCAAGCTGATACGACGATTTCTACGAGCAAGCCGAAGCGACTCGAAGCAATCCCGAGCGTTTCCGAGGCGAAGCCGAACATACCCGAGGAGAACTAAATACGTAGGACGACTTCTGCGAACAAGCCGAAGCGACTCGAAGCAATCCCGAGCGTTTCCGAGGCGAAGCCGAACATACCCGAGGAGAACTAAATACGTAGGACGACTTCTGCGAACAAGCCGAAGCGACTCGAAGCAATCCCGAGCGTTTCCGAGGCGAAGCCGAACATACCCGAGGAGAACGAAATACGTAGGACGACTTCTGCCAGCAAGCCGAAGCGACTCGAAGCAATCCCGAGCGTTTCCGAGGCAAAGCCGAACATACCCGAGGAGAACGAAAGACGTAGGACGACTTCTACGAGCCAGCCGAACGCAGCCGAAGCAAACCCGAACGTTTCCGAGGTGACCCGAAGATACCCGAAGACGTAGGAAGGCTTCCACGAACGAGACGAAGCAAACCCGAACGTTTCCGAGGTGACCCGAAGATACCCGAAGGCGTAGGAAGGCTTCCACGAGCGAGACGAAGCAAACCCGAACGTTTCCGAGGTGACCCGAAGATACCCGAAGGCGTAGGAAGGCTTCCACGAACGAGACAAAGCAAACCCGAACATTTCCGAGGTAACCCGAAGATACCCGAAGACGAGGAAGGACCTAAAAAGTGACCCAACCAAAGAAAGGTTGTTGAACAAAGTGACCCAACCAAAGAGAGGTTGTGAACAAAGTGACCCAACCAAAGAGAGGTTGTGAACAAAGTGACCCAACCAAAGAGAGGTTGTGAACAAAGTGACCCAACCAAATACGAGAGGTTGTTGAAGTTGTGAGTGCCACTTAGTGCTTCAACAAAGATCCAGATCACGGAGTGTTATCCAAGTGTAGGTCCTGTGCCGATACACCACCCAGTGACTTGTGACGTGTGGCTAAAGTGACCTCACGTCGTACCCATTGTTACAACCGTAAGTACTGAACTGATTCCTAAGCTTGCACGGTTGGCAATCTCAAGATAGCCCCGTCACGTCACTCAGAAGTAGTTAGTTGGTTTGGTACCCGAAGGCAGCCTTACCCATTCTAGGCGTTAATTGACTAGGTACCCCGAAGGGAGCCTTATCCCCTAGAACCCCAACTGAGTGTCTCAAATATCCCTCTCTATTTTAAACTGCCAGTATCTAGCGACCACCCCCTTTGTCTTATCCCCCTGTGTGTGGGATCATTAGCCCTTTGGTCAAGGTGTCTCCATAACCAGTGTATATAATATCAATCTATGTAAATATCTCTTAATATTTAGTGTTGCCTTAAGCCATTTATTTATAGTCCTGCGTGGCTATTGTTTTTAGTGACCGAGTTGTGGTAATAAATTCATGTGGTTTTATACAACTCTTTCATTAACCTTCGACACTAATATAAGCCCTATCCTGGAACACCCAGTGAATAAGTGTAGTGCGATCCCGAAGGAAGGACGCCACGTCTCCCCGTTTTAGAGTACTACAGCTATAAGAGCTCAGGTAATTCGAATAACATTATTTTGAGTAATTCCTATAAGCTGAAAGGTAACATTTTGGCGCGCCAACGTGAGTGGCAAAGTTTCGTAACCTAAAAACGGAAACTTTCGGTGCAGAAAGCACCGACGAACGTGGGGAGACAATGGCTCCTAGAGGCCCGAAATCTCTGAGGAGAAGGGAATCCCGCAAAAATCAGTCGAGTGGATCTGACCGATCACCTTCCCCTACAAAATCATCACCAAAAACTGACAACCCGACAAGTCAAATGGCCACCTTACTAAAAGAGTTCAGATTACTGGGAACTCGACTGGAAGTCTTGGAGGGGAGAAAACCCGTTGCACAAGACACCAGTCCTGAGGTCATCGTCGACTTGGATTTAGGCCAAGCAGCCGGACTTACAGCAATTAAACCGGTTATAACCGAAACGACTCTAGAGGAAGGCGTCATATTGGGTGACACACCCAGCAGGAGGTCAACCTCAGAGGCAAAGGTAGAGTCAGATGCCGTAAGGACATTGACAGAGGCACTAAAGCGCCTCGTTATGTCGCCCGAAGGTCCATCAATACCCAAACCTCCATCACGTCCTTACCGTGGAGATATCACGGAGGACCCCGTGCTCTTCATACAAAGGATGGAAGAGTACCTAAGGCACTGCACGCTGGAAGTGCCAGAGGATGTGGACGAAGCAGTGCGTCCACACCTGGCAGGAGAGGCGGCAACGTGGTACGAGTACTACATGGGCAGTTTCCTGTCGCCGGAGGACTTCGTACAGCGTTTCCGTGATGAATTCCTTAATCATCAACGGAGAACTGTATTGGAGACGGCTGTGTATGCCACCAGACAAACTACTGGTGAGGCCCCAGAGAAATTCATTTATAAAATGAAACAATTGTGTCTCCGGCTGAGGCCTAGCTGGCCCGAGGAAGAATTGGTTCTACACATCACTGATAGGATGAGTAAGGAAATGAACTTACAATTATTCCAGCTAGCTCCGAAAACCATGGGTGAACTGGAGAGACAATGCACCCGCTGGTCCCGGCTTAACGAGGCGGATAAGATCTGGGTCAAACAGACGAAAGGAAGGTCCCAAGCGACAGCTGTCCAGGAGGCAAAGCCGACGACGCGTCGCCCAGCTGAGGTAGCGTCCAGGAACCAAGAGCCTCGTGTAGTTGAGGCACGTACCCTGCCGAGGTGTTGGTTTTGCCCGGGGAGGCACATGAATCGGGACTGCCCGAAGCAGCCAAGAGAATTCGCCGTACGCCACCCACGTCCCCAACAGAACCAGGGGGAAGACAAAGGGGCCGCTCCACCGCAGTAACGGGAACGGCCCTCACCACAATGGATGGCGAAGGATCTACGCCATCCATTAGACTGCAGGTCAACGGCCAAGAGGTGGTGGCACTGATAGACACAGCTGCCACCAAGAACCTCATGAGGCCAGAATATATGACGGGTCGAGCTAGGGAGACACGACCAGTTACATTTAATTGGATCCACGAAGAAGCCACCTTCCAGACTCATCACGAGGGCACACTGAAGGCCTCCTCCCGACAGTATAAGTTCACATGCACCGCGACAGTGGTACCGAACATGCGAGCCGCTATCATCCTGGGGAGCCCTTGGCTCACGGAACACCAGGCAGTCATAGATATAGCAAGGAGATGCATGCATGTGGGTAAGGAAGGGAGACAGACCCTACACTTCACTGCGAGAGGTCCACGGAAACGCCCTACCGGAACCATACATACAGAGACGGATACCACCACGTGGACGGCAGCGGATAAGCAGACCTTCCAACAAACCTTGAATGATTTCGGGGAACTTTTCGAGGAAGGAGAGGCTGTCACAACTACCGCCACCACGAAACATGAAATCCGGCTCTCCGATGACACACCGGTAAGAGTACCCACATATCGATACTCACCAGCCAAGAAACGTGTAATCGCCGAACAGATTGACAAAATGCTTGCAGCTGATGTAATCCGCGCTAGCCATAGCAATTACAGTTCGCCGATTGTCATCGTTAGTAAGAAAACTGGGGAGCCGAGATTCTGCGTGGATTTCCGCAAGCTGAACAGTAGGACAAAGGATGAGACCAGTGCCCTGCCTCCCATCCAGGAGTCACTCAAAGACTTGGGAACAGCGAAGGTGTTCTCCACGCTCGATATGCGGAATGGCTATTGGCAAATCGCCATGGAAGAGCAATCTAAGCGGTATACGGCGTTCACTACTCCGGATGGAGCAGCTTACGAGTTTAACGTCATGCCGTTTGGTCTTAAAGGCGCACCGACCACCTTCCAGAAACTCATGGTACAAGAAGTACTTGTGGGATACCTCCGTGAGTTTGCCATAGCCTACCTCGACGACATTATTGTATATTCCGAAAACATGGAGCAACATCAAAGGCACCTTCGATTGGTCTTTGAAAGATTGGCCCAACACGGTTTGAAGTTAAACCTGGGTAAATGTCACTTCGCCAGCCCAACTCTGGATTACCTAGGGCACGTAGTGACCGAGGAAGGAAACCATCCACAGACAGGGCATATTGAGGCGATACAGGCCGCCGAGCCACCCCGTACCCGGAAAAGCCTACGCAAGTTCCTCGGGTTGATAAACTGGTTGCGAGACTACATCCAGGATTGCTCGAGGATAATGGCCCCGCTCACGGACCTACTATCCACGAGCCGACCCTACAAATGGACTCAAGAAGCAATGGGTGCCTTCCAGGCCGTGAAGGAGGCGGCATCAAAGCCTCTGAAACTTTACCGCCCAGATTTTGGAAGACCGTTCTGCCTGCAGACCGACGCCAGCGCGGTAGGTGCGTCCGCCGTCCTCTACCAGGAGGATGATGACCGTAGACACGTGGTAAGCTATGCTAGCCTACGATTTAATAAAGTCGAGCAGAGGTACCACATTAACGAGCAGGAATGCCTCGCAGTTATTTGGGCCATTAAGCGTTACCGTCCCTATCTAGAGGATAGGCCGTTCCTCTTGCGAACGGACAACAAGGCATTGATTTGGCTCCAGCAATTCAAGGAGACCAAGTCTAAACTAATGCGATGGTCTTTACTCCTACAGGAGTTTTCCTACAGAATAGAACATATTCCTGGTAGGGAGAACGAGTTACCGGACGCACTATCCCGATGCCCTGGAAATGACGAAACGCCCGCTGGTCTGGGTGACATCGAGAGGATGCTTCCTTACGAGACCACCGGAAATTTCGAAGCCCACTCCGCGAACGAAATATTCGTCATCGAGGATGACGAACCGTTGATGCACACCATTAGAGATGCACAACAAGTGGACCCACAGGCCTTGGAGATGGTGACCAATTTAAACAGAGACCCCGCCGCCCCGGAACACCCGAACATAACCTTCAGAGATGGTCTACTGCGCTACCGATTAGGAGAGAAGTGGTTGATCTGGGTACCACCTACCGCCCGCGAGAGGGTGATGCACCAATACCACGATCATCCCACTGCCGGCCACCCAGGAGCGGAGGAGACACATCGAGCGATCCGAGAGCGCTTCTTTTGGAATAACCTCCAGACCCACGTTGCAGAACATGTGAAGACTTGCCGCATCTGTAATGCCTTCAAGAGAGGACCGCCCCAATCACCAGCCCCGTTGCGACCACACTCACCGAAACAGCCGTTTGAGGTGGTGTCGGTCGACATCGTGGGACCACTAACCGAGTCCCGAAGGAAAAACAAGTTCGGGATAGTTATCACGGACTTGTACTCTCGATGGACGGAAGCATGCGCAGTGAAGAGCGCCTCCAGTACCGCCGTCATCGAATTCCTGACCCAGGTGTTCCAAAGGTTTGGTTACCCAATGGCCATTTTGTCCGATAACGGCCCACAATTCACTTCGGTGGCATGGGACGCAGCCCTTAGAAAGTGGCAATGCTTACACTGGACCACCCCTATCTACCACCCCCGAGCCAATCCTGTCGAGAGAAGGAATCAGGAGCTGAAGAAGGGCCTTCGCGTCTTGATGGAAGGCGAGAATCCCGAGCAGTGGGATGACAGGCTGGACCAGGTACTGTTTAACCTGCGATGCCGACAAAACGCCGCAACAGGGTACTCCCCAGCAAAGGCCCTGTTCGGTTTCGAAATGCATCGACCCGGAGAATGGCGAGATCCGCAGGTAAACCCACCTGAACCCGCCGCAGAGCGGACCCGTCGAATACACGCCAATGAACTGAGGTATCGGGAACGAAGGTATGCCAATGCCAACGCCCCGATGCCACTTGAACTGAGGCCAGGCGAGTTCGTAATGGTGAAAGCCCACTTGCCCCCTGGCCAACCTTTCGGACCACGTTGGTTGGGACCGTACCCAGTGGTCGAAAACGCCGGCCCTACAGCTATTTGGGTCGAGCGTCCAGGCGCACGCCTAGTGAAGTTTCACTTGGACCAGGTACGGCCCATGCGACGACCCAACGTGGCCCCACCACACGGGCCACAAGACATAGCCCCACCCCAGGAGCCACCAGACATAGCTCCCCCAACACACGGGCCACGAGACATAGCCCCACCTAATGAGCCCCTGAAGAGGTTCCTACACAGGACCCAGGCCGCCCACCCGGAGCAACTGGAAGCGCCCAGTGAATCACCCGTACGCTCCTCCCCCAGAACAAATCGCGAACACCCTCCTTCGCGTGTGTAGCTATAAGCGACCGTAAAGACTTTATTTAGGTTAAGTTTTAGTGTGTGCTTAAACAGGTTTCGAACAGCGTCTTCCCCGGGAGCGGTCGAATTGTTACTCTACCGTTACCTGGGTGTGAACTAGCGACGTGTTCTAGGCTGAGTTAAAGCCTAAACCATTGTGTATCGTATACCCCCCCCCTTTTTAGAACAAATCGCGAAACAACCCTCCTTCGCGTGTGTAGATGTAGGCGACCATAGAGACTTTATTTAAGGTTAATTTTAATGTGCTCAAACAAACCTCAAGCAACGTCTTCCCCGGGAGCGGTCGAATTGTTACCTTTGCCGTATCCTGGATACGAATTAAACGACGTGCTTGCGATAAATTTGAGCTAATAAACATTCTATATTATTGTAATTAATATTTACTAAGATTGTGCGGACTTAAAAATCATTTCGATCCGTGAATGAAATTGTTATAAACAATTTCCACAAACGATGCACATTTCTCATATAATTCCCATATATTTCAAACAGTATTAATAAATATAATAATACTGAAATCTTTAACCAACCAAAACAGTCGTTATTGTGACCAATGATGAACTTACCGATCACAGGCTCCACCTACCAATTTTTTCACCAATGCACTAAGTGGAAATTACTGAATACATCTCACAGGCTCCACCCACTAGTTTTGTTCGAAAAATTATCAAGTGGAAAATATTTTACACGAGAAGCAAGAGCTTCTGACCAATGAAAAAGGTCGTTATTCTAACGAATAGAATGCGTCTTTGAAAGAACACCTGCATCAGCGTCATTTGTTTACGTCGTTGAAAATGTTATAAAAGGCCAAGAATTTTAGTATTAAGTCAGTCGCCTCTACAGACTTAAAGCGACAACAGCCCCTTCTCTGGAGAGAACCGAACTTGCAACAAGCGACTTCCAAGCTGATACGACGATTTCTACGAGCAAGCCGAAGCGACTCGAAGCAATCCCGAGCGTTTCCGAGGCGAAGCCGAACATACCCGAGGAGAACTAAATACGTAGGACGACTTCTGCGAACAAGCCGAAGCGACTCGAAGCAATCCCGAGCGTTTCCGAGGCGAAGCCGAACATACCCGAGGAGAACTAAATACGTAGGACGACTTCTGCGAACAAGCCGAAGCGACTCGAAGCAATCCCGAGCGTTTCCGAGGCGAAGCCGAACATACCCGAGGAGAACGAAATACGTAGGACGACTTCTGCCAGCAAGCCGAAGCGACTCGAAGCAATCCCGAGCGTTTCCGAGGCAAAGCCGAACATACCCGAGGAGAACGAAAGACGTAGGACGACTTCTACGAGCCAGCCGAACGCAGCCGAAGCAAACCCGAACGTTTCCGAGGTGACCCGAAGATACCCGAAGACGTAGGAAGGCTTCCACGAACGAGACGAAGCAAACCCGAACGTTTCCGAGGTGACCCGAAGATACCCGAAGGCGTAGGAAGGCTTCCACGAGCGAGACGAAGCAAACCCGAACGTTTCCGAGGTGACCCGAAGATACCCGAAGGCGTAGGAAGGCTTCCACGAACGAGACAAAGCAAACCCGAACATTTCCGAGGTAACCCGAAGATACCCGAAGACGAGGAAGGACCTAAAAAGTGACCCAACCAAAGAAAGGTTGTTGAACAAAGTGACCCAACCAAAGAGAGGTTGTGAACAAAGTGACCCAACCAAAGAGAGGTTGTGAACAAAGTGACCCAACCAAAGAGAGGTTGTGAACAAAGTGACCCAACCAAATACGAGAGGTTGTTGAAGTTGTGAGTGCCACTTAGTGCTTCAACAAAGATCCAGATCACGGAGTGTTATCCAAGTGTAGGTCCTGTGCCGATACACCACCCAGTGACTTGTGACGTGTGGCTAAAGTGACCTCACGTCGTACCCATTGTTACAACCGTAAGTACTGAACTGATTCCTAAGCTTGCACGGTTGGCAATCTCAAGATAGCCCCGTCACGTCACTCAGAAGTAGTTAGTTGGTTTGGTACCCGAAGGCAGCCTTACCCATTCTAGGCGTTAATTGACTAGGTACCCCGAAGGGAGCCTTATCCCCTAGAACCCCAACTGAGTGTCTCAAATATCCCTCTCTATTTTAAACTGCCAGTATCTAGCGACCACCCCCTTTGTCTTATCCCCCTGTGTGTGGGATCATTAGCCCTTTGGTCAAGGTGTCTCCATAACCAGTGTATATAATATCAATCTATGTAAATATCTCTTAATATTTAGTGTTGCCTTAAGCCATTTATTTATAGTCCTGCGTGGCTATTGTTTTTAGTGACCGAGTTGTGGTAATAAATTCATGTGGTTTTATACAACTCTTTCATTAACCTTCGACACTAATATAAGCCCTATCCTGGAACACCCAGTGAATAAGTGTAGTGCGATCCCGAAGGAAGGACGCCACGTCTCCCCGTTTTAGAGTACTACAGCTATAAGAGCTCAGGTAATTCGAATAACATTATTTTGAGTAATTCCTATAAGCTGAAAGGTAACAGTCCTGTCGTTCACGCAGCGGTGCGTGCACTTATCGTATAAGCAGGGGGACCGCCAATGCGGCGTCACTTCACTAAGTGTTCGGGAGGGATACAATTCACACACGCACAAAACACTGTCGCATTATGCTCTTTCACTTGAACTATGTTTAAAACACTAAATTCGCTTTTAAGGCACTATGATTCGCTTGGAGAAACACATCTGTTCTCTTCGGAAGGATTCACTCGAATGATGAAACGACGAAACAACAGCATCCCACCGCCTAACGTAAACCACACGGACCGAACACAGAAAGACCGACAGAGAGGGAACAACACTACAATCAGCGGGCCAATCACAAGAAGCCGCACTCGCCCCTCCACTACCACGGCACTAGAAATACAAGGCGATTCGAACAGAGAGGGCATTCTTGAAGAAACCGTCGAACTTAGAAGATCCTCAAGAAGAAGGTGAAAGTGATGTCACCGAAACGTCAGGAAGAAAGATGTCCTTATCAGGGCAAAATCATCCAAACGCGGCGAAATATCCCGAAGAACAACGCTTCATATATATATATATATATATATATATATATATATATATAAATTAAGAATGGTTAATGTATAATATAGAAATATATAAACATACCTGAAGATTGTCACTGCATGCTTGAGGATAATTTTAATGTATTTGAAACATTTATTTTTCTTGTGGTATCGCCGCTAATATAAAGCAAAATTTTGGCTTTATCAAGGAGTTTCCAATTTGTCGGTCGGGAACAGTTGTATAATTTGCGATGTTAGAATATTCCCGATGCTTCAATCGACTAAAAAGTATATTTGAAGATAAGTGAATAATTTACAAATGCAAAATTTACTGTTTAACCAAATAGTTATATACATATTTAATTATTACGTCAACGAGTCTATTCTTTCTCGTATTATCAAGGCGATTATTGGTGTGGTAATAATTTAAGACACCTTTTCCCATTGGTGAAGTACGAAGTTGTCATCAGATCAGAATTTTGGAAATTCGTATTCACTGTCTAGGTTTGCATGTGGGCTAGATATATTTTCTGTTCCTACCTACTATAAGCCAATAATATAAAAGATTGCATGGATTATAATCACTGCATTATTAATTATTATTGTACTGTATCTCTTTATTCTACTAGGTATTCAATTTGCAAAATAATTAAAGAGAAATAAATTCAATGGTACTGATTTGAAGACCTAAACAATTATTTTTAAGTGAAAACATAAATAATACAAACGGAATAAATACAGTGATCATTTTTTAATTCTTCACTTGTTAGTATTCAAAACATAATAATAAAATAATACGTAAACAGTAACCTTAACATTTCCTAAATGCCAAAAATAAAATTACTACTAATTACTTTTCCAAATTAGAATTTTTTGTGATTTTGCTATAAATAATATGTAGGTTCATACTGCTGAGAGTAGTTTGTAAACAGAATACTTATCTATTATATCGAATTTATCATATTACTTACAAAAATTGAATTATGAAATAAATATGTAATATAATCACGCCTAAGAAAGTCACATTCTTTAATTAAATCATTGGAGAAATAGGCTTAAATATAAAAGAACACGATTTTCACATCACAATTGTTATGGGAATATTTATAGCGCCTATTGCAGTCAAAAAAATCTATTGTATACATTTAATAATATGGACATTTATGTACTTCATTGTCGAGCTAAATACTGACTGACCTTCAATGTAATCGGTGCTAAAGAAAAGTATAAGTGTTTACTTTGAATACCGAAACTATGATATAAATAACATTTCTACGATGGGATGTTAAATGTATATATATACTGCATAATATGCATTATATGGTTTTAATGGCGTCTAACCTAAGTTGTGAAAAATATTGTAGGGCTAAAGATATTTGTCCAAAACTCTCGTATAAGTTAATTAAAACATTACTTTATATATACTATTTATGTGTACCTAATATATGACTTACTACTACACTGCAAATATAAGTATTTCATGTTTTAAATTAGTACATGTTTTAATCGCTCTGTCAAAATCTGCAGATGGCAAACTGCACCATATACAAAGTAATCTTTATAGCGTAAAACTCAAATCATCTTTAATTAATAATTAATTTTTAATACCTATTACAAACATTTAACTTTAAATTAGTCACATTTTTAGAAATACTTATAAATGCACATATTACTTACCGTTGTTTGCACTAGACTGGTCAAACTTAATAACATCATCCACTACAACCAAGTTCTATCATGCAACTGCATGCCCACTACGTCCGTAAATATCTACTTTTTGTCGTATTCTGAATTTAAGATATGTAAATACTTATACAAAGAGGCAACTCTTTGAAATTAGAAAACATCCAAGAGAAGGACATACTACCAATGAGTAAATTCTCTTACTTACATCAAGTATTATTTATATTAGAATAAGTAATTTTTTTCTTCAAATAAGTGTATGCTGCATGACATGGAAAGTGCAACACCAAGAATGGGTGCGAATTTTTTGACCAAACTTGGTAGAAACGTATAACTAGTCAAAAGCAATAATTGATTAAAATTTTGTTGCGATAGATCAACTGGTCATGACACATCTGACACTTCATTCAGTTTTCGCTGACATTAATGTGTGGTGTATTAATTGTTTGTTTGAAATTAATTTCAACGGTTTTGTCTTATTATACCTTTGTTTAACGTGTTTAAAGAGTTATATTATGCCTAGAGTGCGGCAACGTGGAAATTATCGCCAATTAAGCGAATTCGACAGAGGTCGAATTGTTGGTTTGCGAGAAGGTGGTTTTTCATACAGGGAAATTGCAAATCGCCTTAACCGGAACCAATCCACCATTATGCGCTGTTATCAATCATGGACTAGGGAAGGTCAGGAAAGACGCCAATGAGGAACCGGAGGCCGAAGAAGAACTAATGAGATACAGGACCGCCGCCTTCGCTTAATGGCACTAAGAGACAGGTTTTCCAGTACCAGATCAATTGCTGACGTGTAGTTAGGTAATATTGGTCGTCCTGTAACCCTTCGAACCGTTTATCGTCGAATTAGGGGTTTCGGCTTACAATCTTATCGTCCACATCTTGTGTTACCACTTACGGCTCAACACCGACAGCAACGTTTGGAGTGGTGTAGATTGCGACTGCACTGGAACGTGGAGTGGCACAGGGTGGTATTCAGTGATGAATCTCGATTTTGTCTAGGGATGCATGATGGCTGTATGAGGGTCAGACGAAGAAGTGGGGAACGTCGTGATATTCAGTTTTCCGTTGAAAGGCATGTGCATCGAGCAGTGGGTGTTATGGTATGGGGTGCTATAGCATATGGGAGTAGGTCTCAATTGGTGTTCATCCAAACCACCATGAACGCCCAGCGTTACATTGATGAGGTGGTAGAACCCCATATTCTACCATATCTTCAAACGCTCGAAGACCCACTTTTCCAGCAGGACAATGCCCCTCCCCACGTAGCGAGAATTTCTATAAATCGCTTGGAAGAGGCTCATGTCAATATCTTGCCATGGCCACCCAAATCCCCCGACCTCTCGCCAATAGAACATGTGTGGGACATTATGGGACGAAAACTTATGAATTTAGCCAATCCCTCGCAGACACTAATAGCTCTCCGGCATGAATTACAGGTTGCTTGGGACACCATACACCAAGAGGATATCGACCACCTAGTCGAATCAATGCCACGAAGAGTGAGGGAGTGTGGCACTAATAGGGGCGGTTCAACACATTATTAATAAAAATTATGTTAAATTGTGTTAGTCTTTTGTTTTTTTTCTTTGAAATTTTAATCAATTATTGCCTTTGACTAGTTATACGTTTCTACCAAGTTTGGTCAAAAAATCCGCACCCCTTCTTGGTGTTGCAGTTTCCATGTCATGCAGTATATTTTCAAGAAAATAATTTATTGAATTCAAGGAAATATAACCTCTCATAATAAGTATTTCTTCTTGTTCCAAGTAAAATCTACTTACATTTAGTAAGAATATCCAAGAACTTTTACATTCTTGAATATAGAGACTACTTCTCTCTCTGTGTGGTAGGAATTTTGAATATGTACGTATGTAAAAGTTATTCCAAATATGTCTATACTTTTAATGTATTATATTGATATTTACGTGAAAATGATACTGTATTGTAATTTATATTTATAAATTACAGAACTATTTAAGTTGAAATGCATAAGTTTGAGGAAGCAAATTAACTCATAGGTAGCTAAAGAAATTCTAATACACTGAGAAAAATTTCCAGGAAAATTATTTATTGAACTGATTTTACTTATAGTAAACAAAATTTATATTTGATATAAAAGTAGTCTCTTATTTAACTTAAAAATAAATTTATATTTAAGAGGCAAGTAAATAATATATTAGAAAAGATCATAAAATATACTTGTATGAAAAAAATTTTTTTTATCCAACCACACATGTTGTATGCTTAAAAAATAAAGTGTTTATTTCCAGTAAAGTGGGACAAAGATTAGAAAAACTTTTATCTGCCTTTCAATAAAGTATTTGTTTCTCAACCTTCGTAAAAAGTCGGTAATTTTCGACTAAATAAGAATAAAGAACAAGAAGAGGTTAATTTCCGTTATAATCACAATACTGTTAGATAGATTGGTGCTTTATAAATTTATAAGTGTGTGTATTTGTGCAAGATGCAAAAAAAGGGCTCCCAAAACAAAATATGTAAAATGGATGTGTCTAGTACTCTTACTGATTGGCGTATGGCAATATGTGGACAATTTCATAGGTAGGTATGTATGTACATAATAAACTTCTGTATGTACGTATTATGTGCTTGTACCTACTGCCTTTTATATAGGATATCAAGGTGCTGCTGTTTAATTTTTGTTTCTTTTTTTATATAGCAAATGGTATTGATGCTCACTGTTCCGACTGCTCTACAAAGAAAAGAAATTATTAAGGGAATTTTCCCCAAGGCCGGTCATAGACTAAAATTCCTAGAAAAGTTCGATGCATATTTAGAGGTTAGTAACTGTTAAAGTATTCACGTATTGTTGAGATGTATGTACTTACACTAATGTATGTCAGTTCTTCAGCAGTTAGTAATTAAGGCCGTTGTTCAAAGTCAAAGAACACAATAATATATAAGAAAATAAGGCTCAGTTTTAGGATTATTCGAAAAATAATTTGTTTAGTGTTTGTTAGAATATTATCATTGAAATCAAATATAGAAGGTTGGTACGTACGCTAATGCTCTTGTGCAAAGTCAAATGTAGGTAGGGGTTTCTTGAGGCTAGGGGGGTCCTCTTATTAGGTTCTAAAATAGATGGAAAAAAATATTTGATAATTTACTCAGATAGGAATTCCTTTGCCACAATCGCCGTCTTTTGAAATTGCCGATCTGCATTGAAAATCTGTCCGCAGATTCGAGCATGCCACATTGTAATAGTTGGGTTTGTTCACATACGACAACATCTTCTGCAAAATATTTTGTACGTGCATATTTTCTATAAATAATTTTACCGAGAATCCTAAAAATATGTCCTACTTTCTTTTATTATGTTGTGTAGTATGGAATACCTTAATAAAAGAATGTTTAATGTTTAACAAGTAAATGTAAGGTAAAGAATGAAAGTAATAGGTAACATAATATTGTCCTAACATTTTAATAGACTTTGTAAAACTATAAACCTAGTATATGTTTTATTATTTTGAAGTAGGTATATGATGTTTCATCAAGTACTAATTGCAACAACCATAAATTTTCTTAGTCCTTTAAAGAAGATGATGCTCACTCTTCGCCATCGACTATAACAGTTTCATCAAATGAGAGTTTGGTGAGGAGTTTGAAGAAAGGGTCTATATGGACATAGACAACAGGTCCCATTCCAAAAGTGACTTATTCCGCGGTATTAATGCTTTAGTAGTACAACATTAGTTATAGTTATTAGTTATAAGTATACAATGTCTGTATTTGTAGATCGAATTACCGAAGAGGAAAAAGAATATTAAGCGTAGCAAACAAAGATGGAGCTATCTTTAAAACAGGGCCCACCTAAAAGATGTAAGTTTGTGGTAAATTTACTATTACATTCTTTATAAAGTTATGTTTTAGTGAAGCTTGCCGAATGCGAATAATATGATGATAGCCTTTTCCCGGGAGTAAGTAGTTTCCTGTACTCAGTAATTACTCATTAATACTTCAACAATTGTAAGTACTAATTCAGTAATTTTACTCTATTATTTTAGGGTTTGATGGCCTATTTACAATCAAGAGTGGATGAGGAGGTAGTCGTTAAAAAAATAGAAAACACTGTTGTTATAAGCTAGTTCTTTACCAACTACATTTTAAGTAAATAATATGATACTATACCTAAAACACACGTTTTATTTTGTTATTGAATATTTCCATAAGTTCTAACTGGATTTCTGTGTTTCTAATAAATCTTTGCACTGTTACTGTATCTTATGATTTTTTTTCTTTCCTACTAATTAGTGCGAGGCTTACATTTATTAACATTCAATAATAATCTGCTGTATCTATTTGTGAAATAGTCGTATGATAAATAGAACTCTAAAGATTTGTGTTTTTTTACAATCCTCTATACTTTAAAAACCAGTGCAGCTACTTTCATAGATAAAACCTTCATTTTCAGATCGAGAAATACTAACTGAAGATTTGTCAGCAAAGGCTAATAAAGAAGATGTGCTTTTGTATACAGTACACAAAGTATTTAACTTATCTATTGCAAAGAAAGAAATTTACTTAAAAAAATATGAACAATGAACAAATTTTCATGGTCTTTGTCTTGCAACTACATTTTAATTTCTTTTTTTTTACATTATTAATGAAATTTGTAAATATTATATATATTCTTTTTTAAACATTGATGTCAAATTTTTAATTATTTTCAGCTCAAAGATGCTGTTTTAACTTCCATACCACTTGCAATTTTTAAAACAAAGAGAACTGTGGAAGATACAATTTTTTGAGTTTTGTTTTCCATTGTACTAATTTAAAAGTATGTATGTGTATATAGTAGACGTAAAGAATACTTATACTTCAGCTAAACAAATTGTTTATTAAGAGTAAGTATGAAACCGATCTATTTTCAGTTAATAGTTTTCTCAACATCACTGTGTAATTTTTTAAAGTTTAACATTTCGTTTATTTAAACTAACAAAATAATATTCTTCTTTCTAATATATTGATTATTAGGATTGAGGATACTTCACATTTACAATAAAACTAAATTTTATTAGTATCTACAATAACTTTGCTTAACATTGATAATATTTTATTTAAAATCAAACATTTAACTTTATTAATATAACAATAAATTTTGCTATTTTTGAGCACTAGCTTTTACTTGATTAAAAAAAAGGTGTATTCGTATTAAATATAATTTTTGTTTAACGTTTAAGTATATAATTTTTTTTAAATTTAAAAAATCGCGTTGCTGTCCTATATACAGCAACATTTTATATTAAGCGTACAGTATAAATATATTTGATTCTAACAAATATTTCTCTCTATACGAATAACTAGGATGTCATGGACAGTTCGACGTAACACCTGACTCTGTATTCGAAAACGAATTTGAAACGTAAAGAATAGCATTGTTTGATCTATTTTATGAAATGCACAACATCACGTACTCTACTTAGAATTAAATGATACTTATGTCACCAGTAAAGCAGTTAAACTTTGTGAATTAGAATTATTTTCTG
Organism: Amphimallon solstitiale; assembly: GCA_963170755.1. Lineage (NCBI taxonomy): Eukaryota > Metazoa > Arthropoda > Insecta > Coleoptera > Scarabaeidae > Amphimallon > Amphimallon solstitiale. Next base: position 100,469,030 of record OY720676.1, on the reverse strand, counting down.
AATTAGGCTTTAAACAATTTGACTTCGGAAATTTCTTATTTCCAATAAATTCTATAATATTACAGTTTACAATACAAAGTATTCTAATTATACAGTATAAAATAATGGTCCAAATTCTGGGCCTCTTATTTACAAATTTACATCATCTTTAATATTTATTTGTAAATTGTCCAAATGGTTCATTAAGTCTTTAGTTTTTTCTATAATTATAATAATAATAATTGTGCTGGTAAGCTTTGATGTTTGTTAGTGATTCTAGTATCATGATGTTGCCGATTGAAAGTTTTATCGGCGTTTTATTGATAACTGGTAATTGAAGAGTAATAAATGCGGCTCAATAATAGAAGGATGCATTGTATTTAATCTAGCAAATACTAAAGATGACCTGATATTTGACAGTATTCGGGCTACCATCATTAAACTATTCGTTAATTGAGAATACACTATAGCTGGGGTAACGTAATCATGTCTTGATTCTTGATATTTCTTCAATCCCTTGATTATTTTTCCCATTTGTATTATTCTACTATGGATGATTAGTTGACTGTGATTCAAATTTGCTACTGTATTGTTGAACGACCTACTAGCGTGTTTTTTAGCGATATACGTTCATTCAGAATTTTTGCGTTGTTTTTATTTGATTTTTGTAATTCTAAAAGTTGGTGGTCTTCTTGATCCATGTTTCTGGTAATTAATTTAATTACCGTTCTAAGTCCATTTAAAATTCCTCTTCCTTGAATCCTGCGTTGTGGTATAATCTGTTCGATTAATTTATCAATTTTTATTATAAGTATACCCTTTATCTGCCTCTTCTTGGTAAAATGACTAATATAATTTACTAGCTGCATAACATAAATTCATATTCCTTAATTATTTCTTCTATATTCATAATCTTAATTAATGTTCAAGTATTGGTTTTTATCTTGGCTGTACCAAATTTATGCGGTAGTAATCTGGGATATTTTTTTATTTCGTGAATCTCCGCTTCTGATACCGTTTCCATTAGTCCGAAGTGGATGAGGCACCTACAACAGGCGGCTGTTTTAATCGATTTGAATGTACTGTAATTTCTGATTATGTTTTAATATTTTTTATAATACATTTATGATTCGGTCTTATCTCAATTAGTTCCAAAGGGCCGGTATATTTATTCGCTAATTTACTTCTCTTAGCGTGCTTGATATAAAGAGATTGGCTTATTTTGAATGGTAATTTTAGTAAATTTTCATTTCGCTCTTTCTATGTGTAAATCGACATAATGTTCGTAAAACTCAGTTTCGTAATGTATATCAAATGGGTCTAAGTTTGCTTTGTATCCGAATAGTATCTCAAAAGGCGTGTGCTTTGTTGTTGCGTGTATACTATTATTATATGCAATTAACGAATGTTTCATTAAATTTACAATTGGTTCGTCTTTTTCTTGAAGTAGGATTCATAAATGTTTAATAACGTACTGTGGAATCGCTCTACTGTACCGTTCGATTGTGGATTATCTGTGTAATCGATGAATATTGATTTTATGATAGTGTAGAAGACTTGTAATTAACAAATTCTGTACCATTATCCATAGTAATTGAGTAATGACAAAAGAAATTTAACAATTTATCTAGAAATTTTATTGTTGTTTTGCCTTGAATGTGATGAGCCAGACCTATCTTTTCTAGTAATAACTTTTTGTAAATAAGATGTAGTCTCTGTTGATCCCCGATGATTTAATTTTATTGAATCTTTTCTTTCTCTTACCTCATGTACTGTTCGTAATTCCTTAGTACGTCTGATAATTTTGGGTCCTTAATCTCCAAATTTCGCAATGTATTCTATACAGAAATTATCGTACATTTCTTCTGTGTCGAACGTTATATGATATTTCTGTTGGGTTGTAAATACTCTTTCAAGAAGTCTCTTATTAATTTTGTGTTATTGGTTTTTGTTACTTCAAGACAGTAGATGGGTTTACCTTCTTTGATTTTTAATTTAACAGGTTGTGGATGTACACTGTTTTTACATGAATTTGGCAGGGTTTGCTGTTAATTGCTACTTTTTGAACCGGGATACTTATAAGCGGCGAAGATGGATCTGCTATATTCGATTTAATCGTATCTAAAACATCGTTCTCCCTGTCTAATTCTCTTCGAATGTCATCGGTTTCTTCAGCCGATAAACGTTTATTGGTTGTATCGCTTAACAGTTCGTTGAACTGATCTTCATTGATGTTCACCAATAGCGATTGTGTATCTAAAGGATGAATTACGATTCAAGAGAGAGCGTCTGCATTAGTGTTGTATTTTCCGTTTTTGTAAATTATTTTGTAGTCAATTTCTTCTAATTTTAATCTCCAGCTAGCTAATTTCGAATGCTGATTTTTCAATGCAAAAAGCCAAAGTACAGGGCGGTGGTCAGTGTATATTTTAAATTTTCTGTTGTATAAATAAGGGCGAAAATGTTTTACAAACCAAACAATTGACAAAGTTCTTTTTCAATTGTGGAATAGTTTTGTTCGCTTTCGTTTAAAGTGCGACTCGCATAACCGATCGGTAATTTAATACCTATTTTCCTTTATAATAATACAGATGCAATAGTGAAATTACTTGCGTCTATTGTTAACACAAATGGTTTATCGAAATCGGGATGTTGTGGTATTGGGTCATTCATAAGAAATTATGTACAAATATTGAATGAAGATACAAAATCTGATCGTGTATTTTTTTGCATTATTTTTTAATTATTTCGTTAATTGTGATGTTTGCAAAATCTTGAATAAAACGACAATAATAGCATAAGAGTCCTAAAAAGGATTTGATTTCTCGAATCGTTTTCGTAATGGGATAATCTTGAATTGCTTTTACCTTTTTTGAGTCAGGTTTTATTCCTTGAGGTGTAATTATATGTTCTAAATATGTCACTTCTTTCTTCAAGAATTGGCTTTTGTCTAATTGTATTTTAAAATTGTATTGTCTTAGTCTATCAAACGCTGATTTTAGTCATTCCATATGTTCCTGTAAGGATGAAGAAAATATTATAATATCACCAAGATAAACTAGGCAAGTTTCATTTTGCATCCCTCTTACTATGTTATCTATAACCCTTTGGAACGTCGCAAAAGCATTTTTAAGCCCAAATGCATACGTAAGTGCTCATAGAGCCATTTTCCACGGAAAATGCTGTTTTTGGAATATCTTCTTCTGCTACTTCCACTTGATGAAATCAGGAAGCAAGATCTAATGTGGTAAAATATTGTGATTTTCCCAACTTATCGAGTACGTCCGTGATGTTTGGTAACGGATACGTCTATCGCTTGTTCGTTTAATTTTTATAGTGTATTACTAGACCCTATTTTTGTTTGTTCGATGCATTCATCTTTTTTGGTGCTATCCAGGTAGGTCTACTCCAAGGGATGTACTAGGTCGAATAATATTTTGTCCTAACATATATGATATCAGTCTTTGATCTTCCGCTTTGTGTATTTGCGGATATGGATAAGATTTCGTAAATATAGCAGAATTGTTTTCTTTTACCTTAATTTGGTGTTTAATCATATCATTATAAAATATGTCTTTGTATTCACAGCAAGGAGATTTTATTGCTTCTTTTTCTTCTTTATTCATGCAATCAAGGCAAAGTTTACTTAAGTTTTCGTTTAACATTTTATTTATTTCAGCCCTACTAAGATTTGTATTTTCTTTTGTTATTGAAAGAAATTCGTTGAAATCGTCGACTTCCATTGGTTCGTGAAAATTAAGTTGTTGATATTGGTCAGATGAATTAATAATAGTATAAAATTGGGCATAGATGCAAAAATAGATTTAAAAATAATGTGTTAGTGACTAGCAAAACAAAAATTCCTACGGACGCAGGAATTATAATTTTCTCGCTTTTCTTATTTATAACTTGATTGTCTATATAAATCGGAATTTTTGTTTTGCTAGTCACTAGCACATTACTTTTAAATCCATTTTTGAATCTAATTTTTGAAGTAGATGTAGACCTATTAAGCCACCATAATTTGGATTAAAATCGATTACACGAAATTTGTGTTCTGAACTATATTTAAAAATTGGTAAAATAAGTTTTGTTATACTATGATTATGTAGACTTACGTGATCAGCCGATTGAATAATAAAATTATCTGCTTGTACGCGATGCGGATAATAAAATGAAGCTAAATATGTTGAAATTAATGATTTTGTATATCCAGTGTCTAGCATGAATTTTGAATTTGTTTTACGCAGAACAATGTAAGGAAGTTTGATACAGAAGTAATAATATTAATTTCTACTATTTCGTTGTTGTTTCTGAGGCTATTATCTGAAAATTTTCCTCTTGTTCTTGAGGTTGAAAATCCTTTTCTTCCTGTAACGTTTTCACGAACATTAATTCGAGCAACTAATAAACTACAAAATGACATATTTAAACAACGTTCTCCAAATGATGAAGGGGTTGCGTTCCCGTATTGTTCTAGTTAATGTAGTTTAATTTTGTCTATCTCTGAAGGTGGTAATTAAGAATTCTTTTAATTTATCCCAAGATTGAACATAACATAAATAATGAAAACTGAAAAGATATGGAATCATTCCAAAAAATTTTAATGAATGTAAACTCAACACTGCAATGTTTGGTGCACACATAGTTATTTTGATCTTGCCAAGGGTCTAAGTAGATCTGCAGCGTGCATTCTTGTGGACATTAAAGGTCTCTGCCCACTACAACGTATCATACTATCACCGTAATAGGAACGTGTCGGGTAAAAAAATATTCTTTGTATTGAAAAGTATGTGACTATGCCCATTAGACCGGTTCGTCACCGACCAGCACCGTCGCGTACTATGCACGGGGCGTTAATAATTGTCGGCGAGAATATTTTGCCGGTGCCGATACGCTCCGCGCACGGCACGGGATGTTGCCAAACCGATGCGCGCAGGCGGCGAAACGGTGAGCATACGGGTTATAACCGAGTTGTCCTATCTATTTTGGTGGATTACATACGGGCATCATACGGGATGTATAGGGGCATCATACGGGCATCATACGGGATGAATACGGGCATCATACGGGATGTATACGGACACAGAACGCCGTCGATCCGTTTCAGTGGGCATAGCAGAGCGTATCGTGTTGTTTTTCATGCCTGTTACGTTCCTATTACGGTGATAGTATGATACGTTGTAGTGGGCAGAGACCTTAAATGAGAAATCTTGATAATTGTACCGTCACGTAGAATAACACGTAACATGCCCCTAATACTGCACTCTATAGTATAGTCAGTGCCCTGCCGACACATGCCTTAAAATCCGAGTTTCTACTCGTTTAAGAATATCGTCCTCTACCTCCGACTTAGGAAATCTGTGTGATATAAATTTGTAAAAATTGTTTATAATAACAAGAATTAGGCGTAGAAAGAAAATATATAATATGCAAGGAAATGTATATATTATTTTTGCATGTACTATTTTAAATATAGTTGAGTATTAAGTCAGAAGGAATTTTAATTTAGAATTCCTCAATATAGCTGCTTTAAAGGCAGGCAACTTGCGATACAAGAGTGTACACATGAATTAGTCAATAAAAGGGTAATATGTTATATAACATAGTGTTATTATTTTAATAAACTTGTCTTATATAGAGTGTAATAAATACAGACTCATAAGTGTATTTTAATATGATACACAAATAATAATACTAGAAATAAAATTTGAATTACTAAAAATAAAAAGAAAATTCTCAGTATACAATTCCTATTATACATTCCATAATTGTTATTTATTTTTAAAATCATTAGTTACAGCAATAATACCTATGCATTTACATATTTAAAAATTTTCAGCTTTTTAGTGATTTGCACAGTATTTCTTATACACATATTTAAAGCACATGTCGCAAATACAACAATATAAAAATAATAGAGGATTAAAATTTGTACTCAATTGTTTGGATACCAGCAGATAATACTGTAATTGAAACCCATTACTGACGGTGTCTGCGTGTTTTAAGTACTCGGAACATGTACCTAAGGATGAGACTCGTGGTCGAGGAACGCGGTATTTTTGTAGGACGACAATTACCAGGACGCCGCATCAACCTCTCTCCATCTATTCGTCTACTTAAGGCACCTCTCTTCGTTTATGTGTACATACATATATACGACCACTGGTGTAGCCTCTGCGCCGTGAGAACTTGTCTCTCGCACAGTCTCTTTATGTTTTAGGCTGTAACTCACGATTGGTTACAGATATTGATCTGTGGCCTGTTTATTCGAAATCTACGTCAAATTTTCGTACCGATTTATGGGCAATACTCCGACCTGAATTCTCCATAAATAAAATAAACCATGCATAATTGCAAAGTTTTGCTTTACAATTCTAATTGCTAGATCGGGACAACGGCCCGCAAAGACAGTTGTTTTTGTCTAACAATAACTCTTTAATGCATACTTCCGATATTAATATGTTTACACACTCTTTTTATACGATTCGAACGGGGCGAGTCTCCCTTTTTTCCTGTCATTTCTTTGTATGCTTGTATCCATATATCTATGTATCGGCGCTGAGGGGTGGGCTGTATACGAAAAACACAGCAGTAGTCGGAGGTATTGTGTTACATGGGGAATAAGAGCGAGCGGGCAGCAATACAAGAGAGGATGGGGATTCGGCTTGGCGAATATCGACTCAGGATGCTTCCATTTTATGTGATGCTAGCGTAATATCGCGGATAGTAGAGTCGAGCGGTTTTAGTACACGACAGTTGTTTGAGCGAATGGCCCGATCCTTTTGGGGGAAAGAGGGGAATCACATGGAGCCGGTTTTACGCTGCTCAACGTTCGATTCCCATTGTTTCGTACGCGTTTTTAATTTAATTGATTCGAGCGCATGCTGAAAGATATGTGTGCCTCCTTCTGTCTCCGTCTCTTACCCGAAGCGTGCATGCACTAATACATCCACATTAAAATACTTAAATGCTTCCTCTTTAAATCAGGATTACCTAATTAGAAAAAACAATCAATTGTAAGAAATCAAATTGTGTAAATTATAGAGAATCACAATCACCAGTTTTAAAATATTTTATTGCTCGAATAAAAAATTTGAAATTATAATTAGAAGAAAAATACATACCTATATGTACAAAGCGTTAGTATGCACACTGAAGAGTTACCGTAAACAGAAGTGTACAGATGAATTTATCAAAAGCAAAACTAAATGTTCGTACTTGTGTCTATTTTACTTTCTTATACGTAGTATAAGGAAGTATTGTGATGATGAAAATTTTCGACCTCGAGATTTTTGCAGATGTCCACGTTTCGAGGTCCCCTGATACCAAAAAAGTGGTTTTTAAAAAATGTCTGTGTGTGTGTGTGTGTGTGTGTGTCTGTCTGTCTGTCTGTCTGTCTGTGTGTGTGTGACCACGATAGCGGTCAAACCGCTACAGATATCAATTCCAAATTTTGCATTCGCGAATATAATCTCCCTCTTGAGAACTGATTAGATTTTGAGCAAAATCGGCCGACCGGAAGTAGTAGTTTACTTCAGTGAAAAAATCGAAATTTGCAAATATTTCGTCAATTACTAAGTTTAGACTAATTTATCAAGAATTCATAAGTATTTAGAACTTAATTTCCAATACTTTTGTATAAAAAAAATTTCAAAATTCGGACCGGAAGTATCACTTTTACTCTTACCGAATAACGATTTTTTGCAAATATGTCGTAAATTATGAATTCTATATATATTTATGAAGAGTACAAAAGTATTTAGAGTTAGATTTGAAATATTGTTTGTATTAATGAAATTTCAAAATTCGGACCGGAAGTAACACTTTCATACGTATAAGAAAGTCGTGTGGTGGCCACACCTCATTTTTTTATCGGAATTTAACAAAGAGCGTTTGTGTTTTAGGCTACAAGTTGGTGTTATTTATTAGAGGAAAGGAATGTAAGCACAACTAATAGAAATTTGCAATAGAGCACGTTTTTGTATGTGGTCTGTAATGCGTTTTTAAGTTGTAAAAATGTCCCTCCATTCTGATTTAAGAGTGGAACAATTTACGCCTATGTGCATGTTATACACACTTTTCAGAATAGTGTAGTAATTACTAAAACAAGAGAAATACTTTGTTAGAGGAGGGCGCCGATTAACAACGGACACATGTAATATTTCGTCACATGTATACTTATGGTGTTGTAAAAGTATCATTAGCACAATTAATTTACTTACCTACACCTAAGCAATATTGCAAAGTAATGCTTCATTTAAATGTAAATATAATATTCGAATGAAAAGATACTGTCACATATCAAGTCAAGCTAATTTTACCTACTAAGACTTGCTTTCCCTGCTTGTATTCAGATATTTTTTTTTATTTATGATAGATCGAATAAAGCCATACAGATTTATAATGTTAAACTCGCCGATTTTCCAAAATTTTGGTTGTTTTACTTTCTTATACGTAGTGTATTTACGAATATAATCTCCCTCTTGAGAACAGATTAGATTTTTAGCTAATTCGGCCGACCGGAAATAGGAGTTTACTTCAGTGAAAAACTCGAATTTTGCCAATATTTCGTCAACTACTAAGTTTAGACAAATTTATAAAGAATCCATATGTACTTAAAATAAAATTTGAGAAGAATTTTCTTAAAAAAATTAAAGTAGGTTTTTTACTCTTATCGAAAATAGGTTTTTTGCAAATATGTCGTAAATTATGCATTCTATATATATTTATGAAGAGTACAAAAGTATTTAAAGTTGGATTAGGAATATTTTTTATATAAATGAAACTTCAAAATTCGGACCGGAAGTAACACTATCATATGTATAAGAAAGTCGTGTGGTGGCCACACCTCATTTTTTGATGTAATTTTAACCTATGGGTACTAAACCGGGATAACTCGTCAGTTTGTCATTTCACATAAATTTCGAAAAATATTACTAAATATAATAAAACACACAATCACAAAAAGAAGTTATTTAATTTTAAAATAAAATTAGCACATAACAGCAAAAATAAAACTTAACGTGTATGAAAGTCTTTGAAACAAGGCGCTACACATAAGCCTACGTCACAAATCTTACAGCAATAACGGCTCTCTCTTCTGACAGGTTTACCAGAATTATCCCGTTTTCGAGAACACACTGCGCATCTCCTTTTTGGACAAAGTTTTTTTTCTGTCGCTGGAATATAATCTGTATAGTGCCCCTTGCCAATCTAAGAGGATTTGGAGTGTTACTAGGACAGCCAGAAGAAAGAATCTGGTCGTTCTGATACTTCTCGAACATCTCTTTTAGAAGTGATAGTCTGTATTGTAAGGCTGATTTTTTACCGGCCCTTTTTTCTGTACATAATATAGGAGTTCCAAACAGCTAGTTCGGGAATATGGAAAAAAATCATTTTATAATATTATTTCCACGTTTTCTAGTGATTGGATAGTCGGACAAATGTTGATCGACTTTATCTACTCCACCCATTGTATGGTTATAATCCATTACTAATAATGGCCTCATCCGTTCCCTCCCTCTCTTTAGGTAGGTCTTTGTTTCTCTATTGTGTATGGTAGATAAAAGAGTGACATCTTTTTTATCTTCCACCGCATTATTAACATTTTCCCTTTTGAAAAGCTGTCATTTCTCCAGTTTTCAACTTTTTTGTTTTGAAAGCAAGAGGAATTTCCTTATGATTAGTCTTCATTGTTCCCTAAGTGTCAGTTTTGTTAGAAATAAGAACATCTGATAATTGTGGTGATGTGTAAAAGTTGTCTGTAGTAAGGCAATATGCCTTGCCAAGAAGCGGTTTTAGCAATGCCAGTATTACTTGAGAACCCATTGGTTAATTTTTATAATCATTATCAAAATGAGTACCCTTTCCCGTATAAATGATAATTCCCCACACATATCGACTTTTCGATTCATATAGTATATAAGACTTTATGCCAAATCGTGCTCTTTTCAAGGGTATGTATTGTATCCAGCCTAATCTGCCTTTATACGTAAGAAAACTCTCATCGATTGTGATATCTCTTTCCGTAGTATAAATTTTTGAGAACCTTGCGACAAGTCCAAAACTATGGCCTATAGTTTCCGACTTGTCGCAAAGTTCTCAAAATTTTATACTACAGAAAGAGATATGGTAAAATTCCGAAATCTAGTGAGTAATTTTAAATATTCTCTTTTGAACCTCTTAATAATTGGTATATTATTGGGATTATGTCACAAAATTTATAAAAAAATCAGAAAAAGTATGAATGTGCATATATCAAACCTTAATCGTTTAGACTCACTGCTCTGCGATCGATTTACACAACAACTACATAACAAATCGGAAAAAAATTTTCTAAAAATTAAAACAGATCAAATCAAAAAAAATTAATAACTTGCAATCTAAGAAAAATCAAAAACCTAAAAATGGTGTCCTGGTCGGTAGTAATATTAATGAAATGTGGGTTGAGAATATTTCAAGTACTACAATACCTGACAATATAAATGATATTTTGAGCTTGGGACCAGAGGTTATGGAATAAATCATAATAATCCCAATAATATACCAATTAACAAAATAATAGCTAACATTGAAAATGGCATATGTTCACTCTCTGAAAATACAAAACTTGAAATACGCTCAAAGATCTGTAATGTTATAACTAACTACAAACATACATCAAAAGTTAAAGGAAATACTAGAAACAATACCTTGTTCCAAAAGAAACTAAACCAAACAAAAACTTTCCTCAAAAATAACCCACAGATAATTGTCCTAAAACCTGACAAAAGCAATAAAACTGTGATCATGAACACATCTGATTATGAAAAAAAAATGTATAATTTATTAAACGATCAAAATACATATATTCAACTAAAAAGTGACCCCACTTCAACATTTCAGAAACAAAACAATGATTTGATAAAAAAATGGCAAAACCAAAATTTAATTCCAAATAATCTAGCAAATAGTTTAAAAATTAATAATGCACAGTCACCAAAGATTTACGGTTTACTAAAATTACACAAGAATAATATCCCATTACGACCCATAATATCATGTGTGCAATCGCCATGTTATAACCTGTCTAAATACCTACCGGACACCTTAACAAACATAGTAGGAAAAAATGACTACTATATAAAAGATTCATGGCATTTCAAAGAATTTATAGACACAATATCTCTACCAAATACCTACAAACTTGTATCCTTGGATGTAGTATCGTTATATACAAATATCCCCACAACCCTCGTAAATGATATTGTTACAAAAAAATGGCAACAGATACAAGATTACACAACATTGAACCTATCTGAATTTTTAAAAGCAATAGAATTAACATTAACATCCACCTACTTTCAGTTCAAGAAAAATTTCTACAAACATATGGTTGTGCAATGGGTTCACCTATATCGGCAACAATAGCCCAATTATTATTAGAACATTTAGAAGAAACTATAATACCCTAATTACCTATAAAACTTCCATATTTCAAAAGATATGTTGATGACTGCATCACAGCTATACCAGAAAAAGATATTGCCACAATTTTACAACATCTTAACAATTTTCATGATAAACTTCAATTTACTGCAGAAATAGAAAACAATAACGTAATAAACTTTTTAGATATAACTTTACTAAGACAACACGCTACTAAAAAAGTACTAACTAAATGGTACATCTAGGATACTTGGTTTGGTAGATACCTGAATTTTAATTCAATAACGCCTTTTGCATACAAAAAGAGTGTAATTATTGGTCTCATTGACCGAGCAATCAAATTAACAATACAAAAAATTAAACAAACGTTGACCAACAATAGTTACCCTGAAAACCTCATATATAAAATTATCAAAAGAAGAACGTTTCGTGCATATAATTCACACAAATATCCGAATAATAACAATAACAGAATAAATAAAAACTATATCGCCCTTCCCTACGTACAACATCTATTTGAAAGGATAAAAAATGTTCTAAAGCCATATGATATCACAGTAGCTACGTAACAATAGGAAAACTTTTAATTCATTGTATGCCACTACTACCAAGAAGATTTTCAATTTTTTAATACATATATATATATATATACATCAATCCGTTATGTTTACAGGACAACAGGAAAATTCTTCTATTTTTGGCCTTATTTAACAAAATTCAAATGAAATGCGCAAGTACAGCTGCTATCCTTGTTGCACTGATTAAACGCCGACCGTAATTAATATCAAATAAGTTATACACATATTTCATTGTCTACACTTTAGTGTTAGTTTTCTTGCAGTAACATAATACAAAATAAAAGTGAAGAAAAACACTGTTTTAATACGTAAGTACGTAAAATCATCAGATATACACTATATATCGGGTGACTCATCAAGGCAACAAATCCATTACTGGTATCTAATAATACAGATAAAAATATTAATACAAGAATGAATCTTAAAATTTAACAATATTGTCACTTGAAAGACAAACCATCACTAACTTGTATTTTTAAATAGAATGTTATACACTTTATGAGAGACCTTTAAAAGTTGGTTGAATGGCAGCAATGATTTTTGGTTTAATGATCAAGGAACTGTTATGGGTTCAATTAGTAAAGATTGTCACTATGTGAATTTAATGTTTGTTTTTTTCCATTAGTATTACATACATATCATTCGTTGAATTTAACACTTCTAAAAACAAATAAATGAAATATCCTTTCTCGTCTATAAGCAATATTGTAATAGGTGAAGAATATTAAATCTGTGTACAGCTGATTAGGACTTTTTAATTAAAATAGGAGTTGCTATGACTAGCATTACACATAACATAAATAAAATTATGGAAACAAGGTACTTTTTTGTAAATATGTAATTTTTACTAAAATTTTACAATGCATCAAGCAACAAACTTGAAAATTCATGAATTGGCAATAGTTTAAAAACATCGTCGTTGCTGTGTGTCAAATATATTAAAACATGAAATAACGTACACAGACTGAATTTACTTTACGGCAAAAATAAAGTATTTAAAATTGGAATTAGTATACACCGTGTTTCATGTAACTAGCACATTAGAAGTTTTTGTGCTTACAACGCGAATTTTTTCCAGAAGTTTTGCCTTCTCACATAATTGACCGCAATTTTTCAAGTTAAAATATTTTTAAACTCGTGCAACTTCCGGTTACACCGGAAGTAGGCGCCATCTTTGTTATTTTAAATGTAACACCCTGTATTTTATTCAAGATTTGAATTGCTTATTTAAATAGAAGAACAGAGATACCGGGTTGGATTATGTCAAAGTCAACCGTTTCGGAGTTATCCAACTGTTTTCCATTTTTAGGGCACTTGAACGTAAATTTTAAAAGTTCTTTATCTGAGACATGAAAAAAGCTAACAATTGAAATTTGTTCCTGAGATAGTCAAAGTATTGTCCTATTCGAATATCACCAGGATTTGCAATAATATTATCTCTAGGGGTTTTTGAGTTATTGGGGAGATCAGCCTGATGGCCCGATATTTTGCCAAATAAAACTGAAAAAATAATAGATTAAGTATAGGAGGAGTGGATTAATAGTCATTTGTAAGCATGTTATGGGCATGGAAAAAAAGTCTTCTAGTTCAAAACCAAAAATTTATTAATTGCGAAAACATTTTTGATCTCACGGTATAAGTCAAACAAAGAAAACAAAAACAAATCTAAAACCAAATCACAGCAAGTGCTCAATATGTCCACCGCCTACTTCAATGCATTTATTTAACCTTGTTTGGAGCTGGTCAGTCGTTGCACGTTCAATCATTTGAACTTCAATTTGGTCAAATGCTCTTCGCACCCTATCCTCTAGTTCTTGCCTGGAGTTAACTGGTGTTGCATAGACCTCTTTTTTATGTAACTCCATAAAAAAAAGTCAACTGGAGTTAAATCCGGAGATCTAGCAGGCCAAAGACATGGTCCATTTGGACCAATCCACCTATCCTCAAATAGCTGGGTCAACTCTTGATATACAGCATGAGTAGAGTGAGCTGGAGCTCCATCCAGTTGAAACCAATAATAGTTTTGGTGTGGCATGTCATTGACTATGTTTGCCACCACTTCCCTAATGATTCGCAAATATCTTTCGGACGTTAGCCTTTCATCATAAATATGATAAAATACCCTTCCCCATCCCTATTATGGCGAATACACATTAAAACTAAATTGATATTGAAAATGGCTTACTCGTGAAAAGTGGGGATTTTCATCTGCCCAAAAATGACAATTTTTATTATTTACAACGCCTTGCCTAGTAAACTTGGATTCATCCGACCATAAAATCTTTCGTAACATGTCCGGATCTTCCTGTTTACGAATAGTTAGCCACTCACAAAAATCAATTCTTCTCTGAGCGTCTCCATTTCTCAGTTCGTGGACTTTCCTTTGTGCATATGGGTGCCATTTGTTCTTTGCTAGCACGCGTTGAATTGACGTCATACTAATATCTAAATCCACCTTTGCTTTACGTATCGAAGCATGGGGATGAGCTGTGAAATATCCCTGAATATTAATTTCGTTGTTTTCTTCACCTGTTACTGGCTTAGTACAATTTCTTTTTGTGTTCATATTCCAATGTCGAAAAAAATGTGTTTCAATTTTTGCAAATTTGAATCGATTCATCGGAGGCAAATTAGGGTATCTCTGATTGAACACACGGCAAGTTCTAATTATTATGCGATTATATTCTCCGTGTATGTCAAATAAATTATGGATACTTTCATTTGGATAATTATTATTATAGCCTTCCATTATGCACTAATCAAATCATTCAGTAAAGTACAAAAAATATCCAAGCATCAAATTAATAACACTGACAGCGAACGAAATTTTGACAACTAAACATTTTGTTACTTCCAAGGCATTCTTGAAATTGTGTGTGATAAATGGCAAAATATCGGGCCTTCAGGCTGATCTCCCCAATAACTCAAAAACCTCTAGAGATAGGTATAGGGAATGTAATAGTGGATCGAAAGACAATTTTTTTCTGCTTCAGAAAAGGCGAAAATATACAGGGTGTTTCATTTGAAAAAAATGAGTTTCTTGCATTTGAAATGTGTATAATTGTAAATTAATTAGAGAACACCCTGTGTAATATTATTGCAAAACCTGGTGATATTCGAATAGGACAATACTTTGACTATCTCAGGAACAAATTTCAATTGTTTATCTTTTTTCATGTCTCAGATAAAGAACTTTTAAAATTTACGTTCAAGTGCCCTAAAAATGGAAAACAGTTGAATAACTCCGAAACGGTTGACTTTGACATAATCCAACCCGGTATCTCTGTTCTTCTATTTAAATAAGCAATTCAAATCTCGAATAAAATACAGGGTGTCACATTTAAAATAACAAAGATGGCGCCTACTTCCGGTGTAACCGGAAGTTGCACGAGTTTAAAAATATTTTAACTTGAAAGATTGCGGTCAATTATGTGAGAAGGCAAAACTTCTGGAAAAAATTCGCGTTGTAAGCACAAAAACTTCTAATGTGCTAGTTACATGAAACACGGTGTATATGGTCCATGTTGAAGAGGAAGTATTGAAATTATTTATTTACACCAACAAAATGAAGGAATATAAGTTTTTACTATTAATCAAGAAATTGTAGCAAATTGTATAGGTCATTTGAAACTAAACTGCAAATGCGTGCAGAACAAAAAAGCAGAACTTTTAAACACAAATATTGTTTATCACTCTTTAGATTATATGCATTTGTTTATATGTTTTATATATTTTAACTACTACAATATAGGTAAGTGTTAAAAAATTAAGTTCATATTATTTATGCCTTTCATCATTTACGCACTCTTTAATTTGATTTTTAACGACTTATTATTACTATAACGCTTGAATATAGTAACTCGCTTCAAAATATCTATTTTTCAGGAATGTACGTTTTTAAAGATTGCCTGTTCTTAACCTACTCCTCTACTCCTAAAATTATATTACAACTTGAATAGGTTCGGCCTTTACTTGATGTAAATCCATACTCCAATAGAAATAAAACACAAACAATTGTTTCAGATTTACACTATATTGAGATATTATATATAGTGTAAATCTGAAACAATGGTTTGTGTTTTATTTCTATTATATTACAACTTAAGTAGAGATCAGTATGTTAATAAAAAACAGAATTACTGTTATGTACATTTTTTCTTAATATAAGATAGGTATTTACTTGTAGTTCTAACACTAGTGCAACAGAAACTGATAAAAGTACGTTATCTAATATAATATTATTAAATTTAAAGCAAAAAAGTAAAACTATGAAGTGGAGAATGGTGCTACACGAAATCTCTCAATGACTATGGGCACAAATTAATTAGGTATTCCTTAACCAAAATATCGTCCTTTATTAGTGACACACCCTAAGTTCGAGGAGAGGTTATTTATAAATTTGTTTGCACGATAAATCGAACACCTAGAACTTGGTTATTTAACCTTATAGTACAATAATGTATGGTTGCATAACGATACTGCATATTGCATATCACTCGTATAATCAATCTCAAGATCCACGTAAATACTTTATAAGTGCTGGTACTGCCATAACGCTGTTTCTAATGAATGCGATAATAGAGGACTATAAAAGCTTCATATCAAATATCAACCTAACAACCCGCTTTTGCAAAACTAAAACTCTAATAATTTCACTTCCCGCACCCCACACCACAATATTGTAAGCGGACTGTACCAGCGAGTAATAGACGTTCAATTAATCTTCTGCAATCTCTGATTTTCCAACATAAGATAATAATTCCTATTAATAGTTTTACAAACGTGTTCAATTTAATTGCCCAACCCATGTCCAAATCTACCATAACCCACAAATATTTAGTTACATTTTGCGACTTAAGACATTCACCTCAAACATTAACAGCTAATGATTTGTTGTTTCTATGGTTTATATACAAATTTATTGTTGAAGTTTTATTGAGATTCAACACTAATATATTCCTGAAAGACCAACACCTAAACTATTCTATGATAATATTTACCTGATGCTGCCACTGATACTCGTCACAAGCCACCACGTTTACAATTGCATCGTCCACATACAATCTAACATATTGCTGTGGTATTTTTCTGTATTTTTAAAATATAATAAAAAATAAAAAAATAATGGAAAACTGGATATAACCAGTTTCAGATATCCAAAAATGTATATAAATAAAAACAGAGATAGAACTGGATATAAGCGGATATTACTGAATATAAGTGGATATAACCAGATACAAGTGAATATGGATAACATTTTCTAATATAAAAAAAAAATTAAATAAATAAATAAAAACAAAAGTAAATTTCAGCACAATTTATTTTAGATAAATAAATGTATATGTATATATATATTTGGTACACTGGTTACAATTTAACATCTCACCAAATATAGACGCATAAATAATACATTGATTAATATATATCTTGTTTAAAGAACAAGATAAAGGCAATAAATATTTTAACTGATGGATATGCAACACTATATACACTCATGAAACATCGATGAAATGTGGGTTGCATATTCAATGAATGAACTTAAATATGAACTAAGGTATTATGCAATGACAGAATTAAAAATATTAACCTCAATTTTAAATAAATTAGAGCACAAGAATTATATATTGTACAAAACATAATGTTCAAATACTGACCTCAGTCTAAAAAAGGATATGTAATGATTTAAAACAGTATTATTAATAATTAATAGAAAAGTAGGTCATTCCGGTAATACATTCTTTAGCAGCGATAATAATCAAAAAATAGGAAGTAATAACCCAGAATATAAATATTGTAGCCACTATCACTGTTGAAGATGGAACGTTATGTGTCGATATGCATTTTTCACTGGTATCTCCTGAATAAAACAATATTATTGAATGCACATTTAAATATACGATTGGTATATTTTTCTTCATATAAAATGCTCCAAGAGATTCCAAGCTAAAAACAAATAAGATATTAGTCAGTATATAATGTAGTACAGATTAAAAATACTTACCAAAATAAATAAAAATCAATCGATATTAATTAGATATGCAAATGCATAGTATGTAAACAACAACAAATGTAAGATGGCGGACGCAATGTCATGTGATCACATGACAAATAAAAATCAATCAATATTAATTAGATATGCAAATGCATAGTATGTAAACAACAACAAATGTAAGATGGCGGACGCAATGTCATGTGATCACATGACATCGAATAATTATCAAAACTAACACGGAGGGCGCAGTAGATAAATATTCAAATGGAGCCAAAACACTTTGAATTTAAAACAAAATAAGGCGTTTTTCAATTGTTGAGGGTTATAAAAGAAGATGCATTCGCTATTAGAGGACAGTCCGTAGGCAGCTCTCCAGTACCAAACAAAAATCTATTAGAAGGCAGTTCGTCGGCAGATCTGAAATACAAAAGAAAATAAACAGTGAATGATCAGCGCTCCAAGAATTCTTCAGCTAAACAAAAAAAAAATCTAAAAAGGTATAAAACGCTTTTAAGATTTTAACACGTGTAGTGAGACAAGACGTATAATACATTTCAAAAAAATAAGTGTACGCTAAAGTATAGTAGAGCGCGGGAAATTATTACTACCTTATACCTATAAAAGCCGCCATAATAACTTTCAAGAAAAATGGAATACGAGAATTATCAAGAGGAATTCGAAAGGAGATATAGTCAAGAAAAGTAATTACAAGCACAGTCAATAAAGCTTCATTTTGTAATCTTATAATCAATAAATAAAAGAATCTTCATGTGTGTTATATAAAGTTTACTGAATAACAATAATTTTAAAAATATTATTTGAACATTTGATAAATTCTTCATTGGGTAAGTCTTGACTTGACGTGCAAATCTCAGGTAAAGGCGATTCAACGAAGTATTAACGATTTTACCTGAATAACAATAATTTCAAAATATTAGATATTGAAATATCTAATAGGTTCTTCATTGTTTAAATCTCGATTTTGACGTGCAAATCTCAGGTCGAGATGATCCAATAAAGAATAAAGAAAATAAATTTTTAGTAATTTATTTTGAATTATAAACCCACATGAAGAAGTAATTTAGTAAACTACTATAATTTTAAAACGACAAAAAGATTTGCAAGGTGCTTGTATTACAACGGAGAAGATAATATACCTTAATGAAACAAAAGTATTATATTATATAGTCGTCAATAATTTTATGTTTTGTAAAATCTCCATATTATAAATAAATATGAGTTGTGCTGACATTCATCATTTACTTATTTATACCCATCCCAAAGGAGAACATGAGGAAAGTAAACATCACAATCACAGCTAGAACTCACAATAAAGAAAGGCTGTGACATATTTTCTTTTAAAACAAAGAAATCTACCTTTAAGACCCTGAGAACATCAAATAATATTAATTTTATTAATTTGACTAAGAAATAATATGAGCAGAACTGCTCTAAATGCCCAACAACCTAGACCATTTTCAGCCAGACTAAAGACAAACGAACTCACTTATGCACAAGCAACCGAAAAAAAAAGAAATACAACAGCAAAACAACCAAATGGAAACAATAATGCAAATGTTGCAAAATATTTTGGGTAGATTTGAAAGACTGGAAGCAAGAAACACTGGGGCAGTGCCTCGCGGAAGTAACTAATGGCAAACAACGGCTTGCGAATAGCAACTTGGAACGCCAATGGATTGATGAACAGAAAACAAGAATTTGAAGTATTTTTAAATATACAGAACATAGACATCTGCCTAGTTTCGGAAAGCCATTTTACAGATCAATCTTATTTAAAAATCAGAGGGTACAAAGTATACCACACAACTCATCCAGAAAATCAGGCAAAAGGAGGTAGTGCAGTGATAATCAAGGAGAATATTAGCCACTATGAGGAACAACACCTGCAACTTGAAGAAATTCAACTGACTCTGGTAAGCATAAAAACCATTAAGCAAAACTTAACCGTGGGGGCACTTTATTGTCCTCCTAAGCACAACCTTAAGAAAAAAGACTACAAGAACTATTTACAATACACTGGAAATCGATTCATAATAGGAGGAGATTTTAACGCCAAGCATACTGATTGGGGCTCAAGACTGTCAACTACAAAGGGAAAAGAACTCAGAGAAGCTTTAAGAGAATTAAACTGCAACTTTTATTCTTCTGCTAAACCAACTTATTGGCCTACGGATACACAAAAAATACCGGATCTTCTAGACTTCTTCATCTCTAGAAAAATTTCATCAAATTTCGTTGATATCGAAGAAAATTTTGATTTGAGCTCTGATCATTCGGCAGTAATACTGACATTGAGCGAGCATATAATTAAAAAAACAAATTCGTCCTTATCTTGCAAACAAAACTACGGATTGGGAAGGCTTTAAAGCAGATATGTCGAGGAAAATCAACTTGAACATACCCCTAAAAACTAAGGAGGATTTGAAAAAAGGAGTTGAAAATTTCACCAGCATCATACAGGCTTCTGTGTGGGACAATACCAGAGAAATTACACACAAAACTATTAGTAATGAATATCCTAAAGAAATAAGAACATTGGTGGGAGAGAAGAGGAAAGCTAGAAGAAGATGGCAACAAACAAGAGATCCATCACATAAAACGATTCTAAATACGAAAGCACAGCAACTGAAACGAGAAATACAGAAACTAAAGCAAGATTCTCTTACTAATCGCTTGAGAAATCTGACGGCAGACGATAAGACTGACTTCTCGCTATGGAAGGCCACCAGAAATCTAAAAAGACCCATCTCTCACGTAGCACCCATAAGGAATCCGGATGGTAGTTGGGCCAGAGACAACAAACAAAAGGTTGAAGCATTTGCGAAACATCTGGAAAAAACATTCCAACCCAACGAAATAGAAAGTAATTTGATATTACGTAATATACAGAATAATGATTACGAAGGAATAAGACCAGTTACACCAAAAGAAGTCTCTTGGGAAATTAAGAACAATATAAATCCTAAGAAGGCCCCTGGATATGACTTAATAACAGGAGAAATCATGAATCAACTACCCAAAAAAGCTATTGTTATGCTTACTTATTTAGTTAATGCAGCTCTCAGACTAAAACATGTGCCATGCAGTTGGAAGGTCGCAGAGGTAATAATGCTACAAAAGCCCGGCAAACCTCCAAATGACGTTAAATCGTACAGACCTATATCACTATTACCGATTATCTCAAAATTATTTGAGAAACTGTTATTGAAAAGACTGAACCCAATCGTAGCAAGTAAAGGACTGATTCCAAATCACCAGTTCGGATTTAGACAAAGACATTCTACCATTGATCAAGTACACCGGATCACTGATGTCATAGAAAAAGCCCTAGAAGAAAAACTTATATGCTCAACCATCTTTTTAGATGTGGCTCAAGCTTTTGATAGGGTCTGGCATGAAGGCTTTAACTGGAAATTGAACAAACTCTTACCCAAGGCATATGCGCAACTTCTGCTTTCATACATTTCTGACAGATTTTTCAGAATAAAAATAGAGGAAGAGTACTCCGGTTTGAAGAGGATTGAGGCTGGTGTTCCACAGGGAAGTGTTCTGGGACCGGTCCTCTACTTGCTTTATACGTCTGACTTGCCGGAACTGGGGAACGCAACTGTGGCGACATTTTCTGATGATACAGCAATCTTAGCAGTAGATAATAATATGCAAACGGCAAGAAATAAGTTGCAACGAGCATGTGATAGGATTTCGAAGTGGACCAACGACTGGAAAATAAAATTAAATGAGCTGAAGTCAACTCATATAAACTTTACCAACAGAAATATAACAGATATAAGACCTATTATTATAAATGGTAACACTGTCCCTTACCAAAACTCAGCCAAATATCTAGGTATAACGCTTGACGCTAAACTGAGATGGAAGGAGCATGTCAAGAAGAAAAGAACTGAGCTGGATCTTAAGTACAGAGGACTTTACTGGCTGTTGGGACGTAACTCGCAACCCCCACTACACAGTAAAATTTTGATCTATAACCAAATTCTGAAGCCAGTCTGGGTATATGGCATACAACTTTGGGGTTGTGCCAAACCGTGCCATCTTAAACAAATACAAAGATTTCAAAATAAAGTCTTACGCAATATGGTCGATGCACCTTGGTACGTTAGAAACAGTGATTTACATAGAGATCTCGGAATCAGGGATGTAGTCAGTGAAGTAAGAAGATCTGCCGTCAAACACGAGGCAAGACTGCTTGAACACAATAATATCGAAGCAAAGTCTTCTTGATGTCCAAAACCTCGTCAGAAGGCTGAACAGGGTTAAGCCACACGATCTGGTGCAGTTTAGTGTGTAGTTTTGCAGTGCTTAGTGAATAGCAGAGTACAGTGTATCTCCTACAAAATAGAAGTAACTAAAAGAACTCCTTTGGGTGAATTTTAGATTAAATTTTTTTTTTAGGTTAAGATATGTCAAATTCAAATTGATGGTTGGTCCTAGACCAGTTTTAATATTGTATATTAACTTGTTGTTTTCGAATAAAAAAAAAAAAATTTGACTATTGGTTGTCAACCATAGTGCAGATATCACAGCAATATGTATCAATATGGAGAAAGAAAAAACAAATGGACCGAGTACCGAACCCTGTGGTACACCACTGTCTAATTTGTGAACTTCGGATACATCACTGTCTATCTTCATCCTTACCCTTCTATCCCACACATGTTTTGCTCCTCTTAAGAATATTACTTATTTTCATCGACCACCTCGAACGTTAGAGCTCAACTGATATTCGGTTCTGAGGGGAGAGTAATGTGCCAGTGCTTCTCCGCAGTAAATTGCATAATAAGCAATTTTCGTAATTATTTATTTACTCATTAAATATTTGAATTTATAAAAAAGTAAAACAACTATCGTTTACTTATTTATGAAACCATTGTACTTATATTTTTTTAAAACTACAATATTTGCTATATTGCAAGTAATAGTTGTTTTTCGAAAATTGCAGTGCCTATTATTTTTTTCTATCGAGCAAAATTACCGGAATCGTGTTTTCGAAACAACAGTCGTTTAATTTAAATTCTGGCCTACAACACCATGTACTTTTTTACAATAAATAACAACTTTTGTAGGAACTAGAGTTGTTTCCAAACGCGCTTTTGAGGGATTCCGCCGCTTAAAACCAAATCAATGTTCATGCAATCAAACGCCTATGACGTATCAATAAATATTGTAGCAACATGTTTTCTTTCACCTTGTTCTTTATAAACCTTGCTAATGAGATTAATAATCGTGGTATCGATACAACCTTTATGATAACCATGATGATACAGTGTCAACAATTTAAATGTATTTAAAAAATTAAGAAGTGCAACCATCAGTTTTTCAATGATTTTACTAAATGTACTAATGACAGTTATCCGACGATAGCTATTCACATCTTCCGTAGGCTATTCCTTTCTTGTCTAATATTCTGATTTGTCTCTGCTATCCCATAAACATATAAAACATGGATATTTGGTATAGCCGATTTGTCTCTAAAAGGAAATTAACCATCTTAAGATCAACACAAATTACCCATTTATGTTCGTCATACTTTATCTTCTTCATGATTAATGCTATTGTAAAGTATTCTTCCCTTAACCTTGGTTGAATGTGCGATCGATAAGCAGTCCAGTTTGTTTCCGTTATGCAATAGTACACACTTCAAACTGAGTTTTGACGAATCAATAAATACACGCCATTCGTCTGAGAAATACCTCTGTAAACATGGCAGTTATCAAACCAGAAATATCTGTGCAATACACAAATCATCCTCTTCTGCGAAAATATTAAGTATGCCTTGCGCGCGAGTGCGGTAATACGAACCATTAGTTTCTTTAGTTATGAGATTTCTCTCTTTCAACCGGGAAGCTAGTAATTCAGAAGAAGTTTTCAACAGTCGCAAGTCTCTAATTAAATCATTAAGCTCGTTTTGATCGAATGGTCTGGGTTCGAAATGATTTTCTGAGACGAATTCTCATTGCTCGCGCAGGATATAAGGGATAGATGGTATGAATATTTTTGCGATTTGTTTGAAGCCGAAACAGGGGGAGAGGTCGACGCAGAGGATTTCTCGCCTGAAGAAGCTGAAGAGACAACATCAAACATACAACTGAGTGAGATAACAGAAGCAGTGGAAAAGCTAAAACCAGGTAAAGCAGCCGGAATTGACAATTTAAAGCCAGAAATGCTGAAATACATGGGAGTTAAAGCTACACGGTTACTACTTAGAATAATAAACTTGGCATGGGAAAGGAAAACAACCCCCGAGGACTGGAAAATAGCAATTATAATCCCCTTACACAAAAAAGGTGACAATACGACATGTTCCAATTACAGAGCTATCTCATTGTTATCAGTAGCTGGAAAGATATACGAAAGAATAATAGAGAAACGATTAAGAGCAAACTTAGAATCGACCCTCCAAGAAAATCAGGCAGGTTTCAGGCCGGGCAGGAGCACGCAGGACTGGATATTCTGTTTAAGGCAAATTTCGGACAGAATTCTGGGCAGTAACGGCAAAATGTACCTATGTGCAATTGATCTAGAAAAAGCATTCGATACACTTCCGAGGCATAGGATATGGTCATCGCTGGAGAAGAGAGGGATTAAAAAAGAGCTACTAAAGGCAGTCAAAAGTATATACACCAACACGAGCAACATAATAAGAACGGATATTCAAGAAGCTTTATCACACTTAAAGGAGTGAGACAGGGCGGAGTTCTGAGTCCCCTTCTCTTTATAACTGTTATGGACGATATTGCAAGAAGTGCCAATAGTCTAACAAAGGGTATTTACGTAGGGTCCAGAAACCTTCAACCTGTAATAGCCAAGGAATTCTTGTATGCCGACGACTTGATAATTGCAGCTCCAAATAAAAATGTCCTGCAAAGAAATATAGAAATATGGCACGAAACTTTAAAGAACTTTGGAATGAATATCAATAAAAGAAAAACGGAAGTATTGGCAGTCTCCAAAGATGAAGAAGAAACAAATATAACAATAGATGGTTATCCAATAAAGGTGACAGAAAACTTAAAATATCTTGGAACCATAATCAACCACAAAGGAGATGTAGAGGCAGATGTGAATAATAGAATCAAAATTGTAAACTGTTTATATCATGCACTGAAGTACATATTTTTAAGTAAGAGAGAGGTCAGCAGGGAAACCAAGACAAAGATTTACAAAACAATATTTCTTCCGACACTATGCTACGGCAGCGAGTCATGGGTATTGACTAAGAGGCTGAAATCAAGAATAACAGCGACCGAAATGAGGATTTTAAGGAGAATAGTTGGTGTTACCAGATTGGATAGAATCAGAAATGAGAAGATACGAGAAAAACTAGGTGTAACATCAGCAATAGAAAAAATCCAGGAAAAACAACTTAGTTGGTTTGGGCACCTTACACGAATGAGTAACACGAACCCTGTAAAAGAAATATGGGAGGCCGGCTGGAACAAGAGGAGAAACAGAGGTAGACCAAGAAGAATATGGAATCAGGGGATAGCGCAGCTGCTGACGGACCGGGGAAGTACCTGGAGGGAAGCTCAAGAAATGACTAGGGATAGGATAGGATGGAAAGAATTCTGCAAAGCAGATCGCCTCGACGCCTAACGGCAAAAGAGGATACAGATAAATAATAATAATAATGATTAATGCAATTGTAAAGTATTCTTCCCTTAACCTTGGTTGAATGTGCGATCGATAAGCAGTCCAGTTTGTTTCCGTTATGCAATAGTACACACTTCAAACTGAGTTTTGACGAATCAATAAATACACGCCATTCGTCTGAGAAATACCTCTGTAAACATGGCAGTTATCAAACCAGAAATATCTGTGCAATACACAAATCATCCTCTTCTGCGAAAATATTAAGTATGCCTTGCGCGCGAGTGCGGTAATACGAACCATTAGTTTCTTTAGTTATGAGATTTCTCTCTTTCAACCGGGAAGCTAGTAATTCAGAAGAAGTTTTCAACAGTCGCAAGTCTCTAATTAAATCATTAAGCTCGTTTTGATCGAATGGTCTGGGTTCGAAATGATTTTCTGAGACGAATTCTCATTGCTCGCGCAGGTTAGCTCATCCAATTAACCATTCTTTTGATCTAGATGGTGGTAATAAAAATGGATCATACGAACTCGTTACAGGTCTGACAGCTGATGTTGATGTGGGGTAAATCCATTTACAGCAGTTATTCTTGTTGATTCCTGTTATATTCACAACACAAAAATAACAGTTATCGTGATGATTTAAAGGTTCACGCAAGATCGTTGGAAACCGCAATTTGAAAGAGATTCTCTTCTTAGTGGCTCATAAAGGTAATTCCTCAACACAGATTTTGTATACAATATTGAGCCCCGGTTTTTTGTCTCCAATGGAAAACCAAAACATTACAAATATGCTTGATTTACGAAATCTGAAACACTCAAACGACATTTTTTAAGAATATACAGATATTACAAAAACTATCTAAAGCGCGACCAAAGAGTTGAAAAGTTGAAAAAAGAGAGGGTAGAGTAACAATCGTTAAAATATTTCATGTAACAGAAAAAAAAGTTTGATTTTGTTGTGCTGTGTTTTGTAACCTATATTAAAGAAATTGTTCACTGTTCATTTCACTAAAAATTGTAATTAATTGTAATTATATCAAAATACAATGTTGTTGCTTTCCGACTCTACGAGGGAAGATCGGAATGTTTCTAGAACGAATCTAATATACAACTTCTGTAAATTTTTAGACAGATCGTGCATATACTAAAGCCGGTATAGCCAAGCCAAGTAAATAGTGCGCGCATTTTCTTAATCATGAATAAAAACCAATTCCGTACAGTCATTCAAATTTTTCTTTTGAAAGGCTTAAATGCTAAAGATATGCAAACGGAATTAGACAAATCTCATAGCGAGTCTTCACCGTTGCGAACATGCATGCCACCGTTGCAAACAGAATTGGTGAATTTAAACGTGGTCGAACAAGCATAGAATCGCCGATTAAAGTTGAGAGAGAGAGCAGAGGCACTAAGAATATCATCTGACCGCGCACATTACATTTTACATCAACATTTGGACATGGAAAGCTCAGTGCAAGATGGGTGGTGTAGCGTTTGCTGTCAGTCGATCAAAACCAAGCTCGTGTGACCGTTTCTCAGCGATGTCTAAACATGTTCAACCGCAATCCTGAAGATTTTTTAAAACGTTTTGTAACCGTAGATGAAACGGGGATATATAACTTTACTCCAGAGACTAAAATACAATCAAAGGACTGGACAGTACGCGATGAATAAACGCCAAAGAAGGCCAAGACAATGCCGCAAGCTGGACATGTCATGGCTACCGTCTCTTGGGATTCCCGAGGAATAATTTTTGTAGACTACTTGCAACACGGGAGGACAATAACAGGCATGTATTATGCGTCGTTATTAGACAGATTGAACGAAGAAATCAATGTCAAAATGCCTCATTTGGCAAAGAAAAAAGTCTCGTTCCACCAAGACAATGTTTCATCCCACAAGTTGGCAATTGCGATGGTGAAGCTGCACGATTTACGATTCCAATTCACTGAACATGCACCGTACTCGCCAGATTTGGCCCCTTCGGACTTTTTTCTATTTCCGAACCTTAAGAAATGTTTGGCTGGAAAGAGATTCTCATCAAATAATGAAATTATCGACGATGTGAATAAACAATTTGGAGGTTTTGATAGCTCTTACTTTTCTGAAGGAATGAAAGCTTTTGAAAGGCGTTGGACTAAATGTATTGAGTTAAAATGAGACTATGTAGAAAAATAAATATGATTTTATCCCGAAAAGTGGTGTTATGTACCTCATTCTAGAAATTATCCGATCTTCCCTCGTATATCTACTTTAAAAAGAAAACACTATTTAGAGCATTTATATAACTTCAAAGAAATGTAAAATTTTTCTTAGCGCAGAAGAATTGTCAAAATTATGATCTTCCTTAAGCCAACGACTTTAATCTTCCCAATTAACACAGGTAATATTAATTGTCGCAATATAATTACTACAAATTTTCCTCTGGAACGAATCATCGCACCCCTATCTGCGTTTGCCAGGCTGAAGCGTGTTAATTCAAGACGTTTCAAGAACTCGCACGTATATCGCTTCGCTAACGTAGTGGGCGTATGCGTTCGGAAAAAAGAGTGTGCATCCGAATCGTACAGGAGGCGAGTTTAATTGAATTTTGGAGTAGGTATCTTTATTTTAGTGTTAAATATTTCTTACAGTGTACGTTAAGCTATAACAATACAATTTATTGTCAAACAGTCTCCCAGCTATAGAACAAGAAACAATACAATTATAAAATACAAAACCATTACAATATTTCAAACAAATACAAAATAAACGGATAACTCTTAATAGGTAATACAGTTTTTGCTAAATATTACTTTATTTATTTGTACAGGGTCCGCTTGAATGACATTTACTACTACATTTCAACCGAGACTTAAAACAAAAACATTTCTTCATGAATATTTTTTAAATCCCTGCCCTCCAAATTTAGAAAATTTTATTAAAACTTCTCTCAAGGAAATTATTGTTCTCTCCAAAACACAAATTGGTTCGGAATTTTTAATGCCAACGATCTCGTCTCGTGAAAACTATCGATTCAAAATTCCATGTATAGTACCAATTTTGTAGACCTACTCCATTGTTTATTTCAACTATTGTTCCTACTATATTTTTAGGGTCCAGTGGTCTCCTATCGAATATAGGAACTTCAACCCCAATATTTTGACCCAAAAATAAAGGTTTCAACTTTTCTTTGGTATTTTAGAGCATTTTTCTGCAGCATGTGTTTGCCCAACAACACATAGCACTTGCCTCCTTTGTTTCTGAATGATATGCTCTTTTTGGCATAAATTACATATCCATGCTGTTCCAGTCAACATTAATTCTCAAGAACTTCTTTTTAAACATTGAACATAGCAAGTCGTTGCATTACCATTATTTTCTACAATCACTTCAACAATAGGAATATTCTTATTGTGAAATATTTCATTTTGAATAGATTCATGTGAAACACCCATTAGTCGATACCTTTTCAGGAATATCCTCAATGTAAAATATCAGATTCTCATCAGTATTAATTGATTTTTTTTAGGACAGTTAGATTATCATTAGAATTAAGCACTTTATTTTGATTAGTTTCATGTGAATTAACCATTAAATTTTCTGCGCATTGATTAGTTTCATATGAAATACCCATTAAATTGTTGTTTTCTTCTTTGGTTATAATATTAGTCAACACCTTTTCTAAGTCTTCAGTTGTTAAATCAGAAGAAAACATTCCAACAACAAAAAATCACACCAAACAATGCTTTGTAACGTGTACGCTTCATTATCCTATGGTAGGAGGAATTTTTTTGCCGTTGAACAAAATAGCATCCTAAGGACCAATTTGTTGAATTATAGTCTTAGAATTTTTGCTTTCTTCTAAGCCTTTTTGTCAGCTGTTTTTAATTTTAAGTTCCTGTTTGTGTATTTGAGAGAATAAAAAAATTCTTTCTTACGAACAACATTTCGTCTTTTAACGCCTTTTTCTATTCTCGTTGATTGTTGTTCTCTGATATAACTGTAAGTAGAGCGCTAGTCTGACATCAAGAACATAAATTAGAAAAAAGAGCTGCAAAGTCAATGGAACCGTAATCAAGCTTCCAAACAAATCGGACACCATGTTTCTGATGACGACCACTCATGTCCTGAATACCATGTCAATATTTCGCTTACGAAACCCTGAACCCTCTAGTAATCCACAGAATATTATTATGATTTGTTTATTTTCATTGCCATGTTTACTAGGAAGCATAAATTAGGATCTCTTTATCGAAAAGTGTAAACCCAGACATTCGCGGTGGCGCAACCGGCTAGAGATCGGGAGGTCTTGGGTTCGCATCACAACAGCGGTTAATTTTTTTTAAATTAAAATTCTGCTCAAAGCAGAAAATTATAATTAGAATTTTCAACACTTGAAAGTATCTACAGTAAAGCTTCGCTAATCCGGATCAGTTAAAACCGAGGCAGTCCGAAGTAGTGAAATATTCGGATTATCGAAACCTTTTTTAAAAGTTAAAAGATAATACCCAAAATATGAATTGCAGGATTTATAAACCCAAAAAAATACAAACTAACATAGAGAAAATGTTGCCAAAAACGAACACCCATAATTCTAAATATGTACAAACTAAAATACGTTATATCGTACATAAAAAGTAAGGAGAATATAAGGCAAAAACCAAAATTTATACACGAAAGATTTAAAAAAATCAGTAAGTTTTGTTTGTTTAATATTGTACTACTTGGCTTCCATTGCGAGTTCGCGCATCAATCATTCGTAGTATGGACAAGATATTTAATTCAACACCATTCTCGTCAGCCCACTGTATGCATGTACTGAAACAATGAATTGCCTTATCATGTTTCGCTTTTGGATCAATCCTTACAACTTCGTCTTCCGGGTCGCTCTTATCACTATGCAACGGTAAATGCTCTTCATCACCATCTATCCAATCACATATCTTTGATTCCGTCAGTTGGTTATTGTCAGTGGTAACTTTCTGCAACATACTGATAATTTCTACAATTTCACTATGCTTATCACTAACTGATTCCTGTCTTTGATTTAGTAGATACAATGGTACCAGATCTTTAGGATCTCAATCAGAGTCTGACGCATCATTGTCTGAATAAAAAAATGGGGTGTGGCCACCACACGACTTTATTATATGTATGAGTGATTCAAATTATACACAAGTTGTCCTGAATTGTTTTAAATACTTTTATCTTAGAAAAATAAACCTGTAAGTGTGTTCCTTCAAGCTTAAATTTTAAGAATTTTTTTATACAAAAAATATTCAAAATGCTATTCTAAATACTTCTATTCTCTTAATAAATCTCTATAGAAGGCATACTTTGCGAGATATTTGAAAAAAGGCTACTCGCTAAGAGTAGAAGTGTTACTTCCGGTACGAATTTTGAAATTTCATTTATACAAAAAATATTCCAAATGCAGGTCTAAATACTTTTATACTCTTGACATATATATATAAAAGACCAGTCGTATCCTTCACATTTTCTATTAATAGTACGCTGTCGTCGGTCTTAGGATAATCGTAACAAAATAAAAATTGACAATTACAATACATGTGCAACGTTTCGTTTATTAATTGAATAAACGAAACGTTGCACATGTAATTGGCAATTTTTATTTTGTTACGATTATCCTAAGACCGACGACAGCGGACTATTAATATATATATATATGTATATATTATGCTATTTTATTATTATGAATTATTGAGCATATGTATTAATATAATCTCTATGTGGGTGTGGATTCAGTTTTACTTAATAGGTATCCTCCGAGAAATAGGGTGGTTACATCCTACGCATTATTTTGCCCTATTAGACTTATTTCCAAAGATTCTAATTATTTAAAAAAAAATAAACTTCAGATTTTTAATTCAAAATTTATAGGTTATTTATTTTGATAATGAATGTCAAGTAAAAGGAACAACTTGTAAATACAAAAATTACTGTTCATATTTTACATAGAAAAAAAATTCTTGTCTTGAAGCTTTGAGACTTTCAATTGTTACATATTGGTATCATTATTGGAATATACCACTAATTTCTTAATACGTTAAAGTATTATTGCTTATTGAAATTTTTCATTAATTCGGCAAATTATTCATATCAATATTCAAATTTACTTAACTGACTTAAGGTCGGCAAGATATACTGTTAATGTATTAAGAAATTCTATTCTACGTAAATACATACATTATTTGTTAAAGTGAAATTTAAAAAAAAAATTACATGGCTTCGAAAGCATATAACGGTCAACAATTTTCTAAAGGAATTAAATTTTAATTTTGAATTTTATTGAAGAGAAGATATATCTGTTTCCTCGCATTTTTCACGAGAGTAAGTATGCCTCTAAATATCTATCAATATGAACTACTTTTTTCTTATAAGCTTATAATTTATCGGTTAAGTATCTAAACATGTATATTTTTTATATTTTACCTTTCAGTTACGTCTGGTAAATTAGCTTGAAATCTTGGTAAATATTTATAGATGTGATTTCTGAATATTCTGTTCTTCAATTGATACAGGAAAACAAATTCAAATAAAATGTTTTTAAATTATGTTTAGGGAAATTATATTTGCAACTTCAAACGTCACTGACTGACCTATTTATTTCTCTTTAAATACCGCTCCAAACCGCTTTTGATTTCTTTCATATTAATTATTCTGTGGTTTTAGATCTCTATCTATCAAGAGAACACTCGTATAGACATTGAACTACTCGTACTTATCGCCAGCTTATACCCCCCATACAGAGATGTTTTAATGAGAATATACTTCATTCTGTATCATTGCAGCTTGTAGTTACCCATACTAGAGGACTCTTACTTACATTAAAATTTAAGTAATTATTTTTTGACGTGAACATAAATATTAATTTATTTATTTTTAGAAACTCAGTATCCATCATAAAGGTGAACATTGAAATCCAGAACATTAATATAGATAACAAGGTTTTATATGGATAATGTACAGACAAAGAAAACAAATATTCACTCAAAATATGCACTGATGACATCCACATAACCTAACTATAGGAAGTATTCAGATTAACGTGTAGAACTTAATTTAAGACTTTCTCTTTTATATGTTTCAGACAACACAATGGAGCTGAATTACATCACAGTTAAATAATTCACTACATTATCCTCCCTTTACAAATCAAATATTTGGATGACAAATATTTATATGTCATTAACTATCCATTTAAGTTAGTAACTTGGAAAATGCCTTTAGGATAACCAGTTGACTCTTCTGCAAGCTCGTACGTATTATTGAATTTTTTTATGATAATATAAGGACCTTCGAAGGGTTGAGACAATTTAGCAACAATATTTTATTTTCTTATTTGATACACGTAAAGATTTAACCAATACAAGTTCTCCTACACTGTATTTTTTATATTTATTTTGTACTTTAAGCTGCTTGTCATTTTTTTTTCTTAATTTCATCTCGTACCTTTGCCTGATTTGCACGTATTTTTCAGTTAGATCTATCGTATCTTCATCTATCCATAGTGGTCTGTCTGGATTTATGCCTGTCATTAGTACAATAGGAGATACATTAGTTACAGTTGATGGTGTATGATTAATTACGTATTCTACAGTGTTTAATTGGTTGATCCACCGATGATGTTTGTTATTGCCAAGCAATACTCGTAATATTTTAATAACCTCTTTGATGGCTCAAATATTCACTCAAAATATGCACTGATGACATCCACATAACCTAACTATAGGAAGTATTCAGATTAACGTGTAAAACTTAATTTAAAACTTTCTCTTTTATATGTTTCAGAAAACACAATGGAGCTGAATTACATCACAGTTAAAAAATAATTCACTACAATATATATATATATATATATATATATATATATATATATATACCCCTTCAATGACCATCCCTTACGTGGTCGAACTGAAGGGTGGGATTAAGGGGGGTTTTACTTGATCGCCGTATGCCACAAAATGGCCAATTTCAATTTAAAAAATCGCAAAAATTAAGGCACTTGAAAAAGTTGCCGCTACATGCACTAAATAACCAATATTTGTTCTAGTGACTCACGATTAAAATTTGCAATTATATTAAAAAATAGTTAAAATACAGCACTTTGAATTTTTTTCGTTTTATAGCGATATAAAGCTTACTGTGCTTAAAAAGTACTTTTTTGAATCGTGAGTACCTAGATATTTTTATACTGAACGCGACAATGTATTTACTTTACTTTCAAAATAACCCTGGTCTCCAAAAAATTACTTTGAAACCAATGAGAATGATCAGAAAGTTCGCACTGATAAATGGCAAATAGGCAACACACAATTCAACCTCTTACTCACAGCTATATGGAAGGTATACCTGGTCGACTGTATTAAGCCGACCATCAAACAAACAGAGAGATCTTCAACCAGTTTATAAAAGAAACATTTAAGCAAATATATTGAAATTCCCCTTATTTATGATTTATGGCATAATAATGCCGTTTTCCTCATTTTGTTCTTTATTTGTGAGGTAAACGAATGTTTCATTCAGATATCGGCTTTATTTTGTAATTATTTGAATGATATTTTTGAGAATGTATTAAATATTAATTTTTCGTCTGGAATAAGTATGTTAATATTATTATGAAAATGTACTTGTTACTTATTATTTCTTGGGGTGATTTGTATTTCGTTTAGATGTTGAACGTTTTTAATCTGAATAATATGAGTTATTAGCAATGTCGTAGTCAACTAAAAAATTACAAAAACAATTCTGCATTGTAACAGTAACAGTCCCTGTTGTTTTGAATAAAATGTAAATATATATACATTTTATAATAAGCAGATGTTAATTTAATCCTACATAATAATAAATATAATAATAATAATTCACTTTATTGCCCAGGACAGTTTTTAGATTTCTTTTGTACTTACCACTGCCTAACACTGTATTGGTGTAATTAGTTTTGTATATTGCTATCTTAAGTGCATCATAAACTGCAATACCTACTCAAATTTTAGTTATAATAAGCCGTAGATTTCATTATTTAAATAGCACCTTGCTGGCGGGTTTATTACAGTATCTTTTGTGAACAATATGTATGCCTTAATCATTCGGGAATTCCCATCATTACTGGGTTGTAAATATAGTTCAAATCAAATCTAAAAGTGCGAATTGTTCCTTCAAACCAGGAGGAACACAAAACAGTGTCAGACAGTATTTTCACAAGTGCTCAATATATCTTAACACTTTATTTCATTTATTATTGTGTCCGTGTAAGGTTAATCATTCCACACTTTCAGTAAATTAATAATAATTAAGTGAGTGTAAATAGAAATAGTAAGGTAAGAGTAGCGTTTAGGTCTCTGTTTTTAATTAATTAAGTTTACTTTGCGTTAGGAAGTAGGTAAGAAATCATTACCAGTTTTCTTATATTATTGATATCACTGTTAGACAATAAGCAGAATGGGTAATAAGCGAAACAAAAAATGCATACACAAACGGAAAAATAAGTTTCGTTTGAGATCCATAGCGTATTTACCAAGAACAGCACAGAAAAACGAAGAAGAAACAGAACTGAACACGGCGGAATTTAATAATTACGGTGAATATGAAAATTTAATTTTATTTGAACCATCATGCTCTTCAGTGACAAATAGTACGAGTGAGGGAGTTTTAGATAATGTAAACCGAGATTTTTACCCTCAGAATTTAGAAAACTCTTTCTCCGATTTAGAAATGGAAGTAGAAAAAGATGTCGAAAAAGGTGAAATTAATATTTGTGGTCGGCGCGTTGTAGATATTATGTATTTTATGAAATGTATACAATCTATAAAGCACGAATTTGGATGTACTTTTAGTGACGTGGAAATTATTAGAGAGAAGCGAATCGGATTTAACAGTATCTTGACCACTAAATGTAAAATGTGCAACAAAGAGGCCACACTTTATACAGACAATCCCTATACTTCCGATATTGATGTCACTTCCGCAGCAATATCAGGTGTATTTTCTACAGGTATTAGCTACTCGGGCTTGGAAGAACTTACAGCCTCATTGAATATACCATGTATTTCCACCAAAACATTTTTTAACTACTCTGATAAAATAAATAACATCATTGATTCCTTATCTTTTGACGAAATAGAAGCTGCAGGTAAGGAGGAAGCGCGATTAGCAATTGAAGCTGGAGATGTAGATGAAAACGGAATTCCGATTTTGACGGTTGTCCCAGATGGAGCATGGGCCAAACGAGCGTATAAGTCTAATTACAGCAGTTTATCAGGAGTGGCAGCAATTGTTGGATGGGGAACGAAAAAAATTTTGTATGTAGGCGTAAAAAACAAATTTTGTTTAATTTGTGCAAAATTTGGTAAATCTAAAGATCACGTATGCTACAAAAATTGGTGTTCGTCGTCAACAGCCATGGAGTCGACAATTATCGCGGAAGGTTTTCGACATTCTCGTGAAATGCACGGTGTAATTTATGGTAGATTAATAGGGGACGGTGATAGCAGCGTTCTTAGAAAACTACGTGAAACGGCTCCCTACGGTCCCCAAAAAATTATTGAAAAAATTGAGTGCCGAAATCACATATTACGTAATTATATAAATAAAATTAGGGCCTGTTTGAAAAAACCCAAACTCAATTCGGACATAAGACAATTAATAACACAAAATTTACTTAGATTCAGATCGGCCGTGACAAAAGCAATTCAACATTACAAAAGTTCGAACTTACCAATAACAAACCAGATAGTGCAATTGCAGCGTGACATTATAAATGGACCAAGACATATTTTTGGTGAACACTCGGATTGTGCTTCTTACTTTTGTCAAGGATCTAAAGAAGGCGAGATCAATATGTTTGAAAAGTTTCAGAATTCTAATATATATGATGACTTTATTAACGCTTTAAGTCGGCTTAGCAAAAATAGTAGATCTTTAATAGAAAACGTAGATACCAACATTGTAGAATCTTTTAATTCAGTCATTGCAAAATTTGTAGGAGGGAAGAGATTGATTGAATTATATTCAACGTAATTCTTACAGTGCACGTTACAAAGCGGCAGCGATTTCATTTAATTGTGAGGGAAAATATCACTCAAAACTTCAGACGAAATATGGATGTATAACGAATAAATATACGACAGTGTTCGAAAAAAAAAAAAACAAAAACGGTATGAGAAGAAAAAATGTTATATGAAACGAAAAACACATTCAGGAACTACGGACGATCGCGACTATGGGCCGGAGGCAAATGCATATTTTATTGAAGATATAAGTAATGAAAGGTACGAAGAAAAAAAAGATACTTTTTTGAAGCATTTAGCAAGCGAAAATCCGGATGAAATTCAAAATTTTACAAAAGTACAAAAAGATAATACTCTATGGAAAGAAATGCGGGTAAAAAGATTAACAGCATCGAATTTTGGCAAGATAATGAAATTAAGGAGAACCACATCAACGGCCAATACTGTGAAGGCTTTATTATACCAGGAATTTATAGGAACGATTGCGACACGGTACGGTAATGAAAAAGAAGAGCAAGCTGTAAAAGCTTTTGAATGTTTGGCAAATCTAACAGTCGAGTCTTGTGGTCTTTTTATTCATCCTGTGTATAGATTTTTAGCGGCATCTCCGGACGGAATTATTTCTAATCAAAACGCGGTTATTGAAGTAAAGTGTCCATTCAAGGCTCGCGAAGTGACTCCATTTGAAGCTACGGAAAAAAAAATAATTACGTTTTTAGAAATTCGGAACAGCGAATTACATTTAAAATCTAGGCACCATTACATGTACCAAATACAGGGACAGTTGAATATAGCTCAGAAAGATGTATGTTACTTCATAGTCTGGACTCCGAAGGGTACTTGGTATGAGATAATACACAGAGATGAAGAACTCTGGGCAGAAATGTTAATTAAGTTAGAGAAATTTTATTTTCTCGCTTTGTTGCCTGAAATTATTGATCCTCGTATTTTGAGAAATCGAGAAATTAGAGACGTCAAATTGGAGAATTAGTATGTATCTACTGATTGTGACACGTTTAGCAAAAACGTTACTTGGCCATTCTTGTTTATTTTCTACACTGTCTATACTTTTGTAAACATTTCTTTTGTAAAAAACATGGACTAGGCCTACTGGGGATACCATGAGAAAAAAAAACGCGCTTTGCACTCTACCCCTAGGGTGGCGCGGAAGGGAGTGCGTTTAACGTTTTGTCTAACGGGTTTTTTTTAATTTTATAGAAGCTTTACTGAAAAAAAATAAACAATGTACGATATAAATAAAAAAAATTAATATAAATAACAACCGATTGTAAATTGTGGTATTAACATTTGTTTCTAATCAATGATTAGTTCGGAGTCCGCAAAGTTTGTATCTTACCTACGGTGACATTTTTATAATTTAATTTGCTAACTACCAATATCAGTATCGATTGTGAAGAATATAATTTTCAATAATTTAAAACATGAGCTACTTAGAGAATATAAATATTTTTTACATTTTGCAATAAACACCGGCACTGTTGTTACAATATATTTTTTTTATCAGATTTTAGTTTTCTCTAAAACATTGCTCATATTATTATAAAGCCTCAACATGTAAAGTAAATAAAAATCTTGGTGAGAAATTATAATCAGTACAACTTAAGTAATTAATAATCATAATAATAATAAAACTATATATTTATTGCAGAATAAAATTTAATATCTAATTAATTCCGGCAAATATCATTAAAATAATTATAAATTACATAAAACGGGAGTCTTAATAAAACTAAATAAATACAACCTTAAAGGATATTCAGAAAGAGCAAAAACAAATTTCGAATAAAGTAGGCCGGCCACCAATATTTTCATGCAATAAATGCAAGAGACAAATATCCCAAATTTATTGCTTGCCAGTTGACCAGGCATTGCTTCATGTTTCTGTTCGTCTACCTGCATCGTGTAAAAAGTACAGGCATATTAAACTCCGTAAATATATTCAATCTATTTTAGGCAACCCGACATACGCCGTTCGGGAATTTTTCTTAAGGAAAGCCCACCCTTACATTTTTGAGTGAAAGATTATCCAGGTACTCGTGGTCGAACTGACCGGCGTCCTATACAGTACCTACTCGATTTAACAGGAAAAATGAAGAAACACTAATCTACAGGGAACAACTGTGAGAGCGAAAGAGAGGGTGATACCTCAGTCCTTGCTTTCTTTGTTGGCTTCAGTGCTTGCAATGTTTAACCTTAGCGGCTACCGTTCCAGTTACTTTAGTATATAGTTCAATGGCTATATGGCAAGTATCGCAGGCGAGTGTGTTTTAACGTCAAACTGATTACGACGTATCTCTACTTAAACTTTATTAAATAGTAATACGTTAAAAGTCATTTGAGACATGATGTGTCTATTACAGTTGAAGTACTAAAATAAAATATTATTAGAATACAAATTGGTTTTGGATCTATTGTTGCAAAATAGACAGTTAAGATTGTTTTCGGTAGTGAATACAAATTAAAGCTAGTAAAATATTCTTTTGGGTTTTGCGTTTTTTTTTTCTATCGAAAAAATATAACCGCGCTACACACAAAGCAGCCCTCCTACGGTCAACATAGTAATCTTCAGCTGTATTCGTTAAGAGCTAAGGCAGGATACATTGGCTATATTTCTTGGATCTATAAATGGTGGGGATGATAGACTTGCCCACGTAGTTTTTAGCACTATACCTATAATGAACGCTTACTTGATTTGAGAATCTTATGGTTCTTCTAAATTTAAACCTTAAAATGAACGAGGGATATTTAAAACATACTAGATACAGATAAATATTTTGTTAAATGTTCAAAACTTATTTCCCGAATTTATATGAAATATCTGTCTCACTCAGAATATACCTTTACGATCCATGTAGCGAATGTATTTGCGAGAGCAAATTATGATTAAAAATTTGTATTTTTCTTGTATCGGTATTAAGAGAAATGTTTATTCCAAGAAAAATAGTAAATCAACAAATGATAACTATTATTATCATATAACACTACAGTTTTTATTAAAATGCCGCCAGCAATACATTAATTAATGTATGAACTATGGTCTTGATAAAGCACATAAATATTAAAGAGACACATTTTTATGTGAACAATGCTAAATTTTCCAATCTATTATTAGAGCTTCCAAACAATGCACACTTTATATTCATAACATTAGCTGTATAAACCATATTTTGCGACATCTTCTATAAAATAGGGTATTTTAACATTTAAATTATTACCTAATTGGATTTCTTACAGATGCCTTTGTTCTGGTCATGTTTTCCTTTTGAGCTCTTGAAAAAAAATATATAGGTACTAGAACACTGAGTGGTTATTGTTTGAAATGCATATACAGTATGTATGTACACTAATTGACAGCTGCAAGGCTGAGTTTGGTTAAAGATGAAGCGCCATAAAAACAGAACAGTGCTTGTTCTATATACGCTACGGTGTACAGAAAACGCGGTTTTTTATAAATCAGTGCTACTGATAATGACCACATAGTTGCCGAAATGCATATTTAGCTTTTCATGTCTACAAAGTCGTACCCGCCGATTACTTCGTGAGCATTTTGAACTCAGCAATTGTAATAAAGCAGCATTATCTTTTGATCACAGTTGGTGGTCTCTTTTTATTATCCTATTGCAGTTTCCAACTTCTTGATTGTTTCCTTATAGACTTATCCTATTATTGTGGAGCCTTTCTTCATAATTTAATCTGTCAGATTCCTTTCACATTCCAAAACAGAACATCGGCGCCATCATATTTCCTAATGAATTCTGCGTTCTTGCCTATTTTAGCAGTGGAGATTACTTGTAGACGCATTGCACGGCTTCTGTTTTGTCTGTGGATCCCAATCACACACCAACGTTTCATCACCTGTTATAAGTTTTGAAAAGAGCTCTTGGTGGTCAGCGAAACAAACTCGCTAATTTGATGACGACAAGGTTTTTGTTCGGGAGGAAACAATTTCGAAATCTAACGTACTAAAACACTATTCATTCCTAATAAACCTTTGTGCACAATTTTTAGTACTGTAGCATCCGATATTCCTACCTTAACTTCCACTTTCTTGATGTGTTTGTTGGCTTTTGCAGATGTCCACGTTTTACTTTTTTATAACAATAAATTCGAATTTTACCAATATTCTGTCAACTACTAAATTTAAACAAATTTATAAACAATTCAAATGTACTCGAAAGTGAATTTGAGGAAAATGTTATTAAAAACGTTTTTCGAAATTCCTACCCTTATCGAAAATCAGTTTGCAAATATCTCGAAAAGTATGCATTCTGTAGAGATTTATTAAGAGACTTATATAACCTATGCGTGCGTGCGTGCGTGAGAGCGAGTGAGTGAGTGACCGAGCGAGCGAGCGAGCTTGCGTGCGTGTGTGTGTGTGTGTGACCACGATAGTAGTCAAACGGCTACAGTTATCAATTCCAAATTTTAAAGCAATAATATGTTCTTTAACATCCATTAACATCTGATGAAGACAGTATGGAAAAAGATTTGTATAAAACGTTACTTGTGGTAACTTTTGCCAAGCAATAATATTCACAAAAGACGCTATAAACGTTCCGAGCATCCCTGAAAGTGTTATAATTTTTTCTCTTATGCCACTTGCGATTCATCCTATTACTGCCGCTTATGAAAAATGGACTGTCCGGAAAATAAAAAAACAAAATATCTTCCTGGGAAGACTTGATGTAATTTTTTTAATCAAAGCAATAATAATATGTTCTTTAACATCCTTTAACAGCTGATGAAGATAGAAAAAGATTTGGATAAAACGTTAGAAGACTTGATGTAATTTTTTTAATCAAAGCAATAATAATATGTTCTTTAACATCCTGTAACAGCTGATGGAGACAGTATAGAAAAAGATTTGGATAAAATGTTACGAATGTGAGACTATTCGAAAATTCCGAAATGCCTGAAGTTTCGCTGATAAGTAAACCCTCCCAGAAGATGTTTATGTTCGGAACAATTGTTCCTATTCTGCTCAAATTCATTTTCATATCGCGAGAATACCTTTCCAAGTTGAGATACTTTTAAAACTTTTAAAAATACTTAGCAAGAATGTGAAGAGTTTCATTAAAATGATTTGGCACGACATTCAGTTCTTTGCTTCTCAAATATCCTTCACGGATAATTTTTTGTTCATATTCTGAATCTCATCAAATAGTGAAAAAATAATGTTCTAAATGTTGAAATAAGGATAAGGAGATATAATCGACTAATAAACACCCAGCTAAATCAAATTGCGTAAGTTTTCATAGCAATATTGCATATTGCAAATGAAGATTCTGATAACATATTTAACAATGATATTAGGTAAAAGTTTGAATTACGCTCGGATCAGACATTAGTTTGACCGGGATCAAAAGCATTTGTTTGAAAGTGCTGTGTGGTATGGGGGTATACTGCAAACCGCATACCACGTTTATTTTGTTTATAGTTTTGAATGAGCGAGGTGGTATTTACAGACCACCTGTGCACGATTCTATGTTCTAAGGAGTAACCGTAATTATTTCCACATCAGGTGACAAACGAGGACATTATTCACGAAATGGTGTCCAATTAGGGGCCCTCAAAAAGTGTTATAACATGATTCGTGAAGATAGCACTGCGCGGCTACCATATATGTATATAAATACTACTACTATATTTGCATAT
Organism: Amphimallon solstitiale; assembly: GCA_963170755.1. NCBI lineage: Eukaryota > Metazoa > Arthropoda > Insecta > Coleoptera > Scarabaeidae > Amphimallon > Amphimallon solstitiale. The sequence goes on along the minus strand of OY720676.1, from coordinate 100,426,734 downwards.
GCTGTATCTTGGTGATGTGTAACTTTTCGTTCAAACTAAGAGAATTGGTCACATATAAATATAATAAATTATTTTTGTACGATATCAAATAACAGATAAACAGAAAACGTAAGTATAACCTATGATTTAAATTGACAACTTTAAATATGATATTACTGAAAGCATACGCAAAGTTGTTTTTTATTGAATTTAGCTTTGTGCAAGTTTAGATATCATGAGGTGAATTTGTAGATTTACAGAAAAATTACAATGTTGACAAGAGAAAGCCCATGAAGACATAAACAAACAATATGAAGGTTGATTCAAGTGGATTGTTAGCAGAAGAATTTGTTAAATTATAAGTTGTACGTGCTTATTAGAATATGTGAAATTATATAATTACTGTGACTTACATATAAGTATACCTTTATACGTAAAACGCATATGTATATATGCATGTGTTTGAGATACACACATACATTAAGTGCCATTGCCGATAATCGAACGCACAGACACCGGTGTTTCGACCTATGAGGTCGCATCAGTGTACGTGGAGATTCTCGACAATGGCTTCAAGACTTAAATCGCTGCCTATGTCATTTTTGCATGTTAATTGCAGTGAGAGTATCACAGCGACATCTAACACCCAAAAGATGACACAGAAAAAAGCGATGGCTTCTGACAGCATGTTCTGCTATACAGAGGCCTGTATGTTAATAGTGTATCTCGTGTAATAGAGCCTTAGGTGGCGTCACCAATCAAAACGAAAATGAAAAGTGTGAACACATGGATGTTAAAACTAACATCAAGCAGTAAATAATTACTGTGACTTACATGCAGCAGCAGAACATGCTGTCAGAAGCCATCGCTTTTTTCCGTGTCATCTTTTGGGTGTTAGATGTCGCTGTGATACTCTCACTGCATTTAACATGCAAAAATGACATAGGCAGCGATTTAAGTCTTGAAGCCATTGTCGAGAATCTCCACGTACACTGATGAGACCTCATAGGTCGAAACACCGGTGTCTGTGCGTTCGATTATCGGCACTGGCACTTAATGTATGTGTGTATCTCAAACACATGCATATATACATATACGTTTTACGTATAAAGGTATATATGTAAGTCACAGTAATTATTTACTGCTTGATGTTAGTTTTAACATCCATGTGTGTGAACACTTTTCATTTTCGTTTTGAAATTATATTATAGAATTAAATACTGATTGTTTCATTATGTCTTAGAAAACACATAAATTAATACTTCTAATACACAATCGTATATATTGGGGTATGTCGCAGCTTGGTGAGGTGAGGTGAGGTGATTCACCGTGAGACTCTGTGAAACGAACGGGCGCTCTGAAACTGCGTCACCTCACCCTGCGTGCGAACATGCGGTGTAGTATTTTCTTATTTATTTCACAGAATCTCACGGTGGGTTACCTCACCTCACCTCACGAAGCTGCGTCTCAACATGCGCCCGGCCTTACGGTGGCTACATTGATAAGCCATATGTAGGTCAGTAAAACAGCACTCAGCCCTCTCATTATTTAAGAAAACCACTGGTATGACGTAGTACGTTATTGGGTTTCGTATTTCGAAAAATATTGTTAGGAAATGTCCGAAAAAAGTACTCTTATTGACCTATTATGTTAATTTGTATTAGTGAAACTACACAATTAATTTCAAATCTGGAGTACATAATCTCCACAATATCATAACTTGTTTGCTTCCACTCAAAATAGGAATGTGATTCTGAACAATTGCTGGTGGGGGTATTTAGCAGCAAGGTTCCAGTTCCTTTTTAATTTTCTAAGCGAGCATGTACCCATGTTAGTAATATATGAATCAATACTTCTTCAGCGTTTACAATTATAGTGACGGTGCTTAAATTTCATACAAGTGTTTATAAATGAAAGTACAAAAGTAGTTACAAAGTATTCGACGTCTGGTGGTAATGTAGTGGCTTTATTGCATTGTTCTTAGATAGTTTCATGGTGTCACAATATTGTGATACTTGAATTTGTTATCCCGTATAGTTTCACAATAACTTATGAATACCACAATGAATTTACACTACTTGCTGAACTTGTTTAGATGAAACAGTAAGAAAAACCTATTGACAAATCCCATAAAAGATTAATTGTGAAGCTAAAATATGATTATTTTATACCATAGTCGTCAAAGTTTAATTTCGGTTTGCACTTCTATCATATGCAGAAGATGACTTTATGATATGCAGCGATGCCTGCTTGCTAACAGTGGTGGGAGAGCAACGCAGTGTCGACGGCGGGGGATCCTCACACAACGTTTGCCGAGTATACTTTCTTCGCAGCCTCGCTTATGTTTATCTTTAGTTTATTTCGTCGCGCTCATTTCCTCTTTCTACTTTCGTATCAGAAATTAAAATATGTCGACCCCGGTATACAGACAAATGAAACCTACGAGGTGACCTAGTTTAGACTCTGGCTTCAATAAAATTACGCAAATATGTGTGAATGAGAAAATAATAATTTATAGAAAAGTCGTGTACCAAAAAAATCACAGAAATTAATAAAAAAGGTTATTCGGTATAGAATATTGTTTAAAATAAAAGTCAAGTAACATTTTGTGCAAATAAGTTTTACGTAGCATAAGCACATTAATTAATATAATGACAAGAACCACTTAATAATGCAGTGAATAGCATAACTATTTACTCGCTATCAAGTAGACATGGTCGAATCAGTACACGCCTCTCTAAGTTTAGCCTATGCCTATGGAACATGACTGACTAGAAAAAGGGTTTCAGAACTTAAAATGTTATACTGTCCCATTATTTTTCGACTTCCTATAGTCAGATTTAGGCCTTCATATGTTCCTAAGTACCATAGCCTATAATTAATGTCATCAATGCTATTTGAGAAGGTTAATAAAATCAAAATAGATCTTGGTAATAAGTAGGTAAGAGTTGCCAATTAACAGTAATGCTTAAACCTTTTGTAATCCAGTACACTGGTAGAAACTATAAATTAATATTCTCCAATGATTAAATTTAATACTTATTGATTAACTCGATGTTTAGAAATGGGTGAATGGAGATTTAAGAAATTAATTAATGACTCCGTCACACAGTTGACTCCAGTAGGGTTGTTCGGGATGTGTACTAAATATAACTCTTCATTGTACATGTATGCGACCACACAAAGCCGCATATGTTACTTGCTAACTTGCTATACCTATTCGCTTTAAGGGTAGCAAACAGCATATGTAGCGTAGGTACACACATACGCATGGATAGCGCAGCGCAGTAGGTATATGGCTGAGTCAAATATCTTTTTTGTACTCGCCGCCTGTAAAGTCACATTTGGCGCACGTGTAGCTCGACTGGGAAATACGTTTTCCTGGTTGAGGCGACTGTAAAAATTGAAAAAAACACTGGCACTTTGGGACATTTAAAAAAAAATCTAACTTGGTAGTAATAAAATTTAGTCTATAAAATGCTACTTCCCTCCACTATTCTTCACTAAAAGTTGGGGAAATAGGAGTAATAATTAAAAATTCATCGAAAAAAATTGTGGCGCCATCTATTTGACGATATTTTAAGCGACATCTTAAGCGAGATTCACGCACCATCTATTTGTACCACATCGACATTCATATTGGCAGTTCGGAATTGTTTGTATTTAAACCAAAAAACGCAATAAATGTACTATAAATTTATAAATATAAGAATAAATACCTCATGTTTGCATTGTGTAAGAATATAATAACTTAATTTTAGGGAAATATGAGTAATAGTTACGTACATGAAATGCTTAAATTAATTAGGTAATCTATCTTAGGTTAGGTATGATACCAATGACATTAATCAATAATATTTTTTTAATTTAATGTTCGTACAAAAAATATTGTACAAACCACTTGCGTGAAGACATCTTCCACGCATTCGCGCAATTAAAAGCACTCGCTTCCTGCGGTCGCTCGTGCTTACAATGTGCGCTCATGCGGGAAAATAGTCTTCCCGCACTTGGTTCGTAAATAACTATTCGGATACCCTAATGGTTAGAAAAATTTCTGGAATGGAAAAGTACCTAGCTATATTCTATAGGCAGTTAGGTATTTTATAATATATTCATATTGCAATAATAGGAATAATTTGAAATAGTAATATTTTAATACGATAATTATAATTTCGTCTGATTTTATTGTAGTAAGCATAATAAAACTACTACTTACCAGAGTAATTAACATCATAAGTATTTCGGAAATGTCTTCATTTGTAATAATCTTTTCATACTTTTAATTTAAGTGATGAAATGTGTTTACACGTAGCGTATTAGATATAATTTATATTTCTGTACCTATATAATATAAATAAAAATAATTTGAAAAGCCAATTAATTCATAATTAATGTGATTGTTTTCTACATTCCCGCTTGCCCCTCTAGAAATCCATTCATGCTGGAGTAAAATATGTATGTTAATAAACCTATTTACGTAGATATCGATTTTAATCAACATAAAGCGGGTACTAATATAATTCAGTTTTCGTTACCCTAACCGCGAAACTTATTGCAAATGTTATATAGGTATTCCCTGTAGATGTGAACAAAACGTTATTCATCATTTGTTTTATTATGAGATGTCATCTTTATATGTATATCTAGGAATGTTATCTATAATACGTAATAACAAAAAATAACATCACTGAAATATAAAATTAAACACTTACTTGTTTTTACGTAAAAATAGAATTTCACTCGGAAAAGGACACTCATAGTCATAGTATAAATATGCTAGGTAGTGCTATTGCGTTAATCACAATTATCGTTTCTTATTTCGGTTCGTTTATGTATTTAATCTCGAGTTCAACGCGAGCAAATGTTATGTATTTGTTCAACGATATCGATGTTTATCACAAAAATTGTTTAAAAAAATGTGTAAATCACGCCCGCATTAGTAAGCGCAGATCAAGTGGATGCTCCGTACAATAAAAAATGAGTAATCAGTCTAATTTTTCCAGTGTGCATCTAACTGCGATGTAACTGCACGTATACAATGTGTGACGGAGAGAGGCAGAGAAGCGAGAATGAAAGCCTTTGGACGTTTACGGGGGGGTTCCGTGCACAGCGGGAGGGGGGTTGGCAAGCAATCGGACTGACACCAAGCCTAGGTCCGGCCATCTTGTGACGGCGAAGCGCTCTTGCTTCTAAAATACCAGAAAATAGTGTAATTTGTGGCGTAAAACAGTGCAAATAATAAATAAATGAACCGCTGTAGGTGCGGGAAACACTACAGCGTACTATAACACACGTGCATCGACCCGTATTGCACGCAAATCATAAAGAAATTAGTTAATTAGTTTTTCTCTGTGTGTTACATTTTTGTGAGTGTGTCTTCGATATACTCAATTGTTGGTTACCTGGGCCTCGTCTCTCGTCGATGCCTCTGTGGACTAACGCATACCTCTCACATACGTAAGTACAAGACATTTATTAACATTCTCCCTTTCTTTTAATAAAATTATTTCTTAAATTAAACTCTGGTCGATCAACTTTCTTATACACACTTTGTTAATAAAATTGTAGAAAGCTATTTATAACATTTCATTCTTACATTGCTGTTAAACTATTCAATAAATCTTAAATTAAAAGAAACAAAAAAGAATGCTTATAGAAAACTAACAGAATGTTTTCACAACCAATCGTTTTCAAGTTAAAACTCTTCATATGTTCGTAAACATTAGGAAGTAATTATGTAGTATGTATAGTGTAAAACACTAACAGTTTATGTATTTTCTAATTACTTGTGCGATTTTTAAACTAACGGATAAAACTAACGTTAGACAGATAGGTATAACATGTATTTTTGTTGTACAATAACATGGGTACTACTTCTTATTTATAATTTTTTTCTTACTAATCATACCTTACTAGAATAATATTAACATGTACCATTCCCATCAATGCAATATTTTTCCGCTTATAAAATGTAGCATTTGTTCGTTTGTTCTGTTCTTAAGATGGTTGAATTGCCGGTTCGTAGAAAGAGAGGAAAGGGAAGGTATTCATTGCTATCGATTTTTCTTTATTTGAGTACACTCTTTAAATTTATTATCCCTGCCGTTGCCGTTCTTACCTCATTTCTTATTAATTTTTGAATTATTTCAGCGTTTCAAGAAAAGTGTAATTGATAATTTAGTATTTACGAGTACTTTTTAGGTATTAGTTTCTTATGTAGTTAGTTATAATTTGAAATAACCTAATTTATTATTATTATTATTAAATAGGTATATACGTCTTTTTTAATAATAGTTACGTCTGAAACTGCTCTATGTATGGGTTTATTTTATTGTTTGTATATTTAAACTTTTATTCTGTTCTTAAAGATACAGTAAATAAGTACGTAATACCTTAAAAACAATCTGCTCTTTTTGTTCTCCAAATTGTTCGTTAATTGTAAAATTATTGTTTTTAATTTCAGTGTTGCTTCTTTTTCATACATAACAACATTGTTACCATTTTCTGTAGTTTGTATGAAAGTAATAAATAGTGTTTATTTAAAACTTAGTAAAACTTTTTTTCATAAATTCATTTAAACAATTGAGACACTAGGTGTGATCAGAAGCCGTTATAGGTAGTATTATTACATCTAATTGTGATTGCGTTTAAATACCACCTACCTATGTCTGATATTGACGGAATCCATCGATATGATAGTACCTATAGTTGTATTTTCTTTATTATAATGGATGAACAATATCGTTGTGCTCATTATGGAAATGTGCAGTCAAAGGTATACTATGATTTGAATTAATTATGTAAAAACAAGGTAATTTTGAAATGCTGACTGAATAAAATTGCATTTTCTTTTTGTTATTCTTATTGATTTTTTCAGCTAAAAGGCTTGATTAGTTACATTTTATTGTCTTATTAGTAAAATACGATTTATTCATTTACAAGTACTAGATTGTTTTGAAGGAAGTAGGTACGTAGGTATATTGTGAATTAGGTGAATTTATGTCTTAGTGTTCTTAATTTTATTAACAACTTTTTTGTTCTTTTTTTAATCTAATACATTTAGTAATAATAATAAAACAATTGTGGACATTCTGGGACTGAACATTTCCGGGCGGGGAGTTTGACGTTGGCCTCTAAAATTCTCAACAATTAAAAACAATGATAGTCTCAGAATAAAATAAATTCTTGTAAGAAGACATTTTTAAAGAATAATTAGAAGAGTAACAGGAAGGAAATGTCCTTATTTGTTTTAGATTAGTAATTTTGAATTAACATAGGATGAACTTTTTGAGTGTCTTAAGTGTTCCATAACTTTAATACTTCACCTGCTTCCCGAATATTTCTATTTATATAATAATTACCCATAGTTTCTCAACAATTTAGGTTGGTAGATCAGGTAATACAATATGGCTATTAATTTACAGTACTGAAACGATAGGTCTTCTATAGTGGTTAAACCTCTGACAATTGACAGTTATTTGACATAAACATTGACTTTTGGTTATGGTTAGATGTACATACTTATATGTTTACAAGTTCGTAAATAATGTTATCTACTGAAGAAAGGGTGTTTTAAGTTGAGCACTATTTTCGCTTTACGGTTTAGATAGACAAAATGGTCCAGGCATTAAATTCGTCTGCGATCAATTTTTAGAGCATTCTAATAAACAAGCACCAAGAATGCTATTATTGTAAGCAAATTTAGAAGAACTGGGAGTATGCTGGGAAAGGTAAAGCTGGACGATGAAAAACAGTGGATACCCACGAAAATCACGAACGAGTATTCAATCAAATTATGGACTCACCACGTCGTAGTCAACGGAGATCTGCTGCAAAATTGAATATGAACCGGAGGACTCTTCAGAAGATATTGAAATAACTTAATGCCCATTTATACGTTATTCAGACGACCCAACAATTGAGTATGGGTGATTATGCTGCAAGACTTGAATATTGTGTCGGAATCCTTGCTCTGCAGTATTATAATCCCAGTTTCGTCAGTGACATCTGGTACAATGACGAATGTCATTTTCATTTGTCGGGTCATGTAAATAGGTGTAGCAATAGATTTTTAGGTTTCCAACGACCAGAAGAGGTGCAAGAAATACCGTTGCATAGTGAAAAAGTGACCATCTGGTGTGCAGTTTCTGGATGAAGAATCATAGGACCTTACTTCATTGAGGAAAACGGACGTCCATTATTATATCTCTCACCGTTTGTAGATGACCTTTGAATGTTTTGCAGACCAAGAAACTTACCCTTGGGTAGACATTTCTTTCAAAAGATGGCGCAACGTGCCACACTGCACATGCTACCAGAACCTTTCTGCGGGAGACGTTTGGAAACAATGTAATTTCACGTTTCACCGATTTGTCTTTCCATCTCACTCTTCGAACTTAACATCATTGGATGCATGTTTGGGATATGTTGAAACTCTGGGGTTTTCGAGATAACCCTGCGTCTACAATACATCAGTGAAAACAGAAAATTACAGAAGCGATCGGACAGATGCAACAGCCTCTATTTTCAGATATGGTCACAAATATGCAAGAACGATACGAAATGTGCGTTCAGTGTAATGCAGAGTACTTGGAACATATTATTCGTATCGCCGTTTGAAAGTGAAGGAATTAGCAGTGATAACAAACATTTGTGAAACAAGTGTTCGCCGAATTCTCCATTACCATTTAGGTATGAATAAAATTAGTGCTAGATGAGTACCGCGACTTCTTTCTGCTCTCCAACGTGAACGTCGAGTCGAATGTACGCAGTCATTTTTAAACATGTGTGGAGTCGACCCAAAACCGATTTTGGAGTCCATTGTGACAGGGGATGAAATAATGGTTCTGTTTTACGATCCTCTATCGAAAAGGGAGTCCATGGAATGGCGGCGACCTGATGAACCTCGTCCCAGAAAGGCGAACGAAAAAGGTGATGGCCACAATATTCTGGGATTGTGAGGGCATTTTGCTAATTGACTTTAAAGAGCGCAATACAAGTGTGAACGGCACATATTATATTATGCGTCTTTATTGCATAAATTAAGGGACAGTATTCGTGCAAAACGTCGTGAAAATTGACAAAAGGTGTACGATTATTGCACGACAATGCTCCTGTTCATACTGCCGCCATTTCACAAGCTGCCATCCGCGAATGCGGCTTTCAAGAATTGGAACATCCACCGTATAGTCCGGATATGGCTCTATGTGATTTTTTTGGTTTTCTAATTTAAAAAAGGACAGGGGACGTAGTTTTAAGGAGGACAGTGAGTTGCAAGCAGCTGTTATAGAACATTTTGACGGAAAAACTTCAGATTATTTTTACAAGGGTATCGAATTATTAATTAATCGTTGTAATAAATGTATAGATGTTAGGGGAGATTACATTGAAAAATAAAAATTCTTATATTGTTCCAAGTTTCTTTTTTGTATATTAGGCCGAGAATTTATGGCGCCTACCTCGTACCCTAGCTTTTGATTGTGTAGATCACTAGCTTCTTTTAAACAGATTAGGAAATATGGCGTGAAGAAAACGGCTCTCAAATGGTTGTAATCTTGCCTGGGTAATATATATAAGCAAGTTACACTAGGAGGTCACAAATTGGAGTTACGCAAGATAAATGTAGGATCCATAGTGGATCCCGATTTTTTCACTATCTTTGTCAGCGACTTTTTTGATTATTTATCAACATCTGAATGTACTATAATATACAATGTTGATTACACTAATATTATTGTTACTGATTTCTCATTAACACGCAAGTGAACTAGTATTTAATAAAGCGGTTCACTGTGTAAGAGCAAGTAAATGTATACATAATGACAAATATAATTTATAATTTAAACACCGATATACCTAGGTGATTTTTCTATTATGTTTGATAATGTCAGTATTTGTAGATCAAATGAAACAAAATTGATGGATTTATGGGTAGATGACGATGTGAAATGTAACACCCACATCGATCAGGCGTCTTCGAGACTCGCAAAGTTATGTTATACGTTAAAACAATTGTGGTATCAATGCAGTAAGGACATTCTCATTATATTTGACTTTAGATTATCTACCCTTCTCTATACGTATACGAAAGATTATGTTTCGTCTTCAAATGTCAATTTAATTGAATTTTTTACGTAACATAATTGATGTTTTTTTTGTGCTGTATCTATACCATGTGTCTCAGATAATATTTCCTGGCATGGGGATCTCGCTTATTATCAAAAATACAGCTTTGGTTATATTAGATGAATAGAATTTCCATATATTTCAGGACTTATAGCAAGAAAAAGAAAAGAGTAAAATTTCTTTTCCTTCCAGTAACTTTTGTTTTAGTAGACGCATAATTTTTATTTCACTTCGGTTGAAGTACTTTTTGTGCAGCATTTAAATATCGACTTAGATTTTTTGCACATAGGCCATTCCATGTCACCTGATCCAGAAAAAATAATTGGTTGCTTGACCAATTTGTAATTAAATGATTTTGTTGTTGTTGATTTTTTCTACACGATTAGGGAGTCCAAAAAGACTAATGTAAAATGTTTATCTTTTTCTGATTTCCGATGGCAGCCATTTTTGTTTTACAAAACATGCTAATTTTTTTCGTAAGGTTTTGCGTTAAGTTATGTTAGTCGAAACTGGTGAGCCTGAGGTTAATGATTCAAAAAGCAGTTTATTCAGGAAGATACAACCTTTATTATCTGCAGGACAAAAGGAGAATTTATCCCAAGTAACAATAATCAACCTAAAGTTTGACTTAAAAAATGACAAAATTTCAATTTTCGAAGGCATCAAATTCCCAAAACAAATCTATTCTGTATATCACTTTTGTGGGATCTGTAGCTCCATTAATGCGCTATACTTACAAAAAATGTCAACCCTGAGATTTGCTTCTTTTAGGAGTTTAGGGCTTTTCAAAAAAATCCAAATTTCGACACCTTATATCTTTCTTGGAAAAAAATTTAAAAATCTGAAATTTTTACTGATAAACCATCTATAGAGTATTATACTGCTGTAAAAATTTCATCTTTGATATTTATCTACACGTCTGGTTCGAGGACCTTAAAAATGACATAAAAATGTATTTTTTGACGACAATGAAAAAGCATTAAATTTGACTATGTATTATTTTTATTATTAATAAATTATAATATGATATCAAGTAATATTTATAATTAAATTTACGTTTCAAAATGATGCAAACTATCAAATTTATTTTTATGGTATATACAAAAGGCTGATATGATACTATGCAATCTTATAGACTTGTTTCTGGAATTCAAAAATAAATATTCAGATTTCAAGATTGGAAGATCAACATTCTGTAAACTAAGGCCCAAATGGTGTATTTTAGCCGGTGGATCTGGAGCGCATTGTGTATGTGTCTATTTATACCACCTGAATATCAAATTAATAATTCAAACTTAAAACAGCTGCTAGGTGTTGTAGTTTATGACATTAATAACTGCAAATGTATGATTAGTGATTATGATTTACGTCCAGAGAGAGAGGCTTTGTCTGATAAGTTTTTAGAATCAGACCAAGGTGATATAATGTCAGATAATATTACTTTTAAATAGTGGGTCTCATCAGCAAGAACTGTACTAGTAACTTTAATCAAGCCCAGAGATGAAATTTTGAGCTGCTTGCTGAAAAGCTTGTTGCATTAAAAAAACACAACTATTGGTCAAAGATTCAAACAACATTTCCGAAAGAAAAAAGAAAAAAGACCAAATCTTACCGAAGAAGAAGCTATCATTCTGGGTGATTTTACTTTTATTGTAGAAAATAAGGCCCAGGGCTAACATTCACCCATTTGTCTTTTATTTGAAGAACGACGGCAAATTAAAAAGCCAAGGTTTTATGTCAGTAGATTAGTGATATTTGGAATACAGCTACAGTCCATTGCTTTCAGCAGCATTTGGTAAATCTCATTCAAAAGAAATCATCACCATATTAAAAGGTCATTTAATTTCCTTACGGCGCTTCTGGTCTATATAGAAACAAAAAATATCACTAACTTAACAGATTTTAATTTGGTGGTATTTTTATGTTACGTGATATAAACGTCTGTGATGGTGTGGGTGGTACCATTAAACGAGAGGTTAACAAAGCACAAAAATAGATAGCACATGTGTTATATAAGTTGGATAAAAAGCCCGTTCATTTTTTTCGAAGCCGACTTGATGTTCCATAAGAAAAAATTAAGCGCAGGGTTAAAACTAAAAAATGGAAAGTTCAAAAAAAATCCAAGTCGATATTTAAATTTTATATAAAAAGTACATCAAGAAAGTGCAAATAAAATATTCTTTTGTTTAAGTAGACACATAACTGAAACAAAAAAGTTATTACAAGGAAAAGAAATTTGACATTTTTCTTTTTCTTGCTAAAAGTCCTGAAATACATGGGCATTGGAGAATTCACATGTACGATGAATCAATTCATTTTTATCTTCAACACTTAGTATAGTTCGTACTAATTTACGTTCATGTAATGCATTTTAAACCTATAACATTTTTAAAATCTAGTTTCAAATTTGTGCTAAAAGATGCATCAAGCAATTGCAACTTAAAAATATATGTTGAGATACTTTATTGAACAGTATACTTTAAGAATGATTCTGCTTTGTTTGCTTGTACTTTAGTTATTACTTAAACAATAATGACTCAATAAAATTACTGTATTTTTATGTATTTTCGGTCGCACTAAATACAAGGAAAGCATATAAGTTTATGTCTATGTCGAGAATAGTTTTGTTTTCCTATTTTAACGATGGTTTTGTCCATTTCCTACAATTTGGTTAACACGTTTGTCCTATTTAGTGATCTAAATTTAATATTTCTTGAATACCAAATAGCCTCGCTATGTGTAGACTAACGGTAAAAATAGAGAGAAATTGTATGTGGGAGATAATTTTTCACTCTCGCCGCCCATCTGTATTGCAGATTATTTGCCTGTCACATTTAAAAACATTCAATATCACATGTTTTTTCTATGATAATTCTGGATTTCACTTAAATAAAATATACAGCGTTAGTAAAAAGTCCGGGAACGGTCGAATAACTTTGTTATTTGAAAATTATGATTTCTGAAATTTGGTATGGGGGTATAGTTAATATAAATGCATTTTATGCAATACAGTTAATATTTTTTTCACTTCCGGTTTAATCGGCAATACGTCCAACTTTTTTTTTAAATGGAACACCCAGATTTTTTTAACACTTTTGAATGCAAAATAAAAAACTACGTTCAGGAAGTATTAAGATGTTTATTTTTATTCACAAGAAAACAGTTAAAAAATTAAAAAAGTGTCCTAATACAGAAAAATCATGGTACCTTTGAAAAAAGTTGTTGTTTAGTGTTTGCATTCTTTTTGCCGTCACATTTGACAATTTTAAAAGCGTTTTAACTTTTGCATCGCTATAAATTTACTTATTTTAGACATTGACACATTTGAAAATGGCAGTAAAACTTACTGAATCAGAACGAATTGAGATATTAATGATGCGTGGGTACGGTGATCGTCAACGTTCTTTTGAAGAGGTTCGTATTTTGTTTAATACTGTTTATCCGCATCGTCACATTAGTAAAAGTACGGTATGCCGAACAATTCAAAAGTTTGAAGTCTTTCGTCAGGTGAAGGATTTACCTAGAAGGGGACGTCCATTAACAGCAACAGATGAAGAAACTAGTTTGAATGTGTTGCTTACAGTGGAAAAAATCATCACGTGTCCACAACAGAATTAGGTCAAATTCATGAGATCTCTCAAAAATCTGCTCATAATATTCTTAAATCAGCAAGAATGAAAGCCTATAAAATGTATCCCGTCCATGAGTTAACTGAAGATGATCCAGATCGTAGACTACAATTTTGCGAAACAATGACGGAATTGATCGAGCAGCAGCCTAATGTTTTAGATTACATCATTTTTTCAGATGAGGCAACGTTTTGTCTCAACGGCACTGTGAACAGACATAATTTTATTGTCGCTACTGGTCAATTGAAAATCCGCATTGGATTGAAGAAGTCCATACACAGCGTCCTCAAAAGGTAAATGTCTGGGCTGGTCTTGTTGGAAACAACATCATAGGACCATTTTTTATAAGAGGAAATTTAACTGGCAACGTCTACTTAAATTTATTGCGAAATGAGGTTGTTCCAGCACTTGCGGCCCTCTTTCCAAATGCAAACATAGGTGATCACCCTAATGCACATTTTTGGTTTCAACGAGATGGAGCTCCCCCTCCATTTTGCCCATAATGTCCGCGATTATTTGAATGAAATTTTTCCGGGACGTTGGATCGGACGTAGAGGAGCAATCGAAGGGCCCTCACGTTCGCCAGATCTCTCGCCATTAGATTTTTTCTTTTGGGGTCACTTGAAATGTTAAGTGTACAAAAATCGTCCCCATAATCTTGAACAATTGGAAGAGAGAATAGTTCAAGAAGCCAATCGCATCACTCCAGAACAAATACAAAATTCAATAAGAAATTTTACTGACCGTCTACATTTTTGTCAAATTGTAAATGGAGAGCATTTTGAACAATTATTGTAATCGCAACCTGAATAGACAGGTATCTTGATTTTTCTGTATTAGGACACTTTTTTAATTTTTTAACTGTTTTCTTGTGAATAAAAATAAACATCTTAATACTTCCTGAACGTAGTTTTTTATTTTGCATTCAAAAGTGTTAAAAAAATCTGGGCGTTCCATTTAAAAAAAAAAGTTGGACGTATTGCCGATTAAACCGGAAGTGAAAAAAATATTAACTGTATTGCATAAAATGAATTTATATTAACTATATCCCCATACCAAATTTCAGAAATCATAATTTTCAAATAACAGTTATTCGACCGTTCCGGGACTTTTTACTAACGCTGTATATGTATTTGTAATAGCATTAAAATACTGAATTGGGTTAAATGTTATTATTATTTTTACCTTAAATCATAAATATATTTGTCATTATTCAGTATTATTCTATATATCCGAGTATACCGCATATGCTACTAAAACACTGGTTAGCACAGCCAGACAATTTATCATTAAATAATTTAGCAAAATCACCAACCACTATGTGCTGTTCCTTGAATCATGTACATTATACACATGCGAATTCTGAAGTTTACTTTGAGTAAATTAACTACATTTTTGTTAAAAATAAAACAGTATATTCTGTGGGTAGGCATCGTAATTGGAAAAAGAACTTTTAGTGATAATAAATAACAAAATAAACAACAACCGTAACCTGTAATACTGTCAAATGTTATCAAATGACTAGCGAAGTATTAATCATTCAAATAATCCTGTAATTATTATTTTATACATATAATATATTCTACATAATAAAATTATAAATTTAGTAATACAGAAGGCAATTATTTTCGTTTATGACGAAAGTGGATTGTTTCGTGCGTTCTACTAGTATAACATGGCATAAGAATAAAACGCTTCAGTTAAAACATAGGGCCTAGAATAACTATAATACGTTCAGTTTGGAGTCTCCACCCATTCGGTAGTTGAAGCTAAGATGCACTATGCAGCGCCACTTTCCAGTGGGTTAAATAAGCAGATTTGGTGAATGCAAGGTTTACGGTGCCAATTGATTATACATTTATTGAAGGATGTATTTTATTTCTGGTTTTTGTAAGATATTTGCAATAGACAAATCTATGCTTCTATAGAAATACTTTCTCGATATAAGTTCATATTTTTTCTTATAGACACGTTAGAATTCAGTCATTTTAGCACATTTTACATTAGAATTTCTCTTAAGTGGGGAAAGTTATTGAAAATCTAATTCTATACAAGTATAGAACTAACTTTCCTTTTATTACAGACAAATTTTCGTCAAGAAAGATCCTACAGTAATGGCACAATCAATTGGCAGCATAACCCCTGCGCGTCTTCACAAATCCGACCGTATGAACAGCCTTAATGCTATTAACTATACTGTGTGTCCAAAAAGTCTGGAAACACCCAAATAAAATCGAAACGGATGATTTTTGAGAAAAATGCAAAAACAGGTCAATTAGTATTTTCAAAAAACTACTGGCTGATGGTATCTGTTTGGAATTTTTTGATGACCTTGAAAAAGTTATGTCGTCAAAAAAAATTTAAATGGCAACGTCGCATTTTTAATTTTATTTTTGATAGATCTTTTAATTGTCTAAACGACAGTCAAAAAATTTTTCATTCTACTTAAGAAAAATTTTGAAAAAAAAATTATAGAAAACAAAGAAAATTTTAATCGTAGAAATCAGCAAAAACTCTTACAGTAAATGTTCAAAATGTTGTCCTTGGGCATCTTGACAATACCACAAACGATAATAAAATTCATTTTGAACGTTTTCTATCATTTCAGGAGTGATCCTTCGTACTTCAATCTCAATCCGTTGACGCAAGTCTTCCAAATTTTCAGGTTTAGTTGCGTATACCTTATTTTTTAGGTAACCCCACAAAAAATAATCAATAGGCGTTAGATCTGGCGGCCACTCGATAGCCCCCCTCCTGCCAATCCATCTGTTTGGGAAGGTATTCTCGAGATAATGCCTAACATTTCCCGCATAGTGGGGTGGAGCCCCATCTTGTTGAAACCAAATTCTTTGGCTGGGCAAATTAGGATCTTCAGGGTTCGGAAATATTTCTGCTAATGACGGAATTAAATAATTTTGTAAAAAATCCAAATACATTTCCGCCGTCAGGTTACCGTTGAAGAAAAAAGGCCCTATAATTCTGTTACCAATTAAACCAGCCCATACATTTAATTTCTGAGGATACTGAGTTCGTACCTCTCTCATCCAGCGTGGATTTTGGCGTGCCCAGTACCTGCAGTTTTGTCTATTAACAGTCCCATGTAATGTGAACGCAGCTTCATCTGAGAATAAGATATTGCTGATAAAAACGGATCATTATCACACATAGGCATCAGTTGTTCGCAAAACTGTACACGCCTGTCGAAGTCGTCTTCAGACAGCTCATGAACCAAACAGATTTTGTAGGGATGATACTTAGTTTTCCGGAAAATATTACCAATTGTACTCTTCGACACGTTAAACTCCCGAGCAAGCTGCCGTGTACTAGAATTTGGAGTTTCCTCTACTGACAATAATACGTCGAGTTGCGTATCTTCTGCGATCTTTGGACGACCACTTCTAGGGCGATCTCGAACATGGCCTTCTTCTTGAAATTTTTTGTGAATCTTACTCACTGCAGAAATACTAATTGGGGCACGCTCCGGATGTTCTGTATTAAATAAGTCCCAAACTTCTCTAACTGAACGAGCCCTATCCCCAAAACCAATCATCATCAATATTTGAATACGTTCCCTCTCACTTAAAACCATTTTTAAACAGATTTTTTTAACTTACGCACAATTCGTATTTGACAGAATGTCACAAATAAAACAAAATGTGTTTGAAAAATAATCGACTTTTAAGCCAACTATGTTTTTTTTTAAAGACAAACTTTTCCATTTTCGAAGAAGTAATTAAATTTTTCTCGGTCATTTTCTTAAGTAAAATGAAACATTTTTTTACAGTCATTTAGACAATTAAAAGATCTATCAAAAATAAAATTAAAAATGCGACGTTGCCATAACTTTTTCAAGGTCATCAAAAATTCCAAACAGATACCATCAGCCAGTAGTTTTTTGAAAATACTAATTGACCTGTTTTTGCATTTTTCTCCGAAATCATCCGTTTCGATTTTATTTGGGTGTTTCCAGACTTTTTGGACACACAGTATATCTTTACCAAGAAGATTTATCGTACTGCACACTTGCAATATAAATATACCAATAATGACGTATAAAATATCTGTCAGCATCACTAAAACTGGTGTTCAGGATTCTTCACTACTGTTTTTTTATTCACTATTTCCTCACGTATATTGCATTAAACAGAGGCTAAATATTTAAGTATAGTGTGTATACACATATAGATATTTTCTCTATAATCAAATTACGTGATGTTTCTAAAAATTATATTTCTATGGCGGACTCGTTATAAAATGACATGGAATCAATTTTCTACCGCCCAATGGGAGTACTTTCTATACCAAGTTAGCTACTTTTATAAGGGAAACGTTGCGTAGATGGAGCTTTTTGCAGGTTATTCGACCTAGTAAGCTAATGGCATTAGATTAGCTGCCTGCCAGTGGTAGCGAATAGAATGACATTGTTGTTTACATACATAACTCATTAGTTACTTTGCTGTGGTTTTAACTAAAATTAGTACAAAAAATGAGGTGTGGCCACCACACGACTTTCTTATACGTATGAGCGTTTCAAACTATACAATTTTAAGAATTTTTTTATACAAAACTTATTCAAAATCCTTTTCTAAGTACTTTCATTCTCTTAATAAATCGCTATAGAATGCATACTTTGCAAGATATTATCAAAAAAGTGCTACTCGCTAAGAGTAAAAGTGCTACTTCCGGTCCGAACTTTGAAATTTCATATATACAAAAAATATTGCAAATCTAGTTCTAAATACTTTTGTACTCTTGATAAATATATATAGAATGCATAAACGACATATTTGCAAAAAATCGCTATTCGATAAGAGTAAAAATGGTACTCCCGGTCTGAATTTTGACATTTTTTTATACAAAAGGTATTGAAAATTATGTTTTAAATACTTTTATGCTCGTAACGTACTTGTCTAAAGAGCATGACTTGCGAGATATTTGCAAAAACTGATTTTCGATAAGAGTAACAGACCTACTTCCGGTTGGAATTTCGAAAAACTTTTTTAAGACAAATTGTCTCAAACTTAATTTTAAGTACATATCAATTCTTTATAAATTTGTTTAAACTTAGTAGTTGACAAAATATTGGCAAAATTCGATTTTTTCACTGAAGTAAACTGCTACTTCCGGTCTACCGATTTTACTGAAAAACTAATCAGATCTCAAGAGGGAGATTATACACCTAAATACAAAATTTGGAATTGATAGCTATAGCGGTTTGACCGCTATCGTGGTCACACACACACACACAGAGACACAGAGACATTTTTTAAAAACCACTCTTTCGGTATCAGGGGACTTCAAAACGTGGACATATGCAAAAATCTCGAGGTCGAAAATTTTCATCATCACAATACTTCCTTATACTACGTATAAGAAAGTAAAAAGGAACTATCTGTAGAGAAAGAAATACGTTCATATACAGATAGCTCCAATTAGGTGTAACCGACGGCATTTTCTCTAATTTACATATTAATTAGTATAAGCATGAGAACTCCGAATTAATAAAGTAAATACCGAAACAATGTCGCAAATATTTTACTTTCTTATACGTAGTACAAGGAAGTATTGTGATGATGAAAATTTTCGACCTCGAGATTTTTGCAGATGTCCACGTTCTGAAGTCCCCTGATACCGAAAAAGTGGTTTTAAAAAAATGTCTGTGTGTGTGTGTGTGACCACGATAGCGGCCAAACCGCTGTAGATATCAATTCCAAATTTTGTATTTAAGGTACGTGTATAATCTCTCTCATGAGATCTGATTAGTTTTTCAGTAAAATCGGTAGACCGGAAGTAGCAGTTTACTTCAGCGAAAAAATCGAGTTTTGCGAATATTTCGTCAACTACTAAGTTTAAACAAATTTATAAAGAATTCATATATACTTAGAATTAAAATTGAGAATAATTTTATTTAAAAAGTTTTTCGTAATTCCTACCGGAAGTAGGTCTTTTACTCTTATCGAAAATCAGTTTTTTGCGAATATTTCGCAAATCATGCTTTTTAGACAAGTACGTTACGGGTGTAAAAGTGTTTAAAACATAATTTTCAATATCTTTTGTATAAACAAAATTTCAAAATTCAGACCGGAAGTACCACTTTTACTCTTATCGAATAGCGATTTTTTGCAAATATGTCGTAAGTTATGCATTCTATATATATTTATCAAGAGTACAAAAGTATTTAGAACTGGATTTGCAATATTTTTTGTATATATTAAATTTCCAAATTCGGACCGGAAGTAGCACTTTTACTCTTAGCGAGGAGCACTTTTTTGATAATATCTTGCAAAGTATGCATTCTATAGCGATTTATTAAGGGAATGAAAGTACCTAGAATAGGATTTTGAATAAGTTTTGTATAAAAAAATTCTTAAAATTGTATAGTTTGAAACGCTCATACGTATAAGAAAGTCGTGTGGTGGCACACCTCATTTTTTTTTATAAACTTATCAAGATCACTGATTTTGTTGAAAATATTAGTATATTATTCATTTTCGTAATTTAAGATCTTATTACCTTTAAGACGTAGAATTCTTAATCAATCTATCTTGGGATGTCGCCTACAACATAATTAAATAAAACAAAATGCATTGTGTGTCTACTAAACTTTATAAAAACTAGAAAATCAAGCAGGTAGATATTTAAACAAAGTTTAGTCATCTATCTAGTGAAATGTTCTTTATTACCGTTAAAATAATTTCGTTCTCGGCCATGAAGCTCATAACCTTAACATTCGGCGTTAAGCTATTATTTCACCTGACTAAACACTAAAACGACATCGTTGTTAAGGATGTTTTTTTTTATACTTTAGTCTCAAACTCATTTGAATCGTCTAATAAATTAAAGCAAAATTAACAAGTATATGTGAAGTCTGTTTATTCGTTTTAAATAACGCTTTGAAAACCCAGGGATCAGCACATTTAAAATAATAATAATAATATTTATTAAATTGCCCAACAGGTGTCCCCAATACAGACAATATAAACAAATAATAAGGATAATACATATCGTACATCCAGTTCAATACCGCCATAAGTGCAAAATTTCAATTTTTGATGTTATGGCGGTATTTTAGTGCTAACATATTAGACTTTGAAATGCAATACCGCCACAAGTGATGAGGTTTTAAAAACATACCATATTTGCAGATATGGCTTTATAAAATCCATCCTAGCATTCATTGCTATACAGCCACAACTACACATGCGGCGGTATTGCACCAAACTCCCTACATTTTGTTTTTGTGCAACTACCGTAAGTGTCAGTTGTGGCACTATTGTATCGAGGATTTTCACGTTCTCATCATGAAATCTAACCTAAAAAACAATAGTTCTGTGTAAAGTTGTTGTTATTGTGTTGTGTTTTCACGGTTTTAGTGTTACATGATTGGATTTTGTTAAATAAAAAGAAAACGGCAGTTATGTTCCCAATAAGTAGTAGTGCAAGATCAAAGGAAATAGTTCGGCTAGCATTACAGCTTAAGGAAAATGACAAAAATCCAGCATTTTCTGCAGTTAATTCTTCAACTACTAAGGTAAGTTTATATTAATAATGTTGATAAAGTTTTCATTTTTGCATGTAATATTTAACGACATTGTCTACTCCCTAGAACAATAAGTTTAGTTAGTACTATTTATTAAATGCCACTTATTTACGCAAGCTACCCTTTATTTATTTATTTTGTAGCAGGTAGCAGTATAAAAAAGTTTTACACCTTTATAATAATTTAAGATTTTTCCGTTAAAAATAGATCAAAATAATATAAGTACTCTTAGCGGGCTCAGTGATATTCTTTGTCAGTATTTCAAACCTTGGAATTGAATTTTGGTGAATTCGAAATCCTAGAAAAATTTGCAGGATTTCAAATTCCCCCAAAAATAATATTATTCATATTACCTATTGTTTTTTAGCATGCAGTTGAAGTAAGAAGCATATCGGCACAAGCAGAATCACCAACCTCTCATGTTATGGTGGAGTCGGTAATCTTAAGCTCTCCATGTCTTCCAGAGGATAATAGAAATTATGTGCAATCGTGGATAGACTCACAATCACTGGCTTACGATAAGGTGACCTTTAAAAATTAAGCAAATTTTGCACCTTTTTTTGTCTTGTATGTTTTATAATGAGCCTAAACGTGATTGTTAAGATTAGTTATCTAGGCTAAAAAGAACGTGGTATTTGTTACAGGCAGAAGATCTGCAGACACTACAAAATGTTGGCCAAGATCCCTTCAGTGGTGTTGAGAATAAAATTTTAGAGGAGCCCCTGTGTCCTCCCTATACTGACAATTTTGAAATTGCAAAAGATATAGTTTTAAGTAATTCTACTGATGATGATGATTCAGTAATTGATAAGGACTTTATCCCCACAAGTAGCAGCAATAGCAGTGTCGACGAGCAAGATATACAAAATAATCAAGGGATCCAAAACGAGATTCAGAAGCAAGAAGAAATACAAAGACAAGAAGATACCGAAATGCCAAAGCTTAAAACCAACAGTCGCAAACGATTACGAAAACCTGAAACATGGAAAAGAAATCTAAAGAAGAAAAAAGTCAATAGTGGCAAAAGTTACATATCTGAAGGAAAGAGACCAATTCCAGAGAAAAAAATGAAAGCTTCGTGCAAAGACAATTGCAGGTTTAAATGTTTTACAATTGAGAATACAATCCGCGAATCTATATTCAAAAACTTTTGGGGATTAGGTGATAACAATCTTCAGAGACAGTTTGCTGCTTCACACATGGAAGTAGTAAAACTTAAATACAGACGCGTAACCGAAGGAAGTACAAGGGGAGAAAATATCGGATATATTTTTACTATAAAGGGAGAGAGGAGGAGAGTTTGTAAATTATTTTTTATGAATACTTTAGGTGTAGGGGATAGGTTTGTAAGAACATCTTGGGCTAAAGCTAAAGAAGGTAGTATTGTAAGAAAAGATGAGAGGGGCAATCACAGTGGACGGAAGACAGTAGAAGACAGTATAAAGGATTCTGTAAGAGATCATATTAATAGTTTTCAGGCCATCGAGTCACATTATCTCAGAGCAAACACCACAAGGAAATTTATAGATGGTTCCCTAACTCTATCTCAAATGTACCGATATTACAAACAGGAACAGCAAGAAAAAAATTTGCCATTTGCTAAAAGATGCACTTACGAAACAATATTTAACACAGAGTTTAATATCTCTTTCTATCAGCCGAAAAAGGACCAATGTTCTATTTGCGAAACATATAAAAACTCGAACTTGGAAGAAAAAGCAAAAAGCCAAGAAAATTATGATCGTCATATTGCCAATAAAATAAAAAGCCGTGAAGAGAAAGCTAAAGATACAGCGGTTGCTAAGAATAAACTACATAATGTTATTGTGGCATGTTTTGACCTTCAAGCGGTGTTACCAACACCGTGTGGTGACGTTTCTGCTTTTTATTACAAGTGCCGCTTAAATTGTTTTAACTTTACAATTTTTGAAGTTGCAAATAAACGTGGTCTGTGCTATTTTTGGCACGAAGCTATTGCCAACCGAGGTGCTAATGAGATAGCAACGTGTCTCTTCAGTTATATTTCCAGTTTACCACCTAATACCGATATAATTTTTTACTCCGATAATTGTGTCGGACAAAACAAAAATAAAATAGTTGTTTCAATGTACCTATATGCAGTATGTAACACCAAAGTAAACAGCATTGTACATAAATTCCTTACTGTGGGTCATACCCAAAATGAAGGAGACTCAATGCATTCTGTCATAGAACGGCAAAAAAAGAGAGTATTAAAAAGTGGCCCAATTTTTGTTCCCTCTCAATGGCCACCATTGATAAGAACCGCCATTAAAGAAGGAAAACCCTACGAAGTTAAAGAGCTGGCTACCGAAGAATTTTTCAACTTCAAAGAACTTGCAAATCAATTTGGACAAAAATTTACCAAGAATTCTAAAAACGAAAAGGTAATATGGAATGAAATCCAGGTGCTAAAAGTTGAGAAGGAAAGTCCTAACAAAATATTTTACAAAGTACATTTTGAAGAGGAATACCAAGAAATTGATTTAACTTCACGACGCACCCAAAGTTTGAAAGACACTGCCCTAACCAATGCTTATGACACGCCACCCACTTTAAAAGAAAAAAATAAAGAACATCTTCTAGATTTGTGCACGAAAAACTTAATTGAAAAAGTTCACCAACCTTTTTATTTCAGTATTTGTTCTTAGTTATAAACTCTGTTATAAGTACCACTTTCAATGTTTTTTACTTTTCAGATAAAAACACTATTAAAATAGTTTTTACAAAACTGTGTTCTAATTTTCTTATTACAAGTTCGTAGGGGTTGCAGATATGGCTCCTAAAAATATTACCATTTCAGTGCAATAACGCCATATCTTACAAAATTCAAATATTAACTCAGTGGACATAATTTTTTTATATAAGGTTATGTATCAGACATATGTAAGTATATTCTATCACAATCTTAAGCAGCTACCTTTTACGGTTCATTAATTATGCATCTAATTAATCAACACCATTGTTTTGTTTCATTCTACTCTCAAAGTATAGAATTTACAGTTGTGGCGGTATTGAACTGGATGTACGATATGTGAAAAACTAGTAACAACAAACAATTCAGAAAATAAGTGAAAAATATGAAAAACATTAAAATATAAACAACTAATGTAAAACATTAACTGCAAGCCTTTTAACATTCCTGGCAGAAGGCACCATAGGAGGAGCCCTCAGCAAAATATTCGTTCTGGGAGTAATTTCAAATTATAACTGACAAATGTCATGTAAATGTTGGTAATGTCAATACATTTTAAAATATGAGGCGTGGACACGACTTTCTTATTCGTATGTGCATTCCCAAATATGTATACAGAAATTGTTCCAACTTAAGTTTTAAATTTTGTATTTTCTTGATAAAATAAACCTCAGAGTAAAAGTGTTTACTACCGGTCCGAATTTTGAATTTTTTTATACAGAAATTATCCCAAATCCAGGTCAAAGTACATTTATTCTCTTAATACATCTCTATAGAATGCACAATTTGAGAAATATTTGCAAAAAAGAGGTTTCGATAAGAGTGAAAGTGTTACTTCCAATCCGGATTAATTTTTTTTTTATACAAAAATTGTTCTAAATCAAGTTCGTATAGAAAGCATTATTTGCGAGATATTCGCAAAAAAAAAACTGTTATTCGATAAGAGTAAAAGTGTGACTTCCGGTCCGAATTTTGAATTTTTTACTTTCTTATACTCTCTCTCTCTCTGTGTGTGACCACGATAGCGGTCAAACCGCTGTAGATATCAATTCCAAATTTTATATTTGCGTGTATAATCTCCCTCTTAAGATCTGACTAGGTTTTCAGTAAAATCGGTAGACCGGAAGTAGTAGTTTACTTCAGTGAAAAAATCGAATTTTGCAAATATTTCGTCAACTACTAAGTTTAAACAAATTTATAAAGAATTCATATGTTCTTAAAACTAAAATTGAGAACAATTTTACTTAAAAAGTTTTTCGAAATTCTTGCCGGAAGTAAGTCTTTTACTCGTACCAAAAATCAGTTTTTTGCAAGTCATACTTTTTAGACAGGTACGTTACGAGTATAAAAGTATTTAGAACTTAATTTTCAACACCTTTTCTATAAAAAAATTTTCAAAATTCGGACCGGAAGTACCACTTTTACTATTACCAAATAGCGATTTTTTGCAAATATGTCGTAAATCATGCATTCTATATACATATATTTATCAAGAGTACAAAAGTATTCAGAGCTGGATTTGCAATATTTTTGTTATACATGAAATTTCAAAATTCGGACCAGAAGTAACACTTTTACTCTTAGGGAGCACCACTTTTTTTTGAATATCTTGCTAAGTATGCATTTTACAGAGATTCATTAAGAGAATGGAAGTACTTAAAATAGGATTTTGAATAATTTTTGTATAAAAAAATCTTAAAATTCTATAATTTAAAACGCTCATACGTATAAGAAAGTCGTGTGGTGGCCACACCTAATTTTTTTATGTCAAGGTAATGTTGTCAGTCCAAATTATTATGTTTATGGTTGGTATTATCGGTATGGTGTACGTATCACAACATAACCTTCCTGTCAAATGTGAAATTAATATATAATAATTATAATAATTATATTAGAATAACGTATTGCTATGATATTAGTACAATTGTTATAGGGTTGCCGCGATATAGCTCAGAAAACAAAATTCTCTCTCAGGTTCCCTCGGCGAAACTGTACAATGTTCACGTCAGGAATCGTGATCTTAGGAAACAGTATAAAAAAACAACAAATTACTTGAAGACAAAAAAATGAAATAAATAATTAATTATCTTTTCTAAAATCTTTAATAAAAGTGAAAAACAGATCAGATATAATTTATTATAAAAAAACAAAAAAAAAACCTTTCATTAACAAATACTCAAGAAAAAACCCTACCCACTAATTGACCAGATAGGATAAAAAAAACTTGTACTGACAAACGCGACAAAAATTACCTTATTAATTACTGAAAATAATTCACAAAGTCCATACAAAATAATAATTACTTAAAATAAATAAATTAAATACCTATAATTAAAATACATCAAATTATAGCAAACTGATACAGTAAAGAAAATTATCTACTTTAATAGCTTCTCAATAAATATAAAATATTTTCAAACACGTGCAGGAAAACAAAATGAAGGATATGAGTCTACTTTTATAATATTAAAATTTTCTCTTATTATAATACAGAATGCATTCTCTTTCTTAAAAGTAAATACTTAACTTGTATAACAGCAATAAAACTAATTCACAAACTTGATTAAATCTTGGCTCCTTAAAATAAAAATGAAACTTATAACAAATTTTATTCAAACATCATATATCTCAAATTCTTCTACACTTGACGGGAGACCAAAATTTAATGTCCTTCAGTATTCACCACAGGACAAGTGAAAGTCACGCATCTCTACCACGTCTAAATAAAATTCCGCATACCTATCTATACTATATTATAATATCAAGTTGAGCGTAAATAATCTTTCTGGCATCGTTTCTTTTAAATTCAAATAACAACAAAATAAATATTAATATACACAGATTACCAAAAGACTACTATACCTCCCAAATTCTTAAACAGAAACCAAAATACAGTGTGTACCAAAACATTTGCCCCACAGAAAAATAAATTTGAAGTAAATCAATTTATTTAATTTTACTTATCCATGATATATAAAAAAACCATAGCATATTTCCAAAATAACAATTTATTAAATCTGTGCAAAGCAAAGATTTCAGAAATTTTTATTTTCCGCACACAACATCTTACTATCTCTAATGTTTTCTCCAAATACAATATAATGTAAAAATTAAAACCCTTCTCCGCACACAGAATATAATTGTATAGTACCTCACAATCTTCTTAAGGATTGTTCAAGTATGGATGAAGCATACTAATGTGATATCGTCCCTTCTTAATGCGTCCATCCATTGAATAGAGCTCATATGTGAATTATTAAATATTCTTGTTATAATATGCGGACCACAATAAGGAAGATCCAATTTAGCACACTTTTGTTGATTTCTTCTGGCAACCCTGTATCTTCTAACAATAACTGTATCACCAATATTAAACCTAGTTCTTTCTTTGATTTTTTCATTTTCTCGGCGCACATACATCTCCCCTTGCCTTTGTAGTCTTCCTCGAACAAAATTATTTCTCTCTTCTAGATTATGAACAACTTCTCCATGCAAATCCCAGGGCCGACTAGCAGTCATTCCATTCATCAAAGTCGCTGGACACTCTTCAGTAAGGGTATTGGGCGAATTGTTCATGGAATCTTCTATCTGTTGGACATACTGGACCCAGCCTACATGGTGTTCATGGGTTTTCATCCTCAAAAATTTGATTACCTCTTGAATATACCGCTCACATGGATTGGCACATGGATGGCATATCGAAGAAAAACATACATTAATATTTTGTTCATTTAAAGCATTTATAAATCTATCATTAGTAAAATAACTAGCATTATCTGCTAAAATTCGTCTCATTTTTCCTTGATTTTGTACGAAGTTATTAATACATAAAAGTGCAATCTCAGAATTGTATTTTGTAGTGGGAAACAGCCTAACAAATTTAGTAAAAATATCCACCATAACAAATATATTTCTATACCCATAATCTCCTGGTATTAAATTTCCTAAGAAATCAATCGCTACTAAATCCAATTTATTATTCACTATAATACTTTTTATATCATGTTGCAATGTGCGATTTTTATGCTTTCCAAAATAACATTCATTACAATTCCTTACCACCCTTTTCGCAATACTTCTATCCTTAACAGCATAAAAAGCTTCTCTAAAAGTTAACCAAACTTTCCTAGTCCCAATATGTCCCAGTTCATTATGAATAATAGACATTGCTTGACGAGCATACATTTCATTTACAACCACATTATACTGATCACGAATCTGTTTTTTAATAAGCCCATCATGAAAAATATAATCTTTATAATTCCCCACATTTCGCAATTCCTCTTTAATATGATCAAAACATTCATCCTGCTGGACCTGATGGATCTCAACATAGTCAAACATTCCCTCAGCTGCATATCTATTATAAGCATTTAACTCGACATGATTGAAGTTACTTTTTATATTGTACATTCTTGTTAAAGCATCAGCGGTAACATTTAGAACACCTCTGATATGTCTAATTTGAAATGAATATTCTGATAACAACAATGACCATCTATATATTCGATTATTTGAAAATCTAGTTGACAACGCCGCATGATCTGATTCTACAATAAATTTTTTAGCCAACAAATAGAAACGTAATTTATTTACAGCATGCACTACAGCAAGTAACTCTTTTTCTCCCACAGTATATCTTAATTCATATTTTTTTAATAGCCTTGAAATGAAACAAATAGGCTCTTCATTTCCCTCATCATCTAACTGAATTAAAACTCCACTTATAGCACAATCACTAGCATCAACTCTTAATAAAAATTCTTTAGAAAAATCAGGCAGTACTAATAACAAACTATTATAAAATTCATTCTTAACCTTTTCAAAAGCATCTATTCTTTCTTTAGACCAAATAAATTTTTCATTCTTTCTTAATAATTCATACAATGGTGCACATAATTTTGCCAAATACGGAACAAATCTTTTACAATAACCCACAATACCAAGAAAACCTCTCAACATTTTCACATTCTTAGGTCTAGGATAATTTTTTATAACCTCCAGCCTAGAATCATCCACACTGACATATTTTAAACTTAAATTATATCCAAGGAATTTAATTTCCTTTTTAAAAAACTCACATTTCTTAATATTAATTTTTAAACCATTATTTGCTAAATACCTCTATAACCTTCCTTAAATGTTCCATGTGTTCTTCAATTGTCTTGCTAAATATTAAAATATCATCTATATAATGGGATACAAACGATTCATAAGGTTCTAAAATTTGTTGCATTGCTCTAATTAAAGCAGCAGACGAGCTACTTAGTCCATATGGTACCACTTTAAATTGGTATACAGCTCCATCTACCATAAAACCACAATATTTTCTACTCTTTCTTTCTAAAGGCACCAACCAAAAAGAACTTTTTAGATCCAACTTAGTATAAATCCTAGCGTCGTTGCACTTAGATAATAACGTTTCCACAGTTACAGGAGTCTCAAATTGCATCTTGGTACGATCATTCAACCTTCTCACATCCAAAGATAAGCGAATATCTCCACACTAATTTTGAACCACCACCAGCGGATTGACATACCTCGTGACACCTCTCTCAATAACACCATCTCGCAACATCTTTCTTACTTCTTCTCTCACCTTCTCTTGCATATTTTTGGGAATTGGATAATTTTTAATTTTAAATGGTCTCGACTCATCTACTTCTAATGAATGTACATAATTTTTAGCAATACAGGGAAATTTATCTACTAAGGAAATATTCTTCTTTATCATATCTTTGACATTTTCTTTATATTTTTCTTCAACATTAATTTCAAGTAAATCTACATCTTCAGGCACCTCGATACACATATTATTGGACTCTATTTCTTTAACCTCTTCAACCTCTTCATAATTTTCACCATTTATACTATTTATAACTTCTTTTACTTCATATACCATTTCCATATTATTTATAACCTTTTCATTTTCTTCATCTACTTCATCCTGCTGAAACCAAGAAACTACTTGATTCTCCACCACCATACATTTTCTCTGAATGTCTATTACAGCCTTTATTTTTTCTAACAGGTCCATTCCAATAATACCATCTCTTTGTAAACCTTTGACTGACATAAATTCTCCCAAAAACTTATCATCTTTTACCATAAATTCAACTACATAAATTTTATTTACCATTGCTATTATCTTTTTCGTCGCAGACACAATTGTAATTTTTCTTGTAGGTATATATTTACCTGCATTCATACTTTCTAATTTTTTTATTATTTGATCATCCAAGATTGAAATTTCACTCCCCGTATCAACTAAACAATTTACTTTCACTCCTCCCATAGTAACTTTTATATGTGGCAACATCTTATTATCTAAACTATCTGAATCATTATCCAACATTGCATTCATACTACTTATCTCTTTGGTTGGCCTATCTAAAAATCCTGACACTTTGCCTTTTCCTCTCTCTCTACATTTTCTCTACTATTTTTTTGTTCAGTACCATTATACGAAAAATTTTTATTTACTCTTTCATTCTGTATATAATTACGATTTCTATTTTCCTCTCTTAATTGACATGCTCTATCATTCTCTCTATTCCAATTTACATTTCTATTTTCTACCTGTGGTCTCACAAATCTATTTGTCATGTTATAATTGTGTGAATTTCTTTCTCTA
Organism: Amphimallon solstitiale; assembly: GCA_963170755.1. Classification (NCBI taxonomy): domain Eukaryota; kingdom Metazoa; phylum Arthropoda; class Insecta; order Coleoptera; family Scarabaeidae; genus Amphimallon; species Amphimallon solstitiale. The sequence goes on along the minus strand of OY720676.1, from coordinate 100,396,114 downwards.
TCATTAAAATTTCTTTGCTCTCTATATCTTATACCATTTCTATCATATTTTAACATATTAAAACTTTGAAATCTATTTCCATACTCAGCATCATCTAATCTCCTCAATAATTCTATAAATTGACTAATCTTTATATTTTGTATGGCCACTGCCTGACTTACTTCAAAATCAAAATGACATGCTAATTGTGTAACCAAATCAATTTCTAGCATAGCAGGAGTTAAATATTTTAAAATTGAATATTTTTTTATTATATATGTCTCACGATTATCTGAACCTCCTTTCTTAAAATTACCAAATAATAAATCTTTTCTCACCCTCATTTGTGCCATCTGTCCCCAATACTGCTGTGTGAATTTCTTTTCAAAATCCTCGAACGTCATCACCTCGTCAGAAATCATGTCCCACCAGATAAGAGCATCGTCCTTCAAACAATTTCTCACCATCTGCAGCTTTCTACCATCTCCTGGAACATTCTCCAAACACGCCTTCAAATTCTTCAGAAAACCCATCGGATTTATTGATGTTGATCCATAAAACTTAGGCAAAGCATCATCTGATACTGGCATCTGAATATATTTTGTTATTTCACCATTTCCACGGATTTGTTCATTTTTTATTGCTGTTATCTTCTCTTCCACCTTTTCCATTTCTTTTCCATTTAATACATTTCTCTGTAGCACTTTTATGCATTTATCTTCAATAACATTCATTCTTTTTAACATTTCTTCTTTCATTTCATCAACTTTAATTTTTAATTCTTCAATATCTTGTTTATTTTCTTCTATTTTCTTTATTTGTCCATCCACCTGTCCATTCTTTCTCCCATTTCCAATATCATTTCCATCAACATTTTATTTTCTCCTTCTTCTTTTTTCTTTAAGATAGACTCCATACCCTGGCTCTGCTCCTGCGACTCATCACTCTCATACCCTGCTGGTTGCCTCCATTCCATTTTCTTTTCTCCCTCCATTTTGTTTAACACATCCAAATTTTGTTGAGCGCCTTGTAAATTTCTGCTTCCTTCCATTTTCAAACCACGTTGTTTCAGCCAAAATAATTGCTTTTCTGCCACACTTTGGTTGCCGCCAAAATAATTGCTTTTCTGCCCCACGTTGATTGCCGCCAAAATAATTGTGCTATGATATTAGTACAATTGTTATAGGGTTGCCGCGATATAGCTCAGAAAACAAAATTCTCTCTCTCTCAGGTTCCCTCGGCGAAACTGTACAATGTTCACGTCAGGAATCGTGATCTTAGGAAACAGTATAAAAAAACAACAAATTACTTGAAGACAAAAAAATGAAATAAATAATTAATTATCTTTTCTATAATCTTTAATAAAAGTGAAAAACAGATCAGATATAATTTATTATAAAAAAACAAAAAAAAAAACCTTTCATTAACAAATACTCAAGAAAAAACCCTACCCACTAATTGACCAGATAGGATAAAAAAAACTTGTACTGACAAACGCGACAAAAATTACCTTATTAATTACTGAAAATAATTCACAAAGTCCATACAAAATACTAATTACTTAAAATAAATAAATTAAATACCTATAATTAAAATACATCAAATTATAGCAAACTGATACAGTAAAGAAAATTATCTACTTTAATAGCTTCTCAATAAATATAAAATATTTTCAAACACGTGCAGGAAAACAAAATGAAGGATATGAGTCTACTTTTATAATATTAAAATTTTCTCTTATTATAATACAGAATGCATTCTCTTTCTTAAAAGTAAATACTTAACTTGTATAACAGCAATAAAACTAATTCACAAACTTGATTAAATCTTGGCTCCTTAAAATAAAAATGAAACTTATAACAAATTTTATTCAAACATCATATATCTCAAATTCTTCTACACTTGACGGGAGACCAAAATTTAATGTCCTTCAATATTCACCACAGGACAAGTGAAAGTCACGCATCCCTACCACGTCTAAATAAAATTCCGCATATCTATACTATATTATAATATCAAGTTGAGCGTAAATAATCTTTCTGGCATCTTTTCTTTTAAATTCAAATAACAACAAAATAAATATTAATATACACAGATTACCAAAAGACGACTATACCTCCCAAATTCTTAAACAGAACCAAAATACAGTGTGTACCAAAACATTTGCCCCACAGAAAAATAAATTTGAAGTAAATCAATTTATTTAATTTTACTTATCCATGATATATAAAAAAATGCAAAAAAAGTAATTTGTTGTAAACATGATCTGATCCAGTTGCAGTTGGAATGAAACTTTAGTATCTTGATTAATACTTAATATGACATATCATTTTTGTAAATAAAGTCAACAACAAGGTCGTACAAGCTTCTTGTTCGTGCAAGTCTTTATCAGTTGGTTGGACGATACCTAAACGCGATATTGTTAGGATCTACAGAGAGCAAGATATTTCTGTTTCGACAATCTATCAGACAATAAAAGATTGCCAGGAGAGTATCCCTTGTATAAATTTACCTAAAAGTGGACGACCCAAAGTTTTTAGCCGACTTAATGATCGAAGGTTGACTGAAAGAGCAAGAAACACATTGGAAATATCAGCCCGTATGTTATCTCGAAGATACCATACTTCACCCTCGACTGTTAGTCCAACATTAACCAGAAGTAATCTAAATTATCGTAAAAGAAGAAAGGATCCAAGATACACCACTGCTCAGTTGGAAAGAATTCCCAGGTGTGCTTTGAGACTCATTCATTTTCGTGAAAAAGTTATCGTTGCGGACAATGAAAAATATTTCACGTTGTCCAGCTCGGAGATCATAGGTAATGACAGTTTCTATACGGACAATGTACAAGACGCTCTTGACAATGGTAAATTCAAAGGCAAAGTCACATTATAAAATTTTGGTGTGGTGTGCCATATCAGAAGCAGGTGTTTCACGGTCACATGTTGGACGTGTTCGAAGTGAAGCAATGTAGACATTTACATACGAAAATGTCTCAGAATTTTTTATAAATAAACATCATCCCATCGACCAAATAATGTTCTGGCATGACATCCTCGTGCCAGTACGCCAGAAGAACAGGAGACTGGTTAGCCACAAAGGGCATCAATTTTGTTCCGAAGAGAGATAACCCTCCAAATGTTCCTCAGACGAGGCCCATTGAGGAATTTTGGTCTCATTTGAGCAGAAAGTATATGATGACGGTTGGAAAGCCCAAAATGAGGAGCAGTTAAGACGCAGAATCTTTCAGAAAGTTCGGGAAATCGACGTTGCTACCGTCCAAAGACTGATGGGCCATGTAAGAAATAAATAGATGACATAGAAGAGCTTGGGCCTTTATCCGTCATGTAAATGCTATGTTAGTTGAATTAAGACTATATCGGAATAATATTGTCTTTATGATGTAAAATAATAAAGACTAAAAAAAGTGACTTACTTTTTTCCGAAAACTTTTGAGACATACGTTAATATCCTAACCAACAAGTATTTAAAATGTCCTGTCATTATAATTAGTTACCAACTTAACCTGTCTTTGTCGAATTGACAACTATGTTGTCTGTTTCTATAAGACACATACTGAATACTAAGGTTGAGACGGTCTATAGGTCTGGATCTCGAAGTTCTAAAAGGTCACTCTAATATATAGTTATCAAGAGCACATTTTGTATAAAAGAAATTTCAAAATTCGGACCGGAAGTAACACTTTTACTTTTAGCGAGTAGCATTTTCTTTCGAATATTTCGCCAAGTATGCATTCTATAGAAAATTATTAAGAGAATAGAAGTAGTACAGTAGGGTTTTGTTTATTTTTTCAGCAGATAAAAGTATTTAAATCTTAATTTAGAACAACTTTTGTATAATTTGACACGCACACGCGTATAAGAAAGAAAGTCGTGTAGTGCGCCCACCACATCTTTTTTCACCAGTTTGATATTGTTACTTTACGAGATAGACACACATCGTGTTTTTTTAAAATATAGTATCATCCAGGTTGATGTTCGGGAGTTGATGTTAGGGAGTCCGATTGAATGAAAACTAAAAAATTGATAGCTAATTAAATGTATTACTTAAAAAGGTTAATACAGAAAGAAAAATAGCAAAAGCATAAGTAAACTCAGCAACTTTTTTCTGAACAAGACATTCGAAGTGCCCTCCATTAACTTTATGGCAGTAATAGAACCGTCGGGCAAAATTTTGCTCTGTCCTGTTTAAAATTTCTGGTCTGTTATTGTTCATTTTACAGCAAAAATGAACAATATTAGACAGGAAATTTCGGTGTTTTAGATCTTTAAATCTGTTTTATATGACCCTCGCAAAAAGAAATTCATGGGTGTTATTGAAGACATAAGATTATATCTTTAATATATTATATCTTTAACATATAGCCAGTATTCTTTGTGTGATGGTATTAGATGTTTGACTAAGGTAAACCTAGCCCTTCTGATTAACCTATATGAATGGTAGACGACAGCTCTACTTCTAATTTTTACATTACTCTTTCAATTATACAATTCGCGTCGATATTATTTGTGTAGTGGATAGATCAAGACCTTTTAATAAAACTGCATAGACAGTAGCGGCTGTTCTGTGCTTAATTGTTCACATTTTCACTTTTACACATTTCTCAGTGCATTACATCTTGGTAGTCAATGAAACTTTTTAGATTACAGCTTGCTGTTCACTTGTCATTTTGTCATTAATTACAATTTAATTACGTTTTCGCTACCCCAAGATACTATTTTTAATACATTTCTTGTTTAATGTATTATTGTCTATATGTAGGAGTAAGTGTTAAAACTATTAATTGAATATACAAGGCGATTCACTGAAAAAGCAACAGTTACTAATTGCGGCCGAACCAAATACAAAATTTGGCGCCCACGTGCATGAAGTGGTGACACACGAAACAGTAAACTAATAATTCATACAGGGTGTTTTATAGCCGCTGATATGTAACATCACGTGTCTTAATTAACCAACGAGAGACATTTTTTCGTAGCGTGTACCCCTAAAAGTATACACGTAAAATGCGTTATGGCAGAGCCTCATCCACTCCTTCATAAGAAAATTATCACAGTCGTGTTTGAAATTGCCGGCGCATTTTTTCACGTTCGTGTGCATGGAGGCTAAGTAATTTTATAATGTTCACATGGGGCTCATTACAACGTGAATTGTGTTTCATTGTCGAAAGCTTCACATCGAATACAACTTGGATTATCTAATTTACCTTCTTCCCTTATAATTCCTAATTTCGACACTCATATTAATGTAGATAATTACATCGAGAATCGTTTCATCATTTGTTATTAATTGGGCCAGTTAATGGAAATTACTATAGTCATATCCATATAAAATATTGCTAATAAAAATAATACTCTTTATTTAATTTTGGTGGTTTCTCGAATATATTCTCACGAGAAATATACAGGGTGAGTCATCTAAGCGGGTAAGACCGATTATGCCTTTATGAGTAAAGATATTTCGAAGCGATTTTTTTCCTGTGATAGCTGTTCATTAGGAGCACATTTTAAAAATATTTTGTATTATAGAGAGTGTTCCATAACTTGGTGGCTAACCATAGTTATAGATTTTTAAATGGAACAGCCTATATATTATTGCATTTTTGTATTCCCCGTATAATTTTTAGTCAAAAAGATATAAGATAGTATAGGACTAAAGTGTAAAGTTTTTGACTTATTCCCATTTTTCTGAAAAATTCAATGTTTGTATAAAATTATGTTTCTCGAAAACGACGTATTAGATGGACAAAAATTTTTGCAGTATTGTTTACAATAAGAGGTCCTAATAGAAGCATGTTTTATTTTTTTACAATTACTAACTGCATGTGCAGGAAACTGGATTAAAATTAGATGATACGTTTTTGTATAAAAGTCAATTTTTTTAAATGGAACATCCTGTATATCAGTTCATTTTTGAATTGTTTATTAAATTTAATGTCAGAAACATGTAAAACGTTAATAATTTAAAAGTGACTATTAGAGAGTTATTGTTGTTTTTTGATATGCTTTTGTTAGTTTTTGCAAAAAAGTCAATTCTTTCAAATGGAACATCCTGTATATTATTTCATTTTTGAATTTCTTATTAAATTTCACATCAAAAACATGTAAGACGTTAATACTATAAAAGTGACTATTACTGAGCTGTTGTCTCTTTTTGATATAATTTTGTCAGTTTTGAGGTTTTAATTAATATAGTATGTATATAGTACTGACAAAATTGTATCAAAAAGAGACAGTAGCTCACTAATAGTCACTTTTAAAGTATTAACGTCTTACATGTTTTTGACGTGAAATTTAATAAGAAATTCAAAAATGAAATAATATACAGGCTGTTCCTTTGAAAAAATTGACTTTTTTACAAAAGCATATCAAAAAACGACAATAACTCTGTAATAGTCACTTTTACTGTATTAACGTCTTACATGTTTCTGACACGAAATTTAATAAACAATTAAAAAATGATCTGATACACAGGGTGTTCCATTTAAAAAAAATGACAAAAACGTCATCTAATTTTACTCCAGTTTTCTGCACAGGCAGTTGGTAACTGTAAAAAAATAAAACATGCTTCTATTAGAACCTCTTATTGTAAACAATACTGCAAAAAAAAATTGTCCATCTAATACGTCGTTTTCGAGAAATATAATTTTATACAAACATTGAATTTTTCAGAAAAATGGGAATAAGTCAAAAACTTTACACTTTAGGCCTATACTATCTTATAACTTTTTGACTAAAAATTATACGGGGAATTCAAAAATGCAATAATATATAGCGTGTTCCATTTAAAAAACTATAACTATGGTTAGCTACCAAGTTATGGAACACTCTGTATAATACAAAATAATTTTAGAATATGCCCCTAATGAACAGGTACTACAAGAAAAAGACCGCTTCGAAATATCTTTACTCGTAAAAGCACAATCGGCCTTACCTGCGTAGTTGACTCACCCTGTATATAATATGAGAAACGATGTAGTTTTATATTATTTATGTCAGTGTCTTTTGAAATATTAACTATTTTTAATGAACTATTGCAAGTTAATGACCTTATATAAATAACTCCAACATAACGTGTCAACTTTCAACTCCCGTTAAATAACATGTCATTGTTACCTAAACAAAACATATTTTATTGTTATTTTTGAAGTTTATAAAGTAGGTACTTATAGTGTCTATTGCAACTGTAGATTTCATATAAACAAATATGTGTAGTATTATTATAGAGTTAGAAACTATTTAAATGAATGAAAACTTGCGTTAAATAACATTTTTACTCTCTTGTTCTGATTATATTTTCAGTGAAACTGGTAGACAAGAAGCAGTAGTTTACTTCAGACATATCTCGTCGATTTTTGTATAAAAGCATTATAAATTCGCATCTCATGTACGTCATCATGTGCAAAGTGCATTATATCCTAACACTAGTATATTAGGGGTGTTACATTCACAGCTAATTTAGGGTTTGTCGAGTCAGTGTGCTGAATCAGTTGAGTAGGTTTCTTTTACGTTTTGTATATGTGTTTCTGGATTTCATATGTTATCTCACATTTTCAAGTAACTTTTTTATTATAAATAAATTATACGTATTAGTTTTTTGTTATTTTCTGAAATACCTCAGAATTAGACATTTTTATACTATGCAATTCCAAATGAAATATTATTACAGTAGCCGCTCGATTATGTGAACTAATTAAAACCTTACTTCTTCACAGAAGCGAAAAGTTCACTCAATCGAATGTGCAGTTTAAATCGTTTATTTATATATTCAGTAACATCAAAAAGAACTTACCAATGAAGAATATACATACATGTAGTACATAGGGACATACATACATGAATACGTAACGATTTAAAAAAGTCAGTTTTGTTTGTTAAAAAAACCGGTTAATTTTGTTTGAACCTTCTTTTGACTTAAACATCTTTGAACTGCGATTTCTTTTATTCTTCGCAAAGTTAGTAGATCTTCAGAATTTAGCATGTTTTGTTCTGCCCAAGAAATCACTATATTAAGTCCTTGTAAAGCTTTGTTGGTGGGGATGTTAGCTGTTCTTGTAGGATAGCCAGTGGAACATCTTCTTCAGAATCAGAGTCGCTATTTAAAGAATCTGATAAAATAATTTTGCAAGATATGTAACAAAGACTCAGTAGTAGACTCAAATTTTTAATGACAGCTGAAATACCATTGCTTTTTTTTCTATAAAACAAATTTGTTAACCTAATCACATTCTGGTTCATGGGCTGTATAAGAGCTGTTGCATTCAGGGGCATGTAGACAGTAAGAATTTTTCCATCATCAGAAACCTAGTTTTCTGCTGTCGTATGACTTGGAGCCTTATCCAAAAGTAAAACAGCTTCTTGTGATAATTCTTTTTGTTCAAAAAAATTGTCGAACCTGCGGCACAAATGAATGATGATATCAATTTTCAAAAATCTCGTCATCCAAGCATTTTTCGTACTTGGGTATTCCACTGGAAGTGAAAAGTTCTTAAAGCATCTTGGATTTTTGACACGCCCAATCACTAACATGTTTATGTTCACCGGTTGCATTGGTGCATGCAAGAAAAGTAACTCTACTTTTATAATATCCGTTTTTCGACCAGGGGAAATCTTTCTTCAGACGTAGCCAAGGTCCTTTCTGGGAGTAATTTCCAAAACAAGCTTGTTTCTTCGGCATTGTATAATTGATCATGTGTTATTTGTAGCTCCTGTATTTTCTTTCGACGACAAATCTTGAATGGATCTACATGCTCCGGAGCAGCTGATAACACAGCAGTCAGACATTTAAAAATTTCGGGAGAAATTTTTAAATGTCTTATTCCAAATCTTCGTTTAAATCTGGCTCCATCCGTCACTAGCATTACAATTAGGGTTTCAAGCGAAAGTTTCACTCCTAGCCTTTGCTTTTGTTTTTAAAAGTTCAATCGAAACTGGTACATGTTTATGTCTTTGTGTACAAAACCATGAATATATTTTTTTCCATTCGTGGCATCTTACAGGATTTTAAAGTTTTTTATTTTTGATTGCACACTGTGGATTTGGCAATTCCGTACTTTTTAGACAAACATGTTACACTGCTTCCATTGTCCAGGGTTTTTAAAATTTCACATTTTTCGCGTAAACTTAGCACTGTCCGCTTCATTTTTATTGTAAATACAAAAATACTCAAGCACAGTACGCCGACAATATCAACAGAACTAAAAATGACTCAAATAGAATACTTATATATAGTTTATTTCAAATTATAAGAATATAACTTTGAACGGCTCGAATGCTTTTATTGCACCACCTTCTGGGACGATAATTATTATACCTGGTCTCCTTATTGAACGGGTACAGTTTACCTATTTGCAACGTATGAATTTTGGGGCCGTATTGACTATAAATTAGTACCCTATAAGATAATAATAAAACGCTGTTAATTTCAAGTATATAATAAAAAATATCTATACATTGGGTTTCTATACAAAGAAAAAATCACAAATCGTGTGGCAACATGTGTTGTGGATACAATACACAATAAAAATTTTATGTGTCACCGCATTTCATAAATCATCTTCTGTGATTGAGTCGTTTTGCAAATCGGTGTCTGTGTCTGAATAGTATTGCAAATTTATAATCAAAGGTGCTACTATTTTGTACATGCGCATATATTTGTCCTCTTTTGCTATTGCGAGTTTAACAGCATTTTTCCAATTTACAGCAGTTATATGTTCCATAGCATTTTTTATGTGTATTACACTGCTTTCACTAAATTTCGGTGTTTGATTTGTTCGTCTTATGGTATTTTTCAGTTGGGCTCATATCAATTCAATGGGATTGAAAATGCAATGGTATGGTGGTAAACGCAAAATTGTATGCTTCTTTGTCATACCACGTCTCGTCTAAATAACATATGAATCGTCCTTCCTGTCTATATCTTGCCGTTAAGTATTCATATCGAAGTTTCTGTAACCTCGGGCTTTCCATAATTGTGCGACGTTTATCTATAGTGCCAAACTTAAAACCAGCGTTCTTTAGCGTCCGCCACAAGGTTGCTTAGGAACACTGAATATAGGCTCACCACTGATTCTTTTATGTAAGCAGTCAAGTGTAGATACAACATTTCCTCTGTAGAAGGAATATACTTGCTGCCTAATAGTATCAACTTCATACTCTTCAATTCTTCTCGGTGCTCCTTTGTCACTTCTTTGCTTTCGAGGCCCTGCGTTATTCTTAATTATCTTATATATTGTTCCAAAAGGCACCTTGGTTAATTGCGACGTTCGTTGAATGTTCTGGGTTTGTAGTTCGTTATTTTCTTCCATCAGGGTATGATAGACATTGAGAATTATCTGTTTTGCATCTTCTGTCGTGCTCCAACAGTATTATCACTATCCACATCATCATCACTAACACTTTCAGCAAAAGATCGCCATATGTTCGTGAAGTAAAGAGAGAAAAATCTAATATGTATACAGCAGTAAAGATTAAAAATAAATGATAAATAGACTCAATATTAGATGTAATATATACCAACACTCCTAACTATATTTACTAAAATTTTCTTTAATAAATATAAGCACTTATTTCATCTAAATTGTAATTTAATGAGTATATAATAAGTATATATTCAAATTAACAACTGTTGGTACTTTACTTTATTTCATCTAATTTCCAGTAATTACTATTTACTTAAATTTTGTCATTACGGACCTCAGCATTTTCTTTGCGTAAAAGATAATTGTATTGAGCGGCCAGGTAGTTATTGCCGCAGGTGGTGCAATAAAAGCATTAGAGCCGTTCAAAGTTATATTCTTATAATTAAAAATAAACTATACGTATGTATACTGTTCTTGTAAATTACGCAGGCGAGTCAGCAAAATAATTCATAAACCGGAAATTTACCCAGTTCATTGAATTGAATGTGTTCACTCTTTGGAGCTTTAATAATAAAATTTTAATTGTTCGTATAAACGAGCCGTTCACTGAATAGAGTATTCACTCTACCGAGCGGCTACTGTATTACACAATTTTTAAATGAAAATTTCTCCTTTCAAATTATTGCTAAAGCTAAAACTTATATTACTTAAATTAAAATGTTTGGATAATATTGATTTTATCTTTTTTAAAACATAAAATATCAACAAAATTGTAAAATATATAAGACAAATATATTGGCGGCAAATGTACAGTACACAAACAAATATAATTGGTATATCATTGCTTTCATTCAGCAGACGGATCGGGAACCGATCCCGCTCCAACCGTTCACTTCACAACAATTGAGTGTTCGCTGGACAGGACCGCGCACCTTTATGTCATCGTCAGTCATCTGGTACTTTTCATTGCTGCCATATGTTAAAATTATAGAGATTAAACCGAAGAAACAATAATAATAAATTGTTTTTCTGCATTAACTTTGGGCGTAGTTTTTAGTGGAAGGGCTGGTTTTTCCAACCCCGAATAAAATACTGGGTGAACATTTATTTCTGCACAATACCTTTAATTTGCTGTATCTTACTTTTCTAGTAACTTTCTTCAAAATTATGTATTAGGTTGATCTTGGAATGCATCAATGGCGCACGCGTACAGAATACGCTCACTAAGTGGGCGTAGAATTTTTCCACTCACAAGAATGGCGGCCGCTCCTGAACATGTTCAGAGTGAGCGCTCGTCTACTGGACATGATCACTGAACAGTTGCGCAACTGTTGTGTCTGCTGAATGAAAGCATTGACAGCTCAGCTAGGTTGTCAAGGATACATTTTAATTTTTTGTGTATTCTATATTTGTGGCCAATATATTTATTAAGAGAATAAAAATATTTAAAATATTAATTTAGAACAAATTCGGAACCCACACAGGGATGAGAAAGATGATGAGTCATCCTGAGTTTACCCATTTTTAACTTAATTGTGTTAATGGTAAATATAGTGACTTGCGTGTACCCCAGGAATCCACCCTGAGGAAATATTATTTGTCTTCGATGTATGATGAAATTAAGAGTTCAATTGCCAATGACTAAAACGATTTGAGTCAGTAGATGAAACTACAGTAGAACCTCGATTATCCGTGCTCCACGGGACCGGACGAGGCACGGAAAATTGAAAAGCACGGATAATCCGAACATTTATTTCTTTTTCTACATACTAAAAAGATAACAAAATAAAAAACAAAATTCTACATAAGTAAACTTTTACACTAAATAAGAAAAAATAAACTCTACATAGGTAGGTTAACTTGCATTTAGGTACATAAAGCAGATGAAAAGCGAATGATTCCCAGGGATTCCCCTAGTACACTGCTGGCGATATCGATATTGCGTCATCATGTGTATGGCACGGATAATCCGCAGCCCGGATAATCCGCACACGGATAATCGGGATTCTACTGTACTGATGTTAAAGGACGCAATATTGCAAATGTTTTTGTTGGGGTGATGGACACATCTACGAAATTCAAAAGAACTAATGCAGAATCTACACCACTGTAACTTAAATTCGTGTTTGAAATTGCGATGGGATTGAAAACCACGACAAAAATAAAGAAAAACTGTTACTGTTTATAACAGATGGAGCTACATATATGAAGGCAGCTGGTCGGTTCTTATAACCAAACGTACAATGGTATGACGCATATTATACGTTTCGCACATGCTTCTGTCAAAAATGTTTTCGCGAAGGCACCTGTCACAAGCATTTATTTCATAAAAAACTGTCGCTTGTGCCACTTGACGACGTTTAAACTACAATCCAGCGATTGGATCCGAATGACTATTCTAAATAACAATCCAGGAATTCGTATTGTACGCCGAATTGTTCACTTGTTTACTGGTAAATAAGTTGATTTTTCCGAATCGGGGATAAATGATCAGGCACTAAAAAACTTCATGTACTTCAAGTATGTCCCTATTACAACGGTAAATGTTGAAGGGACTTTTCAATGTATAAATGTATTTACGGTGACAGACAGTTATTAACACTAAGCCTATGGAACAATTCATGGTCATTTACTTTCATTAACTCTCAACGTGAATAGTCAGGATGGGTGATATGTTTTATAAACCTTGCAATATTGCTTCTGCGGAATATGTATTTATTGTTACTTGGTAAGTACTATACTTATTTTGATTAGCGTGTAAAATATATCAAATCGGGATTCATGTTGCCTCGATGCGTCCTTGGAATTGACCCCATGTAATCCTGACTTGCGATCCATAGTAATCACTATGTTGACTTAGCACGAAAAAAGTTATCTTCCGTTCTACATACTTGCAATTTGAAGAGAAGGTCATGTCCTTACCAATAACGCTATGGAAATAACGAAAATAGGTAGCAACAAATTTGTCCGAAGAAGTACCTATTCTTGAAACAAAAAATTTTAATTAATACTAGCGATCAAGCTGCAGAAGACTATTCACGTAGGATGGAAAACTTGCCCTTTCAAGTCTATACAGAAAGCATATTTGTAATTGACTTACGTAACGGGATTTAGAAATCTGCCTATTATTAAATCGGCACCTTGGAAACGTCTTTCTTCATTTGTTCTATCGCTAGAATCGCGCCTAAATATTTAATTTACAAAATAAACATAATATTATAATCATATATAAATAGTATTAAATAACATTTAATTTTCAATACATATCAGGTTTGTTCCAACATAAAATCACAAACGAGTGGGAACCAATTAAATATTGCAAAAGCACTTAGAAATAGTTCGTGATTTTTTTCAACCAATAAAATTGCTCCTGACTAGTTTGTGATTTGTGTTGGAATAAACCTATCATGTTAAAGTTGAGTAATTTATGTCGATAATTTACAAAATCATTGCCAAAAAGACCTTTAAGCTGTGTGCAAACTCTCACGTTTGACAATTAGGTTGAATTCAAGCAGGGGCAAAAATTGTAAAACGTAAAATTCTAGCCGAGCAGTAAATGAATCACCTGTTTACTTATCTGTGATTTTCCCCCTGATAATTGTGCTTATCTTTGTGTATAATTCTATAAACGAGAACCAGTTATCAGTGCATTCACCAACTAAAACGCGCCCAAGATATGCAGCTATTATAGTTATTTATATATCAAAGGAGTAAAGAAGCTTTTATAGTACCAAACATTATTTCTAGACCGAGGCAAGTTAAACCTGCCATACACACACTATTTTACGCAGAGATTTAGTTTTTCTGTAAGAAAATACATATACGATATCTCAAACTGCTGTGCTTACACATGCAGTACGTTACTGTAGCCATATAGTAAAAACAATAAACAATCCCATGTTAACTGTTCCGTTCCATTATACGAATTTTTAGAAATGAGCTTGAGCGATCTTTCATCAGATGAGGAAAATTTGATGGATTGCGAGTAGCAATAGGTAAGAAGTTGTGACTTAATACCGGAAAAAATTACTACGAGGGAACTTGCTGTGACTACATTACATGGTACATCAAAACCGAAATATGCTACGGCGAAAGCACGCGAAAAGACATCTGGCATATTATTTTTTTAAAATACGAAAACCGTCTTCGGTCTGGAGTACTATGTGTTAAAATCTACGTTGAAATGTACCATAACGTGGACATCGCTTACTGTTACGGTCTCTTTGTTTTCTTGAATTGGAACTTCGACGGCTATAAACTGAACAAAGCCAAACTTTTCATTCAAGACAACTTTCCTGTACGGAGCTCCGGATAAGCATTATGATGATTAATGTAATGTGAATGTCATAATGATAACTCAAATATATATTTAATCAAAATGTCTAGCCTACCGAATATAGATTCTGACCGATTCATTTTTATTCTATAAGAACGGAACATCTACGTTCAGCTATGCTAAGAATACAACTGATAGAATGGAAAATTAAATAATAATGGAAAATCCGTATGGGTTACCGGCAGTAACATTGAATGTGAGATGTTTTTGCAGTAACACTTATGTAAGTTGTCAATTACTAACCAGCAGATTTTGTGTGACATGAAGAAGACTTTAAATCATATTGTACGTTTTATTACAAACCGGTATTTACATAAATCTATTCCTAAATCACAACAATCAACTTTGGTTTCAACAGGACGACACTCCACATACTATGGACATACTGCACCGTTATTACCGTTATTACTTAAATAAACACATTTCTTCAAAAGTGGTTCCATTCACTTTTCAATTCAATAGTTTCTCGCCAACCTAGGTGAGAAACTTTTGAATGGCTGGCTCGATCCCCTGATCTGAATCCTCTGGACTTTTTCTTATGGGTATATTTAAATTGGTTGAACAGTATAATAATCGGATTTATTCACACACTTCATTATTGTCGGGAAATAAATGGAAAACAGTTTGACCATATTTTTATAATCTAAGTTCTGCATTAAAATGTTATTTATAAATTATAAACATTTTGTTTAAATATCCATTTTATTACATTTTTGTTGCTTTTAGTTTTGTTTATTTTAGTGTCATTGAAAGCATTTGTTGATGTTTCAATGGGAAGTGATAAGCGCAACACACATTCTTTACTGCCATTGGTAGGTTCTTCTAATTAAGGACGGATTTGCAAAGGCTGCTTGATTTACCTGTTTTATTTTTTTTAAATTAAGTATTAATTTTTTTCTCAAACAAATCACCAAACCTATTATACCATTTAATTTCATTTAACCCATGTTCCCATTAAGAAAAAATGAGGTGTGGCCACCACACGACTTTCTTATACGTATGAAAGTGTTACTTCCGGTCCGAATTTTGAAATTTCATTTATACAAAAAAATATTCCATATCCAACTCTAAATACTTTTGTACTCTTCATAAATATATATAGAATGCATAATTTACGACATATTTCCAAAAAATCGTTATTCGGTGAAAGTGAAAGTGTTACTTCCGGTCCGAATTTTGTAATTTTTTTTATAGAAAAGATATTTAAAAGTACGTTCTAAATACTTTTAGACTCGTAATGTACCTGCCTAGAAAGCATGACTTGCGAGATATTCGCAAAAAACTGATTTTCGATAAGAGTAAAAAACCTACTTCCGGTAGGAATTTCGAAAAACTTTATTAACACAATTTTTCTCAAATTTAATTTTGAGTACATTTAAATTCTTTATAAATTTGTTTAAACTTAGTAATTGACGAAATATTTGCAAATTTCGATTTTTTCACTGAAGTAAACTACTACTTCCGGTCTGCCGATTTTGCTCAAAATCTAAACAGTTCTCAAGAGGGAGATTATATTCGTAAATACAAAATTTGGAATTGATATTTGTAGCGGTTTGACAGCTATCGTGGTCACAGACAGACAGACAGGCAGACATTTTTTAAAAACCACTTTGGGACCTCAAAACGTGGACATCTGCAAAAATCTCGAGGTTGAAAATTTTCATCATCACAATACTTCCTTATACTACGTATAAGAAAGTAAAAACAAGTATGATTTGTACTTGGATAATTTATGGATCAAAATACTTTAAAAGACATTAATAAGTTCTTTAATTCACTTCTGTCTCTTTAAAATTTCAGGTTTCGAGATCAAACCGTTTCAGAAAACGAACCGGGTTTCATACATAATCGCAACCCTGTTTCTTAGCAACGTGATTCCACGGGTACTATGTTTTTTCATGGCTACCGTGATTATTACTTTGTAATGGATAAGATTTTAAAGTAATTTTAAATATCTTCTAAAATATACTTCAAAAATGAGGTGTGGCCACCACACGACTTTCTTATTCGTATGAGCGTTTCAAACTATACAATCTTAAGAATTTTTTTATACAAAACTTATTCAAAATCCTATTTTAAGTACTTTTATTCTCTTAATAAATCGCTATAGAATGCATACTTTGCAAGATATTCGAAAAAAAAGTGCTACTCGCTAATAGTAAAAGTGCTACTTCCGGTCCGAATTTTGAAATTCCATGTATACAAAAAATATTGCAAATATAACTCTAAATACTTTTGTACTCTTAATAAATATATATAGAATGCATAATTTACAACATATTTGCCAAAAATCGCTATTCGGTAAGAGTAAAAGTGTTACTTCCGGTCCGAATTTTGAAATCTTTTTTATACAAAAGATATTGAAAACTATGTTTTAAATACTTTTATACACGTAACGTACCTGTCTAAAAAGCTTGACTTGCGAAATATTCGCAAAAAAACGATTTTCGATAAGAGTAAAAGACCTACTTCTGGTAGGAATTTCGAAAAACTTTTTAAATAAAATTGTTCTCAATTTTAATTTTAAGTACATATGAATTCTTTATAAATTTGTATAAACTTAGTATTTGACGAAATATTGGCAAAATTCGATTTTTTCACTGAAGTAAACTGCTACTTCCGGTCTACCGATTTTACTGAAAAACTAATCAGATCTCAAGAGGGAGATTATACACGTAAATACAAAATTCGGAATTGATATCTCCAGCGGTTTGACCGCTATCGTGGTCACACACACAGAGACAGACAGACAGACACACACACACACAGACATTTTTTAAAAACCACTTTTTTGGTATCAGGGGACCTCAAAACGTGGACATCTGCAAAAATCTCGAGGTCGAAAATTTTCATCATCACAATACTTCCTTATACTACGTATAAGAAAGTAAAAAAATGAGGTGTGGCCACCACACGACTTTCTTATACGTAAAAGCGTTTCAAATTATAGAATTTTAAGAATTTTTTTTTACAAAAATTATTCAAAATCCTATTCTAAGTACTTCTACTCTCTTAATAAATCTCTATAGAATGCATACTTTGCAAGATATTATCAAAAAAGTGCTCCTCGCTAAGAGTAAAAGTGCTACTTCCGGTCCGAACTTTAAAATTTCATATATACAAAAAATATTGCAAATCCAGTTTTAAATACTTTTGTACTCTTGATAAATATATATAGAATGCATAACTTACGACATATTTGCAAAAAATCGCTATTCGATAATAGTAAAAGTGGCACTTCCGGTCTGAATTTTGAAATTTTTTTTTACAAAAGATATTGAAAATTATGTTTTAAATAGTTTTATACCTGCAACGTACTTGTCTAAAAAGCATGATTTGCGAAATATTCGCAAAAAACTGATTTTCGATAAGAGTAAAAGACCTACTTCCGGTAGGAATTTCGAAAAACTTTTTAAATAAAATTATTCTCAATTTTAATTTTAAGTATATATGAATTCTTTATAAATTTGTTTAAATTTAATGGTTGACGAAATATTGGCAAAATTCGATTTTTTCGCTGAAGTAAACTGCTACTTCCGGTCTACCGATTTTACTGAAAAACTAATCAGATCTCATGAGGGAGATTACACACGTAAATACAAAATTTGGAATTGATACCTACAGCAGTTTGACCGCTATCGTGGTCACACACACAGACACACAGACACACAGACACACACACACACAGAGAGAGAGAGAGAGAGAGAGAGAGAGAGAGAGAGAGAGAGAGAGAGAGAGAGAGAGAGCGAGCGAGAGAGAGAGCGAGAGAGAGAGGGGGGGGGGAGAGAGAGAGAGAGAGACATTTTTAAAAAACCACTTTTTCGGTGTCAGGGGACTTCAAAACGTGGACATCGGCAAAAATCTCGAGGTCGAAAATTTTCATCATCACAATACTTCCTTATACTACGTATAAGAAAGTAAAAAGTGTCTCTTGAAGGGCTTAATACGAGTTTGTAAAAACGTTCCATTTAAAATAAAGTCACTTTTTAACTTTAATAAGTAAATAACTCCAAAACTATTAGCTTTAAGGAATAATTATTTTTAATAAAAAAATACTGTTATTTTAACGCGAAATCCAAATTAGAACTTATATATTCATTTACTGAAAGACGCGCGAAGCTTTGGCATTCATTTGCATTGACTTGTAAATTGTCAGAACAAAATAAGTTCACATAACCATAACAAAATGTCTATTGTAATATGCTAATATACTCGATACATAATTTAAAATAACTTACTTTTTATACGTTTATAATAAGTTGCAGGTATATACAGGTGTCCAGACCATGCAAGGACGGAAGATTACTGCTTTATTATTAAAGTTAAAGAAAAGTGTTTTAGACAAAAGTTGTAGCCACTCCTAAAATACACATTCTAAAAGTATTTTCAACTATACAGAGTGTTGCGTAAGTGAGTGACGAGACAAACTAGTGTTTTTTTTAAATGGAACACCCCATATATTTTGGCATATTTAGATGCTACTCTTAAAAAGGACATGGATAACATGTGTAGGAGTATCTCTTACCGTTGTAGCTTTATTCGCAATTTTGTGTCTCAACATGTCCAACTTTGAGGAGACTCCGAGACAAAACCTGAAAGAATTTTTGAGATCTGTATAGGCAAGAAGTTTTCCACTTTCGGTAAGTTTAATAATCTAAAATCAATTTATTTATTTTTCAATAAATGAATTTGCAGGAATAACAAACGCAAAATTAACATTTACGCTTTTTTTTTAAATAGAACACTCTGTATATTTTGCGTCTAAAGTACAGTATTTTTTATAAGCTTTTTAATGATACCATGTTTTCCCTATCCACACTTAGTATTTTATAACGTATTAACGCTTATTATTAATAGATTCTAAATTTAAACGAAAAAAGTCATAGTCACCTGTGAATTTTTAATTAAAACAATATCTGAATTTTATATCTGTCATTAGTTACGTTGTATAAACAAAATAACGCTGATAATTGTATTTACTTTTACGATGAATTTCACGAAAGATGAAATGCTAAATATGCTTTACGCGTTGGGTGAGAGCGAAAGAAACTGTTTATTAGCCAATAGGATTTACTGTCAACGTTATCCAAATGCTCCTAGAATCGAAACATTTCAAAAACTAAAAGAACGTATTGAAGCATCTGGAAATATTGGTTATTCCAAAAAGGAGATTAATAATCGAAAGGTTACTAATGAGGAAAATGAATTAAATATTTTGCTATCGTTGGAAGAAAATCCTCAAGTAAGTACACGAAATTTGAATATCCAGACTGCAATAAGCAGGAGAGTACTATCAATTGCATCATAAAGAAAAATAAGTACCGTCCCTACCATATGTCATTACAACAGGACCTTCGTGGAAATGATTTTGTAAATCGTTTAAGTTTTTGCAGCATTATGTTAAACAAAATGAATTTGGACCCGAATTTTCAAACTTCGTTTTTATTTAGTGACGAAGCCACTTTCAAAAGTACCGGGTTATTTAATAGACATAATATGCATTATTATGCAACAGAAAATCCCCATTTGGTCAGACAAACTGACTTTCAACATGAATGGTCAATTAATGTATGGGGTGGCATTATTAATTTACAAGTTGTTGGTCCTTATTTCTTTGAAGGAACGGTAACAGGAGCCATATACAGTGACCTAATTTATTGGAAAATGTCGACCTCCATACACGAAGAATAATGTGGTATTAGCATGATGGTGCTCCACCACATTTTCATAGAAGTGTGATTTTCTTTAAATAACTGGTGTGAAGAACGATGGGATTGGTCGGGAGGGTCCTATAGCTTGGCCTTCAAGGTCTCCTGATTTAACTCCTATTTATTTTTTTCTTTGGGGACATGTTAAAGAACAGGTTTATCGAAACATTTCAACCACACCTAGTGACATGAAACAACGTATAATGGCCATTTTTGAAAATATTGGACAGCAAACGCTTACTGATGATAAAAACAATTTTCGCCGCCGCTTCGAATTGTGCATTCAACAAGACAAGACGGTGGAATTTTTGAGCATCTGCTATAAATATGTTATACTTTTGCATTTTATTTATTTATTTAAGATTTTGCATTAATCTAATAACTATTATTTTTTGTTTTTCAATATGTTGTAGTAATTTGTTTTTATTAATAATTAAAGCTGACAGCAACTTAAATTCTTTTTTTTTTCGTTTAAATTTAAAATCTATTAATAATAAGAGTTAATAAGTTTTTAAATTCTAAGTGTGGATAGGGCAAACATGGTATAAAATACTGTACTTTAGAAGAAAAATATACAGGCTGTTCTATTTAAAAAAAGCGTAAATTTTAATTTTGCGTTTGTTATTCCTGCAAATTCATTTATTTAAAAATAAATAAATTGATTATAGATTAACGAAAATGAAAAGTGTGAACACATGGATGTTAAAACTAACATCAAGCAGTAAATAATTACTGTGTCTTACATAATATATACCTTTATACGTAAAACGTATATGTATGTATATATGCATGTGTTTGAGATACACACATACATTAAGTGCCATTGTCACAGTAATTATTTACTGCTTGATGTTAGTTTTAACATCCATGTGTTCACACTTTTCATTTTCGTTTTGATTGGTGACGCCACCTATGGCTCTATTACACGAGATACACTATTAACATACAGGCCTCTCTATAGCAGAACATGCTGTCAGAAGCCATCGCTTTTTTCCGTGTCATCTTTTGGGTGTTAGATGTCGCTGTGATACTCTCACTACATTTAACATGCAAAAATGACATAGGCAGCGATTTAAGTCTTGAAGCTGATGAGACCTCATAGGTCGAAACACCGGTGTCTGTGCGTTCGATTATCGACAATGGCACTTAATGTATGTGTGTATCTCAAACACATGCATATATACATATACGTTTTACGTATAAAGGTATATATGTAAGACACAGTAATGTTTATAGATTATTAAACTTGACGAAAGTGGAAAACTTCTTGATACATGTTTATATCCATATCCTTCTTTTTAAGAGTAGCATCTAAATATGCCAAAATATACGGGCTGTTCCATTTAAAAAATCACAAGTTTGTATCGTCAGTCGCTTACGCAACACTCTGTATAGTTGAAAATAATTTTAGAATGTGTATTTTAGGAGTGGTTACAACTTTTGTCTAAAACACTTTTCTTTAACGTTAATAATAAAGCCGTAATCTTCCGTCCTCGCATGGTCTGGACAGCCTATATACCTAAATGATTCTAATTTTTCTTTAACACATTTTTGAATTCTCACTGTTACTGGTACTCATCTCTTCGCCATTATTACTTAATACAGCATATACAGTACATAGAAAGCAGCAGTGATTGCGTGATACAAAATAAAACATTTTCTGTTACTTGATACATTTGGAATCATCTTACAGGCTACTAACATCTGTAGGATATCTTTTTATAATTGTATAAACAGGTCATTAAGGGTAATTTTGGAGTCAAGTAATATATATGTAAGATTAAGCAAGCATGTGTATGATGACTATGTCTTGGTCTACTTACGTTAACTTCAAAAATATTCCATATTCCAATAATTGTTTTTTTAGATTTGTTATTATTAAACAAAATTATTAGTTTCAAGCAGTGCCAATTAGTTATTACATGTCTTCAATATGTTTAGAATTTGCATATGCCATGTGTCAATTTCACATTTCAAGGGAAAAATTGGTTGACTATTATATTATCTCCGCAGGATGACGAACCCTACTTAAAAACAAATTCCCATGGTGTAAATATCTTCTATCTCCTTTTAACTACTACATAATATATAAATCGATTTCCATACTTATTTCATACTCTAAATAGACAAATGTTTTTAATTTGTATATGTTCTTATCCTTCTCTATTACATTGAAGTTATATTTAATGGTAGAGCCATGATTTTATATCATAGTTATATATAGGTCAATTACCCAAACAGGCGATACACGTCATATGAAACGTCACTGTGATGTCATAACAGTGTTGACAAATAACGTTGCTTTGAGGAAGCTGTACTTTAAAATAATCTGTGGTTGACATTTTAAAATATTAGCAAATACTATTAATATGTTTTAAATTATTCGCCTATGTCTACAAAAAATATAAACAAATTCTAAATACATGTGAGTTTATTTATTTTAGACTACATTCACAAAAATAATATACACAAAATCTATATATTATTATACATATTAGTGATTAAAAAACTCGTAACATTGCGATAAGCATATGAAATAATATTAAGTTGAAATGCTAGTTTTCTTCATCCTTTTACACTGTCTTCTGAATCGGAATCATTTACATTAATTATAAAAGGTAATATATCTTGTCTCTCAAAACCTACTTCTCTATCCCACCATTTTTGAATTTCAGTTTCACAGTGGTTAACGCTATTTGCACAAATGTCTGGGGTTACTTGTGTTAATGCCTCTTTCCACAGTTTTATGCATTCGTCCACTTTTCTACCATATTTTCCAATGTGATTGTTATAGTATGTGTTTGTTATTCCCCACACTAGTTCTATGGGGTTAAATATACAATGGTAGGGTGGAAGTCGAAGAACTACGTGCCCATACTTCTCTGCTAAATCATCAGTTTCATATATAGTTGGTGGTTTATGCCTTTACGTAAAGATATAAATGAAATTATTGAATAAAATAATTAAATATATATGTACTAACCGTTTAACTAAATCCAGTAATTGTATTTTTAAAGCAGCTCCGTCATAGTCAATGTTATTATTGGTGAGCCATGTCTGAATTTCATTTTTAGTGGCAGATGATGCTGGACTTTTATTTTTAATAGTACTGTGGTAACTGGCATTATCCAAAACAATTATGGACGGCTCTTTTAAACTTATAAGAAGTTGGTGTTCAAACCAGTATAAAAAGTTGTCTCTGTTCATATCACCGTGATAATCTAAATACTGACTATTTGTCGGAAATATTAGGTCTGCTCCAGTAATAAATCCATTAGAACTACCTGCATGTAATACAATATATCTAAAACAAGATAATATAATAAATATACATAAGATAAGAATATGTTATTCTTAGAAATATAATGTACCTTTTTCCACCTACTTTTGAAGCTTTTGTGGTTTCTATAGATTCATTTTGCCAAGATTTACGAATTGTTCCATCTTGGAAAACCCAGGTTTCATCAAGGAACACAAACTGGCGAACATTTTCATGTTTCATACGAACATATTGTTGCAAGAATGTAACACGTTTTAATACAATTTGTGGTAGTTCCATTAAAGCTCGTTTAGGATCATCCTTCTTGTAATTAAAACCAATATTGTGTAATACTGTCCGTAAAGATGACTTGCCACCAGAAAAGAGTTCCTTTTCTTTAAGAGTAATATTCAGTGAATGAAGCGTGATATGTTGTTCTGTAAAAAACTCAAATATTAATTTTATAAACGTAAATCCTTAAGAACTTACTGTTTCTATACATGTCATATACTGTATTTCTTATTGCACACTGAGTAAAGTCATCAACATTTACTACAGGCTTACTTCTAGGCCGTTTTCGCTTTGGGCTAGATGGTCCAACCCCCTGTTTTGATGTAGATGATATTTTATTTACAGTTGCAATGTGAATATTTAAAGCACTTGCTACTCTCTAAATGAAAAATATTATTATTAAAACGTTTATTGTATAAACTATAAATTACAGAAAATATTACCTCTCGAACTGCTGTTAGGGGTAGCAATGGCGCATTATTATCGCATTCTTTTTCAAAATACCCGATTAAAGAGGGAATTATTTCTTTCGCTTGCTTACCTAACGGTTTAGGCATAATTTAGTTGTGAAAACAACTGATTGTTAAAAATGAAATCGGCGTATAAATATAGTAAAAATGGAAGAAATACGTATGATAATGAAGTGACTGAAAAATGTAAACAACTATGACAGTATGACATTTGACAGAATAAAATGTTACTATTTTATATGTTGCAACGGCGTACAGTTCTGGTAACATAAAACGTTACCGGAAGCTAGAATAATATTAGGATTAGTAGGTATTATTGTACTTTAATGTTACTTGGACCGAAATAATTCTTTATGACGTGTATCGTCTGTTTGGGTAATCGACCCATAAATGAACGGACGAATCGCGAACTTCTGCTGCAAATACGATAGATACTTTACATTGGTCACATTCAGCAGACGGATCGGGATCCGTTCCCGCTCCAACTGCTCATTTGCCAACAGTTGAGTGTTAACTGGACAGGACCCTTCTCGTTTATGTGATCACCTTCCATTTGGTACTTTTCACTGCTGCCATATGTTAGAATTATACAAATTAAACCGAGTAAACAATAATAATAAATTGTTTTTCTACATTAAGTTTCCTCGTATTTTTAGTGTAAGGTCCGGTTTATCCAACTCTGATTAAAATACTCGGTTAACTCCAACATTATAATACATTTATTTCTACACATTATCTTTAATTTACTTATCTCACTTTTCTAATAACTTTCTCAACATTTTGTATTACGTTGGTGTTGGAATGCTTTAATGCGCATGCGGATCGAATGCGCTCACTAAGCGAGCGTATAATTTTTCCGCTGGCAAAAATGACAACCGATCCACATCATCGGAATCCGATCATTGCGAAACTGTTGTTTCTGCTGAATGAGACCTTTGTTTATGTATCCATATATTAACTATAATGTATTAGTTAATTTTGTGACATAGTTATGGCAGATATAATTAAAACAAAATCGACCTAGATAAGGTGATTAATCGACTAACATTTATATTCCAAAATCGTTTTGTGTAGATTTTGGATAACATAGCGTCTTCCATCGATAGAGATATTTCAGAAATTAAGCGAGATACGATCACCACCGAGAATTTAAATTAAGAAATTCGAATACATTATCAAACGATTTTGGTTTTTCGAATTAATTATTCATAGTTGTGATGTGGTGTATTCTAGAATTTTGGAGAAAATGCCTCCATAATTATATTTTACATCTGTCAACATTTTTTTCAGATAGCTATGTCTTAAATAGCTCCTTTTTCCTTATTGCTTATGAACAAAATAATAAATTGTACTGTTTTGTCAAGATGGTGGAACAAACTATAATTCATTGAAATAAGTTCATATAGAATATATTTTGAATTATAAACCGTAAAGAAGAGGTATGCTCTAAATTATACATTGATGACACCCCTATGACGTACCGCAAGCGCGATTATGACTGCGGTCATGTATGTTTTATATCTTTAGCCTTTTATTTTATTGTATCTATACAACATTTTTAGTTTCCATAAACTTTTGTTGTTTGATTGAAGTTTGATTGACCTTACCTGTTATACGACCGCTATTCTGTTTGGCGCGGCGGAGAGATATCGACAAACTGGTTTCTTGTCGTTTTCGTTCGTTTTTGGTAATTTCTGATTCATACCGTGCCTTTCGTATTATACTTATGCGTACATCAATAACTTGCACGAGTATTCAGAACGCTGGAGCACACATTTGCTTTGTCTCTCATTAAAATAGTTGATTCGGTGCATGTTAGTGCATGATGTCATCTACATAAATACATGAAGTTTAAGCCACAATTACTTTATTCGCAAATTGGCGTGACAGATCTAATCTTTCACTCTGTTGTTTCTATGATATGATACAAAATTAATAAATGTTATTACAAAAAATGAGGTGTGGCCACCACACGACTTTCTTATACATATGAGCGTTTCAAACTATACAATCTTAAGAATTTTTTTATACAAAACTTATTCAAAATCCTATTCTAAGTACTTTTATTCTCTTAATAAATCGCTATAGAATGCATACTTTGCAAGATATTCGAAAAAAAGTGCTCCTCGCTAAGAGTAAAAGTGCTACTTCCGGTCCGAATTTTGAAATTTCATGTATACAAAAAATATTGCAAATATAACTCTAAATACTTTTGTACTCTTAATAAATATATATAGAATGCATAATTTACGACATATTTGCCAAAAATCGCTATTCGGTAAGAGTAAAAGTGTTACTTCCGGTCCGAATTTTGAAATCTTTTTTATACAAAAGATATTGAAAACTATGCTTTAAATACTTTTATACACGTAACGTACCTGTCTAAAAAGCTTGACTTGCGAAATATTCGCAAAAAACCGATTTTCGATAAGAGTAAAAGACCTACTTCCGGTAGGAATTTCGAAAAACTTTTTAAATAAAATTGTTCTCAATTTTAATTTTAAGTACATATTGCTATAGCTTTGTTTTCAAATTTAAAAATAATAATCTTGTACCAGCATAACTTAATCAAACTACGGTAATACAAAGCTGCATAATTTATAACGAATGTAGATATAACGTTGTCATGTAAAAAAAAATTCTTTATTAAATTTATAAATTCAATCTCTAGTAACATTCGTATATTTCTTGTAGGTTCTAGCAGTGATATTCCTTTTGTTTTTCCAACAACATTTCTTATTTAAAATTAATAGGACAAGGTTACTAATAAAAAAACTAAATCTCATAAAATATTTATATTCAATTTTAACATCTTATAATAACAGTATCAATGAAATAATTCTCTTGCCACATGTGGCCGTAGAAAGAAATTGTCCTTTTACTTTCTTATACGTAGTATAAGGAAGTATTGTGATGATGAAAATTTTCGACCTCGAGATTTTTGCAGATGTCCACGTTTTGAGGTCCCCTGATACCAAAAAAGTGGTTTTTAAAAAATGTCTGTGTGTGTGTGTGTGTGTGTGTGTGTGACCACGATAGCGCTCAAACCGCTGTAGATATCAATTCCAAATTTTGTATTTACGAAAATAATCTCCCTCTTGAGAACTGATTAGATTTTAAGCAAAATCGGCAGACCGGAAGTAGTAGTTTACTTCAGTGCAAAAATCGAATTTTGCAAATATTTCGTCAATTACTAAGTTGAAACAAATTTATAAAGAATTCAAATGTACTCAAAATTAAATTTGAGAAAAATTGTTTTAATAAAGTTTTTCGAAATTCCTACCGGAAGTAGGTCTTTTACTCTTATCGAAAATCAGTTTTTTGCGAATATCTCGCAAGTTATGCTTTCTAGGCAGGTAAATTACGAGTATAAAAGTATTTAGAA
The DNA here is from genome assembly GCA_963170755.1 of Amphimallon solstitiale. Taxonomy (NCBI): domain Eukaryota; kingdom Metazoa; phylum Arthropoda; class Insecta; order Coleoptera; family Scarabaeidae; genus Amphimallon; species Amphimallon solstitiale. The sequence goes on along the minus strand of OY720676.1, from coordinate 100,368,305 downwards.
CGTACTTTTAAATATCTTTTGTATAAAAAAATTTCAAAATTTAGACCGGAAGTACCACTTTTACTCTTATCGAATAGCGATTTTTTGCAAATATGTCGTAAATTATGCATTCTATATATATTTATGAAGAGTACAAATGTATTTAGCGTTGGATTTGGAATATTTTTTGTATAAATGAAATTTCAAAATTCGGACCGGAAGTAACACTTTCATACGTATAAGAAAGTCGTGTGGTGGCCACACCTCATTTTTTACTTTCCAATTACAAGTAAAAAAAACGTGTATTTTATAAATACGAAAACACATTACATTACAAATATAACATATAGATTCAGAATAAATATCCCTCTTTGCTATATTAAAATTTTAACATTGTGTAGTTTCAAAGAAATAATAATTTTCTTATACTATGCTAGATTTCGCCTCCACAAAGACATTCATTCACACGAAGTGTCTTTGAAAATACAAAATTCCGCAGAACAGAAAACACCTTGATAAGACGGTCACCAATCATCATATGCAAATATTTACACGTTGTACATACCACAAATTGGCTATTGTCTATCAAAAATGCTCCTATCTTTACGTATATTAATATATTTGAAATCCCTATAAAATTTTGTATCTAAAAACTTGTTAACAATGCATAGATAACATCGCTAACAAACATTCACACGTTGTGTCATTGATGCCTTTCTACATTGTTAACAATACTCCCATTATTTATTACATTAGTTTACTTATAACAAAGAAGATAATAATCTCATCCAAAATATTAAATAAATTTTTAAACGCTTTGCTAAAGATGAATATTTACACATAGCATCTTTAGCATAATTTATTTTAAGTAAAACTTACTTATGATGTTCATACATTTCATCAAATTCCTCCTGATATTGGTCTATCATATTGATAATTAAAAAAAAAATGAAATTAAACTAAATGGCAAAAATTAATTATGAAATGAAAAGTACTTATTGAAAATAAAAATAACTTAATACATTTACTAAGGATGATTTCTATGCAGTGTATTATACGCCTGCAATCATCAAACAAAATTCGAAGATCGAAGATTGACCGTTTCTTTTTTTAAAAGTTAGGCTACTTCACCCATGGATCGACGACTTCTCTCGTACTTGCCTCGTTCCCGGCTTTTTATTAATTTTCGGTCATCAGAAAAAAAAACATTCTTCGTTCGCAGCGCCGCAATTTTCGCACTAACGTTTAAGTTGGCATTGTTCTGCTCAGATTTATTTTCTTGATGTTTTCCCTAAGCTGACCTGTACTCATATTGTTTTGACATCCAGAAATTACACAAAATATACACGCACTCAAATTGTTTATTATTGTTAATGTCTATGCACATTTGCGATTTTCTTATCTTGGTAGGTACATTCTTTTACTTTCTTATACGTAGTATAAGGAAGTATGTATTGTGATGATGAAAATTTTCGACCTCGAGATTTTTGCAGATGTCCACGTTTTGAGGTCCCCTGATACCAAAAAAGTGGTTTTTAAAAAATGTCTGTGTGTCTGTCTGTCTGTGTGTGACCACGATAGCGGTCAAACCGCTGTAGATATCAATTCCAAATTTTGTATTTACGAATATAATCTCCCTCTTGAGAACTGATTAGATTTTGAGCAAAATCGGCAGACCGGAAGTAGTAGTTTACTTCAGTGAAAAAATCGAATTTTGCAAATATTTCGTCAATTACTAAGTTTAAACTAATTTATAAAGAATTCAAATGTACTTAAAATTAAAATTGAGAACCATTTTATTTAAAAAGTTTTTTGAAATTACTACCGGAAGTAGGTCTTTTACTCTTATCAAAAATCAGTTTTTTGCCAATATTTTGCAAGTCATGCTTTTTAGACAGGTACGCTACGAATATAAAAGTATTTAGAACTTAATTTCAAATATCTTTTGTATAAAAAAAATTTCAAAATTCGGACCGGAAGTATCACTTTTACTCTTACCGAATAACGATTTTTTGCAAATATGTCGTAAATTATGCATTCTATATATATTTATTAAGAGTACAAAAGTATTTAGAATTAGATTTGCAATATTTTTTGTATACATGAAATTTCAAAATTCGGACCGGAAGTAGCACTTTTATTCTTAGCGAGTAGCACTTTTCTTCGAATATCTTGCAAAGTATGCATTCTATCGCGATTTATTAAGAGAATGAAAGTACTTAGAATAGGATTTTCAATAAGTTTTGTATAAAAAAATTCTTAAAATTGTATAGTTTGAAACGCTCATACGTATAAGAAAGTCGTGTGGTGGCCACACCTCATTTTTTCATTAACGCCATCCTTTATTGTGTTTATAGATGAATTCATTGCTTCTTTCATCATTATTTAAATACATTCTTTTACCACTATTTAACACTATTCGTATTTTTCTTTTGCAGACGTTTCCTTTGAAAATAATAGGAAAAACATTGCATACGACTCCTTTTATTAATTATATTGTCATGAACCTGGACCTTGATAACTTCATCTATATCTTCGAACCATCTTTTCTCGTCTTCATGTAGGTTGATTTGTATGCAGCTGTTAACAATATTAAACATTGTTTTTTCTTTGTCGATTTAATCAGATTAAACCAATTTCAACGTGTTATTTCCGGAATTTTCCTGGATTAAACTGGATTTAACTTGCTATTACTGAAGTTTTTGCTTAATTACATTGTGTCGAATAAAAAAAATATACCTTTTTACATATTCCTTTTAAAATTATGCTTAGATATAAGTCTCAGTATTTATCATATTGTTAAGTGTGACCATAGAATGTCAAACAAATAACAATCTTTATACATTTACGTCTACTCATGATGAAAGATGTTTTCATGTCGTGAATGTCTAATTTCACCCTTTTCATATAACTTTACGGCATTCAAATGACTAACTCTTTTGACTACACCATCTTTAATCATAACTCTCTCTCTGTTATTTATTTTTAATACGTTATTGATTTTGAATAGTGGTTTACTGCTCAATATATTCAATGCGACTCTCACACAATGCATAAAATTTGGTTCTGGCTTTGTATATTGAAATTGCATCTTGTGCTCCTCGTTTCTACAAATATAGAATACATGAATTTTATTTTTGGTGTTTATTTTTGTACCTTTATATAAATTTTATTTCAATTTTAATTATCATATACCTTACATTATAATGTTACGCCGTTGCGGTTATGCAACTCATGATACATTTTTCTATAATTACACTTACTACTAAAAATTATTTACTTATTCTATTGCATAATTATTTATTTATCTTACAATGCCTGACCAATATAGGGATCACGGCAATATGAATTCTTTATAAATTTGTATAAACTTAGTATTTGACGAAATATTGGCAAAATTCGATTTTTTTACTGAAATAAACTGCTACTTCCGGTCTACCGATTTTACTGAAAAACTAATCAGATCTCAAGAGGGAGATTATACACGTAAATACAAAATTTGGAATTGATATCTCCAGCGGTTTGACCGCTATCGTGGTCACACACAGACAGACAGACACACAGACATTTTTTAAAAACCACTTTTTTGGTATCAGGGGACCTCAAAACGTGGACATCTGCAAAAATCTCGAGGTCGAAAATTTTCATCATCACAATACTTCCTTATACTACGTATAAGAAACTAAAATTAATATATGTGTACAATTAGTACAGTTCATACGCGTTCATAATCTTTTACTAGGAGTAATATCGTTTATTTTAATTCATCAACCCATACATTTTACTGTCGCTGTATAATTTGTTTTATATTAATACTATCTGGGTCCGAATACTTTGTTCTGCCTTTTCCGCTATGTGGCGTGAGCTCGACCACAGAGCCACTTGCCGGGCTCAAATTTTGTCATTTTCTTTTTTGGCGCTAAACCAACTTATATTGCGAATAAGAGTCATATTGAGCCATAAAAATAAAATTTGTTAATAACTTGACTACAGCGCCACCTATCGGGTGCTAGCATAGCTGTGAACAATCGTCTCGACAAATCAAATATATTGTATGAATATGACCACAGATCACTATACTAGAAGATAGTATAACTTAATAGTAAAAAGTTTAGACAATGTTTAGCGCCGCCTGCCAACTGCAGGCAGTACTAAAATGGATCAAACCGATGAACCGGGAAATTTAAATATTATATATTTCTATTCCATATTGTATTTACCTTAATAATTTTTATTCTTCACTTTAAATGTTCGGAAGTGAAATAGTGGATGTATTTTAAAGTAAAATATACTACACATATTGCTATAATAACTTAGTGGAAATCGTCGATCTTCTCTTATAACATTGAATAAATTAGGATCTCCTGTAGCGTCCTACCACTCATGAAAACGAATTGATTTTGGATGTGGAAAAATTTTACATTTTGGTCACAATTTGACACATAACATTTTCTTGTCGGAATAATTACTAGGAAGTCTAGAAAAAAGTGCTAATAAATAAATAAATTACTCGAATTATGCAGAATAAATACTTACGTACATGCAATTTTAAGAAATAAGTTAATATTTGTAATTTTAAAAACGTCAACAAAAATATTTAAAAAGCTATATAGTTACCATAGTTACTAATAATAACCAACAAATACAGGCAATTCTGTGCAGCTAAGCCCTGAAGTATCATGTCTGATCCTAAAATTACATCAACAGAATTTAAAATGCGCCATCTACCAACTGCAGGCGGAAGTAAAACGATGTCTAGGCAATCTCAATTTAACATTCCCTCCCCCCCTGAATATGACCTCAATCCGTCAAGTCGTTCAGAAGTTACACGACCAAAACACGCACCAACGATATATACCTACCTATATATCTTATAAAGATTCAGTTTTCATAATACTGGTTTTTATGGTGATGCTTTATGCCAGTGGAGTCGTCAATAGTGGCTCCAAAGGTTTCTACAAGACAGGATAATAATTGACCAAAAATATTTGATATACATGCAAAGTTTGAACAAATTTAATTTTCTTATAATACGGTATGCGGCAAATTAAACAGTACTGAAATTATGAAACGTTTATTATTTATTATTTATGTATTTACTTTTCATTATATAGCGTTGCAAACATTATTCACGACGACGTTCCCGATAAAACAGATGTTCAAGATGCCCTCCGTTCAGTTTCAAGCAGTATTCGTAGCGTTCGCGAAGGTTCACAAACATGTCTGTGATCACAGGTTATTGCATGGTACGAAAAAACCTTGAATTTTAACCCGCAATTCTGGAATGTCAGACGGTGGATCGGTACGGAAAACAGCCTCCTTCAGCATTCCCCATATGTACGCATCAGGTGGTGTTAGGTCTGGTGAGTGCGATGGGTATGGAAAATCAGTGCTATACGAAATAAGGCGATCCCCAAAATGTGTGCGCAGCATTCGAAGAGACTCCCTAGCCGTGTGACAGGTTGCCCCGGCCTGCTGAAACCATTGTTGATTACATGCTATGTTCCTGGTACGTCAAAATCGCTGATGTTCATGCAGAAATGGTGTGATAACCTGTTCTCTGTAGCGCTCCTGATTCACAGTTAACGGCGTTCCATCGTCTGCTTCAGTGAAATACAGGCCCAATATGCCATGTGCGGATAAAGTACACCAAATGGTAACACGGTCACTATGAAGGGGTTGCTCGACGATTATGTCGGGGCGTTCGAATCCAAGAAACCGTGTTGTCTGCTTGTTAATGTATCCGTTTAAATGAATATGGCTTTCATCGGAAAACAAACATTCGACAAGAACGACGCGTCCTCATATTCCGTAGCCAACACACGTGCGCAGTATTCGGCTCTTACACGCCTATCAGCTGCAGTCAAACGCTGCCCGGTCTGTATTTTGTATGCAAACCCACCAATATTCTTGAACATTCGACGGAGCGATCGATCACTGATATTCAATTTTAGTGATGATCTTCAGGGGCTTCGTTTCGGCGATTGCAGCACCTGATTCAAAACACGCCCGTGATTCGTATTGGTTGGCAAAGCAAACTTCCCGTACGACGAAACTTGTCAACAACTGCTAACATAACGGCGTTGCTCGGAGCCTGTTTCAAAAAATTAGGCCTAAATTTGTCGGCAACTTCTTTTTTCTACGAGCGGACGGAACATTGAATTTTCCGGATGTTACCTTTCAGCTTATAGGAATTACTCAAGATGGGGGGTGTTCGAATTACCTGAACTCTTATAGCTGTAGTACTCTAATACGGGGAGACGTGGCGTCCTTCCTTCGGGATGGCACTACACTTATTCACTGGGTGCATAGGATAGGGCTTATGCTAGTGTCGGAGGTTAATGAAAGAGTTGTTTAAAACCACATGAATGTATTACCACAACTCGGTCACTAAAAACAATAGCCACGCAGGACTATATAGAAATGGCTGAAGGCAAATATTAAATGCTAAGAGATATATATACAGACATTGAAATTATATACACAGTCTACTGAGACACCTTGACCAAAGGGCTAATGATCCCACACAGGGATTAATAAAAGGGGGTGGTCTCTAGACACTGGCAATTGAAATAGAGAGAGGTATTTGAGACACTCAGTTGGGGTTCTAGGGGATAAGGCTCCCTTCGGGGTACCTAGTCAATTAACGCCTAGAATGGGTAAGGCTGCCTTCGGGTACCAAACCAACTAACTACTTCTGAGTGACGTGACGGGGCTATCTTTAGATCGCCAACCGTGCAAGCTTAGGAATAATCAGTTCAGTACTTACGGTTGCACTAATGGATAAGATGTGAGGTCACTTTAGCCACACGTCACAAGTCACTGGGAGGGTGTATCGGCACAGGTCCGGCACTTGAATAACGATCCGTGGTCTGGATCTTTGTTGAAGCACTAAGTGGCACTCGCAAACATTCAACAACCTCTCGTATTTGGTTGGGTCACTTTGTTCAACAACCTCTCGTATTTGGTTGGGTCACTTTGTTCAACAACCTCTCTTATTTGGTTGGGTCACTTTGTTCACAGCCTCACTAACAGGTCACGAATGCTCCTTGGATGTTGGTTGAAGCACGCAACTGCTGTTGGTTTCGGACTCTTGGTCCTCCTCGTAAGTGTTCGGCTTCTCTCTTTAAGGTCCTTCCTCGGCTTCGGGTATCTTCGGATTACCTCGGAAACGTTCGGGTTTTCTTCGGCTCGTTCGTAGAAGTCTTTCTACGTCTTCGGGTATCTTCGGGTTACCTCGGAAGCGTTCGGGTTTGCTTCGGGTCACCTCGGAAGCGTTCGGGTTTGCTTCGGCTCGCTCGTAAAAGTCTTTCTACGTCTTCGGGTATCTTCGGGTCACCTCGGAAGCGTTCAGGTTTGCTTCGGCTCGCTCGTAGAAGTCTTTCTACGTCTTCGGGTATCTTCGGGTTACCTCGGAAGCGTTCGGGTTTGCCTCGGTTACGTTCGGTTTGCTCGTAGAAGTCTTTCTGCGTCTTCGGTTATCCTCGGAAACGTTCGGCTTTGCTTCGGGTACGTTCGGGTTGCTCGTAGAAGTCTTCCTACGTCGTCGGGTATCTTCAGAAACGTGCGAGTACGTTTCAGAGACCTTCGGGAAACTTTTTCCCGGCTTCGGTTATCTTCGGATGCGTTCGAGTTCGCCTCGCTCGTAGAAACGTTATATACACTCTGAATTCACTTTGGCGAAAGTTCGGTTTTCTTCGGAGATGAGGTTGCTGTTGTCGCTCTAAGTCATTAGAGTCGACTGGATACCCAAAAATAAATTTCTTAGCTTTTATAACTTCTGTAAGACGTAAACAAATGACGCGGTGGCAGGTGTCTTTTAGAAAGACGCATTCTATTCGTCCGAATAACGAGTCTTTTGATTGGCGGAAGCCCTTGCTTCTCGTGTAAATTTATTTTCCACTTAATACATTCGCGAAAAATTAGTAGGTGGAGCCTGTGCGCGATAAGTTCATCATTGGTCACAATAACGAGTCTTTGGGTTGGTTAAAGATTTTCAGTATTATTATTTTAATAATACTGTTAGAAAATATGGAAATGTGCACCGTTTGTTATGATTGTTTATAACAATCACATTCACGGATCGAAATACGTCGGCACAATCTTAGCAAATATGAATTATAACAACAATAATGGTTTATTAGCTCAAATCGACCGCGAGCACGTCGCTTAATTCGCATCCAGGAGACGGCAAAGGTAACACACACACATTTTAGTGTGGAAAATTAATTTTCCCGCACCGTGTGGAAATAATTTTCCGCACCGTGTGGAAATAATTTTCCACATCAATATGTCAAATTGACATAAATTTTGACATGTAACTAATATTGTTAATAGTATTTTACCTATGTTTACTTTATCAGTAATCTAATAAAATATGTTTCTAAATAAAATATAAGCACGTATACACAGTTAAAAATATCTCAACTTTTGATTGGTTTTGTTGACTTTTTTCACGCTCGTAGAAAAACTATTGTACTTAACACTTGCGGAAAATGTTTTCTCCGCACTCGGCTGCTTTACCGAACTCCGCTACGCGTCGTTCGGTGAACAGCAGACTCGTGCGGAAAAATTCATTTTCCGCACTTGTTAGGTAAATAGCTATTAAGCTTGGACCGTTTTCGCGCCTTTTTCCGTATGACCGAATATAGTGCTCCACGATAAAAACTTTTTCTGCAACAGTGAGAACCATCCTGAAGCAACTAACATTAAATAGACATTCACATACGTTGTAACCACGTTCGGAAACCACTCGGTACGTTTCAGCGCATGACACATACACATTTGACACATGCGCATTGCAGTACTGTTTATTTTGCCGCATACCGTACTATACATTTTTAATAAACGATATTTAGAGGGGTGTTTACTAACAAATAGAACCTTATGCAACTTATATTACTCGCGGGACGGGTAGACGTAAGGGGGTGTGAGTAGGTGGAAGTAGACGATATTCGGTTCTGTCACAGCGCTTCGATTTTATTCGCAGATTCTGTCATAGATAAAGGAATACTATAGATAGGAAACATAATGTTTAAAGAATGAGTACTTACGGAACTGTTGATGTTGATGTTTTACAGTAATAAGCCAATTTTCGCTTGCCCATAACTTATATTATTAAACACTCGAATATTATAGGTATATATGACATTTCTTTTTAATTACAAACTGTCACTCTGACTTAAGTCTGGAATAGCCAACCGATTCCGATAGATTTTCGTCTTGGCTAGGACCGGTAGAGATACCGTAAATTGGGGATAGGCGACGCAATAGCTTGGAAAAACCTCGTGTGAAATGTGTGTGACAATGTTTACTATTTAATGTTTTTTATCTTCAAAAATAATTACAGACAGTTTTTTTAAGAAAATAAATTAGTACAAAAACTGACCTTGACATTATAAATTGATGCCTTTTGCATCACTAACTCAAATTTAAGATTCTAAAATTATTTCACTATCATGTATAAATTGATAGCAGGGCAACTATTTTCCCTTTTTCGGACAATGGGAGGCTAACATTACTTTGTCTCAATAACCAAATGTATAGTTAATAGTTATTTACGAACCAAGTGCGGGAAGACTATTTTCCCGCATGAGCGCAATTTGAAAGCACGAGCGACCGCAGGAAGCGAGTGCTTTTAATTGCGCGAATGCGTGGAAGATGTCTTCACCCAAGTGGTTTGTACAATATTTTTTGTACGAACATTAAATTAAAAACATATTATTGATTAATGTCATTAGTATCATATCTAACCTAAGATAGATTACCTAATTAATTTAAGCATTTCATGTACGTAACTATGACTCACCTTTCCCTAAAATTAAGTTATCATATTCTTACACATGGCAAACATGAGGTATTTATTCTTATATTTATAAATTTATAGAACATTTATTGCGTTTTTTAGTTTAATTACAATATATTATACACTGCCAATATGAATGTCCATGTGGTCAAATAGATGGCGCTTGAATGTCGCTTAAGCAAGGCCATATCGCTGCGCGATATAAGGCGGTCACATAATTTCGATTTACATTGATGATTTTGATTCTTGTAACCTCAAAATATTGATCCTTATGTGGCGCCATCTAGTAGCACCCAAAAGAAATGATTTATGAATTTTTATTGAAATAAACTTTAAAATAATTAAAAAAGTGTTGCTGATACTAAAATGGTTGGGTAGTGTCAAGAATTACAATTTTACTTACGTTTCTAACTTTTTATATCAATTCAAAGGGAAATACTAATTAGGATTCAAGCACGTTATAAAGTGTTTGTTTAACGTAATCGCCGTTTTCAACTGTATTGGAAGATTTTGAAGTTTTACTATTCCACATCGCAATATTTATTGCTCTATAAAATATTCAGCCACTCTGGCATCGGTGCTATAATTTCACCTCCTTTAAGCCTAACATGTGGTGTACAGAATCGCAACTAAATGATCTTGTTAAGACAAAATAACTTTGTTGTACAGTATACTCAAATATTACAATAAACTGATATATATGCATGTACACTTATTAAAAGAAATATAGAATATTTCGAAATGACATTGGTTAAGAAGGTAATATTCAGTAACTTCTTTTTTCTGTGTATTTCGGTACATATTTGACGTACTTTTTTCCAATTTGGCACTATTACAATTTGCTAATTTAGTTACTTACAGTGATGCACTCTTTGGTGCTGTGTTTACCAAATCCGTTAGTATTTCTACGCACACATTTCAAGACTGTTCAAAATTTGTTTAGAACACTAATCAGTTTCTTGTTAGCAATTCTCAACATTACGATGATAACAAGGAGCATTATTGGTAATAACTAAATAACTAGAGCATTTTAAAATTACTATAGCATCTTTATTTATTCAACAGGCGCAAGTCTACCACTTGTATCCTTTTTAAGATTGTTCTAAATCAGCCCTCAAATACCTTAGAGTTCACATACTTAATGTTTATATTAAGGTGGCCATCTCGCCCATCTCAATTACATTGCAAACATGCTGCTAACATGTCGCACCAGAGCTTCAAAATGATAATAAAAAAATACTGGCATATTCTACAAACTTAGCTCTAGGGGACTGCGTAGTTTGAACAACTGAAGTTTGTTCGATTAATGTGGAAAAAATTGTTAAAAAACAGGGAGTTTTTGTATTAAATATCTGCTTCGTAATTACTTCGAATATATAAATAATTGCAAGATATTAGGTAGCTTAGCCCCTGGAGAAATAAATTCTCTTTCTTTTGATGCTTGACACAAAGTAGTTAAGCGTATTTTATAGCTGTCTTGTGCTTTTAATTGTTTTCACCGGCATTCCGATTGATTCGGATTTAACAATATATATATATATACTTGTAGGTAAATTCTTGGTGTTAGGCCTTTTTAACGAAATGCAATAAAATACTAGGTTTTAACATTTCGACATTTTTAATATTAATGTCTTCATCAGAAAACTGAAATTATAAGTATAAATTACAATAATGCTTCAAAAATTAATACAAAACAAGATTACTTACTTAAAAATAGGTATAACAGTTAAAATTGTATAAATAAAATGTTTCTTTTAAAATTTTGTCAAAAGACTTGACATACATCAAAATATAATTATAAATGTCAGCATATGATTTCTAGATTAACAATTTAACATTGCTGACATATTCTAATAGTAATGTCATTACAAAAATGTTTACAATGCAAGTATCAAATAAGCACTAAACGAACTGATTTTTGAAAATATAGAGGAGAAATATTTGTTTATGTAGGTAAAAAAAAAAAATTTTGAAAGTGTATTAATTTCACTTCGGTCATTCACACAAACTGATTCATTTTTCTTAATTTGGATGAGTTCTAATATTGATCGAGATTTATTGTTAATTTCAATATTTAGAATTTTAGTGTTATCAAAATTGAAATTATGTTTAAATTGTTGACAATGTTTTTCTAAAGCCGTTGAATTTTTGCAATATTTATGACCTTTAATTCTTTCTGCTAAATATTGCATAGATTGTCCAATGTAAATTTTGTTACAATTATTACAAGGAATACTATAAACAGTGTGGGTTTTCTTTAAAAACGGAGTTTTAGATTTAATATTAGTATTGATAAACTTTAAATTATTATAATTTTTATATGCTACTTTAATATTAAATTTACTAAACATTTTAGTTAATAATTAATTGTACATATGGGATAGATAAATATTTAATTTGACTATTATTTAAATTTTGATTGTTGTTTTGTTGTTGGTTGTAAAATTTATAAGTTCTTTTTTTAATATTTTTAATTAAATTTATTGGATAATTATTATTTGCTAAAGTTATGGGTAATGTTTTCTAGAACTTCTTTTCTAAAATTTGGGCTTGTTAACTTAAAATCAGTAAGATTTATGATAACACTTTTTTTAAAAGATAATGGTTGACATGATTTAAAATTCATTAATCTACCTGAAGATGTTGGTTTAGAATACCAACTAGTTATAATTTTATTGTCTTTTCTTATTAAAGTCATATCTAAAAAGTTGATTTTATTATCAATTTCTATTTCTTTTGTAAATTGAATTTTTTTATGATAACTATTAAAGAATGTATCTATTAGATCTATTTTGTTTTCATGTATTGCTAGAATACAGTCGTCAACATATCTTTTATAAAAGGGAATTTCAAAATTAATTTTTGATATAATTGTTTCTTCAAGATCTTCCATTACTAATTGTGCTATAACACTTGATATTGGAGCACCCATAGCACATCCATATATTTGTTTATAGTACTTATCTTTATATTGGAAGAATGTTGAAGTTAATGAAATATCTAAACCTTCTAAGAAAGAATTAAGATCTAAATAAGTGAATTCCTTTAATTTACACCAATGTTTCTTAATAATGTCTTTAGCTAAATCAATAGGAATATTTGTGTACATTGAAGTTACATCAAGAGAAATTAATCTGTGATCTTTGTTTAAATCTACTTTATCGATAAATTCTTTAAAACTGAATGAATTTTTTATATAATATTTATTTTTACCTGTAATATTAGATATGCAGTTAGCTAAATATTTTGATAATTTGTAAAAAGGATATTGAATGCATGAGACAATAGGCCTTAAGGGAATGTCTTTTTTATGTAATTTTGGTAAACCATAAATTTTAGGAGGATATGCATTATGTATTTTGAGAGATTTTGAAAATGTGGAAGAATTAAGATTTTTTTGTTCCCATTTCTTAATTAGATCATTATTAAGTGTTTGGAATATAGTTGTTGGATTGTTTTTAATTTGTGTATAAGTTCTTTTATCATTTAATATAGTTTCCATTTTATTTTCATAATCATTAGTGTTCATTATAACGGTTGCGTTACTTTTATCAGCCTTTAATATTGTAATTTGCTTATTTTCTTTAATAAAAGTTTTCGTTTTATTAATACTATGTTTACTAACAAAATTATTGGATTTTGTTACAGAATTTGAATTTTTAAAGTTTGTAATAATATTACAAGTTTTATACTCTAATACTGGTTTTACTATGTTCATCCAAATGATCTATATTAGATTCAATATTAGCAATAATATTAGGAATTGGAATATGAATTCTTGTTATATGGAATTGAGAATTTTGGACCTAAATTTTATACTTGTTTAATTTCTGAATCAATTGTAGTGTTAGATAAATTAACTAACCAATTATAATTATTGAGACTCAAATTGTATACTTTTTTTGATTTCTGTTTTAAATTCTCTATTTTTTTACGTTGTTTCCTCTTAATTTTTTCAAAATTCAGTTCGTTTTTACATAGAAAACGTTCATAAAAAATTTTTTTTCAAATTACAATTATAGAAATTTGGAATGTTACTTTTTTCTTTGGCAATTAACCTTTCTAATTGGTTAATATTATAAGAAGTATCAGTAATTAAAAGATTTAGTAGTGAATGTTTAAATCTTTTTACTAGATTTGTAAATTTATTATTTAGATTTTCATTCGTGAAAATTATATGTTTTAAATTGAAATTTAGAAAAACTGGTTCTAAATCATTATGCTTACATTGTAATAAAAATATTCTTCTATTCTTCGACTTGTTTATTCTATGATGAAGTTTTCTTATAATCTTGAAATCTTGAGGTAGTGTTGTATATGAAGAAATGTTTGCTAAATTTTCAACCATAGCAGATAGTAGTATTTAAATAAGTATTATGTTAATAATACTTTATATTTCTTGGCCTTTATTATATTCGTGTAGGTAAATTCTTGGTATTAGGCCTTTTTAACGAAATGCAATAAAATACTAGGTTTTAACATTTCGACATTTTTAATATTAATGTCTTCATCAGAAAACTGAAATTATAAGTATAAGTTACAATAATGCTTCAAAAATTAATACAAAACAAGATTACTTACTTAAAAATAGGTATAACAGTTAAAATTGTATAAATAAAATGTTTCTTTTAAAATTTTGTCAAAAGACTTGACATACATCAAAATATAATTATAAATGTCAGCATATGATTTCTAGATTAACAATTTAACATTGCTGACATATTCTAATAATAATGTCATTACAAAAATTTTTACAATGCAAGTATCAAATAAGCACTAAACGAACTGATTTTTGAAAATATACCTGTATATGCTGCATGACATGGAAAGTGCAACACCAAGAATGGGTGCGAATTTTTTGACCAAACTTGGTAGAAACGTATAACTAGTCAAAAGCAATAATTGATTAAAATTTTGTTGCGATAGATCAAGTGGTCATGACACATCTGACACTTCATTCAGTTTTCGCTGACATTAATGTGTGGTGTATTAATTGTTTGTTTGAAATTAATTTCAACGGTTTTGTCTTATTATACCTTTGTTTAACGTGTTTAAAGAGTTTTATTATGCCTAGAGTGCGGCAACGTGGAAATTATCGCCAATTAAGCGAATTCGACAGAGGTCGAATTGTTGGTTTGCGAGAAGGTGGTTTTTCATACAGGGAAATTGCAAATCGCCTTAACCGGAACCAATCCACCATTATGCGCTGTTATCAATCATGGACTAGGGTAGGTCAGGAAAGACGCCAAAGAGGAACCGGAGGCCGAAGAAGAACTAATGAGATACAGGACCGCCGCCTTCGCTTAATGGCACTAAGAGACAGGTTTTCCAGTACCAGATCAATTGCTGACGTGTGGTTAGGTAATATTGGTCGTCCTGTAACCCTTCGAACCGTTTATCGTCGAATTAGGGGTTTCGGCTTACAATCTTATCGTCCACATCTTGTGTTACCACTTACGGCTCAACACCGACAGCAACGTTTGGAATGGTGTAGATTGTGACTGCACTGGAACGTGGAGTGGCACAGGGTGGTATTCAGTGATGAATCTCGATTTTGTCTAGGGATGCATGATGGCCGTATGAGGGTCAGACGAAGACGTGGGGAACGTCGTGATATTCAGTTTTCCGTTGAAAGGCATGTGCATCGAGCAGTGGGTGTTATGGTATGGGGTGCTATAGCATATGGGAGTAGGTCTCAATTGGTGTTCATCCAAACCACCATGAACGCCCAGCGGTACATTGATGAGGTGGTAGAACCCCATATTCTACCATATCTTCAAACGCTCGAAGACCCACTTTTCCAGCAGGATAATGCCCCTCCCCACGTAGCGAGAATTTCTATAAATCGCTTGGAAGAGGCTCATGTCAATATCTTGCCATGGCCACCCAAATCCCCCGACCTCTCGCCAATAGAACATGTGTGGGACATTATGGGACGAAAACTTATGAATTTAGCCAATCCCCCGCAGACACTAATAGCTCTCCGGCATGAATTACAGGTTGCTTGGGACACCATACCCCAAGAGGATATCGACCACCTAGTCGAATCAATGCCACGAAGAGTGAGGGAGTGTGACACTAATAGGGGCGGTTCAACACATTATTAATAAAAATTATGTTAAATTGTGTTAGTCTTTTGTTTTTTTTCTTTGAAATTTTAATCAATTATTGCCTTTGACTAGTTATACGTTTCTACCAAGTTTGGTCAAAAAATCCGCACCCCTTCTTGGTGTTGCAGTTTCCATGTCATGCAGTATATACCTATTGTACAACACCATATTTTACGAAAAATATTTATGTTTTGGTGATCATGTACAGTGTGTTACATGCGAATCTGAAATTACTTTCTGATTTAATTTGCAGTTGATTTCCATAAATTTGCTTTTAATTTGCTACATAATATGTACAATATGTTGCAACATACAGGGTGAGTTATTAGTAGTCGTTTCTTTGATTGCTCTTTTATGTTTTAAATAAAAGAAAAAGCAGTTAGTGGAAGATTTGTGGTTGCTTGAGGTGCATATTCTAAAAATACTTTTAAGCTCTAACGCACTTCCGGTTTCACCGGAAATGCATAGAACTGCGTTTTTTTTAAATGACTGGCTCTATATATTTTTGGATTTTCTAGTACTGTTTTAAATTGTCTATTCACTTGTTTTTCCTTTTCAAAATTAAGCCAGTAGTTTTTGAGTTATTAATTTTTTTTTTAAAAATTTTGACCAAGACACGTGTTCAAAAAAGAAAACATTTTCTCCTTGTTTTTAATTACATTTTTGTCAATGGGCACCAGATAAATTAGCCTGACTTTCCCAATTTTTTGTTGTTTACCGACGAAGCCACCTTCTATTAAAATGGATACGTTAATCGTCACAATTTTCGTTATTACAACACATAAAAACTTTCACTTTATCAGACCTGCAAACTTTCAATTGTCGGTCATTCAGTGTTAATGGAGGAGAGAATATTCGCTATGTACGGACGGATTTTCAAAACTTTTTGAAGACATCTTCAAATATATCAGTAAACAAAACCTTTATTTTATTTCGATGTTAACCAACAGTGTCAAAAAATAAAATACTGCAACTGGACATTGCCGGAATTAAAAATTGAAATGCGATGCTCTTCATTCTGCAAAATTCTTACTTTTGGGATAGTTGGATTTAACATTTACTTCGTTTGACAGTTGACTAAGGAAGTCGGGCCCCATTCCTGCCTTCCATTGGTTTAACGAATATTTTGTTGTATAGAACAACAGCGCTCGTAGTTCATTAATTGATCACTAATTGCTCCTGTAGTGATTATCTCAGAAACTACAAAATATAGGTTTAGGACATTGTTAACAAAAATGAAAGAGAATAAAAAAAGAAACAAAATGCGTCAATAAAATACTGGGTGTTCCATTTAAAAAAAATAAGTTTTTGGTTTGTGAAAATTTTAGGAAGTAGGCGTTGAAAAAACAAAGTTTTTTGAGGTATTGTCGAGTGCAACTTTAACAAACGATGCAGAATTTTCTTGGCTACAAGCACCACCAAGTTTAATGTTTTTACTTTTAAATACAATGTGAAAATGATTTTTTTCTGAACACGTGTTTTGGTCAAATATTTTCAAAAAAATTAATAACTCAAAAACTATTGGCTCAATTTTGAAAAAGAAACTACAGTTGAACAGACAATTTAAAGCAGTACAAGAAAATCCAAAAATATATAGGGTGAATCATTTAAAAGAATTAAGTTCCGTGCATTTCCGGTGAAACCGGAAGTGCGTCAGAGCTTAAAGTATTTTTACACTAATTGTTTTTTCTTTTATTTAAAACACAAAAGAGCAATCGAAGACGCGGCTACTAAAGACTCACCCTGTATAGTGTTCTATTAGTACTCGACGTAACTTCCAAACTATATTAATAAGTAAATATGTAGCACACATTGAATGAAACAACTGAACATGTGTGGTATTAGAATAATTTAAAAGAAAAGAATATGGAATAGACAAAATAAATGTCATATCAGTCAAATGTCAATAATAGTAGATTTGATATAATCCAATCATATTGCATATTTTTATCACGTGATTTTAAAAATGCTCAGCGATTACCAAGCACTTTATTGTGTTTTGGATAGATGGCGCCACAAATTTATTGAAATTTTTAATTATTACTCTTATTTCCCCAACTTTTAGTGAAGAATAGTCGAGGGAAAAGTAGTAGGTATTTTACAGACTAATTTGTATTACTGTCAAGTTAGATTTTTTTTAAATGTCCCAAAGACCCAGTGTTTTTTAATTTTACAGTCGCCTCGCCAGGGAAATACTCTTTCCTGGTAGTGCTATACGTGCGCCAAATGTCGCTTTACAGGCGGTGAGTACAAAATATGTATTTTTCACGCTCATTGTATCACCAGTTCCTGGAAGAGTTCTTGTTTACTTTTTCGAATTGTACCAAGCAATGTTCCGAATTCAATTCAAAAAAGCTCTAATCGGTGATAATTTGTCAGCTGAACCTCAATTTCTTCTTCTACCTTCAGCATTATGAAAACGCAAGTACTGGAAAATACTGAGTTTTTTTTATAATAGGAAGGCATCACACGGTACAAACTTTTGCCAGTTTTTTTTTTTGGACGCAAAAATGCTGAAAACTACAACACTCTCGTAATAGATGACACATGGTGTTTAATGTATGTCGCTAAAAGTGCACATTCTGCATTCTTAGTTGGACTTTTGTCTGAAAGATAGGAGATTTCAGCGACGAGCTCGGTGAGCTGTTCTACCAAGACATTTAGAGAATGGAGAAACAAGACCAGGGACAATGGAATCCTGTAATATTAACAAATTACTGTTATCGAGATCACTATAGTCTGATTACTAGCCAAAGGCACTATAGGTACCGCTTTTGGTACAAGTTTGTATTCTAGTAACGAGTTTTATACTTTCGACAGAGAAGGTTTAATATGTGCATACTGTTTGTTGGCAGAAGAACCATGACTCCAAATCAATTATGAGATTATAAAAAATCATACATACTTAGATGTGTGTAAGTCCAATCGATAAACATTTAAACGTGGCTTACAATAGTTTCATTCACGCCCATAAGATTAAAATAATAACTCCTAATATTTTGAGCAGTGTGTTTTTCCGTATTATCTATCTGTTGGTTTATAAAATGCTTGTTCTCTAATAAAGCGAATAAATATTTTACGAAAGCTAAACTTCCACGAACACTCCACATGTCTTTTTGTATAGATTTGATATAATACTTTATTGGATATATCTATACTGATTCAGTTGGTTGTTTATAAGGAGAGAAATATATCCCATTAGGTAATTCTGAATAAAGCATCTCTGTTTCTCAGGTTCTTCTGTAATCCCTTTCTTACTATAAAGAATAGTAAGAAAGAGATAATTTAAATTAATTATTAGTTTGAGTTCGAAGTGTGCTGAGAACAAGAGAGTTGTCAGTTTAAACTGGCACAGTGATTGTAGGGATCGGCTGTCAGGGGTACATTGCAAGACTGAACTTAAATGAATAATGTAATTCGAAATTGGACACGGTAGTAGTGCTGATATCACACACACAGAGAGAGATAAAGACATCTTTTAAAAACCACTTTTTCGGTATCAGGGGATTTCAAAACGTGGACGTCTGCAAAAATCTCGAGGTCGACCATACTTCCTTATACGTATTAGAAGACAAAAACCATTGTAATGGGCAATTGAACACCGCGATTGGTTAGTTGATCAATTGGAAAATGTTTTGTGAACTGATGAATTGAAGTTCGAACTCTTTGGTTCCAGAAGAAATGTTGACGTTTGAAGAACGATTGTTGAAAGGGCCGTAGAATCGTGCGTAATACTTACCGCCAAGCATGGAGCAGGATATTTTGGCGGCACATCTCTAGAAGACATTGTCAATATAGTTGAAATTTTAAAGAAAAACATTACCGGGATTTCTTAGAAGCAAATGCAATTCAATATGGCATAAGAAAAACGGGTGACCAGTTTGTCATGCAAGAATTTAACGACTCCAACACATCTCTAAATTCTGCTGCAAATATTTAGAATACGTAGAATGTGAAAGTAATTTCAGTTATGAAATGCTCACCTCAAAGCCCTCATCTCAGGACCAATTAAGCTTCTATGGGAAGAACTTGATAGGCAGTTAAAACAAAATCTTCGAATCTCTAACGAAACATGGGAATAATTAATTATAAACAGCCTGGCTTAATATAGAATTGAGATTGGGTAGGCTGATACATGAAACAATCAAATGTGTAGTTCACTTATAGTTTTCTATATTTCTATGTATTTTTCTAGCGGGCAAATAATTATTAGTGGTAGTGTACATTGCGAAGATGTTTTAATAATAAGCTTTTACCGTTTCAACATGTTCTATGCTTTAATGTGATGACCAGTATACATTTTTACAAAAGCATATTATAACTAAAGTTTATGTAATATTTTTTTAACTTTCTTAGTTTAAGCCACGTGTAATATTAAACAAATATAGTTTTGGGATTAAAGTCATTAGATTAACAAATTTATCAGTGCTTATATGTACGTATAGTTTGCTTATCAATCTGAATTTAACGTTTTTTTTTGTTGTTGCAGGTCCCACTCATTTGGTGATATATTGACAATGAAAAATCCTACGATGGAAATCAATATATGTTTCTAAGGTAAACATTAATAACAAAAAGGGTAAAGCTTTCTTGTACGAATTAAGTATAAGGATATTTAATTAAAAGTGCATCAAGGCAATTAATATTGAACGATTGATTATCTTATGAACATTTTTCATTTATGGATTTTATTATCTGAGAGTGTGTAATCGTAAGCTAATACTTATTTAGCAACTAATTGCGATTATACGTTATAAAATTAGGTTCTTATACTAAATAATATTGTTCAACGTGAGCAGGATTAAAACTAACACACAAAACCTTTCAAGTGCGGCATCACAAACACACGTTGGGATAAATACTGTGAATGAATCATTCATGCAGTGTATAGCTCGGTTAATATCTGATGGCACTCAGGATGCGCGAGGTGTAATTAAAATATGTATCATGTGCGTTAAAAACATCGGTATCGAAAGCAATACACTAGGATAGACAAAGTGCAACTAAATTAAATACCGACTAATGTTTTCAAGTCGGTCTTTACTCCTTCCTATGTAGCGAAATCTATCTCTATCTCTCACATTTCTTTCTGCGTTCTCCTTTTACTTTCTTATACGTAGTATAAGGAAGTATTGTGATGATTAAAATTTTCGCCCTCGAGATTTTTGCAGATGTCCACGTTTTGAAGTCCCCTGACACCGAAAAAGTGGTTTTTAAAAAGATTTCTCTCTCTCTCTTGCGCGTGCGCGCGCGCGTGTGTGTGTGTGTGTGTGTTTTGAGAGAGTTCGCCAGTCGATGAGGAGAAGATTGGATTCTTGCATCCGAGCTCGAGGTAGTCACTTTGCACAGTTATTGTAATTTTTGCTTGCTAATATTGTTTAAAACCCTTGTTATTAAAAAAAAAATTCTGTAATAAATGTACATGCACTAAAATGTGTTTTTTTTACTAAAAAACCGTACGTCGTATGATAGAAAGTTATGAGAGCTTTTTTCTTCACAATTAAACAAAGAATAGAAACATATTTTTATTTTTAGAGAAATCAGCGGCGTCCTATTTTTTGCGGACCTTGTTTATTATAAACTTTTTTGTATAGAATGACCTGGACAATCAACCCCTTTAATATTGCCGCATCTTTTTTAAACACCCTGTATATTTATCAAGAGTACAAAAGTATTTAGAACTAGATTTGCAATATTTTTGGTATAAATGAAATATCAAATTTCGGACGGAAGTAGCACTTTTACTTTTAGCAAGTAGCACTTTTTTTCAAATATCTTTGTATAAAAAAATTCTTAAAATTCTATAATTTGAAACGGTCATACGTAAAGAAAGTCGTGTGGTGGCCACACCACATTATTTTTTGAAATTCTTTTGCTAATCTTTTTTTTTTTTAATAACTCGGTTTTATAACGTCCGCCGTCTTCCGATTTCCAATCTCCACTCGTTTCTATTTGCCTACAACTCGTCATCCAGACCCCTAAACCTCATTTCGCTGTCTATTCCTTCTCTCCAACAACTCCGTGGTCCCTTTTGCTAATCTTCTGAAGTGTAAATGTGCATTGAGAAACGCATTTTCATGTTCATGAACAACGATAAGCATCTCTTATTATAAGCAAAATCCTGGTGTTAAAAATATATTATGGAATTTTTGTATACATAAGTCTGAAAGTACCAGGCTTGATCCTGAGCTCACTAGACACAACTATGGATGTGTTATATAATCCTTCTTACCAAGGTTGACGTTGTCTTCCTCGTGGCGACGTTAGTTGTTGTCCTCAAAACCGAGGATCTTCTAGCTGAAGCTACAAATGGTGGTCTGTCACCTAATGGTCTTCCGTTTAGCTTACATCTCCAAGGTTATCCCACCTTATTCCTTGGCTACACAGTACTGATGACGACCAATTAGTCAGAAACACGTGTCTACGGTTGCTCTACAGCGGCTTATACCCAATATTTTTCTTTTTCTGATATTTTATGTATCCGCGATAATTCCTTATTCTTTGATATATATAAATATATAAATTAATTAAAATAATATTTCTTGGGTTTGTGGTACTTACTGATTAAATAAATAAAACTAAATTTTACGTTTCGACATATTTAATGTCTTTCTCAAAAATGTAAATATATAATACAACCATGCCAGTAAAATTTCGTAAAACATCCTTTATTATACATTTAAAATGGGAATTTTATAAAATAAAGTATTTATAAAATTCCCATTTTAAATGTATAATAAAGAATGTTTTACGAAATTTTACTGGCATGATTGTATTATATATTTACATTTTTGAGAAAGACATTAAATATGTCGAAACGTAAAATTTAGTTTTATTTATTTAATCAGTAAGTACCACAAACCCAAGAAATATTATTTTAATTCATGTACTTGTGGTAAAGACATCTAAGTTTATATAAATATATATATATATATATATATACATATATATATAAAAGAACAGTCGTATCCTTCAAATTTTCTATTAATAGTACGCTGTCGTCGGTCTTAGGATAATATTATCAATATTATGTATTTAACAATAAGAAAGAAATTACAGAGCTATGAAGAAGTTTATTAATTGAATAAACGAAACGTTGCACATGTAATTGTCAGTTTTTATTTTGTTATAATTATCCTAAGACCGACGACAGCGTACTATTAATATATCTATATATATATGTTTCATTCTGAAAAGTACTTACGCCCGAATTTCAGTGAGAATCGTAGACAAGTCAATTAAATTGTGTGACCTCTTATGATAACTGATACAACAGAATTTTAATAGTCAGACAATCGCAAAGTAAATGCTACGTTATAAAATAATATTCTTATTTCAGCTTACTGTCCCGTGTTGTGGAAGTCAAATAAAGAGATATCGCCACAGTATGTTAGGATTTAATCATGTCTGTTCGAAAGAAATGTAATTGCTCTAATGTAAGCAATAATATATTCTAGCAAATACTGAAAACTTGTTTAATCGCCAGGTTATTTGTTGAAAATCCATATTTGTATGCCACTCTTTTTCTAGTAAAATACATTTTTTTAAATACTTTTTTATACCCTTCGAAAGGTTACTTTGCTTTTTTTTACCCAACAAATATAATCTTTGATCTATAATAGTACCCTTTATTCCCGCACGCTATTGTCTATATATATACACATAAGTTTTTCAATTTAGCGATAGTAGTATTGATACTTTAATCATATCTATAGATTTGATTTGTCATCATTTTCTATCGTCTCGCAATATCGACGCGTACACAAACAAAGCATCAGCAGTAACGTCATTCGCAGGATCACCGCTTTCCACGTCCTTCCACGTCCCCCCACTCGCGGGAAATTTGCTATTGTATTGTGTGCTGCTTCTCTTGAATCATAAATTCTCATCAGGGGCTAACCTTCCGAACTAATATTTTACAGTACGTAGTGTTATGGAGGGAAGGAGACAGTTTGATGTAAAGAAACGGGTGCGCACTACTCCTATACCGCCAACGCCGCGAACGAAATGCATTGTTTGTCACTGGGAGATCCATTAAAAACTCGATTAAAACGATCACTACGCTAACGTTATATTACATGGAGGCGACAGTACAAGAGAGTTTCTCATTCGGACGGGACAGCAAAACGAAGCTATAGATGGAAAATCAATAATATGAGGATGAGTTTGTGGCACGAGCTGACTGCCTCTGGAAGAAGAGGGAGTAGTCAGGACTGGGACAGTCGAGCCCCTCCGTTACTGTCCTAAAAAGTTCACCTTACTCACACCATTTCGCCTAGCCACCATTGCCGCGCAGCGACTTCGAAACGCAGGATGGGAGAGATAAAAAAACAAGTCGATACAGTGGCAATATAAAGGTCTTTAGATCTTTTATTTCAGTAATTTTATCAAAAGTACGTTATTGAATATTGTGCAATAGCTCATTAATTATAACGAGATTATATCTGTTAGAAGTAAAGATATGTGAAGATATTTAAAATCAATATTAAAAAGTAAACAAAAGAAAAACTGAATCCAATAATATCAAATTTAATAAGTTTGCTATAACCACAGAAATTTAGACAGCTATAATATTGTCACTATATGAGTACTGACATTTTTAATAGATTAAATAGTGTATATGTATGAAATACATCAGAATATAAAATAGAAGAACAGCAAGACAAACACTAATATACTCTGTTCACCCAACATATAGAGTAATCACGAGCTGTCCACGACCGTAACACGTGCACAGCCCAATTTACAATAGAGTGCTTACATTAACATTGAAGTTTATAAAATCTTTTAATTACATGTTCAAATTTTGGAAAACAACAATTTATATAAAATACAAAACCGATTTAAATTTACAAAAAATGCATGCTTGTCTTTTTAGATAACTAAAATAAGCAAATCTCAAACATAACCCATATCAACAAAATATTCGTAAATAGGGCAAATTCAATATGGCCGTTGTTGGTAAACAAACAGATTTGTATCATTAAAGTTTGACTATAAGTGCTCTTATTAAACAATTATCTTATTAAATTAACTTGCTAAGATCATTATTTAGTTATCAAAGGCTAAAACTTATAATTATGTGACCAGAACATTCTGTATTGCAGTATGTTTGAAAGAAGTGTTTCAAGAAAAAACAGCTGTAATTATTGCCTGCTTTGAAGTTTTCATTGGAAAACCAGATAATAATTTAGTTCAGCAGCAGTACTGTTCTATTTATAAGCACGATAGAAATTTTAATAGCAATAACTCCTCAGGGAAGTATGTGCCACATTAGTGAAGCTCGAGGAGAAATACATCTGAAAAATGAATGGAAAAAGTGATTTTTGCAACAATCTTAACCCGGGATATGTTGTTCTAGGAGAAAGAGCATTTTTAATTAAGGAAGCACTAGGAATTCTGCAAGTGAATTTTAGTTATTCCAGCTTTTACTAAAGGAAGAACTCGTTAGCACCATAAAATATCTCATTCCAGTATCGTTTTAAAAAAGTGTAATAATATGCAAAAATGAAACAGTGCAGATAAAATTGTGATTGTATTTAATGTTCTAATTAACATATGTAAGTCATAAATGATTTTGTATTTATAATTATTTATGGCACTATATAATCTTAATTTATTCCTGTACGTGGCCATTATTTTAGAATTTAAATAGGCATTTCGTTACAGACAAAACACAAAACTTTAATAATGAGTTAAATTTATTTATTAATATATTTGAAATCTATTTACATTTTCTTAAGTCCTACACTGTTATACATTGTACGCTAAATATTTATAATAAACTTTTATAATCTTACACATAATATTTCTGTATGATTAAACTTATTTTCTTATTACTATTTATTGACTATTGCTTCTATAATAATTAAGTGAAACTATTTTAATAAATAAATCTTGTAAAACAAACCTCTGATTGTTTTGTAAAGGTATTGTAAGTTTAAAGGCAAGTTTAAATAATTAATCCTTAATCAGTGCATGACTGGCTTTGTTTTTCTTCGTATACTGAGATAATAATGCACCAACATAACTACAATGTTCGGCTGTTATCAGCCATGCATGTAGAGTGAGCCAAAAGTATTGATTCACATTTCACAATAATGCACTACACATCCATTGGTTTTTAATTAACTTCTTATAAATGTTTCACCTAATCAAAAACGTACTTTTCCACATAAAATAAATAAGTTGTTAAGAAATGTAAGCGGTGAGACTCTTGAACCCTGTCATTCGGTCCTTAGTGTAATAAATATGTATTAAAACCAAATATACAATAATAACCGTACTTGGTACAGGTGGAATACCATCTATTAAATTGTGTAATTTCAAGAATGAATGGATTCATCTTTGGTGGTTTCACATCTTTTGCATTGTGTTCTTGCAAAATATTAAAAAGACTTGCAGAGCAGATACTTGCAGCTTCGGCTGTGAAGTCAACTGTCTTAGAGTCAGCTGGGCATATGCATTTGTCATAATCAATATCAGGCATTTTAACAAATAATACAAAAGCAATATAGGTATTTAAAAATGAAGCAAATGTATTAAAGACTTTATTCACATGTGTATATAATATAAATTACAAGTTTAAATAGGGCATAGGTAGTTACTTTATTATAAATTTATAAGATATTTTATACGTGTATAAATAGAGTACATACATAGTAAACATATATAAATAAAATGCATACACAATATACTTTATTTTTGAAAAATATATAGAAGAGCGAAAGAAACTATGAATGTAAACATATATTTTAAATTTTTCTGTGTTGACAATTAAAATTATTACTGAATGTCACTGTCATATTCACTACTTTCAGAACTTTCCAAATTAATAATGAAACTATCTTGTAAATTTTCAACAATTACGTCTAACTCCCACATATTCTTCTCTACTTCTTTAACATGTTTGATGGCATTCAACCAGTTCTCTTTTGTAACATTGTTCAATGATGTGTGTAACAGCTCTTTGACTTCCTTTAATTTAAATGTAGTGTTTTTCCTTGCAATTTCTCCTTTAACTTGGGCCCATATTAATTCTATCGGGTTCAATTCACAATGATAGGGTGGTAGTCTTAGTACTGTTCTATTGTACGTTTTTGCAAGTTCATCAATCGCATATTTATGGAAATGTTCTTTGTGCACCTTAACTAAATGTAATAGTTCATCTTTAACCATATATTTTTGAAATAATATATTTTTTTCATGCAACCAAGACTGAATATCACCTTTCCGTGTGGCTGTAGTTGGCATTTTTTCAATTTTTCTACTGTGATAGGAAGCATTATCTAATACCACAACACATTTTTCTTCCAGCTAAAACATAAGTAACCTATAAACCATTTGCTTTGTTTACAATTTATAGATCTTACCTTCAATAAACCTTTAATCATTAATAGAGTCTTTAAAAAGACTGAGAATAATAATAATAACAACTTAAACAAATACAAACAGCGCAAATACAAGGAATAATACAATTAATACACAATACTATATAGCAAAGGCAAAAAGCAAAAAGTATACATATATAACATATATTTCAAAATAACAGACAATGTTAGCAAAATCACTATATGCTCACTTGTTCTACATTAGCAAATACGTATTTTGATCCTTCTCTAAAATTGTGATTTTGCTGCGTGGTATATTCACATTCATGTGACAAAATCACAGAAAGCAGATGATTTATATCGTGTGTTTTAGGATTTCTATGTAGCTCTCAGAGCCAATAGAAAGGCAGTATTAAAAATCAGGCATTTATCACGCGTTTTTTGCTACTCTATTGGTTCGGTGAATATACTATAGCAAAAATTAGTTATAAGAACTGAAGATGTCATTTAACAAATAACATTTAATCTCGAGAATGTTTCTTAATTATTTATTTAAACATTGTAGTTAATGAGATATGTTTCAAATCCATTGGCAGCGAATTAAAAGGCTTACAGTAATTTTTTGAATTATCCGCTGTTTAACACTGGCGGTAGTAACTCACTACATGATCTAGAAATATACAAGTGATTTGTAGCTTTTGCAAATTCTGGTATATGTTTGTGCACAAAAGTAAAAACCTCTAATAAATATAGTAATAATTTATAAATTTTGAACATATTTTTATTGATTCTGCACTAGACATACCAAAAATAATTTATAACAGTTCGCGTTTGTAATAGAAATAATCTCTTCATCTATTAGAGGAATCTGTTAACCTATATCTCATTTTCGTACAGAAATTAGAAAAATAAAACTATAAGCACATACCTACTGCTCGACATTTTGAGGGAATTTAGAGCATTTATGCATACATCATCAATGTGAACAATTATACCACTACATCACACACATAATCTTAAACAGCTTTTACACAGATAAATTCGTTCATTATCTAAATTTATATATGTGATATTGTTATCATTTCTGTTAAAAAAAACATAGTATGTACACAACTATTTCGTGGGTGTCCAATAATAACTGGAGAGTGAATAAAGAGAAGACAACTTCTCTTTATTCACTCCCCAGTTATTCATGGACACCCACGAAATACTCTCAAGAATTAAAAATCGTGGTAAATCCGTTATACTGATCAAGAAAAAGGTAGGACCCATATAGAATCCTGAAGTGTTCCTCTTCTAAGGCGCACCATATCTACTACTACTACTTTTTGCATTCTACTAGAAATATAACTTTGAATTAAGTCGAAAACGGTTTCTCTAATTCCATATCTATACACTTATGCCCCATTATGTTATTTATAGTCAACAGTCAGAAGTCTTACTCTATTAAATCGATAAACCCAAACATAGAATTCTGTTGTCGATGCATGTGCAAACATTCTTAAAAATATGAAAAACAGTATTAGTGTTTTTCTTATTTATATAACCGTGCTGATGCTTAGTAAACAAATCCTTCGTTAAAAAAATTCTTTATCTTGAAATTAATTATATTTTAAAGCAAATTGATAAAATGCTAATCGGACGGTAGTTTACCTTGTCATTGTGATCACATTTTTTTTTATATATTTGTTTAAGACTTCTTTCAGTTTTGATGGCAAATGCCCTGCTCAACCGATAAATTAAATAAATACATCAACACACTTATTATTACATTAGAAACATTCTCCGGATCATAAAGGCATTAATGTCGTCCTCACCTGCCGCATGCGATGAACTCATCTCCACAACTCTGAAACGAATAATAAAATGACTACTAGTAACTATAGATAAAAATAATTATTTGGGTTTGAATAGAAAGCATTGCTCTAGAAAAATGTTTTAGAGAAAATAAATAAATGTCTACAAGAAACAAATAACATTATTTAAATCCCATTACAATGTATTTTTGAGATTAGTATATTAATTATGTGATTTGTTAATGTCCAATTAATTAATCATGGTTGTAAATAAACAGTAACTAAAAATAACATTTTATTTTTACATATTCTTGTGAAATGTGCTTTTTGAAATGATTTTACATGACGATGAAAACTGGTTTACAGGAAAGTGTTTGTTCGGCTAATTGTAAGTGGCGAAATGAAGTGCTTTACATTTAATGTTATGTCTGTATCAGATATTTTTTCAGAATAAGCTACATGGTCTTTCGATATTTATTGAATATACTTGTATGTACTTTGTCTTCTCTCGTGTTTTCTACTATTTCTAATTGTATCGGTTTATGACCTTACGATATATTCCATGTGCCGATGCTTATATCTTTTATTTATTGCCCACTCCATTTGTGATCTTTTCTCTTTCTTAATATTTACTAATATTTCTGTGTATTTATGATATTATATTGTTCTCATTTGTCTTCTTTTGCCGATATTATTTATTATTTTGTCCGATTGCATTTTTGTCAGTCTAAGTATCATGTTCTAATATAATTGTTACTGTTTCAAAAATGTCCTCTTTGTTTTAGTAGTTTTCATGTGAGTCATTTTCAAGAGTTATTGCAGATTAGAAAAAGTGCGAAAAACGAGATTTTCTAATCATATATTCGTTTAATGTCGTAGACCTAGATTGTACGAGGGCAACCTGAAATGTTTCCGAAATCGGCAAGAGATGGCGCATGAAGGTTGAAGTGGATTCATTGGTCGACAAGGGCAACCCTTTTTTATAGCAACTGGCAAAATTTCAGACGTCTACTTTCAATAGTTGTTATTTAAGAGTATGTTTTGTGTAGCAAAAATTGATAAAATAGAATTTCGTGCAGTGATAAAATACTTCTGGATGGCTGGGAAAACGGCCACGGAAATTCGAAATATTTTGCTAGAGGTTCATGGCGGATCTGCTCCGTCATTTTCGACCATCAGCTTCTGGGTGAGCGAGTTCAATCGCAGCCGCACAATCACAAGTGATGAACCACGCAGTGGACGCCCAAAAACCGCTACCAACGATGAAATGGTCGAAGCTGAAAGAGATAGCAGAGACAACAGGCATCGCACAAGAACGCGTTGGCTCACACCGTTTGCTCACACCACAGAGCAAAAACGAAATCGGGTGACTGTTTCGGACGAGTTTCTGACCAGAATTCAACGCAATCCAAGAGATTTCTTCATGCGTTTCATAACCGTGGATGAGACTTGGATCCACCACTACATACCGGAGATCAAGGAACAATCGAAGCAGTGGACTTTTGCGAGTGACGCAGCTCCGAAGAAAGCAAAGACCGTTCCATCGGCCGGAAAGGTCATTTCGACCGTTTTTTTGGGATTCCCATGGTGTGATCCTCGTTGACTATCTGCAGAAGGGAAAGACGTTCACGGGGCAATACTACAGCGATTTATTGACCCGATTCGATGCATTATTGAAGGAGAAACGGCCTCGTTTGCAGCAGAAAAAAGTGCTTTTTCCCCCACGACAATGCACCGGCTCATTCATATCGCATCGTCTTGTCCAAATTGAATGAGTTGCTCTAAGAATTAGTTTCTCATCCTTCATATTCAACGAACCTAACCCCCAGCGACTTTTTCCTATTCCAAAACCTGAAACAATCGCTAGCAGGAAAGAGATTTGCCTCAAATGAGGAGGTCATCGCCGCTACAGATGGCTATTTTGCGACCTCGAAACATCCTACTTTTCCGACGGCTTGAAGAGACTGGAGTACCGTTTGATAAAGTGTATTCATCTTCGAGAAGACTACATCGTAAAATAAAAATAAAAAACACACGAATACTGTTTTTCTTGTCCATTATTCCGGAAACATTTCAGGTCGCCCTCGTATTATCGAATTTGCCGTACAGAGTACGGCAAATTCGGTACGTGTTCTATAAAATGTTTCTTGAATTACCTCAAGTGTTGACAATATTTAACTTCATCGTGTCTAGTTAAATTCTATACCAAAATATATCATATCGACTGTTGTTTCCTGATTTTGACCAGAAAACCAACCTTTTTAAATCAGCTTTTTTATAGTATAAGTCAAGATAATAGAATTATAACTTTCGCGTGGAGAGCATTGATGATAATAATAATAATAATATATATGAATATAATTTCCGTTTAGATTTAACGAATTATTATGAAATCCTTGAATTTACACACTTGTTCCAACAATGTACATGAACATAATTACACCTACATAACTTTGCAGTAGGAACACTTTAATTTTCGTCTATTATAATACATATATTCAAATTGGCAAAATGAAAATAAACACATTGCCATTATTTTCGTTTCCATATCCATATAATAATTCCTTGGCATTTCGTGCGTTTTAGAACATGATATTGGTATTTATAGATTTCATCATGCTTAGACAATATTATTATTTCAATATATATAGCGCCTCTGTTCACCGCCTGTTCTAAAAGTCTTACGTATAAGCGGAATGAAACACAATTCCATTATCTCAAAACTGTTCTTAGAGCTATAAACTCTACTCCTACGACTGTATTTCAGGTGAAGGCTGATAATCCACCATTAAAACTCAGGTTTCGCGTCTTAACCAAATAATATCTACTTAAATGTTTCTGTTGATAATCCGATTATTACGGCGCACCGTTCAGTTCAAATTCCTATATTTGTGGCAAAAATTCTCTGCGCATCACCTAGAATGAATTGAAGTAATTCATAGTCATTAATAGACATTATAGGAAACATACGAGGTGTGGCAATTATATAACAAGACTGATGTGAAAAATGTGATTTATTGCAATCAAAGTTACAATACACTTTTATCCCCTTCAACATACTCCCCTCCCCTATCTATACACCGTTGCATACGTGCCTTCCATTGTTCGAAGCAATGCTGTAGGTCATTCTTTGTGATACTGCGCAACAACTCTGCCGTTTTTACTTTTACGTGTTCCACCGACTCAAAATGTGTTCCTTTCAATACACTTTTCACTTTTGGGAAGAGATAAAAGTCACATGGAGCAAGATCAGGCGAATACGGAGGATGTTCTAGCACAGGAATGCACTTTTCAGCTAAAAACTGCTTCACAGACAGGGCGTTGTGGGCTGGCGCGTTGTCTTGGTGGAGAATCCATGAGCAGTTCTTCCATGCATCTGGTCTTTTCTTCCTTACACGTTCCCTTAGCTTGATTAGGACTTCTGTATAGTATTGCTGATTTACGGTTTTACCCTCAGGAACCCATTCAATCATCAGAACACCCTGAATATCGAAAAACACGATCAACATTGCCTTCAGCTTGGATTTGCTCATTCGCGCTTTTTTCATTCTTGGCGATGAGGGGATCTTCCAGTGCATGGATTGACGTTTAGTTTCCGGGTCATACTGGAAAATCCATGTTTCGTCACATGTGATGACATTTGTGAGCAAGTCTGGATCATCTGCGAGTCGTGCCATGATGTCAGAGCAAATGTCCTTCCGATTGTCTTTTTGTTCCTGAGTGAGGTTTTTCGGAACCAATTTTGCACAAACTTTTTTCATGTTTGATTCATCATGCAAAATTTGTCTCACTGTCTCTTTGTTAATGTTTAACATGTCGCCAATCATCCGAATACTCAGACGTCGGTCTTTCCGCACAATTTCGCGGACTTTCTGGATGTTTCCTACACTTCTGACAGTCACAGGTCGTCCGGGACGTTCATCATCTTCAACTTCTTCCCGACCTTCAGAAAATCGTTTATGCCACTCAAACACTCGTGCACGTGACATAGCATTGTCACCAAACACCTCCTTTAAAATTTGAAAACATTCCGTTGGTGATTTCTTTAATTTCACTAGGAATTTCAGGTTAATGCGCTGCTCAACTTTTATGTTCACCATGATCGCGGCACGACTACACAACAGCGTCCCCTACAACCAAGTCTCAAAAGCAAACTAAAGCAGGTACAACGACGAAACGAAGTATGCTTGCTCGGGAAGGATCAAGGTCGACTACATTCCACTGACAACCTCCCACCATGCGACCACGGGGTAGGAGGGGCGCAGTCTCGTTATATAATTGCCACACCTCGTATATTCAAAATATATCAGCTTGCTGATGAATACTGAAAACCTATAGACTATTATATGTATTTGCTTGCAGTAATCACATAGTAGTAATACAATGCAAGATTCTCCTAGGCGTATTATAGTTATTTTCATAGGCAAATTTACTTTCTAACAAAATCGACTTTTTGCTCATTCTGAACTGGATTTCTTATAGGTTGCTCTTAGGCATCGCAGGTATCATTCTGATGATCCCTTTTTAATATCCTGTTTTTAAGAACTTTATACATTTATATATGTTATTAATTCAGATTCATTATCTCCTCTATTTATAGATCCATTAAGATTTTCATTACCACAATCTGCCTGTCTCAGGATTTCCTACCTAGTTCTTGTATCTCTAGTTTTTTTTAATAACCTCCTCAGAGAATATGCTTCTATTTACTGGCAAGACTACCATCCTGTCTCTTTCTGATGGTTTGAGACATACGAATCTTTATTTACCGTCCATAGGAGTTTATTTACCGTCTATGAACTATCTACTTTCTCAGTATCCGTTTTCATGTACGTTTCAATCTTTACAGCTGTCTAATTTGAGCATCTAAGCATGTTAACAATATTATCTTGTCTAATTCTAGAGGTACCTTTTCGGCAGTTCCAAATGCTTCTATTGACGGTCGCTGTACCTTGGCTTTTCTCATTAGAGAATTACATACTGTATACGAGGTAGACGCAATAAATTCTCGGCCTGATATACCAAAAGAAACTTGGAACAATTTAAGAATTTTTATTTTTCAATGTAATCTCCCATACATTTATTACGATTCGAGTAATAATTCAATACCCTTGTACAAATAATCTGAAGTTTTTCCGTCAAAGTATTGCTGTTTACAACTCACTGTCGTCCTTAAAACTATGTCCCCTAAGGTCCTTTTTTTAAATTAAAAAACAAACCAAAATTACAAGAACCATATCCAGACTATACGGTGGAAGTTCCAAAGTTATATGTCTTAGAAATAACCACAAAAATGCATGAATTTGATTAATGTCTACTAACTAAGGCATGTACACAAAAGAAAAAAACGACCTCTACGCGCTAGCTGCACATTTGATGTACGATATAAAGAAAAAATCAAATTTATGTACTTATTTTTAAAGATAAAAAACATTCAGTAAACCTTGTCACACATATTTCACACAAGATTTTACGCGTCGTCTATCCCCACTTTACGGTATCTCTACCGGTCCTAGCGAAGACGAAAATCTATCGGAAGAAATGCGAATGACAGTTTAATTACAAACTGTCACTGGCATTTAAATGTCATATATACCTATAATATTCGAGTGTATAATAATATAACAGCTATGGACTAGCAAAAATTGGCTTATTATAAAACATCAACAGTTCCGTAAGTATTCATTCTTTATGCATATGTTTCCCATCTATAGTATTCCTTAATCTATGAATACAACCGAAGCGCTGTGAAGGTAACCGAATATCGTGTAGCTTCACTTACTCACACCCCCTTGCGTCTACCCGTCCCGCGAGTAATTTAAGTTGCATAAGTTTCTATTTGTTGGTAAACGCCCGTCTTACTGATAACAAATCTAAAAAAACAATATTTGGAATATGGAATATTTTTGAAGTTAACGTAAGTAGACCAAGACATAGTCATCATACATATTGCTGTGGCATATAAATATTTATTTTAAATAATGTTATTGCCATACGTTGGGCATCGCCATATAATTTATATGCTGTGACAACATATATTTGTGTGTATTACCACACGTAGGGTATAGTCTTTTGTATATGCTGTACTCTTAAAATTATTCTTTATACACCAAAAACTTATAATTGGTTTTGTATTTTATTTTTTATATTGTTGAAGCATGTACTTTGTGACTATTGTGGATTCTGGCAATGTATGTGGTTCCTTCTCCTTCACTGATGATTTTTCTCTTGCTCATAATAGGGAAGAGGTAATAGTTTTGTTCAAAGAAAAACTGTATGTCTATACAACATAATTATATACCTTTTATTTTGTAATTTATAGACTCAAAATAATTTTTATACACACCTTTATGCTCTAAACAAAATACATAATTGAAAATGCTCATATCATTTATACCTAATGCCGGAATAATTTTAAGAGTACAGCATATACAAAAGACTATACTTTTGTATATGCTGTACTCTTAAAATTATTCTTTATACACCAAAAACTTATAATTGGTTTTGTATTTTATTTTTTATATTGTTGAAGCATGTACTTTGTGACTATTGTGGATTCTGGCAATGTATGTGGTTCCTTCTCCTTCACTGATGATTTTTCTCTTGCTCATAATAGGGAAGAGGTAATAGTTTTGTTCAAAGAAAAACTGTATGTCTATACAACATAATTATATACCTTTTATTTTGTAATTTATAGACTCAAAATAATTTTTATACACACCTTTATGCTCTAAACAAAATACATAATTGAAAATGCTCATATCATTTATACCTAATGCCGGTTGTAATGTATGTAAATCTTTTATTTATTTATTTATTCTGCTAAACAAAATAAATATTTATCCTGTAAATAAACAAATGTAAACTTTTATTGTACATTGATGGTGATACTTATCGATGTAATTATATTTATGTATTGGCTTCAATTAATTGCTTTAGACAACCATTTGCACGTGTTGTATCTAGCTCTTAATCTTTGCCTTGTGAAACTTTTAATTAATTATTTGCCTAACTTAAAAGAGATTAATGATGCCTAGACAATACGATGAAGAAAATGCTCATTCGCACGTAGCATCTCTCCAACTGTCCAACACCATTAATCCTATTTTGTTGTAATTCCAACTTTATGAATTAAAAACAAACCTTACAGGATAAAATATTTACTTATCTATATTGTCCAACAATACATTGATTAATCATTTGCACGTAAAAACCAATGTCTGTCCAACAATTTGTATAACTTCCTTTTCAAAAAAAATAAACTTACTTGCTATCAAAATATTCATTTTGAATGTCCATATTGAACGTTTCAAGTGAATTCAAATATATTAAATAAAATAAGAACTACTATGAATATACGTGATGAAGAAATAATGAAAACTACAATGTAACAATCTAAAGCGTCTTATTCTTTAGGAGTTGTAATAAGAAGTCTTCCTTTCGGAATTGTCATGAGAAATCTTCTTCGTGTCGAATCTTGTTTCGTATTTATAGCGGCAAAAAAAAAACTCTATGTTGACCATTGCGCCCTCTAGTCCATATTTCAGGTTGGCATTGGACAGGATAATTTTTGACTTTAAAAGGTTGTGTTTCATCTACTTTGAGCCTGTGTTCATAGCCTTTTGCTAAACCAGGTTTATTATCAAATAACTCTTTATATTTTCTGACAAGATTGCTCACATGGCTTATGTATTGTTTATCGCAATTTAAATTCGTACCATCCCTATATTGCGTGAAGTCCTCACTTTGACGATGCTTCACAGGATGTGCACGCTTATTGTCTAATAAACTACTATCCATTTTATTTGCGAGATTTTGTTCAGCATTATTTATATATAAATTATTAATTAATATCTCATCTTCCTGTGTTTCCTTACACCAGGAGATTATTGAATTTTTAATATGAAATGTTTTGTTTTCCATATTTATTTTTGTACCGTATTGACTTAAAAAGTCTATCCCCAAAATACAATTGCTGTTCAAATTAGGCACTATTATGAATTCTGTTAATAATTTTAAACTACCTATTCTAACATTTATACAAAAAACTTTATCTATAGTAATGATATGTTTCTTATTTGCATTTATTAAATTTACTTTTCTTATAGGCATATAATATCCTAATTTTTCTATGTCTTTGTCTATAATACTACTATCTAATAATGATAATTGCGCTCCTGTGTCTAATAATGCTTCTATTTCTTCGTTCCCTATTTTTACTGTTATGTGTGGTAATTCCGTCGTGATTTTCTTTAGATCGTCGAAGTTGTATACGTTTTGTATCTTCTTTTTCTTCTTGACTGGCCTTTCTAAAAATCCAGTCGCGTTTGAGTAGGTAGAATTTACCCATTCTTTATTTGTCGATAGTTGTCTTGAATCCTTGGGTATTGCACCTTTTGATTCTGTCTTTTCCTTCGTATTTATTTCCTTCTTCTCTTCATTTATTTGAACATTGTTCACTCTTCTTTCCCTCTCAGGGTTTCTTTCTTCCTTCCCATAATTCTGTTCTTTCTTCCTTTCATTTTCATAGTTTCTTGTTTTATTGTTTGAATATGGATTGTTCCCATAGCTTGGCTTATTGTATGTATATGGGTTATTTCCATAATTCTGTTTGCCCTGGTTTTGATTGTACCCATTATTGTTGTACTGTTTATTTTGATTATATCGAGGTGTATTGTTTATATGTGGATTATTTCCATTGTTGTTGTTGTTATTATAATTTCTGGGTGGATTGTTTGTATATTTGACATTTCCATAATTATTGTTGTTTCCCTTTTCATCCACATCGTCTAATCTCTTGACCAGTTCCAGTAATCCTTCAATGTTATCAATTCCTTGAAGTGCTACCGCCTGTGTAACGTTGTGGTCAAAGTGTGCTGCTAGCTGTGAAACAATATCGCTCTCTTCAATGGTTGGTTGTATGTATTTAAGAAAAGAATATTTTCGTATGATATAGTTTTCTCGAGAAGATCCAGCCCTGTATTTGCCGAACACTAAATCGTGTCTAATTTTCCTCTGCTGAGTCTGTCCCCAGTAGTGTCTCACAAAACGAATCTCAAATTCTTTGAAGTCTACTACTTCATCTATTATCATATCGTACCACTGAAGTGCATAATCCTTCAAACAACCTCTTATGAAATGTAGCTTTGACATCTCATCAGATATTCCCCTCATATACGTTTTTATCGTTCTCATAAACGCCATTGGATTATCTTTGTAAAATCCTGAGAATTTTGGTATATTCTCTGCGCTACCAGGTATTTGTGTCAAAGATACACTAGGTATACTAACCCCATGTACTTTGTTCTCTAACCCTTTGATAGTGTTTTCAAAGGTTAAAGTTTTGTTTTGTAAGGTCAACATTGTGTCCGTACAAACACCATATTTTATTTTGCAATCTTCCACTTGGTGTGAAAGTTCTTGTATTTGCTCTTGATATTCTACATTATTCCCTTTAACTTTATTTTCAAGGGAATTTATTTTCTCATCTACCTTATTAAAACTAGCTTGTGTTTTGGCAGACCTTTCGTTGATTTCTTTTATTAAGAATGTGCCTTTACCTTCACACTTCTTTTCGTTAATGTCCCAAGCAACACAGAATGGTAGATTAAACGTATATATCTAAAATATCCGTATACGGTATATTGGTTATTATACGGTATATGTAAACGGTATAATAAACTGCAAAATGTCCGCGACTTCGACGTTTATTTATGTTATATGAAATCCATTAATAATTGGTAGACGAAATCTGGAAAACAAGTGTTTCTCATATACTGAATTTATACGTAGGTATATTGGTTATTATACGGTATATGTAAACGGTATAATAAACTGCAAAATGTCCGCGACTTCGACGTTTATTTATATTATATGAAATCCATTAATAATTGGTAGACGAAGTCTGGAAAACAAGTGTTTCTCATATACTGAATTTATACGTAGGTAATATGCACTGATTATATTGTGTATTTACGGTATCAAATAAACCGGAATCATTGGCATATACGTATGATGTAAACGTATATTTACACTATACTTTTAACGTTAATTATCCCAATTCATGTATACAGAATTTATACGGGTATGGTATCTCATTTTGCACTTAAATGACGCTATTGATATACCGTAAGCGTCATATTTTAATTTCGGTTTACACTTCTATACCATGCAGAAGATGACCTTACAATATGCAGCGTAGCCTCCTTGCTAACAGTGGTGGGAGAGCAACGTAGTGTCGATGTCGGGGGAATCGTTTGTCGAGAGTACTGTCTTGGCACTACTTGGCAGCCTCGCTTATGTTTATCCTTTAGTTTAATTCGTCGCGCTCTTTTCCTCTTGCTACTTTCCTATCAGAAATTAAAATATGACGCTTACGGTATACCTATATGAATGTCTGATTTTATACGTAGAAGATCACCAGAAATGAAGCGTGTATTTTATACCGCGAGATCAAAAATTATATTGATAAAGGTTTGCCCATGGAATGTAAAACGCCTGTCTTCAGTTATATCATTAAGTGTCATATTGACAAACAATTAATGACAGTATGACACTTAATGATATAACTTAAGACAGACGTTTTACTTTCCATGGCAAACCTTTATCAATATAATTTTTGATTTCGCGGTACTTGCATCATTATTTGAGTACACCTATACGCTAAAATTAGGTGAAATAATACATGTACCCAAATAATTTCATGTACGTAATTGATGTACGATTTATAAATAAAATGAGGATAGATCCTGCAAGGTTAATCGGAAAGATTACAAATAAAAGTGTGTAAGTGTATCTAGCAAGAGCACATTTTTGCAATGTTAGTTAGTAATACTAAAATTAGAGTTATGTGTGATTAAACAAAATTTTAAGCTATTTTGCTTTTCATCCACACATTTTATATCTTAGATGCATTACATACAATTAGAAAATGTTGAGATAATATGTGAGAATAATAATAGATACAGGAACAAAAGCTTACTCACCTATTTTGTAACTTCTCTGTGTATGTAGATACAAACTTATTCTACCGACGATATTTTTCAAACATTATATCTGACATATTAATATTTTTTTTTAATTTTAATTAGATAAATTCCTTCGAGGGTGGAAAAAAATTATGTATACATATATTTTTAATTTTAGTTTATTAAACAGAACTATATATAGATAATACAAAATAAGAATTTGTATGCATAACTAATAAAATAAAATATATATTACGTAATAAACATTAAAGATTACGTGTTTTAGAAACAGAAAAACCTAGTAACATTTTATTCAACTCTTACTTTTTTTGATGAGTAAAGGTATCTGTGTTTGGCTAATTTTAACCAATCTTTAACAGCATTTTTAATACAAGTATCAGTCAAATCTGATGGTTCCCTTCCCGAATAAGACAGTTTTACCGCTTCTAAAAAATAAAAGAATATAAATACTTAATTAAAAGCAGAATTGCTAAAATATTACCATTAACTATCGACATTATTGCGGTATGTTTAAAGGCCCTCTTGTCCCGATGACAAGACCAATTAAACTTCATTGCAACCTCATTGCTGGGGACGAATTTTAAAATGTTCATTACTGTAGACCTTACACTAGAACCCCCGACAGCTGCTAATCTTCGTCTCTAGAAAATATTAAACGTTTCGGATACAGACTCAAAGTAATTGAATAAAAACGTGTAGTCTTACCATGTACAAAGCATTGCTTTCGTCTGTCAAAAATAGCTCCAAATTTTTGTACGCAGCTTTAGAAGAGATGGGTAAAACAGGCATCGTGGAAGGTATCTGTAACTGCTGAATAACGCTGATTTGTTGATTTTTTTCTATGTAATTTTCGACGCAAATGGCGTTTACTGACAATTTTATTTAACTTAGACATCTTAACCACATACTTTCCGATTTATTGCAATCTCAAGAAATTTATTTTTACCCAAACAGTAGAAATTAGAATAAGGAGCATGCAATAACTTCAAGGAGTTAGCAGAACTTGTCACTTGTTGAATAGGCTGCAACAAACAAAATTTTAAAGAAATCTAAGCAAAATTAAAAGCTAGAGTTTTTTAGTTATTCTTATTTCATTCTGATACGATATTGGAAACATTATTGTCAAATATAATGTATATGTTTGTCAAACGCATACACAGAAAAACCGATTTGTTTGAGTCAAGCAAATTTTGTATGACCCAACCAAATTATTTCTTTGTATATAGGCAAACTAATTTTTGGTTGTTGGAATCAAATAATTTTGTTACGTTCATTTTGTTGTTTCTACTAAATATTATAACATTTTTTCCTACTAGATACCTATATAGTTGCGCCAACAAACAATGAGCTCAAGCTAACTAAATAAAATTTAGCTATAAACATATAAATTCATTAACTTAATTATAATACACATTCATTGTAACATAATAACTTGTTATTTTAATTAATATGTATGTTTGAAATTAGGAAAGCATTTAATTAAAACAACAAATATGATTGCTTGATCTACTAAGATGTTTAATTAATTTAAACACATTATTTTTGTTAAATAAAGCTTATAAAATTAGTACGAACGACTCGAATGCAATATAAAACGAAATCGGTATCAATACGCAGCACAAAAATACTTGCAACGTTTGGACAAATATCAGCAAAAAAACGTAGACAGACAGTCGTCTATTTCCCATATATATGTCTCTTTTAGGCGGAAAATGCCTTAGGTAATATTAAAATAATTCTTTCTTTTAACATCTCTGTTTTAGTTGAAAATAGATTTACTGAAAGTCAACAATTTCTTTATTTGAAGCAACAAGACGCTTGATTTAAAATATAATTCGCCAAATATTTAGTTACATGAAACAAATATTTTAACAAAATTATTTGTTTAAATCAAACAACATTTTATTTTGTATTTTCTTGAAATAAGAGCGACAATATATTGTACAACAAAATCGGTGTGTTTACGGTAAACATCGGTTTTTCTATGTATCTATAGTTAATAAACCGCAGTGAATGCATTACAAAAACATGGCGTATTAATTGCACAGAATTATGTACTAATTGTAGGTTGTTTGGCATGCATTGTATGTAATATACTTACCAAAAGACGGCTAAACCATACAACAATAATTGCACTTCACTTGAAATAAATAATTTGCAATCACTTAAAGTATTTTCCAAACTTTAACAGATAAATGAGATCGTTGATAAGTCCTTAAACTGTTACTCTGTTAGTAGACTGCGACTGCATACCTACTTCTTAAACTCTTACGTTTACCGTTCGATGTGCGCATGAGCAGAGCAATATCTGTAGCAAAATATATGCTCCAGAGTTACCAAGAGAATAGGTATTCATCTATAATACCATATATCTATACTAGAATCGCCGAAGAGATTTGGTAATAAAAGTGCGTGATCAAGGCATTCTATGCACAAAAACGGCCGACGCCAAAGATCAATTATATACTATGTGTGCATACGAGTTTGGTGTGATCACGTGAACCCCACGTGGTCACTGAATCTGGTCCGGGATTTGAGTATACGTTTAAATACCGTAATTCATAAATGTATTATAAAAGTGGTTGGTAAATGTTTAATATACAGATGTGCACCAAATTTAAAGGTATAGAGCGAATATACTACACATATCTCTACTCTGTTCTAGAAGCTTAAATAGCAAAATATTTCTATTAGATGTATCTCAGATGTAAAATACGTGTAATCGAAGATGTTACACAAAAATAGTTTAATTTTTAAATAAGTATTTTGTTTCAATATTCCGTATTAAAAAAAATACTTACACATACAATAAGAAGCACCAAGTGCAAAACCTAGATATGCGCGTATATACCGCGGCGGTACATATTGACACAAAAGTATAAATTTAATACTTCTAATAATGCATTGATGAAATAAATTAAACATATATATATATATATATATATTATATATGTATTACCTACATTCATATTTTAATCGATACCATTAGAGTTAGAGTATTCCTCTAATATACTCAAAAAATACATATAGTAAATGTATGTATACGTATACTTTAATGGGCGAACTTTTTGAATTTCGCGGCTGTTGTAAGTTGGCTACGAAGACAAGCGAATAGAATCACATTTTATTGCGGAATTACTAGACAAAGCGTGTACCTAAGCAGAAGATTGGTCAAAAAATAGATGTAGAAACACTTATTGATAAAATTACATTTCTATTCACAACTTTTGCAGTGAAATATCATAGAGTACATCTTTGTATATTATTCTATTGCGGCCAGTGTAAACTATTAGAATACCCGCAAAATTCGAAAAATGTTGTTAGGGATATAGCAAAACACATTTACTGTATTATGACGCAGCTGCAACATACGTATAATCTATATCTGGTGTATGAGAAACGTGTAATTTTTATACGTTTATTTAAATATTCCGTTTAAAAGCAAAATTACGTATATAACACATAATTAAAGTTACCGTATACCGTATACATATAAATCCCGGTATATGTTTATACGTAAATATATTTCGTAATTCGTAAACGAATTATAAACGTTAAGTAGTGGTAAAGGTTTTATGTAAAGGTATCATATACCCGTAATAGACTGAAACAATATTCGTAAAATATATGATATATGTATACGTATATTGACGGTTTATCCGTACACGGTAGTATAAATACTACATATAAATACCGTATAAAATACGTGTTGGTGAAAACCGGTATATAAGAAACGTTTCGGAAATATACCTGCGTTTCCGTACACACATATAAAACGTATACTACGTATAATATACATGTACTAAACCAAGCTGTGTTGCTTGGGGTTTATTTGTTTGTTTAAAGTTGAAACTGACTGTTC
Organism: Amphimallon solstitiale; assembly: GCA_963170755.1. Lineage (NCBI taxonomy): Eukaryota > Metazoa > Arthropoda > Insecta > Coleoptera > Scarabaeidae > Amphimallon > Amphimallon solstitiale. The sequence continues at coordinate 100,324,435 of OY720676.1, read as the reverse complement.
TAACTTTAATTCCACATTTGCATTTAGCTCTAAAGTTTCCTTTCTTAATTCTGCGAAACCTGCGTCTATTTTAGCATTGAGTTTTTCTAATCTTTGATTGTTGTCCTCAAATTTCCTGTTCATACTCAAATTATTTTGTTCTAATTTTTTATTTATACTTAAATTATTTTCTTCTAGTTTTCGATTTAAATTCCTATCACTTTCTTCTATTCTACTGAATAGTTTATTGAAAAGATTCTCAATTTTTTGTTCACCAGCTATGCTACTGATGCTTTCTGTCTGTATGCTACCTTCAAGTGTTCGATCCTCTGATTCAGGTTTTTCTGACTCTGAATCAGAAGATACCGGACGATTGTCCCTGTATTTTGTGAACTGTGAACCTTCACCATTATTTTTATCCTTCTCTGCCATTTTTATCTTATTTCTAACTTATAAATTAATAACGAAACTTATCTAATCAAATACTATTCCTCCTTCTTTATCCCTTTCTAAATAAGAGAAATTGATAATTCACCAGTAAATGAAAATTAAAGGTATTCTGTCTCTCAATTGGACATTGAATAATTATTCTATTTGCTAATGAATAAAAAAAAATGAAACAAACTTTGTACCAATTATTTGTACAAAATAAATTATTATTTTTTTGTTTAAACATTTAAAAAAAAACAAAAATTGCACTGCTTCATAACGTTGAGTGTTATGTAAATAATTATTGACAAACGAGAAAATGAATACAATGCTCCACTATGTTAAGCGAGATTAATTATATATTTTTTTTCTTTTAAACAATTATGAAAAGTAATACATTGCCTCTCTATGTTGGGCGTTAAATAAATATATGATTAATAATCAACAAGAAAAAGGAATACATTGCCCCACTTCGTTGAGCGCCATTTAAATTTATTTATTCACAAATAAATAAATGACAAGAAAAAGGTATACATTGCCCCACTTCGTTGCGGCGCCATTTAAATTTATGCTGTGGCATATAAATATTTATTTTAAATAATGTTATTGCCATACGTTGGGCATCGCCATATAATTTATATGCTGTGACAACATATATTTGTGTGTATTACCACACGTAGGGTATAGTCTTTTGTATATGCTGTACTCTTAAAATTATTCTTTATACACCAAAAACTTATAATTGGTTTTGTATTTTATTTTTTATATTGTTGAAGCATGTACTTTGTGACTATTGTGGATTCTGGCAATGTATGTGGTTCCTTCTCCTTCACTGATGATTTTTCTCTTGCTCATAATAGGGAAGAGGTAATAGTTTTGTTCAAAGAAAAACTGTATGTCTATACAACATAATTATATACCTTTTATTTTGTAATTTATAGACTCAAAATAATTTTTATACACACCTTTATGCTCTAAACAAAATACATAATTGAAAATGCTCATATCATTTATACCTAATGCCGGTTGTAATGTATGTAAATCTTTTATTTATTTATTTATTCTGCTAAACAAAATAAATATTTATCCTGTAAATAAACAAATGTAAACTTTTATTGTACATTGATGGTGATACTTATCGATGTAATTATATTTATGTATTGGCTTCAATTAATTGCTTTAGACAACCATTTGCACTTGTTGTATCTAGCTCTTAATCTTTGCCTTGTGAAACTTTTAATTAATTATTTGCCTAACTTAAAAGAGATTAATGATGCCTAGACAATACGATGAAGAAAATGCTCATTCGCACGTAGCATCTCTCCAACTGTCCAACACCATTAATCCTATTTTGTTGTAATTCCAACTTTATGAATTAAAAACAAACCTTACAGGATAAAATATTTACTTATCTATATTGTCCAACAATACATTGATTAATCATTTGCACGTAAAAACCAATGTCTGTCCAACAATTTGTATAACTTCCTTTTCAAAAAAAATAAACTTACTTGCTATCAAAATATTCATTTTGAATGTCCATATTGAACGTTTCAAGTGAATTCAAATATATTAAATAAAATAAGAACTACTATGAATATACGTGATGAAGAAATAATGAAAACTACAATGTAACAATCTAAAGCGTCTTATTCTTTAGGAGTTGTAATAAGAAGTCTTCCTTTCGGAATTGTCATGAGAAATCTTCTTCGTGTCGAATCTTGTTTCGTATTTATAGTGGCAAAAAAAAACTCTATGTTGACCATTGCGCCCTCTAGTCCATATTTTAGGTTGGCATTGGAATACACGTTCCAGTGAAGTCGCTGCCCGCATGTTGCCGTCTTGATACACACACACATACACATATTGTTCTGACAGTTCACTATTTACCAAACGTCAATATAAATTTCCAATTCAAAAGTCCCCTCTGCCTCGCACAGCATTTCCAACGGTAGGTTTATTCTTGTCGCTAATACCATCCTTCTTTGTATTCGTCAATGAACCTATTGCCTTGTTCATTGTTCGATACATATTTTTTCTTTCCATTTATTAATGTCAATTTCACTTTTCTTTTAGCTGAATTGCGACTTGGCAAAATGGGAAACATGCCGGAGATAACTATTATTTTTCTTCCCGCACTGCCTGTACCTGGAGGACACGCCTGTTTCTTCACCGTTTCTCTATCTTCTATCCATGATCTTTCTATTGGTAAAATGTCAATCTGCAATAGACTTTACACAAGTTTTATATATTTTGTTGTCTTTTTGTAGGTCATCAAACTGTACACGTCTGTTTCCAGTCTCTGAAGCATTGTGTTACAAACAAATCATAAACACATATACTTTTTATTTATGATATCAGCTACCTTCAATACAAAATGTTATTGCTGATTGTTTCTACGTTTTACATATTTTTATATCCTTTTTCTTAGTCTATTTATAAGCTAAGGTAAATTTTATCTTTTAATACAATTTAGTTCTTAAACTCTTTCATAAAATTTTTACTGCTTTATGCATATAAATCATAATAATTTACCTATTTATATTTCTTGCATATCGTATTTCATCTTTTTCATGATATATAAACCATACATTTTGTGTATTCTTTTACAAAAGAAATATATTACAAATATTTATTTTGTCTTTTATTTCATTTTTATTTAATAAATTTTTATTTTGTCTTTTGTTTCATATTTATTTAATAAACTTTATTTTGTATTTTCTCATTATTTACTTGAATAATACTGACTTTTGAATTACTTGTATTGACCATGTGTATGCAACTTTGTATACATCCATGTAGGTTTTGTTACATAGTTTTACTCAATGATATTTATTTTATTTCTAATCTTAAACTAATCTCTAAAGCTATTCTTATTCTATAAATTTTGCGAGTTCACGGCAATATGTATGCTTGCTTATTGTTACATATATATTACTTGACTCCAAAATTACCCTTAATGACCTGTTTACACAATTATAAAAAGATATCCTACAGATGTTAGTAGCCTGTAAGATGATTCCAAATGTATCAAGTAACAGAAAATGTTTTATTTTGTATCACGCAATCACTGCTGCTTTCTATGTACTGTATATGCTGTATTAAGTAATAATGGCGAAGAGATGAATACTAGTAACAGTGAGAATTCGACAATGTGATAAAGAAAAATTAGAATCATTTAGGTATATAGGCTGTCCAGACCATGCGAGGACGGAAGATTACGGCTTTATTATTAACGTTAAAGAAAAGTGTTTTAGACAAAAGTTGTAGCCATTCCTAAAATACACATTCTAAAATTATTTTCAACTATACAGAGTGTTGCGTAAGCGACTGACGATACAAACTTGTGATTTTTTAAATGGAACAGCCCGTAAATTTTGGCATATTTAGATGCTACTCTTAAAAAGAAGGATATGGATATAAACATGTATAGGGGTATGTCTTACCGTTGTAGCTTTATTCGCAATTTTGTGTCTCAACATGTCCAACTTTGAGGAGACTCCGAGACGAAACCTGAAAGAATTTTTGAGATCTGTATAGGCAAGAAGTTTTCCACTTTCGTCAAGTTTAATAATCTATAATCAATTTATTTATTTTTAAATGAATTTGCAGGAATAAAAAACGCAAAATTAAAATTTACGCTTTTTTTTTAAATAGAACACCTGTATATTTTTCTTCTAAAGTACAGTATTTTATGATACCATGTTTTCCCTATCCACACTTAGTATTTTATAACTTATTAACTCTTATTATTAATAGATTTTAAATTTAAACGAAAAAAAAAAGAATTTAAGTTGCTGTCAACTTTAATTATTAATAAAAACAAATTACTACAACATATTGAAAAACAAAAATTAATATTTATTAGATTAATGCAAAATCTTAAATAAATAAATAAAATGCAAAAGTATAACATATTTATAGCAGATGCTCAAAAATTCCACCGTCTTGGCTTGTTGAATGCACAATTCGAAGCGGCGGCGAAAATTGTTTTTATCATCAGTAAACGTTTGCTGTCCAATATTTTCAAAAATGGCCATTATACGTTGTTTCACGTCATTAGGTGTGGTTGGAATGTTTCGATAAACCTGTTCTTTAACATGTCCCCAAAGAAAAAAATAAATAGGAGTTAAATCAGGAGACCTTGAAGGCCAAGCTATAGGACCCTCTCGACCAATCCCATCGTTCTTCACACCAGTTATTTAAAAAAAAATTACACTTCTATGAAAATGTGGTGGAGCACCATCATGCTGATACCACATTATTCTTCGTGTATGGAGATCGACATTTTCCAATAAATTAGGTAACTGATGTCTTAAAAAAAATTCGTATATGGCTCCTGTTACCGTTTCTTCAAAGATATAAGGACCAACAACTTGTAAATTAATTATGCCACCCCATACATTAATTGACCATTGATGTTGAAAGTCAGTTTGTCTGACCAAATGGGGATTTTCTGTTGCATAATAATGCATATTATGTCTATTAACTAAACCGGTACTTTTGAAAATGGCTTCGTCACTAAATAAAATCGAAGTTTGAAAATTCGGGTCCAAATTCATTTTGTTTAACATAATGCTGCAAAAACTTAAACGATTTACAAAATCATTTCCACGAAGGTCCTGTTGTAATGACATATAGTAGGGACGGTACTTATTTTTCTTTATGATGCAATTGATAGTACTCTCCTGCTTATTGCAGTCTGGATATTCAAATTTCGTGTACTTACTTAAGGATTTTCTTCCACCGATAGCAAAATATTTAATTCATTTCCCTCAGTAGTAACCCTTCGATTATTAATCTCCTTTTTGGAATAACCAATATTTCCAGATGATTCAAAACGTTCTTTTAATTTTTGAAATGCTTCGATTCTAGGAGGTCTTGCATTTGGATAACGTTGACAGTAAATCCTATTGGCTAATAAACAGTTTCTTTCGCTCTCACCCAACACGTAAAGCATATTTACCATTTCATCTTTCGTGAAATTCATAGTAAAAGTAAATACAATTATCAGCGTTATTTTGTAAATACAACGTAACTAATGACAGATATAAAATTCAAATATTGTTTTAATTAAAAATTCACAGGTGACTATGACTTTTTTCGTTTAAATTTAGAATCTATTAATAATAAGAGTTAATAAGTTATAAAATACTAAGTGTGGATAGGGAAAACATGGTATCATTAAAAAGCTTATAAAAAATACTCTATTTTAGAAGCAAAATATACAGAGTATTCTATTTAAAAAAAAGCGTAAATGTTGATTTTGCGTTTGTTATTCCTGCAAATTCATTTATTTAAAAATAAATAAATTGATTTTAGATTATTAAACTTACCGACAGTGGAAAACTTCTTTGCCTATACAGATCTCAAAAATTCTTTCAGGTTTTGTCTCGGGGTCTCCTCAAAGTTGGACATGTTGAGACACAAAATTGCGAATAAAGCTACAACGGTAAGAGATACTCCTACACATGTTATCCATGTCCTTCTTTTTAAGAGTACCATCTAAATATGCCAAAATATATGAGGTGTTCCATTTTAAAAAAACACTAGTTTGTATCGTCACTCACTTACGCAACACGCTGTATAGTTGAAAATACTTTTAGAATGTGTATTTTAGGAGTGGCTACAACTTTTGTCTAAAACACTTTTCTTTAACTTTAATAATAAAGCCGTAATCTTCCGTCCTCGCATGGTCTGGACACCTGTATATACCTGCAACTTATTATAAACGTATAAAAAGCAAGTTATTTTAAATTATGTATCGAGTATATTAGCATATTACAATAGACATTTTGTTATGGTTATGTGAACTTATTTTGTTCTGACAATTTACAAGTCAATGCAAATGAATGCCAAAGCTTCGCGCGTCTTTCAGTAAATGAATATATAAGTTCTAATTTGGATTTCGCGTTAAAATAACAGTATTTTTTTATTAAAAATAATTATTCCTTAAAGCTAATAGTTTTGGAGTTATTTACTTATTAAAGTTAAAAAGTGACTTTATTTTAAATGGAACGTTTTTACAAACTCGTATTAAGCCCTTCAAGAGACACTTTTGTTGAAGTATATTTTAGAAGATATTTAAATTTACTTTAAAATCTTATCCATTACAAAGTAATAATCACGGTAGCCATGAAAAAACATAGTACCCGTGGAATCACGTTGCTAAGAAACAGGGTTGCGATTATGTATGAAACCGGGTTCGTTATTCTGAAACGGTTTGATCTCGAAACCTGAAATTTTAAAGAGACAGGAGTGAATTAAAAAACTTATTAATGTTTTTTAAAGTATTTTGATCCATAAATTATCCAAGTACAAATCATACTTGTTTTTACTTTCTTATACGTAGTATAAGGAAGTATTGTGATGATGAAAATGTTCGACCTCGAGATTTTTGCAGATGTCCACGTTTTGAGGTCCCCTGATACCAAAAAAGTGGTTTTTAAAAAATGTCTGTCTGTCTGTCTGTGACCACGATAGCTGTCAAACCGCTACAGATATCAATTCCAAATTTTGTATTTACGAATATAATCTCCCTCTTGAGATCTGATTAGATTTTCAGTAAAATCGGCAGGCCGGAAGTAGTAGTTTACTTCAAAGAAAAATTCGAATTTTGCCAGTTATTCGGCAACTACTCAGTTTAAACAAATGTATAAAGAATTCATATGTACCGGTTGGCCAACTAAGACTGGCCGCCGGCTATATCTCAGAAACCAGTAGTCATATTGCTTCCGGGTAAAAAAATGTCAAGTAAAAGTGCCCAAGAGAAAATGCTGGAAATTATTTTGGAGTTTGTAAAATGTCCGCAAGGGGGCGTAACAGTCAGGATCAATGTTAAAATTTAGAATTTCTTCATATTTTTACTAATTAAGGCGGTTCACCCAGTCGATGGGCAACCCGCAAAATCTTGAGGGTGGAAGCGGGAGGTAGGCTGTAGGAGGACCACGATATTGTATCTGTCTCTTCTTAAAAGAAGACGGAGCTAGATTTTTGACTAGACACAATCCAGGTATGGCCGAAAGTTAAAATCATGTAAACGAGGGTGCAACGATTCAAACACGAATCAGTCAAACTAAAATTTTTCTCACTTCACGAACAATCAAAAAGTAGGAAATATATAGGAAAATCGACTGAATAGGGCATATAATTAATTTTGCTATAAAGTAATTGTTTAAATAATTTCTAAAAACTGCTAAACTTGTGAAAGTTACTCATTTTTAGACGTTATATCTCTCCGCCTTGAAAACGAAGCTAGATAGAGCAAAATTGTATAGTACCTTCTTTGTAAAACATGAAATTCTCTACAAAAAAGTTCGGGACGACCCCATAGTGAAGTTGATAGTTTAGACGTGGGACGTAAAAATAACGAAATATAAGCTCTAGTAGCAAAATCACTATATGCACACTTGTTCTACATTAGCAAATATATATTTTCATCCTCCTCTAAAATTGTGTCATCTGGTACCTTTTGGTCATTTCCCAGTAGTAGAATCGCTATATGCCACACTTGTTCTGCATTAGCAAATATATATTTTCATTCTTCTCTAAAATTGTGATTTTGCAAATTCTTATCGTTAGCACGGTCATTGACTGTCATTTATTTGGTACATATATTTATCTCAAGCAGCAAAATCACAATTTTAGAGAAGAATGAAAATATGTATTTGCTAATGTGAATATAATAAGTCAGGAAGACTAATTTTATTGATAGCAATTCCTTTTTCCTTTTATTAAAGTAGATTACGTTATATCAACTACATAAGGTATAATGTGTATAATATATAAGTATAATGTGAGTTATAGGTATAATAATATATTTTTAAAAAATTATTCTGTTAAACCAAGAGAGGGAAAGGTCTAACAGATTCCGAATCAAAATAAAAAGATGGAATTTAAATTGATGTGATATACTATATAATGAATGTACACATAAATATTTAACAACTTTGTCTAAAAATGTATAAACTGTTGATTTTATTGATATTCCATACAAACATGTTTAATTAGGAAACTACAATACATAATTCCTCACGACACAAGTCCCACAAAAAAACAAAATTCAGGCTAGTTTTGTACCACGGTATTGTTTGTTATCTACGAGATACATCCCGACGGACATTATCTCTATCTATTTTGAATAAAAAAGTGAGGTGTGGCCACCACACGACTTTCTTATACGTATGAACGTTTCAAACTATACACTTTTTAAAAAAATTTATACAAAAGTTATTCAAAATCCTATTCTAAGTACTTGCATTGTCTTAATAATACGAATTTTGAAATTTCATGTATACAAAGAATATTGCAAATCCAGTTCTAAATACTTTTATACTCTTGATAGATATATATAGAATGCATAATTTACCATATACATATTTGCAAAAAATCGCTATTCGGTAAGAGTAAAAGTGGTACTTCCGGTCCGAATTTTGAAATTTTTCTAAATACTTTTATACTCGTAACGTACCCGTCTACAAAGCATGACTTGCAAAATATTGGTAAAACACTGATTTTCGATAAGAGTTAAAGACTTACTTCCGGTAGGAATTTTGAAAAACTTTCATAATAAAATTCTTCTTAAACTTAATTTTGAGTATATATGAATTATTTATAAAATTGTTTAAAATTAGTAGACGGAATATTGGAAAAATTTGATTTTTTTACTGAAGTACACTACTACTTCCGGTCTGCCGATTTTACTGAAAATTTAATCAGTTCTCAACAGGGAGATTATACACGTCAATTCAAAATTTGGAATTGCTAGCTATAGCGCTTTGACTGCTATCGTGGCCACACACACACGGACACACACACAGTCAGACACACAGCCACAGACATTTTTTAAAAACCACTTTTTCGGTATCAGGGGAGTTCAAAACCTAGACATCTGCAAAAATCTCGAGGTCGAAAATTTTCATCATCACAATACTTCTTTGTACTACGTATAAAAAAGTAAAAAGAATTGAAAAAGTCAGCGTTATCGCGGGTAATGTAATCTCGAGGTCAGATTAAGTGTTACGCTAAGCGAAAAAAGTTGTAAAGATTAAAGTAAATTATCCAATAAAGAATGGATAAAGAAAATAGTGAGCCGAGTGTTGAAAATGATTTTTTCTTTGAAAAAAACAGTTAAGTTCTTTATTTAATGCAATTAAACTAGCCCACAGTTTTAATTTTTTTTTATAACTGTTTTAAAAATGGGTGTACAGTTCTTACAGTCTTTAACTGAAGCCATAACCAAAAACCAAATCTTTTCACCACATCTAGTTTTAGAATTATAATCATACTCCGCTAGTAGATAAACAATAATATTATATTTAGAAAATTTGTTATACAGACGTTATAAAAAGAAATAGATAAGTACAAAAGTCTTGACATAAAAAATACTTGGATGTTTAATTAGTATCAAGAATACAAAAACACTTAACTACACACGAAGAAAATTTGCTCATATATCAAACTATTGTATAAATAGAGTTATTTCTGCCTTTTATGTTACCTGTTGCATTGTCTAATGACAAACCAGCAAAAATCTCCGATCATGATGGGATCCCACCTTCCTTGATATCGTTTCTTCATTTCTGCAATCTCTGGATGGAACTTTTCCCCCTGTTCATTACTCGTCTTTCCTAAATTAGCAGGAAATAAATGCAAATGGGAATACAAAAAATGAACTTTGAGCGACATCCGACACCCTAAATTTTTATAATTTTCTAGCAAATTAGCCACGATATCTTGGTAGTTTTAACTCTTTTGATTTCCCAGAAAATATTTGCAAGCATTTTTAAAAGAAGTCCATGCTGCTAGCTCTAGTGCTTTGACAAACTATTTAATCAATCCTAATTTAATGTGTAGAGGGGGTAGTAGAATCACCAAATTAGAATCCACTAACGGCTCAAATTTTATATTAAATTCTCCAGAAACTATGTTGGTCCGTGGCTGCCATTCTTTTATTTGGTAATGATGCTGACTGAACTGCTCGGCTATCCCACAGACACAACAAACAATAATATTTGGTAAACTGTCCTTGCAGTCTAAGTAATAAGGAAATAACCTTCACCACAGATTTGCCAAAAATTATTTGAATATTGAATGAGATTTAATATAGTTGACATAGTGTCATACGTTTCTTTTGTATTTGTAAAATGAGCCATTAGAATTGATGTTTTCGAGTTATCATTATAAAGTAAAACGGCTTTGAGACATGTTTTCGATGAGTCGATAAACAATCGCCATTCTGCAAGGTTATATTTAATACTCATTTCACAAAAATGTTGATTTACCGTAACAGAAATGTCTTTCAACTTTGTAAAATGAACTGAATTTTTCGTGACGATTCTTCAATACAGAGATTCTTGTAGTGGGATGTAAAAGATTCCATTATTATATATCCCAAAATTTGTGAGTTTTTTGGTTAAACCCAAATCCCGTATCAAATCATTCATATCTGATTGAGTAACGGGATGTGGGTCGTCAGAAGGAATATACGTCAGATCACTTAAAAATGACAAAAGTTGCAGAAGAATATGATTGCATTGAAGTTGGAAGCTCACAATCAGTTCTTTTCAACGGTTTGCTTACAGATGGAATCTGGATATATTTCTTTGTGTTTATTTCTTTTTAAAAACCCTGCAATTTTTACAAGACAGAAGTAACTGTCCGTAGCGTGATCTACTAATTCACGCCAAATCATTAGCCTTTCTCACAGGACTTCAGAAGAATTCTTGTTTTTGTTTCACTGAGTTAATTTGACATAACACTAAGTAAGGCATTTATGTGCTACCCGTGTTTTGTCGTGATTATTAATTTTGAAGCCAAAATATCATTCATAACATCTTTGAATTAATTCACTTAGAGGCTTTTTTGCGATTTTGTAACATATAATGCACAAACAAAAACCGTCCGGAAATTTTTTACAGCCTCTTTCACGGTTTTCCATTCCTGAAAATCACACGCAACACAACGTGTGGAACACTGCTTCAAAATTTCTTAACTAAATGACAATTCAGTGACATTTCGTTTGCCTCTTGCCAGACCGCCACAGCAACTAATCAATAAATGAATCACTAGGTCAGCTGCAACCTTCATATATGCACGTATCAATTAGTTTCCATTTTAGTATATTGCGCGTTGACTAATTAATATTAGAATTTGCTACTTATCTCTGGAATGTGTGACGTCGTATCCTTTGTAGTGTCGCTCTTCTTCACGGTATAGCCGCGACAATGCTCGTGCTTGTTGCAATTTTAAATTTTACGTTAATCTTAGTGAAAACAGATAAAAATTTGATTTTGAAAATGTCACTTGCACCCTATATTAGAATACAGTTTTTATATTTAAAACAATGCAAAATACTAAAATTTGAGACTGATTTATAATATACCTATACAACATTTCCGAAAATATGTATTCATATTTTTCATAATGATTTTGATCACGAAGTGGATTGTTTCGTGCGTTTTAGTATACCTAAGGAGAAAATATTTCAAGCAGGGAGCTTGAAATATTTTCTCCTTAGGTATACTAAAACGCACGAAACAATCCACTTCGTGATCAAAATTCATTATGATCGATGACAAAAATTTACGAATTCTGAAGTTTACTTTGAGTAAATTAACTAGATTTTTGTCAAAAATAAAGCATTATTTTCTGTGGGTAAGCATCGTTAGTTGGAAAAAGAACTTTTAGTGATAATTAGGGCGCGGAATCGAGCGAGCCATGACTCATCGCCCATGGGCGCACTATTGAAATGTTGTATTTTTAAAGAGGTTTTTTTTTTATATAATTGGATAACAATTGGCTGGTAATCTATAAAATACAAAATACCTTATTATTTGTTCATTTTCTCTTCTGTAAGACTTGTTCTCTTTGAATTAAGTACCTACATCCTTGTTGATAGAAAACGTCCTTTTTACATCGCAACTGGTTATATATATGTGCGCACTGGAAATATTCTTTTATTTCAGCGTATTTAGCATACACAATTGCCGCAATGTTATTAAATCTGGATTTCTATTAAAAACTGCGTCTAACTTTTGCCGAAGGCCACATCCAAAGTCACTTGGAATACTTTTGAAATTATTAATAGCCACATCTAATGTGGTTAATCCATTTGCATGATGAAAATTTTCGACCTCGAGATTTTTGCAGATGTCCACGTTTCGAAGTCCCCTGATACCAAAAACGTAGTTTTTAAAAAATGTCTGTGTGTCTGTCTCTCTGTGTGTGACCACGATAGCGGTCAAACCGCTACAGATATCAATTCCAAATTTTGTATTTACGAATATAATCTCCCTCTTGAGAACTGATTAGATTTTGAGCAAAATCAGCAGACCGGAAGTAGTAGTTTACTTTAGTGAAAAAATCGAATTTTGCAAATATTTCGTGAATTACTAAGTTTAAACAAATTTATAAAGAATTCATATGTACTTAAAATTGAAATTGTGAACAACTTTATTAAAAAGGTTTTGCGAAATTCCTACCGGAAGTAGGCCTTTTACTCTTATCGAAAATCAGTTTCTTGCAAATATTTTGCAAGTCATGCTTTTTAGACAGGTACGCTGCGAATATAAAAGTATTTAGAACTTAATTTCCAATATCTTTTGTATAAAATAAATTTCAAAATTCGGACCGGAAGTATTACTTTTACTCTTACCGAATAACGATTTTTTGCAAATATGTCGTAAATTATGCATTCTATGTATATTTATGAAGAGTACAAAAGTATTTAGAGTTGGATTTGAAATATTTTTTGTATATGTGAAATTTCAAAATTCGGACCGGAAGCAGCACTTTTACTCTTAGCGAGTAGCACTTTTTTGATAATATCTTGCAAAGTATGCAATCTATAGAGATTTATTAAGAGAATAGGATTTTAAATAACGTTTATATAAAAAACTTTTAAAACTCTATAATTTGAAACGTTCATACGTATAAGAAAGTCATGTGGTGGCCACACCTCATTTTTTAATTTGAGATTCGATTAGTTTAGGCAAATTTCTAAAATGTTCCTGATGGAATAACAACTCATTTTTTAAATTTGGGATTTGTGTTAGTTTATTGTACTCAGAAATACTTCGAGCATCGTCATTTAAACATATAAGGGAATTTTGTAAACTATCGAAATTCTCTGCATATTATTATTATTACTTTCTACTAAAACACAACAGTATTTTACTTGATAATTAGTTGTTTTTTCAATATTTCAACTATACAAATGTTGACGCAAGCATTTTTATTGGAAATTTCATTATAATTTCTTTTAAATTACTTATCCTCCTAGCCGTGTACATGTGAATGTAAGGTTCACGGTGCCAATTGATTATACATTTATTAAAGCATGTATTTTATTTCTGATTTTTGTAAGATATTTGCAAAAGACAAATCTATGCTTCTATAAAAATACTTTCTCGATAAAGTTCATACTTTGTTGTTTGTTTTACGTTAGAATTCAGTCATTTTAGCACATTTTTACATTAGAATTTCTCTTAAGTGGGGAAAGTTATTGAAAATCTAATCTTATAGAAGCATAGAACCAACTTTCCTTTTATTACAGAAAAATTTTCGTCAAGAAATATTCTGCAGTAAGGGCACAATCAATTGGCAGCACAACCCCTGCGCGTCTTCACAAATCCGACCGTATGAACAGCCTTAAGGGGTATTGAAAATTTCTAAATTTTATTCCTTACACATTCTTTAATACTTTTAGTCTTGCACATTTTTCACTATCTAGTGAAATAAAGTGGTGGGGGCAGTTCAGATGTTTTTTTATATAAACTAGGATTACTCCCGTTTGGGTTAACCGATTTGAATAAGTTTGGTCTCATTTAAAAGAGCTTGCTCTACAAACTGAACTTGTGTTTTTGTATCTCGCACTTATGCTGTCACCGGTAGATGGCGTTATCTGAAATGTAAGCAAATATTAGGCTTTTTTTCAAAAAAGTTAAATACAATGATATGTTTCTTTTTACATAAGCTAATAAAGAATTAAATCCTCTACATTTCGGTAAAAAAACCAAATTTGTATGTTTTTTAGAACAGGAGATATTGACAAAAATAGATCAAAATTCATAAGTTCTCCTGTTTTACTGGCCTTTTTTTTTATGAAGCTAACAATTTTGAGCTACATATATTATTATTATCTAACATATTATTATTATCAAGAAAAATGTTATACCATTTTGAAAGACCCTTTTTAATAAAGCAAGATTATTTTTAATACTTATTTTAATCCAAAAAATATACCATTGAAAATAAAAAAGTAAGCTATGAAAAAATAAAACAATAACTCTGTGTTAAAACGACCAATTGTGAAAATAATAAATATTATTGTCAGTTTTTGATTGATTCCGTTTACTTTTTTGTGTTTGGGAAAACTTCTTTTAGTGAGATGCGGTTAGCGAATGAAGAGACATTCGATATGATTGGTGTCTATTTCGAATGCAAGCGAAATGCTACATTTTCTTCCAGAGTGTATGTTACGCAGTTCCCTGGAAGACGACATTATGCGAGCAGTGTTTTTCGTAGGTTAGTGGAAAGGCTTTGGACCACCGGCAATATTAATCTTCCGGTGTATAGAAGGCAACCTACTGGTCGAACCGAATAAAATGTGCTACGAAAGTATTAGAATATATTGAATTTAATCCACATGTAGTGACCGAAACAACAAGTAAAGAGTTGGGCATTTGTAGAACTACGGTCCCAAATATATTGAAAGATTTAAGTTAAAAATAAAACAAACTTTATTTCGAGATTTTTTGTAAGGCCTTTGTTAGATTTGCTTTATCTCCTACAGTTTATTTTTATACTTTTAAGCATTAAGCATAACAGTTGTTTTTAACGTTCCATACTCGGTTCCCTTAAGTTTAACTCATACATTCATCTGCCTATTTATTGTCTGTTTACCGGTCACAGCCATTTTTATCCGATACCGTTTATATAGACCACAGTAATACTTTATAATAGTAAGTTACCTAAAACAATGTCTAACAAGTTTGGATAAATTTGATCTCACAGTTTCGTTCACGTTTCCCATATTATTTTCAAGATGTATCCTTATTACATCGTTCTTCATCAAGCTTTAACGGCTGAAGATTTCGATCGCCGGATTGACTATTGTCCATGGCTATTAAATATGGTAGCGGAAACCCCGAAATTCTTTGTCGCGTCCTATGGACGGAAGGAGTTTGGATTTCCAACGACAATTTAAAACTCCTTAACCCAATGGATTTTTGCGCTGCTTTGTTATGGTCGATGAAACTTGACATTCCTGTGTATCAGTATCGAATCGGTAATCTCAGCAATGGAGGCATTATGACTGTCCTCCGCCAAAGAAAGGCAATATGTTTCCTTCTGCTATAAGGGAAATGGCAACGATATTTTAGGATTCGAGGGACCCACTTATCGACTATCTCGCAAAGGACTAAAGTGTGAACGGAACATAATATACATAATATGGACAAAATGTAAGTTGTCGTTATTGAAAAACCCGCAACGGCTCGAAAGAAAGTATTATATCATGAACAAGACGCCGTGACACACTAATCGCATTGGCCGAGAAAAATCAGATAAATTACGCTTGTACTTCAACTACCTTGTTCATCACGTCTAGCCCCTTCATACTTCCACTTTTTTTTGTAAAAAGCAAGCTGTTTTTCGCCGGAAGTAGGTACATTCAAGATAGACCAGTGGCGGCCCGTGATTTTTTGGGACGGGAGGGCACCGGTCTGAGTGTTTAATATCAAAAATTAAGTACAGACAAAAAAACAAACTCAATATGCTATTTAATTAACTTGTTTGAAAATAAAATCCATCCGCCGTTCCGTACGATCAGCAAAATGATTAATAATTCATTCACTGAAGTTTGGTGTTGATGTCAGTAATTCTTTTTCAATGGAACACATTGCTAAGGCACATAGTCTGCTTTCCCGCATGGTATTTCTAGAAAATGTTTTATTCTCTTCAAAGTAGAAAAACACCGTTCACTTGATTTTTTCTATTTCGGTTATTAAAAGTTCAAAAAAGTTTAAAATGAGAGACATGTTTCGTTCAAACAGTTTAAATATTTGAATATATGCGGTGTTTATGTAATTATGATTAAAACGTCTATGGAAACTGTAACTTCGTACATGTTCAGACGTCTTCGGAATGTCAGTGGTGGCCTTGCTTTAACTTCGGCCAACTTCATATGGGTTCGGACGTTTTTGGAATGTCGGTGAAGGCCTTGTCTTGGCTTCGGCAAACTTCGTTTGTGTTCGAACGTCTTCGGAATATCGGTGAAGACCTTGCCTTGTTTTCGGCCAACTTCGTTTGTGTTCGGACGTCTTCGGAATATCGGTGAAGGCCTTGCCTTGTCTTCGGCCAACTTCGTTTGTACTCGGACGTCTTCGGAATGTCAGTAGTGGCCTTGCTTTGACTCGGCCAACTTCGTATGGGTTCGGACGTTTTCCGAATGTCAATGAAGGCTTTGCCCTGGCTTCGGCCAACTTCGTTTGTGTTGGGACGTCTTCGGAATGTCAGTAGTGGACTTGCTTTGACGTCGGCCAACTTCGTATGGGGTCGGACGTCTTCGGAATGTCGGTGAAGGCCTTGCCTTGACTTCAGCAAACTTCGTATGTGTTCGGACTTCTTCGGAATATCGGTGAAGGCCTTGCCTTGTCTTCGGCCAACTTCGTTTGTATTCGGACGTCTTCGGAATGTCGATGAAAGCTTTGCCTTGTCTTCGGCCAACTTCGTGAACATTTTAAATATTTGAATATAGGCGGTGTTATATGTAATTATCATTAAAATTCAGACTGATTTATGCAATTAATTATTTCAAATTATCAACAAAAAGGACGACATAAATAATTGCACGCCCCCAGAGATTCGCAAAATAGCAGAAGACAATTTACAAAATCTTTCGCCAACATAGTCTCGACATATGATCAAAAACAAACTTTTATAACAGTTGTACTATTCAACCTTGGAAGTAAATTACAATAGTAGCATCAGAAAACTTAGCATCAAACTCTGCTTAACAATTTATATTGTTAATTAGTAAATAAAATGTTAGCATGTGTGCTTTTTATTCTTTGTACAACTTCTATTGCACATGTTTGTTACCTTAAAGGCTTACATTTTGGCATTTAAATATAATTTGGTTCCATTTTTTTTGTTACCAACGTCAAAACCACAAAATTAGCGTGCGATAAAGAAATACTTTTGCAACCAAAACGGATGTCGTAAAGTGAACTTTATAGCACCGAAATAGAAAAGAATTTTGCACATTACACCCACACAACCAGTCTGATAACTGTAAGAGCTTCTGTTGAATTTTCTCGTCACGGTTTCATTAGTTTTCAAATTGTGATCTTCTAGTTTAATCAATAAATCTGGTCTAGGGAGACCTAGATTTTTTAATTCTGTCTTAATGTTACTAACGCAATTCATAGTTGCATTTGCACCGACAGAAATTACAACATACACTCACCGCTGTATATTACATACTGAACCGCCACCCGGACCCGGCACCATTGAGTAGTGCCCCGCCGCCTACATATATACGCGCGCTACCCGCGCCAGTCTCATCGCTCGATTTCTAATACAGACGGGCCAGTCGCGCGAGATGCTCCGGAGCTTACGTCACTGTTACTTCCGAAAACATATTATTTGTTATCCAACAAATCAGAAAAATTACATACAAATTCGGTATTTATAATTAATTTATCTGTTAAAAGAAATTTGTCACGGGGGGGGGGGGGGCAGTGCCCCGTTGCCCTCCCTGCAGCAGCCGCCACTGAGATAGACAGGCAGTTATTGTATTAATGTTAAAGAGCAATAGGTTAATAAATAAAATAAAAACCTAATTTATCTCTCGTTCCATCTCTAATCACCTTCGTATGTTTATAAAAATGACAAACATTTTTCAATCAGAATTGTCCACGTTGTCGCTTTAAATTGAGATGTGTCTCCAATTGCATTGTTGGTATAAATTCAATAATATAATTAACAAATTTGTACATTAATAAGTAAATAATGAACAACTTTATGGGTAAGTTTTAATGCTGTCATGGCCTACTATGGCTTCCATTAAAGAATAAAAAATTTTACCTACATCATATCACCGAAACTTTCATGTAGAAGTGTCGTGCTACCAGTAGGTGTTGAATAGAAAACTAAATAAAAAGGACTTGTATAATTGTTTCATATATTTTATAATCTGATTTCCGGCCACACCACGGAACCAATGATCGTTCATTGGGTCCAAGAGAAAAATTTCTGTTCACAACGGTTTTAAGTAATTTCACGAAGAAAATGTTTTTATGTAAAACGTATGGAATTGTTCTTATCATATATACACAAAAATAATTATTCTGCAAAACATGTTTTATGTAATTTGTATCGCTTTGCAGTCATTTTTGCTTTTATTATGAACTTCAATATAATAAACAGGATAGTGAAATAATATGTATACAGGGTTAGTTTTAATACCGTCATTAAAAAAAGAGGGTGAAAGACAAATATGAGTATTGCCCGTACAAAAAAAAATCGTGCATTGACGAGAAATTGATATTTCTTTCTTCGAGTCCGAGCCTATCGCAGTTAATATACAAACATAATAATTTTTATCAGGGTTCCGCGGATATATATCATGATATTTATCACTTAATATATATCCGCGATGTATTCAATAATTTTACTTATTAAATTAAAAATGTTTTCTACCATTCTAAACATCAGAAAATTTCTCAATACGCCCCCGTACACAAATATAAGCGTCTGTAACGGTAAAGTATCGATGCATTTGGCGGTCTCTTAAGCATTGCGGCGCTGACTGGGGGTTCCCTGTTCCAGACCTGGTAAATCCCCGACGATTTGTTTTGTTTTTTATTTTCCCAGATTAGAGTCATTACTGTGTTCCTCCTCTATGTGGACAGTTGAGTTAGTAATGGTTTTTATTTGATATGCCAAAACCAAAGCATTCAGTTTGGCGATATTTTGACTGTATAATTAAAAAGAAAAATAGTACTGGAAAATGGGCAAAATGTCGACAGTGCTCAAAAGAGATGGAGGGTATACCATCACAAATGGAAAAATATATTTTAACACATCAAAAAAATACATCCAGTGATATGTCAAGTGCCGGTGAAACAACACAACATTCTGTTCCTGAATATGTTCTGCCTTCTACTTCTACTACAGAAGAAAGAGTCAATACATCAGGTAATTGTTATATCTGCTATAATATAGAATAAAATCTATCTAGGCATTTTTATTGTGAAGATTAGTGATGGGCAAAAAACAACATGCTTTAAGCATGGCAATAGACGCCGATGTTATTGCAACCTCAGATGCGTACTCTAAAGAACTTAACCTTCAAATAGGCAGATATTTCTACGCAACCACTATACCCTTTCTGCATGCTGATCATGCTGAGTTTAAGAAAATGATGAATGCACTAAGACCCGGATATAATGGTCCTACTTCATATCGCATTGGAGGGCCTATTCTAAATGATGATAATATTTTAAAGGAGTGTAGGAATACATTAGAGTTAGAAGGACAAACAGCTTGTATGTCATTGGATGGATAGAGTAATGTTCATAATGAGCCTGTGGTATGTTGTAGTATTATTACCCAAAATGGTGAGTCATTCTTGGTAGATACTACTGAAACGGGCGCAGAATCACATACTGCAGAGTGCCTTAAAAACATGGCACTTAAGGTAATAAAAAAAAGAGAGATTCAATTTCTAGTTAAAGTTGGAAGTTTTTGTCACAGACAATACAGGAAATGTACAAAAAATGTGTTCCGAACTAGAAAAACAAATCGGCGTACTACAGTATGGATGTTCAGCTCACATTCTGAATTTATTGGCAAAAGATTTAGAAATTCCTTCGGCAACATCGAATATTTTAAAGGTCATAAAATATTTCTGGAAGAAACATGTACCATCTGGACTCTACAGAGAATCTGGAGGCAAAAAATTGGTAATGTCTTTGGAATAAGGTGGAGTACAATGAAAAATGCACTTAAGTCGGTTTTTGAGAATAGGGGAGTATTGGTCCAGTTATGTCAGGATCATAAAGATGTAATTGAAGTGATATTATAAAAATTGTGCATAATGCTCAGATTGCATTAAATGCCAGCGATTTAATTGCTCGTCTAGACACACTAGCCATAGCTCTCGATAGAATCAAAGAGACTATCCACTATATCCATATGTGTAGAGGTGTGGCATAAATTAGAAATGGATATGTCTGGACAGACACTTTTAATAAAAAAAAGTTTCTTTAGAAGAAAAAATATGGCTCTTGGACCAATGCATTGTTTGGCAAACATTATGGATCATCAATTTTGGCACGACATTTAACAATTACTCAAAAAGGGGAGGCTTTTGAGTATTTAAACAATATTAACACTGCTTTTGTTCCATTTGTTAAGTCTCTTATATCAAAAGTGAACCCATTTCCAAAGTACTGTTTCGGGGATCATTTTAGGCTTACTCCACCAATAACGTGGTGGAAATCAGTTCCTGTATTGGACTCAGACTGGCCAGACAAGAATACATGTTTAGAATTGTACGAACAGTCACACGGTGCAGGGGCATCTACAGCAGGGACTGAAAGAATCTTTTCTTCTATTGGTTTGAT
Organism: Amphimallon solstitiale; assembly: GCA_963170755.1. Taxonomy (NCBI): domain Eukaryota; kingdom Metazoa; phylum Arthropoda; class Insecta; order Coleoptera; family Scarabaeidae; genus Amphimallon; species Amphimallon solstitiale. Next base: position 100,303,394 of record OY720676.1, on the reverse strand, counting down.
CCAATCTGATTTACGAAATCGCCTAGGAAACCAAAAAGCCCGTAAATTGGTTTTTATGTTAAAGTGCATGAATCAAAATATAGACAAAAAGAAAACCAACCTTGAATGGGCATGGGAACCAGCCATATCTCAAGACTCTGAAGTTAATGTCACTAACAATACCACTGATATTAATAGTTCATCAGATGAGGATATGCCAATATCAATGTTAATAAAATAAAGTAAAAATCTGTTTCCTTAATATTTTTGTTTTTGCTTTTTAGAATATAAGTTTTTGTTAATGACTTTGTGTTAAAATATAGTTTATGCATAAAACAATTATTAAATAATAACATTTTGAAAATGATATATATTGGATATATATCTGATATATCCGATATATATCACGTGATATGATATTTATATAAATATCATGATTATTTTGAACCCTGATTTTTATATAGAGGAATTTAATTTTCTAAATAATATACTTCTATTTACCGGGAAAAAACATAGGAATGCACCGAGGTTGTGGACCTTTTCCATCCACATAAAGGCGTCCTATTCATACAAAAAACACATCGCCATAGAAAATCTTTTCAATTGCCGTTCATTTCTAAGAAAGTTTGTAAGTATTTGCATTTTATCGTTTTTTTTTTTGGAAGAACCTTAAACTGGAATTCCTAGTGGTATTTACGTAAATGCGTTTAGGATACACAAAGTTATGTACCGAGTTCAACTACATTTCGGCTTTAGAATTTTTTGATGAGTTACAAATAAATTACTTTTTTGTTTTCCAGTTAGACATACGTATTCTTCAGATTCGCATAGCCTGGTACTTATTAAGCGGTAAACCTGTATAATAGTATATATTATTTAGAATACGTCCTGATAGGAACGCATAAAATCAGTGTAAATATTACCTCAAAAACGGCAATAAATTACATATTTAAGGACTAAGAATGATTTACAGTATGATGATTTGTGCGAAATTCAATCATCTTAAATACCAGTTATTTCAATTTACGAATCATTGAGATTAAACATTTTTTTTCGTGATAGAACTTTAATATCACACCTCTAGTAAATTTAGTACTACAAAAAACCAGGATACTAGAAGACTTATATGAAACACATATACCTACTCACGTAATTAACAGAAAGTGGCATAAAGAGATAAAAGAGCGGTAATGAAAAGAAAGGAATAAACGCAAGCAGCAAGACCAGATAATTAGAACGAGATGGGTAGCGGTTTGACGAAGGCAGTTGACCCGCAACGTATGGCAAGCATGATGGCCGGGCCCTCATTGGAAATATTTATTGTTCAGAATTGCGTTCCACTCAAGATGAAATGTAACTCTTGCTACTCAGGTAAATAGAAACCGTTCAAGACTACAACTGTTTGTTATTGCGTACCACATGTGTTGACAAATACGGTTAAGTTTAAAAATTTACTGAACACTTCTATTGTATTTGATTATGTACTAATTTTATTGGGAATATAAACAATCCAAAAGGAAAATGAGGTTTTATATAATTTCATCTTGATACAATTTCAGCATACACAGTCACCAATAAAATTCACTGAACAATCTTAAAATCCATTAAATTTAAGCTGCATCTACCGTTTAAAGTGAACAATTTTTATCCTGCTCCGCTACTGTAAATCAAATAAATTGGTGAAGAATATCTTGCAAATGAAAGATTTATTTATCTGCGACCATATTCATAATATATAGAACGCCTTATATTTGTAATTTTTTTACCAGTTTATAATAACAATAACGGAGAACATTATAACAAGAGGTAAATAAATATCTAATAGTAGAATATTAATTAATAAATTTCCAAATACACTGAAATATGCTGTATATTGAAAACCTGCAGTACTATAAACGCCTGGCTGCATGTAAAACGCATTAGTAGTAAGTAATCACGTATCTAGTCATTCATGTTCGACAAGAAATAGGACGGATTATTTTGCTACCATAAGCACCGTTTAACACAAACAAAAAATAATCTTGTTTATTCATGTGTGAACATTTTAATGCTTAACTGCCATGTGCAAAATCTATCTTCAACTTAATAATATGTAACAAGTTTTATAAACCTAATTTTAGTTACGAGTTTTATTAATCAAGAGCGAAGTGTAGCTTAGTAAAACTATACTCCATTCAGTCTAAGAATAAAGCATTGGGAAAGATAGGGCTTAAAATAAACGTTTGTGATTGGTTGAAATCGAGTGTGCATTTACACCGGCAAAATAATCGCATTTAGCTCGTTCTGTCAAAAATTTGTTTACTGACAGTTTTGTTCAAAGATTTTGTCGATTTCCGTATTTTACATAGTTATTTGTTGTTAATATTCTTAAAAAATAGTTCTTCTTAGAACTCGCAAGTGAAATATTCATTTGTTAAGGTATTTTATCAATTTCGTTAACTTTCTTTTCGTAATCGCTAATATTCTATAGTATGGCGGAAGCAGTTTTACCAGGTCCTTCAAAAAATCGTAAAGGGAAACACATAAGATCTGGACAAAGGCAAATGGCTTATAATGTGTACATTAAGGATAAAAACAATATGTCTAAAACAGCTGCAGTCAATCAAACAGCAGAGGAAGTGGGTATTAATAGGAATACAATGTACTGCATTATTAAAGAAATGGAATTATATGGAGTTCCAATTTCTCCTCCAAGAAAAAGAAATTATCGTCATACTTACAATAAATTGGATGAAGCACAAAAAAGTACAATTAGACGACATGTGCATTCCTTTTTCTTGAGGAATGAGTTACCAACTTGTATAAAAATGTACGTAAATGTCAAAATATAATGATATCAGATATGTATATCCCTGCTATCCATCTGACAGTAAACATATGTTTTACTTGTTTTCAAAATACAAAGTTCATCGTGTGTAAACTGTGCTCATATTGTAGCGCCATCTACTTTATTCTTAGACTGAATGGAGTATAGTGACTAACAAGTTTATAAAACGAGTTTCGTATTATATTTTATTTACAACCATACGCGTAATGTTGGCATTTCTGACTTTTTAAAAGTTGGGAAGTGTGACTTTGTTCACGTTTACGTCCCGCCCTCTTATTACTGCCCTCATTTACTTCCCGCCGTCTATTACTGCCCTCGTTTCTTAACCTCAATGTCAATCACAATTTAAAACCGTCAACTCGATATGTCAAAACCTTATCGGAATTTTTATCACAAATAATTATTAATTGTATGGTTGTAAATAAAATTAATTGTTACATTAGAATTATTGGAAGCTTGAATACATGTAGATAGGCCGCCCTGCTATTGCTGATATGATGAAATAGTGATTTCTTGTCCTTCTCCATTCGAGCCAAGATATCTGGATTGCTACGGGAGGACAGTTTCCCTCAGTTCAAGTGGAGTGCAGACCTTGAAGGCTTTACTACTCAACATTTCTTTTATAATCTATTCACCGAAAAAAAGTGGCGTATATTTATTTGACATTTACGCTAGATCATCACAAATCTGAGAACTCAATATGTCAAAACATTGACCGGAATTTTTATCACAAATAAATATAATTATGGTTGTAAATAAAATAGTATACAAACCTCGGTGAAAAGTTTCATTCCTGTCTCGAGATAAAGTTAACCTCGACGCTTCGCGTCTCGGTTAACTACCTAATCTCTCGACAGTAATGAAACACTTTCCACCTCGGTTTGTAATATACTAATTTTCTACTCCCATACTGTAATTGTATTATTAGATATGCCGAACCTGTACTATAAAGATGTTCATTACGATACAGATTTTCATTATGTTACAAGTTTATATCCAATAGGAACACAGATTTTTCATTACGATACAAGTTTATATCCAATAGGAATGCGACATTTCAATATTCAAACAATATTCAATATGGCGACTGCATATCTGACAGATATACAAATTAAATAAATGTGACAGTTCTCTGCAATTTACAAGTAAGTACTTAAAATTTGTGCTTTTTTGAAAATATAAACGGTAAAAATGAGGGATAATGACAGTGAAATGTAATAATTGACTCCACCAGAACTTATGGAACAAGCCTTAGTAGCCACGAACAATTTATTACCAGCCAAATTCACAAAAACGTACGGAAAATTTTAACCTCAATTTATGAAATGGATTATTCAAAAAATATGTTTTATTATGGGGTCGTAGAAAAAATAGTGTATGCAACTCGCATTTAATGGCTATTACGACACTCGTACTCATTACAATACTCGCCTTACGGCTCGTATTGTAATTTTTTTACTCGTGTCGTAATAGCTATCATTAAATGCTTGTTGCATAATATACTATTTTCTATGACAGCAAATAATCGAAAAAATACAAAATGACTTGTAGTTGTCGCGCAACGTAGAGAGTTATTTTTACAAATTGATGACAAGCGTCAACCAACTTGATTGAGTTTTAATTGATTTTTGCATTCAAAAAACCTAGAGCTAATTTCAGTCTGTGACTAAAGAGTCCGAAGGCTAAGTTCATACTGTGATTAAAGCCCATGAAATCACAGCTTGTCAAGGTGTATTTAAAAGGTCACTTAGCGTCATGGAAGCACATCCGATAAATGGCATTTTAAAGATGTGAGTATAGAAAAATATTTTTTTAAATGCGACTTTTAAGTTACGGTATAATCTTAGTCCTATAGCATTGCAGAGTACTTGGACAACGTATCTAGATTATAATTTGGAATATTAATAATTGTTATCTTTCTTGACGTTGCTAACTGAAATATTTGTATTAAATTATTTAATATAAACTTTAGTTTACTTTGCTTTTATTTTCTTTATTTTAATTCCGAAGGTTACTCCGAGGATCTTTGGAGGAATCCGTTTACTGTACACTTAAGCCGTAAATACGTTTTGTATTGGGATATAGTCCTTAGAAAACGAATTATATGTAAGTATATGAATTATACAATTAACCATAAAAAATAAGTTTTAAACGAATCCTCGTGTTAAGCTGTATTCGTAATTAGCGGATTATACATACTATATAAATTTATTTATGTTGTATAATGCCTACATCCGTAAAATATAAACAAATAAATAATTCGAGGTGTAAATATTGCATAGTGAAACATTAAGACATGTAATTATTCTGGGTAGACACACATACTCATCATAAGCTACATATCATGATTTTAGTGCTGCTCACAAGACATAAATAAAATCTATAATTCATAACTTCTTTAACATAATATGTGTTTCTACAGTTTACATACATTACATGGTTGGAGAAATAAGTAACGTTAAAAGAGGTAATTCGTTAATTTCAACATTATTTAATACATATTCATTTATATCTTAGTAAGGAAAGGAAATATCTGTACATAGTGTGAACATAAAAACTGAAACCAAAACATGTAAAATCCAAGTACTACTTCTTTGAATAAAATTATTTCTAAATAGCAATGTTATGTAAAATAGAATTAAAATGAAACAAGAATTCAGGGATATGGTTTTGTCGCTTTGTCAACAAAGATACGCCAATAAATTAAAATGGCGTCAAATTGGAAATAAATAAAATAAATAAAATTTTACCTGTAAAGTAATATAATCTACAATTCATACACCTCTTGACATTTGTCATAATTACCTATTTATGGTTGATGACATTTTATAAATACCAAATAATACAAATTTATCAACAATGCTGGCTTACTAAAACAGAATAGCCAACAAGTATTAATTAAAACATAGACAGAAAATTGGTATTTAAGAAATGTATTAGTATATCACATACCGAGATGGAAAGTGTTTCATTACTGTCGAGAGATTAATTATCTCGAGACAGGAATGAAACTTTTTACCGAGGTTTGTGTACTATTTTATTTACAACCATAATTATTATATTTATTTGTGATAAAAATTCCGGTAAAAGTTTTGACATATTGAGTTGTCAGATTTGTGAGGTTCTAGCGTAAACGTCAAATAAATATACGTCCGTTTTTTTCGGGAATAGATTATAAAAGAAATTTTGAGTAAAACCTTCAAGGACTGCACTCCACTTGAACTGACGGAAATTGTCCTCCCGCAGCAATCCAGATTATCTTGGCTCGGATGGAGAAAGACAAGAAATCACTATTTCATAATATCAGCAATAGCAGGGCGGCCTATCTACATGAATTCAAACTTCCGATAATTCTAATGTAACAATTAATTTTTTGTACCAGTAGTAAAAAATCATAGCATTTTTGCACATAACAAAGCGCCACGAATAGTATATTATACACCTAGGGAGTGAAATGATGTTTTTTTCCGAGGTGCAGTTTGTAGCCCGAGGGCGAAGCCCGAGGGCTCTACAAAGCACCGAGGAGAAATTCATTCACTCCCGAGGTGTATATACTATTTTTTGCACGACCCAAACGATTTTAATTGAAGAAATCTAACTTTTTTTAAAAATTGTCAACATGACGTTTCCAGTTGTCGAACGCAAAAATCATGCTGGTTCTGATGGAAACCCTTGACGACCGATAAATAAGGGTAGCCATATTGGTTTTTTGTGAATATCGAGAAACTGCCCGTATTTTCTTCGCTTCGTTAAATAAGCATTGGAAAAATGTGTGACGAAACTATTGAAGAAACGGCTTCAAAAATAGTTGTGAATTTATTGCCAGAAAAATCTAGGAAGATCTACGAAAAGTGCTTCAAGGAATTTTGTGATTGGTGTCTGGTAAAAGAAGTAGATGAAATTCATAGCGAGAGTGTGCTCCTGGTATATTTTGCCGAAAAGGCGAAGCATTTTAAGGCTTCAACACTGTGGTCACATTATTCAATGATAAAAGCTACTCTTAGCGTGAAAAATAATGTCGACATCAGCAAGTACTCACGATTAGTAGCATTCCTTAAAAGACAAAATACTGGATACCAGGCAAAAAAATCAAAAATTCTTACTAAGGAGCAAGTTCATCAATTTCTAATAGACGCTCCAGAAGAAAAGTACTTGATGGTTAAGGTAAACTAAAAAAGTTAATGTTTCTAATTTAAGATAATTATACACTATGATTTCAGGTAGCAATGATTATGGGAATTGCTGGGGCTTTAAGATCGGATGAACTGGTAAAATTGACAGTAGATGATGTCCAAGACTTGGGATCAACTATTTTGGTATCTGTAAACAATACCAAAAATCATGTAAATAGAGCATTTACGATAGTCTCCAAAGAAAACTGTGCAATTGATTTTGTTGTTATTTGTAAAAAATATATGGTTCTGCGGAAAGAAAACACAGATCATAGACGGTTTTTTGTATGTTACAGAAATAACAAATGTTCCACACAACCCGTAGGTAAGAATACTTTTGGAGGATTGCCTAAGCAAATAGCTTCATACCTCAATTTACCCAATCCATCTTCCTACACCGGCCACTGCTTTCGGCGCTCATCAACATCTTTTCTGGCCGATTCAGGTGTTGAAATTGGAGTTATAAAACGTCATGGCGGATGGAAATCTGATACTGTCGCAGAGGGATATATTGAAAATTCATTAGTTAATAAGAATTTGATTTCCGAAAAAATTCTAATCGGAAAAGACTCGGAAAAGGAAAATCGACCGTCAACTTCCAGTGGGTCAAATCAAGTGGATATTAATGTAAAAGAAAATCGACTGTCCAATTCTAGCGGCTTTAAGCAACGTGTGATTAGTCCATTAACATCTTTGTTCACTATTAATGGTGGTACTAACATTAATGTCAATATTAATATTAAATAAACGATTAAATTCATAAATTGAGTTGGCTATGTTTTTTATACCAAGGGAGCAAAAGAGTCACTTCACTCCCTCATTTAAGGGAGTGAACGTGCCTATTATGCAAGGGTCGTGCAAAAAAGTCATTTCTCGACTTGGAACTAATAACAGGTAAATAATGAGGCTATTATTGACCTAGGGAAATAATGAAAACAAATAAAGGGAATGCCGCAACCATGCAATCGCAGTAGTATGTATGTATGTCAAGTTGTCAACCGTCAAATTCATTACAGTTTGTTTATTCAAGTTTATTTTTATTTAGATTTATACCACAAATCATACTCTAAAACTTATAAATGCTCGACCTCTAAGGTAAAATAACTAACAGTATTTTAACAATAGCAAAATATGTATGACAGAAGTATAATTGGAAACAAATATCCTAATAGGTAATGATGTAAAGCAATGTAAAGATATTTTACTTTCTTTACATATAACTGTATTTTAAGGTTATGTAACAACATAATATGGAAACAATAGGCGCTTTCCTTTTGACATAAATCTCAGATAATAGCACCTCAGTTTAGCTGAGATTATATTTTGACGCGTTCCTTTTGTAATCAGCTGACTGAGACGAAGTGAGGTTGGTCAGAACCTTCCTCACTTCAAGTGAGCAGAGACCATAGATAAAATATTTATACTCTTATATAGATGGCTAACTTCACTAATAACACGAGACTTGAAATAGTAATTGTTTTTGTCGCCAACAGCGTTATGTGCACGAGCGGCAATTTTGAAATATGTACCTGTGAATGTACCTTGAACTTTTCAGTTTTTAAATTGATAAAACAAAGGAGTTACCGCAGATTAATAATACTAATATATTTTTTTAGTAATAAATTTATTTTGCATTTAATTTAAAGTACATTTATTATCTAACTATAATTAATAATAGAATATATGCGTATGATTGCTGACATATTAGTATACAAGAGACAAATATCAAAGTTTTTATATAAAATAAAACCTACACTTTTTTTTATTTAATGTTTTAATACCTGATAAATGTAATGTAGGAACAGCATCTGCCTTCAAATTTGATCGGTTATGATATGATGTAAATTTCATTTGTGGAGAAAAATGGTATTCACACACCCGATAATTTCTTCACTTTTCAATTTTAATGTCCTCTCGTCCCACGGCTATCTTCCACTGTTCAAAAAGCTAAGAAAAAAATATAGTTAGTACATATTTTATCGAATGTGGTCGAAATTTCATTGCGTGATTATTTTTTATGTATTGAAAAGCTAAAAAGATAATTTAGTAGAAAATCAAAATAATATGCTTACCTCGGGTTTCCTAGGAAATATATGCACAATTGGGTAACAATTGCATTTTCCTGTTTTTATGCACTTGACAATTTTTTCAAAATTATAAACAGTACAAATAACCTAAGATATTTCAAAACCAAACTAATTTTAAAAACGAATATAAATGATTATAATACAATGGAGAAACACGTAACTAGTAATAAGAAAGGAAATTAATATAATACCGAATCACAAATAATTACAAACTGAAAATATTGACATAAACCTCGAAACAACTGTAAACACTCGAAAGCAAATAAAACGCGTGTATCCAGCAGGGATACCAGCATAACTGGCTTTAAAAACTGTAAAATATTAAAATTCCTAGATAAATTACTAAAGTGCTACAAACCTGCCGCAGGCGACAAAAACTTTTATTAATGGTTTGTAACCGAGCTAAGTTTCTATTAGTAGATAGGAAGTTTACAGGGCATGGCAGAGACACTCACATCACTTTAGCTCACCTCAGATCTCTAGTAAAAGGAAAGTGCCTAATATAACACGTAACTATTACAGATGTAAAGAATTTTAATTTATTTATAAAAATTGATAGTGCAATTATGGCATGTCAAATTTATTGATGGTTCAATTCTGATTCAGAGCTGTAGGCACATTAATGACAGTATTGTTAATTGTGTTAATTCCATAAGTATTTACGATATCTTCAGTTGAAATAGAGCCTGATTGTACTGCTGATGTTGATGGAATTTGGTTCATATCGAAAATTCCTGTATTTATTTCAGGTGTGTGCGTAAATAGATGTAGGTAGACCTTGTAACATATATGCTATATTTTTTTTTATTTCTAGGGAATCTTCGATATAACTTTCAGCTACACTAGATTTCCAACTACCATGTTGTTTTAACTCAAGGATATTACCACCATTGACAGCTAAAAGTGTAGCCTAGGTTCTACGGAAGGGCAATTTCTTTTGGCATCTGTCCTATTGTGCTATGTCCAATGTTTTGTCTAGTACATTTACCATTACGTACACTAATAAAGAATTTTGCTATATCTGGAATTGGTCTAATTTTTAAATAGTTTTTAATTATTTTGATCCAAAGTGGCTCCATTATTACAAACTTTAGAGACGAACCATTTTTACTTTCTTATACGTAGTATAAGGAAGTATTGTGATGATGAAAATTTTCGACCTCGAGATTTTTGCAGATGTCCACGTTTTGAAGTTTCCTGATACCAAAAAAGTGGTTTTTAAAAAATGTCTGTGTGTCTGTCTGTGTGTATGTGTGTGTGTGACCACGATAGCGGTCAAACCGCTGTAGATATCAATTCCAAATTTTGTATTTACGTGTATAATCTCCCTCTTGAGATCTGATTAGTTTTTCAGCAAAATCGGTAGACCGGAAGTAGCAGTTTACTTCAGCGAAAAAATCGAATTTTGACAATATTTCTTCAACTACTAAGTTTAAACAAATTTATAAAGAATTCATATATATGTACTTAAAATTGAAATTGAAAATAATTTTATTTAAAAAGTTTTTCGAAATTCCTACCGGAAGTAGGTCTTTTACTCTTATCGAAAATCAGTTTTTTGCGAATATTTCGCAAGTCATGCTTTTTAGACAAGTACGTTACGGGTATAAAAGTATTTAAAACATAATTTTCAATATCTTTTGTATACAAGAAATTTCAAAATTCAGACCGGAAGTACCACTTTTACTCTTATCGAATAACGATTTTTTGCAAATATGTCGTAAGTTATCCATTCTATATATATTTATCAAGAGTACAAAAGTATTTAGAACTGGATTTGCAATATTTTTTGTATGTATGAAATTTCAAAATTCGGACCGGAAGTAGCACTTTTACTCTTAGCGAATAGCACTTTTTTGATAATATCTTGCAAAGTATGCATTCTATAGAGATTTATTAAGAGAATAGAAGTACTTAGAATAGGATTTTGAATAATTTTTGTATAAAAAAATTCTTAAAATTCTATAATTTGAAACGCTAATACGTATAAGAAAGTCGTGTGGTGGCCACACCTCATTTTTGCTATTGCGGATGTGAATAATAATTAAATCGGCTTTCATGATGACATCAGAAATTAATAAATTACACAGCTCATCACTTCGGCATGCACCAGCAATACCAATTACAAGAGCAGTCTACAGGGTTATAAATTGTCAATAATTTTGAAGTATTAATATATAAACATACTACCTTAGTTGCAATGTAACATGTATTGGGTGTCTCAGTAAGGAATTTTATAATTTCCTCTAGTAAATACTAATGATTTTTTGGGCTTATAATTTTCATTTTATCTTTTTAAAAAGGCAACTAATTTAAAATATTTTGATATGTTAATATTCTCTGTTAAGCCAAGTGTAGCTTTCAATATTGAATAATGGGTCCATAAAGTCGAGACTTTTTAATGAAGTTACTACTGTATTTTTGGAATTACACGATTTTTTAAATTCTGTATATGTTTTTATGTATAAGTGTTTAGATATATGCGGAAGCAAGTTCTCAACTGCCTGTTCTGCAATCTCGCGCATTGCAGGTGGTGTAATCTAAACTCTTCAGATATTATAAATGGAATGAAAAATAATCTAATAAATACCTACTTGACTTTTACTTTCAGCATTTATGTCAAAACTTATTTGTCAACATCAAAATATAGCCTACTTATTTGTTTATATGAAGTTTTATTACAAGGGAATTCTTACATGTATGAGTAAATTTATTCATAATCATTAAGGTTTCAAGATCCAATTAGACTACTGGTACAAAAAATAGTATACATACTACGGTTGAGAAGACTATTATTGCCCTTGTGGCTTAAATTTAATCTCGCCACTCGGGCAATAATAGTCATCTTCTCAACCTTGGTATGTAATATACTATTATTTACACCCATACAGTTAATAATTAGTTGTGATAAACATTCCGATAAGGTTTTCACATATGGAGTTGACAGTTTTATGATTGACATTGAGGTTGGTAAATGAGGGCAGTAATAGCGGGCGGAAAGTAAATGAGGGCAGTAATAGAGGGCGGGAAGTAAACGTGAACAAAGTCACACTTCCAAACTTTTAAAAAGTCAGAAATGCGAACATTACGCGTATGGTTGTAAATAAAATATTTTATTTATAACCATACCGGCTTCTATTACTGCCCTCATTTCCCAACCTCAATGTCAATTACAAATCTGTCAACTGGATATGTCAAAACCTTATCGGAATTTTTATCACAAATAATTATTAATTGTATGGTTGTAAATAAAATTAATTCTTACATTAAAATTATTGAAAGCTTGAACCCAAGTAGATAGACCACTCTGCTATTGCTGATATGATATAGTGAGTTTTTGTTTTTTAGCGTAATTAGATAGAGCTAGATTTGGAACAATATTTGTATAAAGAAATTTTAAAATTCGGACCGGAAGTAATACTTCTACTCTTATCAAATAGCAATTTTTTTTTGAAAATATCTCCCAAATTTGGCATTCTATACAGGTTTACTAACAACCCAAAAGTATTTGTAATTTTTTTTATATGTACCTATAAAAAATTTAAAAATTCATACCAAAAGTTATACTAATCTTATCGAATAGCAGTTTTTGGCAAAAATTTCTCTAATTATGTTTCTATAGATATTTATTAAGAGAATAAAAGTACTTTGAACTGAATTTGGTTTAATTTTTAATGAATATTTAGTGGAAGTGGCAGAGGAACAGTATTGTTTTAAATTAGAGTAGTGCGTGTACCTGAGAAAAAAATCATAAGGAGTGATCATGCTCATACGTTGGCTGAAAGATGAGTGGTGCCTCCAGCCTCTTGATTGCGAAAGGATGGCAGGGACAGGGTAACATAAGAGAAAGAAGTAAAGAATATTTACAATAGATGTCTGTACACACAGTCTTAAAATTTAACCATATACAACCTTGTTTCTAAACAAAACATGTATTTTTCATGAAAGCAAAAGTACTCAATATTCTTAATTGGATTAAATAACTAAATTAGGTCAAGTTATTGGATGACTATATCTTATGGTTGAATATTCTCTCAACCTTCCCGTATATTCTGTTTTCTAAACCGTTATTTTTAATATTGCGTTCGTTAAACCCATTACCATTAAGAGGGGAATTGCCCTGTTTTGTCGATCTTTAGACAGCGGTCCAGAAAATTACTAATTTCTTGAAAAATAAATAAGACAGAAAAATGGAACAAACATCATTCAATAGAGAATTGATGAATTTATATCTCTCGTGTAATTTTTTTGAAATTGTACTTATTATTTGTTTATTAGATATTTAAAATCAGCAAAAGTAGAGAGAATAGGAAGCTTCAAAACTTGTATTTATTGACGAAATAAATTAAATCTGCCACAAGACGGACATAGATAGATGTTTTTTATAAGCGAAAAAGTCATTGTTTCGGTAATTAAAAATTTCTTCTTCGTTAATCTGTACACAATTATGAAGGCTTACAGCGAAATATCTGAGGTTTTTCTACCGCTAGAAAGTGCTGCCCACGGCGGCGCCCGGTGTAGTTAACACCCACTCCAGTGATATGAATCAGTTTGTGTTACTTACACCAATATCTAGGGATGGACTCAGGTAATAATTTATCGTTTTCTTTTCATGTTGGGATATCTGGGATGTTTATTAGATTTTCGTTGTTAACCGGCGAGTATTTAGAATTGTGATTTTTGGTGTGGCGGTAAAGGTGTGTTAAAACTAAAAATTGTAAACAGTTTAGTTAAAACAAAACTTTTATTTCTTGAAGTTTCAGTAGGATAGAAAAATATATATCAATCTTTTGAAATCTTTTATCCCCGGAGACAATAATGGTACATTTCAAAATTTAGTGCACACTTTATATCGATTTTTACTTTCTTATACGTAGTATAAGGAAGTATTGTGACGATGAAAATTTTCATATGTACTTAAAATAGAAATTGTGAACAATTTTATTTAAAAAGTATTTCGAAATTCCTACCGGACGTAGGTCTTTTGCTCTTATCGAAAATCAGTTTTTTGCAAATATTTTGCATGTCGTGCTTTTTAGACAGGTACGTTACGAATATATAAGTATTTAGAACTTAATTTTCAATACCTTTTGTATAAAAAAACTGACACTTTTACTCTTACCGAGTAACGATTTTTTGCAAATATGTCGTAAATTATGCATCTATATACATTTATCAAGAATACAAAAGTATTTAAAGTTGGATTTGGAATATTTTTTTTACAATACAATACAAATACAAATTCATTTATTTGTCTTGACACCAATATGGTATGACAATTGTCAATATAAATATCTAGACTATATATAAGTATACAAATGCAAATAACAATATCTACAGTTTAAAACATATATACATACATACCCATATGCATATACATATAAATGAAATTTCAAAATTCGGACCGAAAGTAACACTTTTACCTTTCTTTCGAATATCTCGCAGAGTATGCATTCTATAGAGATTTATTAAGAGAATAGAAGTATTTATAATAGGATTTTGAATAATTTGTATATAAAAAAAATTCTTAAAATTCTATAGTTTGAAATTTCATACATATAAGAAAGTCGTGTGGTGGCCACACCTAATGTTTTACTTTCTTATACGTAGTATAAGGAAGTATGACGAAAATTTTCTACCTCGAGATTTTTGCAGATGTCGACGTTTTGAAGTCCCTTGATACCGAAAAAGCGGTTTTTAAAAAATCTCTCTCTCTCTCTCTCTCTCTCTCTCTCTCCCTCTCTCTCTCTCTCTCTCTCTGTGTGTGTGTGACCACGATAGCGGTCAAATCGCTGTAGATATCAATTCCAAATTTTGTATTTACGTGTATAATCTCCCTCTTGAGATCTGATTAGTTTTTCAGTAAAATCGGTAGACCAGAAGTAGTAGCTTACTTCATAGAAAAAATCGAATTTTGCCAATATTTCGTCAACTACTAAATTTAAACAAATTTATAAATATTTCATATGTAATTCAAATTGAGAACAATTTTATTTCAAAAATTTTTCGAAGTTTCTGTCGGAAGTAGGCCTTTTACTCCTATCGAAAATCAGTTTTTTGCGAATATTTCGCAAGTCGTGCTTTTTAAACAGGTATGTTATGGGGATAAAAGTATTTACAACATAATTTTCAACATCTTTTGTATAAAGAAAAATTCAAAATTCAGACCGGAAGTACCACTTTTACTCTTATAGAAGAGCGATTTTTTGCAAATATGTTGTAAATTATGCATTCTATATATATTTATCAAGAGTACAAAAGTATTTAGTGCTAGATTTGCAATATCTATTGTATAAATGAAATTTCAAAATTCGGACCGGAAGTAACACTTTTACTCGTAGGGAGTAGCACTTTTTTTCGAATATTTAGCAAAGTATGCATTCTACAGCGATTTATTAAGAGAGTAGAAGTACTTAGAATAGGATTTTGAATAACTTTCGTGTAAAAAAATTCTTAAAATTGTATAGTTTGAGACGCTCATACGTATAAGAAAGTCGTGTGGTGGCTACACCTCATTTTTAAAAAATTTCTCTCCGTGTGTGTCTGTCAGTATTTGTGTGACCACGATAGCGGTCAAACGGCTACAGCTATCTATTCCAAATTTTGTATTTACGAGTATAATCTCCCTCTTTACATCTGATTAAATTTTCAATAAAATCGGTAGACCGGAAGTAGTTGTTTACTTCAGTGAAAAATCGAATTTTGCCAATATTTCGTCAACTACTAAGTTTAAACAAATTTATAAAGAATTCAAATGTACTGAAAATTAAAGATTAGAAAAATTTTATCATAAAAGTTTTTCTAAATTCCTACCGGTAGTAGGTCGTTTACTCCTATCAAAAATCAGTTTTTATGCAAATATTTCGCAAGTCCTGCTTTCTAGGCAGGTACATGACGAGTATAAAAGTATTTGAAACAAAGTTTCAATGCCTTTTGTATAAAAAAATTTCAAACACACTTTTACTTTTATCGAATAGCGACTTTTTACAAAAATATCGTAAATTATGCATTCCATATACATATATATTTTTCAAAATTACAACATTATTTAGAGCTGGATTTGCAATATTTTTTTGTATATGTGAAATGGCAAAATTCGGACCGGAAGTAACACTTTTACTCTTAGCGGGTAGCACATTTTCTCGAATATCCTGCAAAGTATACATTCTATAGAGACTTATTAAGAGAATAGAAATACTTAAAATTTTGAATAAATTTTGTATAAAGAAATTCTAAAAATTGTATAATTTGAAACACGCATACGTATGAGACAGTCGTGTGGTGGCCACACCTCATTTTTCTGCAGTAATTTCAATTTGTAACAGTAAAAAAAAGTGTACGTACTGTTAGTAATAATGATTTTGTTTTTTTTATTTTCAAAATGTTGATATATAGCCTTTATTTGTGTTTCTCAATTTTTGAAATAGTTAGGTGGTGTAGAGCAACTAAATGTTATTTTTCCAGAGCTCGATAATTTGATCTTCCATGTGTAACAAAGGCCATATGGGAAACTAACGGCATAGTGAATGAAAACACTTGGGTGGATTCTTCTATGGCGGAACCGTCACAAAGATTGACGATGGACACGTGCTGGCATCAGAAAGCAATATGTTGCTAGTTTCCCCGTCGCCCAATTCAAGTGCTTCTATAGAAAGACCATTAGAAGGATCAAAAATTTGTGAAACTCATCCTACTGTGCCAATCAGATCAACCTCTGAAACATGTAATATTGACAACGAAGTTAGTACATCAACGTCTAATGAAAAACCGAACAACAATGACACTAATGTGATTGAAGGCACCCGTATAGTTCAACTGCAACAATTGATTGATGCTTTAGTAACCTTAAGCAAGCATGCAGAAGATACTTTCGGATGCACTCTCAGCAACTTGAAACTCGTTGACGAACGCAGGACGATGCCTGCGTTCGTCAAAATTATATTTTACATGCAATCTATGCAATTACATTGGTGCAGTCTCTACATGTCCAGAAAAGTCAAATACAGTGGACATCATACGGCAGCGGTTGTTGGGATAGTGAACATTGGCGCTGGGTTTTCTCAAATGACGTCGTTTCTAAGTTCCATAGATATACCTTCGATAAGTATTTAAATAAAGGTATAAGCCCAGGTAAATGCCTAAAAAGCGTGGAGGCAAAAAGAATTGGGTGGGTACAGGCACGCAAAAACCTAAAATGCAAACGCAAGTTAACTTTTGCGACAAAGAGAGCCGGACCAGATAAAGATTATGGAAATGAATGTCAAAAACCCGACTTAGATGAGGAAGAATTATCTGAACAACGCCATTTGTTTTTGAAAACATTACAAAGAACCGATGAAGAACTAAAAGAAATTGAACAAAATACTAGATTACAAGCAGATAGTATTGATTGGCGTCAGCACAGAAGAAATCTACTCACTTCTTCTGCATTTGGCAAAATGTGTAAAATGCGCCCTACTACAAGTTGTAAATCCACAGTAAAACACATTTTATATAAAGAAGATATTTTTGCAAAATCCGTTATATGGGGAAAAAATATCCGTTGAGGAGTCAGTTGAGAAAGGCCTGATACCATTCTTGGAGTTAATTGGAAATTCATGTGTTAAAACGCAACCATGATTACTTTTATCAAGTACAAGGACAATTAAATATTTGTAGCAAGGAATTTTGCCACTTTGGAGTATGGACAAAAAGAAACGTACTGTCTGTCACAGTTTTTAGAGATGATGTATTTTTTGAGACCATAATGGTTCCGAAACTACATAAATTTTACTATAACTGTTTATTACCTGAATTAATAGATCCACGACATACCAGGAACATGGAAATTAGAGATCCAGATTATATTATAACCGCTATCAAAAACAAGGTTAAATCAAAACCCGAATTACTTACAGTAACTGAGATAGATTGCTTTACTTTCCGTTATTTTCTGCTATCTTTTTAATAGTGTTTACTTCTTCATTAACGGACTCAGTGCTTAATGGTATGTGTAGTGGTCTATGGAATGTTGACATTTTTATTTGGAAGGATTGTTTTGCATTTGCGTGTAGTGTATTATCTGACAATGTTGGTTTTCTATTAATTTTATATGTTATATTATTAGCGTTTTTGTATATGGTAATATCTAAAAAAATTAATTTGCTATTTTCTTCTTTTTCTATTGTAAATTGTATCCTGCTGTTATTGCATTAAGTAGTTTTAAGAATTCTGTTAATTGTCTATTTGCACCTGTCCATATACATAATATATCATCAACGTACCCCGCTCAGCAATGTATTTGTTTAGTTAAGGTGTTATTAATCCTGTATAACTTTCTTCAAAGTGATTCATGTAAATATTTGCTAATAATGCGTTTAGTGGGTTTTCCATCGGTAATTTTGTTCCAGGCAAATCTTTAATAACCCTATTATTTGTGTTATCTGGGTATTATCTATAATACTGTCATTAACTTGTTTTTCTATTATGTCTTTTATTTCTTGTATTGGTATAAATGTAAAAACGCTTTTAATATCGAGAGATATTAATTTAGAGTTATCTGTTTAAGTGATATCATTTAATTTCTTAGTTAATTCATTTGTATTTTTTATTGAATAATTATAATTTGACGTAAAATTGATTTTCTCCGACCAAGAAGTGTCTGCAGCATCAATTAAGGAAATTGTATTATTATTATTAAATAAAGTATTAATATAAAAATTATTTTTTGTAATTTTTAATTATAATATGATTTTCCTTTCTGTCTAGTAGTAGTCCCGTTGAAATATATTTAGTGCGGGCCTGTTACAACCCAATTGGATTTTAGGAAGTACAGACGAGTGACCGTATTTGGTAGTGGTCATTGGTGTCATTTATTGCACCCTCGTCTCCCGCTCAGCAAAGAAGTATACCCCTGGAGTCCAGGGCAAATCCCCTCTTAATGCAAAAGAAAAAAATGAGGTGTGGCCACCACACGACTTTCTTATACGTATGAAAGTGTTACTTCCGGTCCGAATTTTGAAATTTCATTTATACAAAAAATATTCCAAATCCAACTCTAAATACTTTTGTACTCTTCATAAATATATATAGAATGCATAATTTACGACATCCGAGGTGTGATCAATATATAACCGTTATTTTCAAATTTCGTGAGGTACGTATGTTCGATTTTCGCATTTTTGTTTCTGTTATGTTGGTACACATGTCTGTTATATATGTTGGCAATATCAGCCATTTTGGATTGTCAGTTTGTTTTTGACAGATAAAAAGGTTAGTCGTGTTTTGGTGTGCTCTTCGATTTTTTACTATTCGAAAAAATGGATCAAAGAAATTTTATTAAGTTTTGTGTAAAAAATGAAATTAAATGCGCAAGGACATTTGAAATGTTGACTGTGGCGTTTGGCGAGTCTACTATGAGCAGAACACAAGTTCAATTGTGGTATAACCGGTTTAAGGAAGGCCGAGAAGATGTCAATGACGATGCTCGTCCGGGTCGCCCAAGCACGTCAACAACCGATGAAAACATTGAAGCAGTGAAGAAAATGATTTTGGATAATCGTCGAATCACTATCAGAGAGTTTGCTGATGATGTTGGCATATCGTTCGGCTCATGTCAAGCAATTTTTACGGATGTTTTAGGCATGAAACGTGCGGCAGCGAAGATTGTTCCAAAATTGCTAAATTTTGAGCAAAAACAACGTCGCATGGACATCGCTCAGGAGCTGTTGAACATCGTCAACGACGATCCAGATTTCCTCAAAAAGGTCATAACTGGTGACGAATCATGGGTGTATGGCTATGACATTGAAACCAAACCCCAATCATCCCAATGGAAGCGTCCAGAAGAGGCAAGACCGAAAAAAGCACGTCAAGTTCGGTCAAATGTTAAGGTTTTGCTCACTGTTTTCTTCGACTGCAATGGCGTGGTGCATCATGAATTCTCGCCACAAGGTCGTACGGTCAATAAGGAATACTACCTTGAAGTTATGCGCCGTTTGCGAGAAGCAATTCGTCGGAAAGGCACAGGATTGTGGAAAAAACAATAATGGATTTTGCACCATGATAACGCACCAGCTCACACATCGATGCTTGTGCGTGAGTTTTTGGCCAAAAACAAAACCGTTATCATGCCTCAACCATCGTATTCACCGGACTTGGCCCCCGCTGACTTTTTCCTCTTCCCAAAACTGAAGACACCGATGAAGGGAAAGCGTTTTGCTACGATTGAGGAGATAAAAGAAAAATCGAAAAAGGAGCTGTTGGCGATACCAAAAAGCGCGTTTCAGAAGTGTTTCGAGGATTTGAAAAAACGCTGGCATAAGTGTATTATATCTGAGGGGGATTACTTTGAAGGGGACAAGATTGTTATTGATGAATAAATAAATACTTTTTGAAAAAATTGAAAATAACGGTTATATATTGATCACACCTCGTATTTGCAAAAAATCGCTATTCGATAAGAGTAAAAGTGGTACTTCCGGTCTGAATTTTGAAATTTTTTTTATACAAAAGATATTTAAAAGTATGTTCTAAATACTTTTATACTCTTAATGTACTTGCCTAGAAAGCATGACTTGCGAGATATTCGCAAAAAACTGATTTTCGATAAGAGTAAAAGACCTACTTCCGGTAGGAATTTCGAAAAACTTTATTAAAACAATTTTTCTCAAATTTAATTTTGAGTACATTTGAATTCTTTATAAATTTGTTTAAACTTAGTAATTGACGAAACATTTGCAAAATTCGTTTTTTTCACTGAAGTAAACTACTACTTTCGGTCTGCCGATTTTGCTCAAAATCTAATCAGTTCTCAAGAGGGAGATTATATTCATAAATACAAAATTTGGAATTGATATCTGCAGCGGTTTGACCGCTATCGTGGTCACACACAGACACACAGACATTTTTTAAAAACCACTTTTTTGGTATCAGGGGACCTCAAAACGTGGACATCTGCAAAAATCTCGAGGTCGAAAATTTTCATCATCACAATACTTCCTTATACTACGTATAAGAAAGTAAAAAAGAACTTGACAACGTATTAATAACAAGAAAATTTTGCTAAATACAACTCTTAATTTCACTAAAAAGTAGAAACTGCAATAATCGACATCCAAAATGACACTAATAGGGTATAGGGTACTGACCAGGGGGTATTCTCTTTAATGAAAGTCCATAAACACCACAGTTAGGAAAAACCAGCCAGGTGGGGTACGGGCAGAGTAGAAATGGTTCACTCTTGGCGGGTTGCATACCGTTAAGTGTGTTCACATGTAATAAAATTTATTAAATTATTTAAATTCGAACATTATTCTTTTTTAAACTGTTTTAATTAAATTTACTTCTCTAATAATTATACTTTGAAAAAACAAATTATAGATTTTTTGAAAATAAATATTTGCTACTGCCTACTAGTTACTCGTGAACTTTCAATACATAACTGAAGTAAAAATGTTATTTAAAGTTGCCTTTCAGAACAATTAATAGTTCTGCAAGCATAGAAATGTGTGTCATTCAACTGTAATTTTCACTTAATATTTACTCTATGTAAAACTGAAATTAATAATTATAAATGTGTGTACGTACTTAGGTTAACAATAGTATAAACAACTTACACATCAACAAATTTATATACATATATATTTATTAGTAATATATCTACATACTTCAACATTTAACTAGTGGCTTGAATTTACATATATGAGGTTTTATTTTATGATTTTATTTACAATATAATATATAAAAGCTTTTCGTCAAGTTCTTATGGCTCTTTTGATGGAAGGTTTGATTCACTCTCACTCGCTGCTACAAATATTTAATAAACAAATCCACCGTAACCAAAGAAAATAATGCACTTGCTTCACAATTTATGTTTGTATACACTAAGGTATACCTATACTAGTTAGAGTATATTTATAATAGCAATTCTTCCCAAAATGAGACCAAAGTATACTACTTTCCTTTGGAACCCAATTTGGCCTATCAATTTTCTTTAACCGCACATTCCTTCTAATCGGCTCTTTTTGTATTCTATAATCAACAGTGTTCTATGTTAAAAGATTTATATTCACCAAATTTTGGATGAAATTAATAACTTTATGTACCTACCTACAATTGTGGAAAGATAATTTTTCTTTTCTATGCCTCTAATTGCCTTGCACTCATCTTGCTAATCCAATTCGTGCAATGAAAAGCGGCACATCAACCCATATTAAATACTAAGTACTAAATTAAAGATAAAACAGCTAAATCCTTAGTAAAAACTGAAATGGGAAATAATGGAAATTCCTTAAGGGGCCCACACACTGTGGTTTTGTTCGACAGTTTTGTTCGACGAACAAGTCTGTCGAACAAAACCGTCGAACAAATCTGAAGTGTGTGGGTCGAAAACCGTCGTTGATGTTGGCGTACAAAGCTGCTGAAAATATCTGGTTCGGCCTGTTTATATAGGGGCCCACACACTGCGGTTTTGTTCGACAGACTTGTTCGACGAACAAGTCTGTCGAACAAAACCGCAGTGTGTGGGCCCCTTTAAACTAATTAACAACAAATGATAGTATTGAAGATAGTAAATAAAAAAATAAATGTTATATGAACATAATAAGTTTGTAATTCACGATAATAAAGAATAAAATACAGAATATATATTACACAAATAATAAAAACATACCCCTCTCGGCATCACTTTTTGTGGACAATGCTCTCTCCATCTTTTCTATCCTCCTTGGTATAACTTAATAGTAAAAATTTTAGACAATGTTTAGCGCCGCCTGCCAACTACAGGCAGTACTAAAATGGATCAAACCGATGAACCCGGAAATTTAAATATTATATATTTCTATTCCATTTTGTATTTACCTTAATAGTTTTTATTCTTCACTTTAAATGTTCGGAAGTAAAATAGTAGATGTATTTTAAAGTAAAATATACTACACATATTGCTATAATAACTTAGTAATAAATTAGAAACATATATTTTTAGTAACGCTTTATTTTTATATGAAAATTTATTTGTATTTCAAAATATTAAGGAGAAAGCATTCTAAATTATTCTTACATTTGAACTTATTTATTCCTTAAATGGAAATCGTCGATCTTCTCTTATAACATTGAATAAATTAGGATCTCCTGTAGCTTCCTAGTACTCATGAAAACGAATTGATTTTGGATGTGGAAAACTTTTACATTTTGGTCACAATTTGACACATAACATTTTCTTGTCTGCATAATTTCTAGGAAGTCTAGAAAAAAGTGCTAATAAATAAATAAATTACTCGAATTATGCAGAATAAATACTTACGTACATGCAATTTTAAGAAATAAGTTAATATTCGTAATTTTAAAAACTGTCAACAAAAATATTTGAAAAGCTATATAGTTACCATAGTTACTAATAATAACCAGTGGCGGCCCGTGATTTTTTGGGACGGGAGGGCACCGGGTGGTCTGAGTGTTTAATATCAAAAATTAAGTACAGACAAAAAATAAATTCAATATGTTATTTAATTAACTTGTTTGAAAATAAAATCCATCCGCCGTTCCTTATGATCAGCAAAATGAGTAATAACTAATTCATTGAAGTTTGGTGTTGATGCCAGTAATTGTTTTTCAATGGAACACATTACTAAGGCACATGGCATGGTCTGCTTTCCCGCATGGTATTTCTAGAAAATGTTTTTATTCTCTTCAAAGTAGAAAAACACCGTCCACTTGATTTTTTTCTATTTTGGTTATTAAAAGTTCAAAAAGCTTAAAATGACAGACGTTTAGTTCGAACATTTTAAATATTTGAATATAGGCGGTGTTATACACCTACATTAGCTTGTATATGTGTTATTGTTTTGTCAGTAGCGATGACCTGCAAAAAGTGTACAAAAGAAGTGAAAACTTGTGTAACATGTAGTGATTGTAGAAATATATTCCATCCAAGTTGTCTACTAAAAGTATCTGGCATTTACGTGGACGAAAGAAGAAAAGTACATTGCTGCAGCAATATAACCTATAAAATGGAGGAACTAGAAAACAAAAACAAGGAAATAACTTTAATGGAAAAGGGAATGGAGGAATTAAAGGCAAAATATGGGAGCATTGAGAAGGAAGAACTAGTAAGTGAATCAGAAGAAAAAATAAAAAAGCCGATAGCCTGTTATAAATGTAAGGAAAAGGAGGTAGAAATAGAAGCACTGAAGAATAGAATACATGCAGCAAATAGTAAGCTGCTGGAAAGAACAATATTACAGTATAGTCAAACAGAAAGTAAAAGCGACGGTGAAGAAAACGATAAACACACTTTTGAAACAATGGAAATAATAAACCAAGAGGTGAGGCTTGATAAGTTGGAAGAACATATCAGGCAAATGGAAGATAGGTATGATAGGGTATTGGAAGAAATACAAGAAAAAACTTGCAATTGGAAATTATATAACGATGACGGCCTGCATGCGGGTATACAACAGGATAAAAGAATAGAAAATAAAAACAATAACAAATATACAACACACAACAAGGAGTACACAGAGACATCTGGTAAAGAGATCCAAGATTTAAACATAATAGATGATACAAGAGATGCTAGAGAAACACAAATAGTACAGAAAACTGTAAATATGAAGTGTACATCAAGAAATTCTAACTCTGCGGGTACAACAGATGGCGTTATTGACATGGACGCAATAGACAAACAACCCGAGAATCAAAATAAATCGAAAGACGACAGTATCAGTTTACATAAAAGAAATGCAAACAAAAACTCTCAAAGAAAAACTATTGGTAATATTAATGAAAACGTAGCGTTTCGAAAAACGGAGAGGAAATGGATATATGCAGACAGATTTAGAGTAAATTATACGGACAATGAACTCGTGGAATTTTTAAGCAATAAATTTAATACAAACGATATAATAATTGAAACATTTACAAAGATAGATTACACAACTAAAGAGAACTATAGAGCCTTTAAAATAGGATTTCCGGGCATACTGGAAGACGACAAAATCTTTGAAGCCACAAACTGGCCAAACAACATCTGCGTGCGGTTTTTTCGGGGGTTTGTCAGAAAAAATTATCACTACCGGAGCGCGAGAAATAATAACACGAGACGCACAAAAACTTATCACGGAAGAAGATTTTAGAAAAAATTTAAATATAACAGAAACAGCAACATTAAATATACTTAACTACAATATACAGGGCTTGCTAAAAAAGATAGACGCATTGGAAATAGAGTTACTAACTAACAAGGTAAACGTAGCGTGCTTAACGGAACACTTTCTGAATAAAGAAAGACTGGAGAATGTAAAAATAAAAAACTTTAATATAATAAGCTGTTTCTGTAGAACTAATAATAAGCATGGAGGTTCCTTAATTATGACAAATTTAAGAGATAAAGTGGTAGAAAGACAGGATATAGTGGGATTATCTATGGAAAAGGAAATTGAAATATCAGCAGTTGAATTTACAACCTCCAAACTAATAATTATTGCATTGTATAGGCCCCCAACGGGAAGGATGAATATATTTACACAAAAAATCAATGAATTGGTCTTCCTATTAAATATGGAAAAGATACGAAAAGAAGTTTTTATAGCGGGTGATTTCAATGTTAACTTTATCATAAACACCACAACGATAGAGGACTTACGTAATCTACTTAACACTTATTGTTTAGAGCAGATCTTTGAAGAGCCGTCCAGAATAACGAATACGAGTTGTACTCTCATAGATAATGTTTTCACAAATGTTGAAGCTCAAAATCTAGTCAAACAAACAATTAATCTCCATCTATCTGATCATATGGCACAGATTGTTCAATATAATGGTTCGACCACACCAAAAGAACCCACAACAACAGTAAAAGAAGTAAGAATTATGAACAAAAAAAATATTGTAGCATTCAAAGCACTTATTAGTGATGAAGTTCTCTTGATGGACGAAACATTGGACGCTGCCAGGATGTTCGAACAATTTCACGGGAGATTCGTTCATGCATTTGAGTACTGTTTTCCCGAAAAAAAGGTAAAAGCAAAAAAAGATACGCGAGTGAGTTGTGAGGTGAGCGATGAAGTCATTAAGTTGAAAAACACACTGGACGCGTGGGCGAGTGTAGCAAGAATAACTAAGAACCAAACTATCTACAAAATATATCGAGAGCTCAAGAACCAATATAGTAAAAAAATTACAGAACTAAAACAAAAAGCTAATACTGACTATTTAGAGAAAAGCGACAACAAAATAAAAGCGGTCTGGAAGTTGATCAATGCTGAGAGAAGGCCTACAAATGTAGAAAAGCCAGTAACTTCGTCATTATCCGCGGAGGACATGAATAAATATTTTTGTGGCATGGGTGAGGAAGTGGCTAATGGCATACAGCCAACACAAACGTACAGTGAGTTACTGTCTGCTCTGTCTTTAAACACAGCTGGCTCATTTTACTTTGCCCCGATAGCACCCGATGAAATAGAGATGATCATAAGGAGCCTTAAATCCAAGAATACAGTGGATGTGTATGGCATCTCGACAAATTTTCTTAAGGAAATTGTTAACGAACTGAGAACACCACTGACCATACTTTTCAACAAATGTATAGAAAATGGCCTATTTCCAACACCTTTAAAAGTGGGAAAAGTATTGCCTGTGTTCAAGAAGGGTGACAAGGGTGACTGTAGCAACTATCGCCCAATATGTATTCTACCAGCAATCTCCAAAATCTTTGAAAAAGCGATAGCATCGAGATTGGTAGGCTATTTGGAAGCAAAGGGATATTTATCTTCCGAGCAACATGGATATAGAAGGGGTCGTTCGACGACTACTGGAATAATGCAAATCACCGAATACATATATCAAGCATTTGACAATAACAACTACGCTGAAATCAACCTACTGGATCTAACCAAGGCGTTTGATACTGTGAGTCCTGATGTTTTATGCGAGAAGCTTATGTATTATGGAGTAAGGGGGGTACCTCTGGACCTACTGAAATCCTATATGGCAAATAGAATGCAACTAACGGAATGGAACAACAAACAATCACAGCTCAAGAGAATACACCTTGGAGTACCACAGGGTTCCATACTGGGCCCTCTGCTATTTATTATATATATCAATGATCTACCGACTAGTGTGGTTGGAGCAGAGCTGTGTCTTTACGCAGACGACACTTCCGTTGTGGTGCAGGGGAAAACCAATCAGGAAACTAAACTAAGATCGGAAAACGCAGTGCAAGTGGTGAGTGATTGGTTCACCGCCAACAAGTTAAAGTTAAACATAAATAAAACTCAAAACGTTGTCTTCAGTACCAGAAATACGAACCAAAATACTTCTGCAAGATTTCTGGGTGTCACTATTGATTCGCATTTGAGATGGCATCAGCACATAGATGGTTTGGCTCGCACTTTGTCCTCAGCACTGTATGCCATCAAAAGATTAAAATATATTGCAACTCATGTGGCAGCAAGGCTGGCTTACTTCGCGAACTTTCATTCGCATTTGTGCTATGGGATACTATTCTGGGGAACATCTGCGGAGGCTCGGAGGATCTTTGTGATACAAAAAAAGGCCATCAGAATGCTGTGTGGCTTGAAGGTGAATGAAACATGTAGAACACGATTTAGGGAGGAAGGAATATTGACATTAACATCGATCTACATACTTTCAGCAGTGGTGTATGTACACAACAACAAGGAGGCCTTTACCACGAATGGGTACAATCATGGGTATTCAACCCGTGAGAGGGACTAGCTGAGGATCCCACATCATAGGGTGTGTTCCTCGCAGCAATCCATCTTTTACTGGGGGTCGAAATTATACAATAACCTGCCGCCGAGCTTTAAGGGCCTCCCAATCAGCTTGTTTAAGAGAAAAGTGAAGAACCACTTGATTAATGGAGAATACTACACAATAGAAGAATTCCTTAGACACTAGTCATTCCTCTTCTATATACAAATGATCTTATTTGATTTATTATTTGATTTTATTATTCTGTGTTTTTTTTTCTGTCTTCTTTGTTATTTGTTAAGAGTGTTGTTAGTATTAGTATTATGTCATTAGTAGACAATTGTAATGCATTACAAGTTTGAGAATATTGACAATTTTATGTAACAGAGGTCTTACAAATATATAGTCTATTATTATTATTATTATTATTATATGTAATTATGATTAAAACGTCTATGGAAACTGTAACTTCGTACGTGTTCGGACGTCTTCGGAATGTCAGTGGTGACCTTGCTTTGACTTCGGCCAACTTCATATGGGTTCGGACGTCTTCGGAATGTCGGTGAAGACCTTGCCTTGGTTTCGGAAAACTTCGTTTGTGTTCGCATGTCTTCGGAATAGCGGTGAAGGCCTTGCCTTGTCTTCGGCCAACTTCGTTTGTGTTCGGACGTCTTCGGAATGTCAGCGGTGGCCTTACTTTGACTTCGGCCAACTTCATATGGGTTCGGATGTCTTCGGAATGTCGGTGAAGGCCTTGCCTTGGCTTCGGCAAACTTCGTTTGTGTTCGCATGTCTTCGGAATATCGGTGAAGGCCTTGCCTTGTCTTCGGCCAACTTCGTTTGTGCTCGGACGTCTTCGGAATGTCAGTGGTGACCTTGCTTTGACTTCGGCCAACTTCGTTTGTATTCGGACGTCTCCGAAGTGTCAGTGGTGGCCTTGCATTGACTTCGGCCAACTTCGTATGGGTTCGGACGTCTTCGAAATGTCGATGAAGGCCTTACCTTCTCTTCGGCCAACTTCGTATGGGTTCGGACGTCTTCGGAATATCGGTGAAGGCCTTGCCTTGTCTTCGGCCAACTTCGTTTGTGTTCGGACGTCTTCGGAATGTCAGTGGTAACCTTGCTTTGACTTCGGCCAACTTCGTTTGTATTCGGACGTCTCCGAAGTGTCAGTGGTGGCCTTGCATTGACTTCGGCCAACTTCGTATGGGTTCGGACGTCTTCGAAATGTCGATGAAGGCCTTACCTTGTCTTCGGCAAACTTCCTTTGTGTTCGGACGTCTTCGGAATATCGGTGAAGGCCTTGCATTGTCTTCGGCCAACTTCGTTTGTGTTCGATTGTCTACGGAATGTCAGTGGTGGTCTTGCTTTGACTTTGGCCAACTTCGTTTGTGTTCGGACTTCTTCGGAAAATCGGTGAAGGCTTTGCCTTGTCTTTGACCAACTTCGTTTGTGTCCGGACGTCTTCGGAATGTCAGTAGTGACTTTGCTTTGACTTTGGCCAACTTCGTATGAGTTCGGACGTCTTCGGAATGTCGGGGAAGGCTTTTCCTTGGCTTCGGCAAACTTCGTTTGTGTTCGGACATCTTCGGAATGCCAGTGGTGGCCTTGTTTTGACTTCGGCCAACTTGGTATGGGTTCGGACGTCTTCGGAATATCGGTGAAGGCCTTGCCTTGTCTTCGGCTAACTTCGTTTGTGTTCGGACGTCTTCGGAATGTCAGTAGTGGCCTTGCTTTGACTTCGGCCAACTTCGTATAAGTTCAGTCTACGGAATGTAGGTGAAGGCCTTGCCTTGGCTTCGGCAAACTTCGTTTGTGTTTGGACGTCTTCGGAATATCGGTGAAGGCCTTGTCTTCGACCAACTTCGTTTGTGTTCGGACGTCTTCGAAATGTCGATGAAGGCCTTCTTCGGCCAACTTCGTGAACATTAAATATTTGAATATAGGCAGTGTTATATGTAATTCTGATTAAAATTCAGACTGATTTATGCAGTAAATTATTTCAAATTATCAACAAAAAGGACGAAATACATAATTGCACGCCCCCAGAGATTCGCAAAATAGCAGAAGACAATTTACAAAATCATAGTCTCGACATATTATCGTATATCTAAATATAATTTGCTTCCCTTTTTCTTTTTTTTGTTACCAACGTCAAAACAACAAAATAGTGTGCGATAAAAAAATACATTTGCAACCAAAGCGGGTATCATAAAGTGAACTTTATAGCACTGAAATAGAAAAAAGCATTTTGCACATTACACCCACACAACCAGTCTGATAAAGTGTAAGAGCTTCTATTGAATTTTCTCGTCACGGTTTTATTAGTTTTCGAATTGTGATCTTCTAGTTTAATCAATAAATCTGGTCTAGGGAGACCTAGATTTTTTAATTCTATCTTAATGTCATAGCTCAGTGTGTTATTTTCTATCATTTCGATTATGTTATTAACGCAATTCATAGTTGCGTTTGCACCGATAGAAATTACAACATACACTCACCGCTATATATTATATACTGGACCGCCACCCGGACCCGGCACCATAGAGTAGTGCCCCGCCGCCTGCATATATACGCGCGCTACCCCCGCCAGTTTCATCGCTTGATTTCTAATACAGACGGGGCAGTCGCGCGAGATGCCCCGGAGCCTACGTCAGACTGCGATTTTTAAACGCGCTGAAAAGACGGACTGTTACTTCCGAAAACATATTATTTGTTATCAAACAAATCAGAAAAATTACATAAAAATTAGGTATTTATAATTAATTTATCTGTTAAAAGAAATTTGTCACCGGGAAATTTATCACGGAGGGGCAGTGCCCCGTTGCCCTCCCTGCAGCAGCCGCCACTGATAATAACCAACAAATACAGGGAATTCTGTGAAGCTAAGCCCTGAAGTATCATGTCTGATCCTAAAGTTACGTCAACAGAATTTAACATGCGCCACCTAGCAACTGCAGGCAGAAGTAAAACGATGTCTACGCAATCTCAGTTTAACATTTCCCTCCTGGTTGCAATTTTAGTTTAGCGGCGTTAGCTCAGTTAACCTCAATTTTGTGAGAGCTTGTTTTTGTTATGTTGTTATTATTTTATTTTGTTTGTGGTTTTTTGGTTTTTGAAAGAGTGCTTCACTAAATGAGACAGTATATCTAGTGTTCACAAGCACCTTATAGTAAACGGCAGTATTTTACAGTTATACATTGTTTATATGAAAAAGCTTACTTGAAATTATTTTTACAAAGTAAAATGCAAATCAATCTTTTATAAAAAAATGTTTAGTGTGTTTTAAGGAATAGTACTAAATATCGTAAGTCACATAATAAAACAGATTCTATGCATAAATACTGTTCATAGATTTTGTATTATACTAATAAATGTAATGTATGCAACAAAACGTATTTTTTATTATCAATTAACTCGCATAAATAGTTTAATGTAAAAAATGAAAAATAAGTATACTGCACCAAAGCTATTCAAATTACGTATAGTTGGAGAAAAACTTCCTAGGTGGTGCTTGAGAAATGCGTCCATTTACTGAGCGATTCTGTTCTATATGTGAAACGTCCAGAGAATTTAGCCATGACATGGCTTATGAAATAATATCATTAGAGTAAATAAATTTTATCGCCAACCGTCAGTAAAGTGATGCGTTACCATAGCGTTTTACGGAGGTCAAGAAACACTTTGTCGTACTGTACAATAATAGTATATTATTCAACAAGCGTGTAATGATGGCTATTACCCACGAAGATGAAATTGCAACACGAGCCGTCAGGCGAGTGTTGTAACATCTGAGTGGGTAATAGCCATTATACGCGAGTTAAATACTATACTTTATCCACAACTTAAATGTTGTTCAAAAAATACGAAAGATAAAGAACAATATTTCTTTCTACAAACGCTGTCAAAAGTTGACATTTTGACATGGCAAATTTCAAAAAAAAATGCGATTTTATGTATACAGCATATTCATTACTATATATGTTTGTTCAAAAATACAAAAGATAAAGAGATAAAGGAACAACATTATTTATTAATAGTGACGTTTCTAATACACAAAAAATTAATTTTTATAATAATTATTAATCGTTACATTACAGTTGCTTAAATTCATATATATATATATAAGTATATTTATGAAATGTCAAATTTGACACAACGGTGGAGTAATAAATATTATTCCATCGAAGTGTCATTATTATTCAACAGTATTTAGTAATGCATGGCATTACTTGATAGGAATCGCGTATTTAATACATATATTACTTAATAGTTGTGGATAAAGTACTTTTTAGTATGCATGCATCATAAACCAATCAAAACACACCCATAAGCGTGCATAATCGGGCCTTTATCGCACGGCGTGCGTATAAAGGTTGCTTGGTAACAGCCAATCCCAAGCGTTTAATAGTCCATTGAAATGTCAGGAAATGTCAAATGACAAGTCACTCGATAATATGTATTGAAATTATTGATTTGATTTCTTCTAATTAAAATTATTGTTGCATTTATACTAAAAAATATCGTATGACACAGTGCATAATTAGCTTTTAAAGCACTCGAAACGTTAAAGCCACTCCGCTTCGCGTCGTGGCTTTAAACTCGTTACTCGTGCTTTAAAAGCTTGATTATGCACTAGTGTCATAATATACTATTATCGACGACTAAACAATAAAGTATGTATTATATTAATCAATATTGGCTAATAATAACACTCATAATACCCGTAGGGAATAATGAAATGCGACCAGTGAATAATGGGCCATAACGTTACCATTATTCACTGCATTCCGCCAATAAGAACATATAATGGGCCATAACGTTACCATTATTCACTGCATTCCGCCAATAAGAACATAACGTTCCTAACGTTGTCATAGTAACGATAGACAAGTCCGGCCATTTTACTGACTGCCTAACCATCAAACGTCATATTGATATAGTAATCTGACATTTTCGTTTACTTATTTTGATTTTTTTTAGTAATTTTCAGTTAGTCGTCGATAAAGTAGTGTATACTAACTCGCAATAATGACTATTATTCCCTCGAGCTGAGTTACTCCCTCGCCGCTTACGCGGCTCGGGAGTAAATTCAGCTCTCGGGAATAATAACTGTCATTATTGACTCGTTGTATAAACTACTATTATCGACAACTAAACAATAAAGTATGTATTATATTAATCAATATTGGCTAATAATAACACTCATAATACCCGTAGGGAATAATGAAATGCGACCAGTGAATAATGGGCCATAACGTTACCATTATTCACTGCATTCCGCCAATAAGAACATATAATGGGCCATAACGTTACCATTATTCACTGCATTCCGCCAATAAGAACATAACGTTCCTAACGTTGTCATAGTAACGATAGACAAGTCCGGCCATTTTACTGACTGCCTAACCATCAAACGTCATATTGATATAGTAATCTGACATTTTCGTTTACTTATTTTGATTTTTTTTAGTAATTTTCAGTTAGTCGTCGATAAAGTAGTGTATACTAACTCGCAATAATGACTATTATTCCCTCGAGCTGAGTTACTCCCTCGCCGCTTACGCGGCTCGGGAGTAAATTCAGCTCTCGGGAATAATAACTGTCATTATTGACTCGTTGTATAAACTACTATTATCGACGACTAAACAATAAAGTATGTATTATATTAATCAATATTGGCTAATAATAACACTCATAATACCCGTAGGGAATAATGAAATGCGACCAGTGAATAATGGGCCATAACGTTACCATTATTCACTGCATTCCGCCAATAAGAACATATAATGGGCCATAACGTTACCATTATTCACTGCATTCCGCCAATAATACATATATTACTTAATAGTTGTGGATAAACTACTATTACCTGCCGCTAATATCTGTCAGCGAAGCCATGACTGATGACTTTAAAAATAAATCGTTTGTCACTGTCATAAACTGTCATAAGTTATTACATATATCTTTATTTCTTAAATTAACAATTTTCGCGGTTGGCGATAAAATTTTGTATGCACCACGTCAATAAAGTACCTTTACCGAACTCGTCTGTTACTCGCCGCGCTCGCTTCATTCGCTTGGCTCGTAAATCAGACTCGTTCGATAAAATATCACTTTACTGACTTGTTACATAAATAACTATTATCGCCAACCGTCAGTAAAGTGATGCGTTACCATAGCGTTTTACGGAGGTAAAGAAACACTTTATCGTACTCTACAATAATAGTAGATTGTTTAACAAGTAAAGAAAAGTGATGGTTTTCTAGCGAGTGAAAACAGATTGATTAACGAGCGTAGCGAGTGAATCAAGTTTTCACCGAGCTGAATTAAATCAACACTTCTAGCTCAAATCCATTACTTACAAAATAGAATTAAACATTTAAAAATAAAGAACTTATGATGCTTATATCTAATATTTTTTATATTTTATACCATGTTTTATTCATTGCTTAAAATTAGCTATATCTATCATAATGAAATTTTATAAAACAAGAATAAAATTTGGTTATGGTTATGAACAAAATTTATCGGTCTGTCATTCATTCACCTTGCAACAATTGGCTATGTACAATTCCTTAGTATGTATTTATTAAAAAAAAACATAATAGTGGAATAATGTCTCAAAATATTTAACAACAAATCATGTCAGTCTGAATATAGAACACATAAAATGTTTAAATGCACCTCTACCTATTTTCTAGTGACAATTTTTTAATGGAATTATTTTGTGGAAAATCAGTTCAAAATAATTTTTGTTTTATGGTTATTTTTACAATTTGTGAGTAATTATCATTGGAAAACCAGATAATAATTTAGCTCAGCAGTAGTACTGTTCTATTTATAAGCACGATAGAAATTTTAATAGCAATAACTCCTCAGTGAAATATATGTTACATTAGTGAAGCTCGGAGTGACATACATCTCAAAAATGAATGGAAGAAGTAATTTTTGCAACAATCTTAACCCAGGATATGTTGTTCTAGGAGAAAGAGCATTTTTAATAAAGGAAGCACTAGGAATTCTGCAAGTGAATTTTTGTTATTCTAAAAGAAGATCTCGTTAGCACCTTAAAATATCTCATTTCAGTATCTGTGTTAAAAAAGTGTAAGAATATGCAAAAATTAAACAGTGTAGATAAAATTGTGATTGTATTTTATTTAATGCTCTAATTAACATATGTAAATTGTAAATAATTTTGTATTATAATTATTTATGGCACTATACAATATTAATTTATTCCTGTACAACGTGGCCATTATTTTAGAATTTAAATAGGCATTTCATTACAGACAAAACACAAAACTTTAATAATAAGTTAAATTAATTTATTTATTAATATATTTGAAATCTATTTACATTTTTTTAAACTGTTATTTATTGTATGCTAAATATCTATAATAAACTTTTATAATCTCACACATAATATTTCTATATGATTACTTATTTTCTTATTGCTATTTATTAACTATTGCTTTTATTATAATTAAGTGAAACTATTTTAATAAATAAATCTTATTAAACAATCCTCTGATTATTTTGTTAGGTATTGTAAATTTAAATAAGTAATCCTTAATCAGTGCATGAGTGGCTTTCTTTTTCTTCGTATACTAGAAATAATAATGCACCAACATAACTACAATGTTCGGCTGTTACCAGCCATGCATGTAGAGTGAGCCGAAAGTATTGATTCACATTTCATAATAATGCACTCACTACACATCCATTGGTTTTAAATTAACTTCTTATAAATGTTTCACCGAAACAAAAACACGTACATTTCCACATAAAATAAAGAAGTTGTTAATAAATGGATTTTCAGATAAGAACTTCTTCAGGTAATCACTCTGCATTATCATGTTTATAAACTCAACAAACACATTGTTTTATATTATAAAAACGTCACTCAGATTCTAAATCTGAATCTGAACTGGATGTTTCATTAGGATTTAATACAGTTTCTCAGGTTTGTTTCTTCTAACTAAATCCAACAATTCATATTTTGTGAATTCACCGGAAAAACTTATTATTGCTGGACAGCCAGTCTATTATTTCCTGTTTTCTCGATGCAGAATTTGGGATTTTATTTAATACTACACTATGATATGGTGTATTGTCCATTATCACAAGTGAATTGTTTGGTAAATGTGGCATGAATTGTATTTTAATCCATTCCTCAAACTTTTTACTGTTCATTTCAGCATGATAGTATTTTGCTTTGGTTTTCGATGCAAATATCAAACTTGCACCTTCAATAAACCCTGATTCACCTCCGGCATGTAAAACTATAAACCTTTTGCCATCATAACCTTCTGGCTTTCAAACACTTTTTGTAGATGTATCATGCCAAGATCTTCCTCAATTATCTTTTGAATATATCTATGTTTCATCAAGGAATATCACCGGTGTTGGAAAATTTGACTTTAAATTATCTGTATACTTCCTCAAAAAAGTGCTTCGGTAAAGGGCTATATCATGCTTTTCCACCAATGCTCGTCTGTTGTCTTCCTTTTTGAATTTAAATCCAATCTTTTAATAAATGGGACAAAGTTTTTCCAATATCGATTACTGCTTTGGTGTGTAATTCGTTTTTCAATGTAAGCAGAGTAACATGTTTCTCTGAAATAATTTCAAATATATTAAAATTGTGAAACATAAATGAAATACCTAATAACATACTCTCTTTATACATGATATAAATAGTGTTTCGTACTTCCATCTTTGTAGATTCTCGCAAATCTTCTGTTTTGGCTTTGACACGAGGTCTTTTCTTACCGGGTGAAGAAAGCACTGAGTTTTGTCCTTTACGTTGTTTTATATTTCTGATAGTTTGTGTGGAGATTTTAAGGACAGCGGCTGCTCTCTGCAATATTCAAACCTTTATTATGATTTCAAAAAATATATCTATATATATTCTTACTTCAATAGGTACATTTATATTTATGAGAGGTGCACGACTTTGTTTTTCTCTTTCAAAAAAGTCCAGGACATTTAATACAAGTTGTTGAGATTGTGCATTCGTTTCCCAGACATGTCTCTGTAATAAATGTAAATTTTTAACCTCTAACCAATAAATTTAGTGATTAGAATACTTACAGAAAATGTATTAAATTCAGTTTTTTTTGTTCTGAATAGAACAATTATTTGCAAGATAGAACAAAAACGAATTAGAAAAGCAATATAACAAAAATAAACCAAAACGCAGAGAATAATGTTATATGTCAAACTTTAATAAGTTGACTAACGTACTAACATGTCATGGCGATATATTTTCTCTGTCTGTCTTATTACTCTTATGGAGAAGACAACCCCACCTTAAAGTTTAAAATTTCTATCCTTATCTAGTCATTGAGATTGGAAAGAAATGAGTATATATACATTCTAGGTGCGGATGTCCTTGATAACGCACGCAATTAATCATGTGACTCAAAACATCCGATGGACGGATATCTTTATTTCTTAAATTAACAATTTTCACGGTTGGCGATAAAATTTTGTATGCACCGCACGTCAGTAAAGTACCTATACCGAACTCGTCTGTTACTCGCCGTGCTCGCTTCACTCGCTTGGCTCGTAAATCAGACTCGTTCGATAAAGTATCACTTTACTGACTTGTTACATAAATAACTATTATCGCCAACCGTCAGTAAAGTGATGCGTTACCATAGCGTTTTACGGAGGTAAAGAAACACTTTATCGTACTGTACAATAAAGTACTTTACCTGCCGCTAATATCTGTCAGCGTAGCCATGACTGATGACTTTAAAAATAAATCGTTTGTCATGTCATAAACTGTCATAAGTTATTATATCTTTATTTCTTAAATTAACAATTTTCACGGTTGGCGATAAAATTTTGTATGCACCACGTCAGTAAAGTACCTTTACCGAACTCGTCTGTTACTCGCCGCGCTCGCTTGGCTCGTAAATCAGACTCGTTCGGTAAAGTATCACTTTACTGACTTGTTACATAAATAACTATTACATTATTACATTTTTGCTATATAGTTACATTTATGTTTTGTGTCATAATTGTGTAATACTGTTCATCCATATACAATATAGGTGCTTGTTCAAGGAGTTGAGAATGTTTGATTAGTGTGTGGGCAACGGGTATATATACATATACTAGGTAAATAAATACAACTTGATCGAGTTTCAATTGATCTTTGCAATTAAAATACCTAGAACTAACTTCGACTCATGGCTAGAGAGTCCGTTGCCAAGTTTACCCCGAGACTAAAGCCCACAAGGTCATAGCTTGTGGGCGTCAGACCTGTCTGACTTACATCCTTAGTTTGCACTGCAACCATTAAAGCATATTATACGGAACCTACGTAGCTTCTGATATTTACTTCAGTACTTTCGTGTACTAGGCTGTAGAGGTGTTTTACTGGGTATTTATTGCGCATCTCAGGGTCCATATTCGATTGCCCAAAAATGCGTTGCCTCCTTATGACTCAGTGCCTCACAGTTTACTAACATATACCTTACTTTTTCTGGTTCCTCATTACAGAGTGTGCAATTACGGTCTCCGTACAGCCCTGTGTTATTGAGGTGCACTTCGTTGGGTGCGTGACCAGTTAAAAACCATTTATGGTTCGCAACCCTTCCTACTCATATGTAGTAGTTCTACAGGCCTGGTGTTGCATTGTTGACCAATAAATTCCTTACCATGATTTTGCCCGGGAGTTGCTGCCCACTAATGCTTATGTGTTTATATACCCCGTCTTTCATGTGGTTTCAGGACATACTTTCTGGTATCCTAAAGCCGGTTCTGGGCCTATGAGTTTTGTTTGCGATCAGCTTTTTCGTTACACTCGATCCCTCTACGACTAGCAGAGTAGATTCCTGCTTCAGTGCTAACTGCGGTTTTCGAACCGTCTGTTTACCAGATACCGTCCCGCTGATACCCTGCATACCATTTTCCCATTCGATTCCGACTGGAAAGCTTACTTCAAATGATCTGTTGAGGCTATATCGCTTGACCACGTGGTCTGTCTCCATGTCTAGAACATCTCCATCCACAAGATTTGCAATTGCCATGTGTCCTGCTCTTCTTTTGGATATTGGCGTTAGTTAGCTGCATCCTAACTTCGCCTCTCCTGACCTCCCCCTATATCACTAAGTCAAGAGGTGGGAGGGCCAAGAGGGCCACCATGGCTGCATTTGGAGTGGTCCGCATTGAACCCAGTATACCCAAACAAGAGAAGTCGACCACCATACTAGAGGGGCGTACGTTGTTGGGTTTTACCACCATGATATAGAAAATGTTGCAAATGGTGTCGTGTGTGCACAAAGTTGTTGTTGGTCGTTTCTCAACTCAAATTTTAGAATTCCTTGTCAGAACGGTATTCGCAGAAGATAAATGTTTAGTGTGGATTTTAAACAGAAAAATGTTTAGTTCGTATTTTCACCAAATTCGTCATTAAATTCACTATGATATATTGAAATTCTGCAAACAGACCTCTTTAACGAATTGGATAACTTGCCATTAGATATTAGAAGAACCCTTTGGTTTATGCAAGATGAGCATATGCACATAGTGCATAAAGGGTTGTAAATTATTCAAATGAAATATTTGGAGAAAGATGGATAGGACGAACTGGTTCTTTTCCATGGCCAGCGCTCTCGCCCGATTTGAACCCCATGGATTACTATGTCTGGGGAATGGTTAAAGAATAAAGTATATTCAAAAGGCCCTTTTCAGAAATTAGAACATTTTTTGAAAAACATAATAACTGTACTGTTCTTAAGAAATTAGTTGTGTAATGTATGTAAATGCAAGGATTTCAACAGGCGTACAAACTTAGACCGTTCAACGGGAAGGGCATTACCTTGAATAGTTTTTTATATTATTTGTATTTCTGAATTTGTTGTTTTTATCAATTTCATATTTGTTGTATATAATAAAAAAAAAACGTTTCTAAAAATATCAGGAATATATTCTATTTATAGATATAGCTGTCGGTTCTTGGTGAAACATAATTTGATTTGGTTTCACTTAATTTATTCGAATATTTCTAAAAATTCTTTCGGTATGTTCTACCATTCTCAAAGAATTTACTCAACTAAATTTGTGTGTGTCTATTTTTTAAACTTATATACTTGAGTAGGGTGTGTTTACTGTTACCTACTTTGACCATTTTATTACTGTGACTATTATTGGTGTGTTTATGTATTCTGTCTGTGTATTGGTTATGTGTAATTGTTTATGTATAGCTTTTTAATTTCTAGTATTTCTACATAATTAAGTTTTTTGCTTTTATTAGCATTATGGAGTAATTTACAACTGTCTATATCGGGAAAGTGGAGCTTCTCAATGCAATGTTCTGAGAATCCTGTTTTTCGTTCCTTGGATTATGGCTTTTTTTGTGTTTTTATGTTTCATTCACTTTGTCCGATATAGATAGCATCACAATCTTTATAATTAATTTTATATACCCCAGATTTTTCTAAATTTGTAATGTTATCAAAGTAGGTAACAGTAAACACACCCTCAAGTATATAAGTTTAAAAAATAGACACAAAAATTTAGTTGAGTGAATTCTTTGAGAATGGTAGAACATACCGAAACAATTGTTAGAAATATTCTAATAAATTAAGTGAAACCAAATCAAGTGATTCTTTAATTTTATCAAGAGCATTTCAGCTGTAAGATTCTGATATTTAATTTAATATAAATTATTTAACGTGAAAATCACACGGAATTTATTATTGACGTGACAATCCAAATGACAATCACAGAATTACTGGCATGTAGATGACAGTTAAACTACCTTGTCTCAGAATAAGAAGGAGTGATTCAAATATCCCGCCAAAACATGGAACACATAGCTTAAAATTTAGTAGACAATTTGATATGACATCATGACAATTGAGGTTAGATGAACTGTATTAATACCATACTATCTTAGGATTTAGCTGTTTTGTGGTTCATTTACTACTTTCATTAAAATAGATGGATGTGCCGCTTTTAATTCTACCAGTCAAAGCAGCAATAAGAGTGCATGGAAATTGGAAAGTTATAAACACAAGTAGGTGCATACATCTATAATTTGATGAATATAAATCTCTTAACATTCAAATCTGTTCATTCTAGTTTTTCAAAAAAAATCACTAGAAGAATCTATGGATAAAGATATAGGCCCAATTTACAAATGAAAAGAGTAGACTTTGTTCTGAGCGTTTTGAGAAGGATTGCCATTATGAATATATAATTACTGCACATTTTAGTGAATGTGCTATATCAACATGAAAATTGTGAATCAAGTCAATTTATTACTAAATATTTGTATCAGCGAGCAAGAATGAATCAAACCTTTTACATTTTATCAAAACGTCCTTAAGAACTTGCAGAAAAAGTTTATGCTTATTAGTTTCTATTGTAAATATCAATAAAGAACTTGTACAGATAAATCATTAGTATTACTGCTATAAACCTTGAGGAGGTAAATTCAAGCAACTACTCTTGGAAATGTGAAGCTTACATAGAACAGTAATAAATTGAAAAATGTACATCGGCTGAAGTTGTTTACACAACCTGCAAAGATTACATATACCTACACATTACTAATTATTCTTCTCTATTAAAATTGATGTATTTTGAAAATATATAAAGTATAATACATTTTTATTTCTATTGTATATTGGAAATTAACAATAATTTAGTGTTCACAAGATTAAAAATGTACATGGTCGGCACAATTTTTCCAAATACTTATTGTAACATTTGTAATTGCTTCTGTCAAAAGTTCTCGAATAACTGATATTCTGAAAGGGGATTTTCTTGAACTAACTTCACCTTATGTATCAATTCAGAATGTATATGAAGTATTCTTAATTGCCTATCTTTATCGGTATGACTTTTTAATCCTACAGGTTTTCAGCAAAGCTTGTCGTGCACTCATTATACTTGTGGCAATCCAAACTTTTCCCAAATATTCTCCACCAGATATTTTCACCTTTTTCTATTAGTACAGGTTTCTTTACGTTTGACATATCTGAAATATAACATGTATATGAAGAACATGTGGTAATATAATTAGTATTTAATTAAGATTTACTTGAAATTAATGCGTCAATTCTAGAATATATGTGAGTTGTTCAGTTCATTTTTGGTATGAACTCATCTACAGTTATTTTTGCAATGATATTAATTGTTGGACGTTTGATTTTTGCACTGTCGTACAGTATTTTTGACAGATTCATCAAATTCAAAGTTTTAAATGCCTGATCACTTGTTCCTTAGGTCTTAAGCCGTCTGATCAACTCATGCTCGTGTTGTACATAACAGTACGGATTTTATTTAATAACACAATAAACTATAATAAACCGAAGTAAAAATGTAAGAGACTAGGTTATGGCTTGACTATAAACATAAAATGACGTTTTGTCAAACTTATTTTCCCATGTTAAACTTGCCTACGCAAGAACCAATGAAATACCTTAAAAATATACGCCATTTTGGCGCGATATTTGAATCACTCCTTCTTATTCTGAGACAAGGTATACAACAGTGATTTTTAATTTTGTTAGTTATTTTAATACAATTTCGTATTTGTGCATGTTCCAAAATTTGAAACAATATTTCTAAATGGATATTTTTGATATCTTTAAAAATAAGTGTAGTTTACTCTTACGGTTAAATTAGTTGCTCTTACTTTTCTGTCAAACCAAGTACTACAAAGCAACTTTGAATAAAAAGTGTTAGATTTCTAGTGATGCAAGAATTTTTTTCCTATTAGTTTTTTTGTGAAATCAATATCAATATTGAGGTGTGGCCACCACACGACTTTCTTATTATCAGCGTTTCAAATTATAGAATTTTTTATACAAAAGTTCTTCAAATCCTACTCTAAGTACTTCTATTCTCTTAATAAATTTCTATGGAATGCACACTTTGCAAGATATTTGAAAAAAAAGTGCTACTCGCTAAGAGTAAAAGTGTTACTTCTGATCCGAATTTTGAAATTTCATGTATACAAAAACATTGCAAAGCCAGCTCTAAATACTTTTGTATTCTAGTGATAGCGATTTTTTGCAAATATGTCGTAAATTATCTATTCTATATATATTTGACATATTTGCAAAAAATCACTATTCGATAAAAATAAAAATGTTACTTCCGGTCCGAATTTTGATTTTTACTTTCTTATACGTAGTATAAGGAAGTATTGTGATGATGAAAATTTTCGACCTCGAGATTTTTGCAGATGTCCACGTTTTGAGGTCCCCTGATACCAAAAAAGTGGTTTTTAAAAAATGTCTCTCTCTCTCTCTCTCTCTCTCTCTCTCTCTCTCTGTGTGTGTGTGTGTGTGACCACGATAGCGGTCAAACCGCTGTAGATATCAATTCCAAATTTTGTATTTACGTGTGTAATCTGCCTCTTGAGAACCGATTAGATTTTGAGCAAAATCGGCACACCGGAAGTAGTAGTTTACTTCAGTGAAAAAATCGAAATTTGCAAATATTTCGTCAATTACTAAGTTTAAACAAATTTATAAAGAATTCATATGTACTTAGAATTAAGTTTGAAACAAATTGTTTTAAAAAAGTTTTTCGAAATTCCTACCGGAAGTAGGTCTTTTACTCTTATCGAAAATCAGTTTTATTCGAATATCTCGCAAGTCATGCTTTTAAGACAAGTACGTTACGAGTATAAAAGTATTTAAAACATAATTTTCAATATCTTTTATATAAAAAATATGTCAAAATTCAGACCGGAAGTACCACTTTTACTCTTATCGAATAGCGATTTTTTGCAAATATGTCGTAAGTTATGCATTCTATATATATTTATCAAGAGTACAAAAGTATTTAGAGTTGGATATGGAATATTTTTTGTATAAATGAAATTTCAAAATTCGGACCGGAATTAACACTTTCATACGTATAAGAAAGTCGTGTGGTGGCCACACCTCATTTTTTTTTATAGAAAAAGAATTGAAAATTAATATATAAATATACTCGTAGTGTATCTGTCTAGAAAGTATGATTTGCGAGATATTCGCAAGAAACTGATTTTCGATAAGAAGAAGATCTACTTCCGGTAGGAATTTCGAAAAACTTTTTTAATACAAGTTTTCTCAATTTTAATTTTGAGTAAATTTGAATTCTTTATAAATTTGTTTAAACTTAGTAATTGACGAAATATTGATATAATTTGATTTTTTCACTGAAATAAATTACCACTTCCGAATTACTGAATTTACTGAAAAACTAATCAGGTCTCAAGAGTGAGATTATACTCATAAATACAGAATATGGAATTGATATCTATAGCCGTTTAACCGCTATCGTGGCCACACACACACACAGAGAGAAATTTTTTAAAAACCACAAAACATAGCGAGTTTTTGCAAATATGTCGTAAATTATGCATTCTATATATATTTATCAAGAGTATAAAAGTATTTAGAGCTGGATTTGGAATATCTTTTGTATAAACAAAATTTCAAAATTCGGACCGGAAGTAATACGTTTACTCTTAGCGAGTAGCATTTTCTTGCAAATATCTCACAAAGTATGCATTATGTGAGATTAAGAGACTAGAAGTACTTAGAATACGATTTTAAATAATTTTTGTATAAAAAGAATTTTCAAAATTCGGACAGGCGTATTTTTTTAAGAGGATAAATGTATTTAAAGCTTAATTTAAAACAACTATGCATAATTTGAAATTCATATATGTATAAGAAAGTCGTGTGGTGCCCACACCTCATTTTTTCTTTATAATAAATGTATACCACAAATTGCTTTGAGTATTATTTTTGAATAAGCAAAAGTAAATGGAATTGACTGATCTTTACAAAAATTTATAGTTATTTGAGGTAAGTACGATAGGGTACAAT
Source organism: Amphimallon solstitiale (assembly GCA_963170755.1). Classification (NCBI taxonomy): domain Eukaryota; kingdom Metazoa; phylum Arthropoda; class Insecta; order Coleoptera; family Scarabaeidae; genus Amphimallon; species Amphimallon solstitiale. The sequence continues at coordinate 100,258,783 of OY720676.1, read as the reverse complement.
AAAGAAAATTTCTGGGTTATTTATTCAGATTTTGTTTTACAAATTTTCTTTTCAAGATTATAATGTTTTTAAATAAATATCCTTCAAATAAGAAGATTGGGGTTTTTAATAAATTAAAATGAAGGGTTTTCTTTACTTTTGTAGTACAGTCTAGGTATGTAGTTGCATCGTGCCCACCTGTGACGTCCCCCGCGTGGAATTATGTTTGCTTCACTGCTTGATTGTTACGGCGTGTCTATATGTTTAAATGGTCTAAGACTGAACCAAGCTCATTCCATCTATTTTTTTTTGAAATTCTAAATACTTGCATTTTCAAGTTTAGGTCATTGAACTTTGCCATTGCTTAGTTAATGAAACTTTTCCGATATCTTAGAAAATTCTTGGCAAAACTATTTAGTGATATTTAAGAAAATAATGATGTTTTACATCTCTGCTTTTATTTGCAAAAGCCAGACCCTGTGCGAACTTAACCTAAAATGATTACGAATATCGTTTTATTTAACACTTAAGACACTGGAAACATAATTATTTATTCTGTTTTACATATTTTTTGAACATCATGCTGCGCCTTCAATCGCTTCAAAGCTTATTAAAGTAAATGATAAATTGATAGTTTATGAAATTTGTAGCCTTAATTAAAAATTTGATTCTAGTTTTCATATACATAACAAGATAGTGTGTAAATATAAGTATCACTATTTATATTTCCAAACTAGACAAATATAAGAAAATATTGCAAAGTAAAGTCACTAAAAGTTTAAGGAATGGTTTCCAACAAATATAATTTGAATGTTCCCTGGAAAGTTATACCCTTCGAATTTGTCTAGTAAAATTAACAAAAACAAATAGTTCGTTAGCATACACTAAACATTAACGAATAAAAGTTAGTGATTTAATAATTTCTAACTCTCGACGGTTCCTCCTACCAAGACAAAAGTTATGGAAGAAACAGTGTCTATTCTAAATTAAATTTACTATACCTAGTCAAAACAATTTCCCTGAATATTTGTCACACTACTTGCATATTTCCCACGCAATTTATTCATTTTGTGCAAAATTAATGTTAACAATCATGCAAACATAGCTAATAATTTCTAAAAACTTTATTGAAAATTAAATAAATTCTTGGAAAATTATTTATTTAAATTTCGGCAAAAACGGTGTTCATATGCTATAACGATCCATTTAAACTTCACAAGCGCTTTAATATATTATGTGGCTGCCTGTCACTACGGAAAACAACAAAATAATTTAATAATAAATCTTCCAGTCGACGACAAGCCAGTGTAATTGTTTTTCAGACATTTTCTTGTTCAAATTTCGTATTCATATATCAATAAAGCTATATATCTCTAGTCAGGTTATTTGTATTTTTTAAATATTTTATAATGAGTAATTTACTATTACTAAAAAGTGTAAAATACATTGTGGATAGGTAGTATCCTATTTTTCAAGTTTATCATTTAGAAGTACCTATTATCCAAATATTACCCTTACATATTCTTATATATTAGGTAATATGAATTAAATATGTTCTTTAATTAATAGTTAAACGTTTTAGTTAATGTTAATTGTTTGATTTAAACTCACCTGACGCAATTAAATGTACAATGAAATGATACGTCAAGTAAATGAACAGAGATATTAATCATAATCAAGGCCGGCTCTCGCTAAATGCTCTCCTCCCTAGCATGCGGACAAATGAAACAACACTCATTTGACAATTCTACCTTTGAGAACGGGAGGGTATATTCCTTGTAGAATTTAAACAGGTCGAAATCCATGCCAAATAATACAAAAAGAAGACGTGACGCCATTCTACCAGTGAATTTTTAACGGCGGTTAATGTACAGACTTGAAAAATGTTGTGTTACACGAACTCGATCCGGTCGATTCAGGTAAATATGTTCCTCCTCGCTTTGTTCAAAGCCTCGATAGTAGTTTTCTCAACAGGCTAAATGGTAATGTGGAATCATCGTCTGAGATGCGTTTTAAAGTAACTTCCGAGCAGTGCGTGTGTTTCTGTTTTAACGTTCGGATGACGTTTGTGACAAACAAATCAATTATTTTAACCTAAAAATGGAATAAATTCAATGTAGTTGCTAGAGAAACCGTAAAGGAATGTAATATACATATAAAAATGTGCTGTGATTGACTACAACTTGTATTTTCAAGGTATTTATGCTTTACTCTGCTTTATTTTTTGAGGTTATGTTTGAATATGACTTCTACGGTGCGTATTATTACAGTCACATTACAGTGCAACTTATACAGTTTACTATACATTATATGTATTTAACAGGTGTCCAAAGAAGTGTAATTACCAAAATAATTTTACATGATCGTAATTAGTAACTACGTATATAAGTTTGAAAATTGCAAATGTCATTAACCTAACTAAACAACATCATTGCACATCATTGGACGACATCCAATGTTTGTTTAAATTTTATGTAAGTTGAAGGCAAATTATTCTGTTCTATTCTAACGTAATATTTTCTAAAATGTAAACAAACTTACTAAAATTGGCAATAGTATAATGATATGTTCATTAGGGTATAATAAAGTGGACCGCATATTTTAATCTGGTTGCATTTTATCCAATCTTTTTATTTATATTTACAAAGGAACGCAAATGTAGTGAGTGAGGAATTTAAGTTGAGCTCCACATTTTTTTAAATTTTAGGCCGTGCAACACAATAACAGTGGAGGTTCAAAGTTCAAAGTTTTGATTGGCGTGCTGTTTGACTATTTGTATTATACCTACCTATAGGTGAAATCCTTATTTTCGAAATTATTATTGTTTACATAATATGCCAGCTGCAAACTTCTGATGTGATGTTTGAATTAATAATTAACGCTAAAGCTTTATCACGCTTGTTCAAAAGGTTGGGAAAGGAATTATTACAATTTATCTTTTTCAGTTAAATTTATTATTCTACTTAGAAATTATAAGCATCGTCTTTTTGTACAATATCTGAAGTAGGATTACAAATTTTTGGCACTGTTTGAAAATTCTGAAATTGGTCTTGTATTTGCTATTATTATGTCTTTATATAAATTTAATTGCAAGCTCACAATCTAGTCAAATATACATACTTTAGAGAATAATAAGTAAGTGGGCCGAAGTCACTTGACAGGAGTTGGTACACTGTCCACTGCCGGTTACCGGGATTATTCATGCAGGTCTTTTGGCCAAGTTCTTTTAAGTCTTTTTTCTGTGCGTCTTGGGTTAGGAGTTGGTTAACAAATTGTGGACGTAGGAATATGAAATGGAACGAACTAATTCTTATGTATCTCTAAATAGCTACTATTTTTGTACATGTAAAGGCTGACTCAGAATAAAATTCGATTTTAAAAATAAAATGCCCATTGGTTTTTGAACATTTTAATAAATTATACTTAGAAATATAATTACATACTATCATCTGGAAATTAAACCTTAAAAACAACGTCGTCTAAATGTTGTCCTTGACGTCTTATGCACTCATCTTAACGATGTGAATTTAGATAACTCGTTAATACAGTGCTACAGGGATGGCCGTAATTTGTTCCCGTATTCGGTCTTTTAAGTTCGGGCGTTCACGAATTCGGCACTAAGAATGAAGTTAATCCCGGGACCTCTCGGTCTACCTGGAACGGACACATGAACTCAGCACCGATGTTAAGATCATTAATGTGATGATTAATCTACCTACAAGGCACTATGCAGAACAATAAAATAAAATAATTTTACATTAAAAATATATATTGTATGTATTATGTATACAATATATATGGGATACACATCTAACAAAATGGAAACGAGAGATTTCCTGTGAGTTTAGGCGCTCTATATTAATCTTTACTAAATCAATTCTTTTTCGCACTGCAGGACAACGTATTCTAACGCTTTCATTTAAACTTTGCAGTTTAATATAAGTTTGCGTATGGAATTGTTTAACAATTTCTATAAAAGAAAATAGGTTCGGTTGGTTGATATAGAAATGACTATTTTGTACTCGCTTATCAAAACCTGTCATTTCACGATTCGATTTGCGTGCGTAAAAAGTCACTTTAAACAGGAGTGCGTAAAAGTAAAGTTGGTACTTCCTAGAACTTGATTAATTTAGTGACATTTTAAAATCATAAATCCCTAACCTTAATAATATGCTACCCAGTTCGTTGTTTTTCTATGAAAATAAAAGGAAATGAAATAGATATTGTTATATTTGGAAGGTATGTAATTCAATGTCAGAACAGCAACAAATATTATATAAATTACCATTATTCATTCTTTTCAGAAATTGAAACGGAACAATTATTAAAAATTTTGATTGGGCAATTTTGACAACCAGAGATTGATACCCCAGGGATTAACTGGTTTGTTTGAATTGATCTTGATTGCGAAGGTAGAGTAACGTTGATTGTATTATTACATCTTGTATTTCAGATGTCGAACAAGTTGCAGGCGGAGTCGATATCTCTAACGGGGTCATTGTTTTAGCCAATTGAATCCTACTATGTAGAGAATTTTCGATATATCCTTCTGCAACCGTAGATGATTTCCATCCACCGTGCCTTTTAATTGAAAGCAAGTCACCTCCTTGGTTTGCCAACAATGTCGCTGAACTCCTTCGGAAACAGTGACCTGTGATGTTACTTGCGCTATCAAGCTGAAGGTACTCAGCTATTCGCATTGGAATTTTGCCAATTGTATTAAGACCAACAGGTGAACAAACACACTTGCCATTGCGATATGTTAAAAAGAATCGCTGTTGGCTGTCCGGTCTTAAATTTGCATATTGCCGAATTAATGCAATCCATTCGGGCTTAATGATTGCAAATGTACGGCTCTTACCTGTTTTAGTTTCTGGAATTGTTACGATAATTAAATTCGATTTAAATTCTATGTCTCGCAATGACATTTTGCAAAGTTCTTCACGTCGACACGCTCCAGAAATACCCAATATTAATACAACCTATAAATACATATAGTGTTGTATGGAATTTAAATATACGGAAATGACTTTACCTTCATTAGTAGGAACAAAGAATTTGGTGCTTCAACAATAAATTTAGTAATTTGTTCTTCGGTTAATACTGCTGATTTTTTAGGCTGATGTTGCTTCGTTATCTGTTTTAAATACGCTATCAGTTTTGCATATTTAGATATATCCGTATTATCATATATTATTAAGCATGATTTTAACATAGAATAAGTGGACCATAATGATTTATTTGATTGTAAATTGAAAATAAACTAATAAACAATTTTCGGAGTATTTTTGTATATTTTTAGATCTAGCCCAAGTTACGAATTTAGTATAAGTGTTTTTGTCCTACGTTTTTTGATTTTATGGGTAATAAATTATCCACTGCAATATTGGCAGCTTCGCGAATTTCAGGCGGTGTATATTGCATTTCATTATCAGAATTCATGTTGTTGCTGAGGTTTTTATTTTGTATGGAATTTTTTGAATTTGATAATTTTAATTTAAATGTCACTTCAAATAATCAATACTGCCAACTCAATTTTTTTTAATTAATATCAAGAGATTAGTAGTGTGTCATAAACGATAACGTATTTAACAATATGTATTATTATTATAGTTCTCGTACAAAAAATATTGTACAAACTTCGTGCGTGAAACATTTCGCGAATTCGTGTCCATAAAGCGCACTCATTCGCGAAATATTAATAACTATTAAATGTGCCACTAATCCTAATCCGCATCAAGGTGCCGAAATCGAGTAAGGGATTATAGATACACTTTGGTACCGAAATCGTGGCCGCCCTTAAGTTCATTTACATTCGCTGGATGATTTTCATACACCTTACTTTTAAGGTAGCCCCACAAGAAGCAATCTAATGGTGTCAAATCACACCTTCTTACAGGCCAGTTAATGTTTTCTCTACGCGAAATTAGTTTTTCTGGAAAAACATTACTGCCTCTAAAGCCTCATTCGCAGTATAGCTTGATTGACATTTTTGGAGTAGTAATCATACAAAATATACGACTTTTTAAAAAGAAAAATATTAATGAAGAAATAGCACATACTGTTTTATACCTAAATGTATAAATACAACAATTATCCTAAAAAAAACCTAACGTTCGTCTTCCATTTGTTGTATTTCATATGACTGCTACTTAGAAACTATCAAACAACATATTATTATGACATACGCGTACTATTTATACTGTTTCAACTTCTGTTTCCATTAATAACAAGAATTCAAAATTATTAACCTAGAATTTGTGGTATTATTATAATTTCCAATTATTTAACATTGTGAAAGCTGCTAATAAAACTAACTATAAAATTTTGTTTCTAACTTCTTGCACCCTGACTAGTTAATTTTAGTGTAGTATTGATTTCAACATGCCTCTACATATCTATCTACCAGCAACGGTGGACTTCGTCGATCCAGTCAGCGTAACATTGCCTGACAGCACTCAGATACCCGGATAGCCGGGCTGAATCCAACAAATTCCTCAAATTGATACTTATAGTGTTCACAACCGCTCATAATTATTTATCCACCCGACGAAGTATGTATAGTATAAATGAAGAAAACTTAAAATACACTCTTATTTACTTTATTAATAAAATACTTTTAATACACTCAAAAAATACTTTACATTAAAGTATGCAACAGATTTAATAGAAAAATAATAATTCGTCATTCTTTTGATTAATTTCCCAAGAGTAGTAGGTTCTTTTTTAACCCAAGCTGTAAGTAATTGTTACCATTATGTTTCTTTAGAGGTTGATTGATTTTGTTTAAGCTGCCGATCAAGTTCTTCCCATACAAGTTTAATGGGGTTTGAGGTAGTCGTATTCTCTCTCAAATATTATTTTTGCGTTCACCTTATTATAAACATTTGCGCCAGAGTTTAGAACTGCGTTTCGGATCGTTATCTTTTCCAGGACAAAGTGCTCACCGTGTTTATTCATTTACCAGATTGAATTGCACTCGTTCAAAATAGTTATGTTCTTTCTTTATAATTCCGTCTATTTTGACAATAATTTATCATTCATAAAAATATCGAAGACAGTCAATATCTTTGAATATGCATTTTTGTAAAGAGAGTTTTTAGACGCAACTAATATTTATTTAATAGGCAACCACATTTTTAAATCCGACTATAGCATAAGCTCATAAAACATGTTTTAATACTGTATACCATAAACTTATGTTAACATTAAAGGGGAGGAAACAGACAAAAAATAAGAACAAACCATAGATTTCCTACCAGTACCGAAAGATGCTTATGTACCCGCTCAGCAGTGCTAATAGTGAAGAAAACATCGATTGGTGGCATCGGTGCATCCGATAGCTTGTCATAACCATTTTTTCCATATAGTGGTGATTTAATTAAAAACATTTTTCTGGAACTTATATATACAATTTGAATTTGTCGTGACAAATGTGATGATAAATGAATTAAATTATAAGATTATAGTAAACAAAAACAAAAAAACAATAACATTCTCTTCTACAGAGTCCTCTTGCATCTAAGTATATTCTTTTGTTATTATTATTTAAATGAAGATTCATCTGACACATCCAACCAATTTTTATTGCCACAATACTTCCTTATACTACGTATAAGAAAGTAAAAACCAGGTAAGATTAGACCTTATTAATATAGAAACAATAATATAATGGTAATAACAAAGAGGCGGTATATACTTTGTTATGTAAATACTACTACATATTAGTCAAAATTATAAGCTAATTACCTTTGCTTCGTGGCCATGAAGTTTTATTAATAGATGTAAGTTTTTGTGATAATAATTTTCCTCAAAATAATGCTCATCGAGCGATAAACATGCATTCATAAATTCAGCGGAGTTCAGGACAGCATTCATATAGCAGGGCCGGATGCTCCCCACTGATGTGTATAATATAAATGAATGAGCAATAGCATGTCACAAATTGTGATCAAAACCGAACTGCGCACGGGGCTGACGCACATGCGCAATAACATAAAATAAAGGCGCTAATTTGAAATGCCAAAAATCTTTGAAAAGTATGTAACAGAACATGAACTTTAAAATTAAAGTCTGCATCTGAAGATAATGAAATACTTATTTATTAAGGGAAATTTTAAAAAATACTCAAAAAAACAATGTGTTCCTTTTGAAATATTTATTGATTATAAAAAAATATTAATGTGGAGTGGTTTTTTCTTAGAAGTTCTCCACGTTCTACTTCTGTTTGTTTCTTTGCATCTCTATGCATCGCACAACATGCTTAATTAAAAGAAAAACGTGACTTTCATGTAAAATAGATGAATCAAACATATGTGTATCTAAGGATACAAAGTACTTATTTTCTACTAACAAGGTAATAGAAATTGAACGTACAAATAGCTCAAAAAACACTGCCTCTGCAGGAAGTTTATGGTTGCTTTGTACAAAAATATGGCGTACTTGGACTTCAACTATTTTACATAATTTGGTGACATCTTGTGAAGGACGTATTAAAGCACCATGATTTTTTCTGTTCAAAAGATGAAAACTAGCATTATCAACAGATGTTTGTGAGATTTCTTCTAGTACGGACACACATTTATCACACTTAACAACGCGCTTCAATTGTTTGACAACAAAACCAGAAATAACAACATTTTGGGATAACAACAATGTCAGTGATGGTATGTCGGGAATTGTATAATTTGATCATTTTCAATGTCTTCCGCATTTTGCTTAATAAAAATACTCCAAAAATATAAACATAACGCTAGTACCCCTAGTAGCAAAATTACTATATGCACACTTGTTCTACATTAGCAAATATATATTTTCATCCTTCTCTAAAATTGTGATTTTGCTGCTTGGGTGCACGTCTATTGAAATCGGCGTTCGGAACTTTAGTGATTTCATATTCGAATGTCAAAAGACTACGGACTGCGCATACTCGTAAGCCCCGAGATAAGTATTCAATTTGGCATAAAAATTCCACGCGCATCCTATTGCATTGCTCATCCATTTATACTATGATATCAAAAATTAAATTGGTCAATGTTGGTCATGTAATGTAAAACGCTTGTCTTAGTTTAAATCATCCTTTTGAAATAATTCAATCATTGTCAAGCTACACTGACATTACCAATAACCTACAAATGTGTTACCTACTTAGTGCAGCTGTAAAATAATAATGAACTACAAGTTATGAAATAAATAACGTTTTTATTAACCAGAAAAACTAAATTACAATAATTGTTGGAAATGTCCCCGTTTTGTTCAATGCACAAGTTTACCCGCCTCATGCTGTGAAAAGCGTTTTGCAGCATTTCTGGCGTTATGGTTGCACATTACTGAACAATTCTTTGTTGCAGTTCTTGCAAATTATATATCGGATTTGCGAAAATCTTATTTTTTAAATAAGGAAAGATAAAATAGCCCATAATTGTCAAACAAGGTGATCTCGGAGGAAACTCAACTTCCGTATGCAAACTTATCAGCCGGTCATCAAAAAACTCGCGGAGAAAAGCATTTTCTCGTGTAGTATGTGCTGTTGCACCGTATTGCAGGAAATAACCGTATTGAAGTTCATCATTGTCTAACTGTTGCACAAATTCAGTCAAAAAAATATTTCTGTACCTTTCTGCGTCGACGGTGAAATTGAAAAAAATTGGCCCAATTATTCTTCTGCGAGAAACTGCCATCCAAACACCAATTTTCTGAGCATGTAGTGGCGTTTCAATAAAAATATGCGGGTTATCAATGCTCACATTCGCATATTCTGAAAATTGATGTATCCCGAAATGTGGAACCAAGCTTCGTCAGAAAAAAAAGTTAAGTTCAGCAGAGTGTCATTCATTAAATTATTAACGAACCAATAGTAGTACGCCAGGCGTCTGGGGTGGTCTGCAGGCAGAAGAGCTTGATATGATTGCATCTTATATGGATGCATGTTCAGGTCCTTCTTTACAATCGTTTGGCATGTTCCATAAGAAAGCCGAATTTCTTGAGAGAGACGTTTTAAAGGTTTTGTAGGCTCTTCTTCCATACGTTGACGAACGTCATTAATAACTTCTTCTGTACGACCTCTTGGTCTACCAGCACTTTTTTTTATGCGTCCCAGAACCAGTTTCGCGAAACACTTCAACACAATTTGTAAGGCATGCATAAAAATTGTCCGGTAATACTGCTACGGCTGGGAAGTGCTCTCGAAAATTGTCCAAACACAAACATTGACTGTATTCTCAAGTTCCATTAACTAGCACACCCGTTCGAAAATAGGCTTCAATCATGTAAATTTTGTGTTGTGTGGTGAGAACCATGATTCAAAAACCGTGCAGGATTAGAAAACTTCAACACAATAACTTGACAGATTTTGACATTCAAAAAATTGTGACATACCTAAATGTACGATGCACGCTACGACAATAATTTTAAAATCCATGACCACCATTGACCAATTTAATTGTTGATATCCCGGTATTATAGAGATCAGCGATGCTCCCGTGAACGAGTTTACGTTCGTGTCACGCATGACGTCACACGATGAGTAGTAGCCAGACGATTAATATTATCTAACAATATTGCGGTCTTTTTAATTTGATGTTGAGGATAATGTTAATAATATGGATGCAAGATGCTTTAAATAAATATGTAATACTGTTTCAATGTAATTTCTCTATTAGTTATTTGTTTAATAATTAAATTTTTTTTTAACAAAATTAAATCCCTTTAAAACTCGATCATAAACATTATTATTGATGTGAACAACATTTTAGAATCGAAAAACACTACATCTTTAATACTATTTCTATACTGTAGAACTACACTTACGAAATTGGTGGTGAGGATGGAACTACTTAAGACAAAATTTTCGTCCATTTCTTCTTGCTGGCTTTTTTTCTTTCATAGATATATTGAGTTCTTTGACGCGAAAGAACATTCTAGACCTAAAAAAAAAGACGCTTTGCCTTCTCAGGACATTGAATCGACTCACTTCTCACCAAAAGTGTTTTAATGAAATTAGGACCAGTCAGTATACCAATTGTCACTATTCATTTCAATAAATACCCTATTGAGTTCCTCAATGCTGTTCATAAATATTGAAGAAGGTTTTGACAAACCACCTTCGTTTAAATGGTCGACCCATGAGAATGATTGCGTTGAAGACTCTCCAGAAAAGGATCTTTTAATTTGTGGCATATGAACCCCGCTAAGTTTTCTAATCCATCATAAGCCAATCATTTAATTCTTCGAGATTATCCTCTGAATTGATCGAAGGTGGATTGAATAAAGGTTTCAATTTAAATGCAAGTGACCCGCTCAGAGGAAAATCTGGAGTGTCATTAATTTAAACATTCGAAAAGTCTGAATAGGCTCCCTCATTCTTACCCAAGACATACGATCTCAATCTGTATTTAAATTCTAATGGGCTAGGATGGTCGTGGAATCCTCCTTTTGCGTGTATCACGCCAAAGAAATTCTCTAAAACGTCTTGGTTTAGGCGTCTGGTTAAAATGTAATCAACACCAAAACGACGATTTAGCTCGGCATGCAACATGATTAATGCAGAGTTAGAGACGAGGATACCTAAATTAGTAAAACCGTACATATTATGTATTAATTGCCTTAAAGGATACCTATGTCATATTTAATATTATACCTTTTTGAAATGGCAATTGGCTTCGGCTGCCGATTACCTTCATCTCGGAAATGGTTTTGGACATTTTTGCTAAAATTGGCATTTGAATGTCTGGACTAATCCAAAAGCTCTATTTCTTGCACGTGAGTCACTAATTGGCGTGCTAACATTAAAAATATCGAACCAGTCATTAACCTGTGAATAATAATTATTATAAAAGCGTTAACGTGGTGTTCAGAATCTTACTAATTTAAAGAAGTCAGCGCACTCTACCCAATTCTCCTCCGACAAAATCCCGAGTGTGCCACATTTCGATATAGCACATGACATAGTATGTGAAAAAAGTTTCGCTGCTAACTTAACTTCTTGTCTACGGGGTCCAGAACAATTTAACTTTTCTAGTGTCATTTTATATGTAATTCGTAAATCAGACACTTTCGTAACATTTATGACTTGTTCCATGATTTTTTTCTTGATTACCTTTCCGTCAATTAAAAATCCGTGATCCACAAAATTATTTCGGATTAATTTTAACAGATGTGGAACGTCTGCCATAAGGACAATTTTATCTTTCGTCGCAGGATTCTCAAAATATGGTTTTGATTCTGATATGTTTATGTCACTATGTAATCCCCTATTTGCACCACCCAAATCCGACACCATCGCAACGACATGAAAACCTAAAGTAATTTACATTAATTATTTTATTATTTAATAGGAGTCGTCAAATATTTACCGGAGTCCTCAACAAATTTAATGATTTCCATTAATATAGACGATGTCAATTTGCAGTCGAAAAAAATTGGCTTCTTCCATGCTTTAAACAGATCAGAAATCATGGCAACCTGGACATAATCATAGGGCAGCATCAGGTAATCTTTTGATTGGTCGTAAACGTATTCTTTATTATTATTTTCATTTCATCGAACATAAGGATGCATATACGGTCACGTTCAGACATATCGGCATATTCAGTAATTTTCAAGACGTGTTTGAGGATACCTCTGTCCAACTGTATCTTCCTCAGCCATTCCTTCAGAATTGACACCGCTGGATAAGGATAACCCTTCTTCAAGCTAAGCCTGTATGCTCGAGGACCCACAGAATACATTACAATGGCGCTTGAAACCTCGTTTACTGACCAATTTATTCTTTTTTTTTTTATTGACTTTATTTATCTGACTTTCAGTAAAAAAAAAATTATTCCAGATAACTGATTTTTCAGTTCTTCGATTTCCTTTCTCTGGCTTACCAGCTCGCTTTGTAGATTATCATAATCCAGACTTCTTTCCTGGTCAGATTGAACTCTGAAGATAGACAGTTTGTAATATTAGGCAAAACAATGACGACTTTGAATATTACCCTTTATCAGAAGAGCTACAGGCCTTCACCAAATTATTATCGATAATACCACCACCACTACACCCATCAACAATTTCAGGCGGTTCTGCAACACTATTCATTAACAAATTTAAATAAAAATACACATGCCATGATGCTTTAACAATTTTCGGATTAATAAATGTTTAAAAACTTACATGTCTCTTCCCGCTAGAAGGATCTCATTGATAAGTTGGGCCTTTTGCCTTTTTTCACTAAAAATTTTACGATTGAACCCACTTGTTGACGGCACCAAAGAAGCTCGAGATTGGTATAAATTTTGAGAGGACACGACGTCGTCTTTCAGTCCACGATAACATTTAGGACTGTAGTTTAAGAGCTGATGCTTTAAATTCACTTTATAGTCACTGTCTAGGAAATGTTTAGAACAAGCAGTTGCGGTCTTAACGTTAATTTTGTCTTTTCTTTTTGTTGCATGTATCCACTGTTTGCACAAATCAGAGTTTTTCGGGAATCGATCAAATTTAATGTTTTTATTTAAGGGATTTTTCTTAGACTGGTTGTTGGAATTGCATCCACTTATAGCACACCGCATTTTAAATAATACCACTTCTCAAACAGAACAAATGAACACTAAACACAACATAAAAATAATAAGTTTAGCACTAAATAACCTACTTTGCTATTGAAAACCACGCGTTCGATTCGAATATTACTCAACATGTGGCGTAACTGACAAATTTGCTCCGTCCATCATGCGCACCATCCGATCTTTACATTGTATACATATCTATATCGTGTTCATATAGTACTACTTGTGTTCACTGTTCACAAACAACTACAAAACATTAAATTACTTATTTAATACTGAAGATAGTTATAAATAAATAGTTATAGTGATAAGAATATTTTATTTATACTGTATGCATTTAAGAACAGGTTAAGTAATTAATTCTGTACAAATACTAATACTGCTGTAAATTACAATATATCAAACATTAGATGCTATACAATAATAGTATTTGTGACATGTTTTATTTTCAACTTATTCTTAGTTTATATCAGTTTTCCTACGAATGTAGGGCGATATCACTGCAATAAAATATAATGTCGTTACTTAGAGATTCAATATTCCACATGACAAAAAATGCAATTAATTGCATATAAAAATATAATGCACAGGTCGAGTCTCTTAAATTTTTCATATATATTATTTAAAGTAGTAAATAATTAATAACTATTTTTGAATTAAAAGCCCAATAAAATGAACCAGCAATAGGTGTCTCGTGAGACTCATGTTTATTACATGTGGTAATACTTAAGCCAAATACGCATTGATTGATATCAATGAAATTCTTGGAATCCCATAATACTTTATAAATAAATCTCAAAAATAATCAGATAACCTACATTGAGTATGGATAAGATCTGTTGTACCTTATTTTATATCTTGTAATATATTTAGTTATAACGTTGATTGAAGGAATATATATAATATAATTACAAACATATCTAACGTTTTTTCCTTATTGAAATAAGGATATACAAAATGTTAGTATGATTTTCTTATTGGTTCAATTTTCTGTATACGATAACGATTTACGCGTCCGCCTAAAAGTCATATCATCTGCAGGAAGCCTAGTTATGTAACAAGACTATTTACAATCAGGCAGTATATTTTATACATTTACAGAATGTCATAGCTTTAGTATTAGAAATATTTTTGCCGTTTATTAATATTGCTATATTTTTTATATGATTTGCATATGTTTATATAGGTATAGTCTACACCTTAATTAACTTAATAATTCGTGTATATACATATAAAGATAAGTACATAGTGAATGTTTGTTGCCAAACCTATAGTGTTTACTAATATAATACAAAAAATATTGCCACATTGAAAGCTTGACGGCTTTACATAGTATTCTAAAAATAGGGTAGAAAATGTGGGTCGTAGGTCAGGGCCAAAAGCGTAGGTCAAGTCCAAGCGCGATTGTCCCCCGCTACTCTGACCTTGATTTACATTTATGTATGTATATAAACCTAGTCTAATGCATTGTTTAATCTTACGCTAAATCTTTTGATTCGATTTTATTTATAGTATTTTGTTATCTTATTTGTGAGACCGTAATAATTTTCCATATGGACATCGTAATCATTAAAATACAGTGAATCACGGTCAAAATCGTATATGTATAACAACAATATACTATTGTTTAGGAGAAAGTGTATGAGGAATACGTACAAAAACAGCTAGTGATACATATAAGTTAACTTTATTCTCTCCAATAAAATAAAACAAATAAATTTGAATAGGACAGCAGGTTTTTTTTTACTTTATATTCGTAGTATAAGGATATGTATTGTATTGTGATGTCGAAAATATTCGATCTCGAGATTTTTGCAGATGACCACGTTTTGAAATCTCCTCATACCGATAAATTGCTTTTTGGAAATACATATGAGGTATGATCAGATTAAAACGAATTGATTAATTTTTTCTGTGTTGACAGCACTGTTAGTGAGAGACACGTCACTTACTTGACACAACTGCGACGCTTAGTTTATCTTTGGCGAGCGTTATTTAGTGTGTTCGGTTAATTGTTTGTGTGGCGAAATGTCGGATTAAAGAATGTGTCTGTAATTTTGTGTTAAAAACGGAATTAAGTGCAGCGAAACGTTCAAAATGTTAAAGAAGGCCTTTGGCGATAATACTATGTGACAACCATGAGTTTGTGAATGGTACAGACCCTTTAAGGAATGTCGAAATGACATTGAAGATGACGAGAAATCTGGGAGTCCTCGCACGTCAACCAGTAATAAAAATGTGGAAAAAGTTAAAGCGATTGTACTTGCTAATAGAAGAATTACTATTAGGGAGGTTGCTGAAGAAATAGAAATTTCATATGAGTTATGTGAAGCCATTTTACTTTCTTATACGTAGTATAAGGAAGTATTGTGATGATGAAAATTTTCGACCTCGAGATTTTTGCAGATGTCCACGTTTTGAAGTCCCCTGATACCGAAAAAGTGGTTTTTAAAAAATGTCTGTGTGTGTGTGTGTGTGTGTGTGTGTGTGTCTGTGTGTGTGTGTGTGACCACGATAGCGGTCAAACCGCTGTAGGTATCACTTCCAAATTTTGTATTTACGTGTATAATCTCCCTCTTGAGATCTGATTAGTTTTTCAGTAAAATCGGTAGACCGGAAGTAGCAGTTTACTTCAGCGAAAAAATCGAATTCTGCCAATATTTCGTCAACTACTAAATTTAAACAAATTTATAAAGAATTCATATATACTTAAAATTAAAATTGAGAATAATTTTATTTAAAAAGTTTTTCGAAATTCCTACCGGAAGTAGGTCTTTTACTCTTATCGAAAATAAGTTTTTTGCGAATATTTCGCAAATCATGCTTTTTAGACAAGTACGTTACGGGTATAAAAGTATTTAAAACATCATTTTCAATATCTTTTGTATAAAAAAAATTTCAAAATTCAGACCGGAAGTGCCACTTTTACTCTTATCGAATAGCGATTTTTTGCAAATATGTCGTAAGTTATGCATTCTATATATATTTATCATGAGTACAAAAGTATTTAAAACTGGATTTGCAATATTTTTTGTATATATGAAATTTTAAAATTCGGACCGGAAGTAGCACTTTTACTCTTAGCGAGGAGCACTTTTTTGATAATATCTTGCAAAGTATGCATTCTATAGAGATTTATTAAGAGAATAGAAGTACTTAGAATAGGGTTTTGAATAATTTTTGTAAAAAAATTCTTAAATTTCTATAATTTGAAACGCTTATACGTATAAGAAAGTCGTGTGGTGGCCACACCTCATTTTTTACAAATGTTTTAAACATGAAACTGGTGGCGGCAAAGTTTGTCCCTAAACTGCTGAATTTTCAATAAAAAAAAGCATCATGTAACCGTCGCTAATCAAATGCTTAGTGTCACACGCCTTATAAAGAGTGACGAAACGTGGGTATACGGCTATGATGTCGAAACAAAAGCTCAATCGTCTCAGTGAAAGTTTTCTTAGGAGCCTAGACCTAAGAAAGCACGTCAAATCCGGTCAAATGTAAAAGTCCTTTTAACAGTCTTTTTCGACTACGGTGGAATAGTTCATCATGAATTTTTACTGACCGGCCGTACAGTAAACAAGGACTTACAAGTGTTGCGCAATTTGCGTTAGTCAATCCAAAAGAATCGAACTTTGGAGAGACAATTCGTGGATTTTGCATCACGACAATGCACCGGCACATACCGCTTTGCTTATCCAACAGTTTTTGGCAAAACACAACACTGTTGTGTTGCCGTATCCACCCTATTTTCCACATGGCCCCCTGTGACCTTTTCCTATTCCCTAAATTAAAAAGGACGCTTAGAGGGCAACGTTTTTCAACAATAGATGAGATAAAGACAAAATCGTAAATCGATCTCAAAGCGAGACCTAAAGATGCGTTCCACCAATGCTTCTCAAAACTACGTTGACAAAAATATCACAGGGAGAGTACTTTGAATGGGATGGTATAAACATTGTAGATTAAATAAATACTTTCTAAGAAAATTAAAAATTATCGTTTCAATTTGATCAGACCTCGTATATGTCTGCGTGATTTACTAGTATAATCTTTCTCTTGTGATCTGATTAGATTTTTAGTGAAATCTGTTTACTGGAAGTGGTAGTTTTGATTTATCTCTCAAATAACGCGTTATGTAATAATTATCATATACTGATTTATTATATAGGCTGTTCCTAAATATCATGTACATAAGGAAGGGGGTAACTATTTGGTTTATTTTGTGCCTAAAATTTCATATAAATATAGGTCTGCAAACGCTTCGTTACCAATATGCAGGGTGTTGAAATTTCAAGAATTTTTCACTTTTTACTGTATAGCTCCTGCAGTTTTTGAGATATTTTGTTCAAATTTGGAAGGTAGGTTACGCTATAAGGTCTGCATCATTAGCCATGCCAAATGATTATGTAAATCTACAGGGTAATAATTTTTTCGGGGTCATGCCCTCTTTTCTCACCCTGAACTTTTTTGCGATGCGCCACTGCTAGATTCTAATATACGCAATAAATTTGCTGTCTTGTTTAGAAACTTTTTGATCTCTTATATTTTTTTCTTATCTCTGACCGTTATCGAGAAAAAAAATAGAAAACAATTTTCTGTAATTCGCCAGAGAAAATTAAATTTTTTAAAATGGTCTAGCAGGCTCTGGCTTTATTCAGATAATCACTTGAGTTTATTCATTTGACAATTGACATTAGAAATCGTAAAAAAACTGCAGGAGCTATACAGTAAAAAGTGAAAAATTCTTGAAATTTCAACACCCTGCATATTGGTAACGAAGCGTTTGCAGACCTATGTTTATATGAAATTTTAGGCACAAAATAAACCAAATAGTTACCCCCTTCCTTACGTACATGATATTGGTTTGATACACATTTTATTTGTATGTACTAACTTCAAGAAAATAATCAAAAAATCATTTGTTCTTAAATAAACTTGAAAATACACTTCAAGCATTAACTTTACAATATTTAATTTAAAATCTTGTTAGGACTTAATAAAACCCGAACTTTGTTGTACAATATCCTCAAATATTACATTAAACTGATATACATACATGCATATTTATTTAAAAGATATTGAATACTTCCAAATAACTCCGGTTAAAAATGTAATATTCTCTAAAGTAATTTTTCCTTCGTAGTTTTGTACATATTTGATGCACCTTCTTCCACTTTGGCACTATTACAATTTGCCAAATTTGTTACTCACAGTGGCACACTCTGCTACTGCCTATACCAAATATATTATATTTCTATGCACACATTTCAAGATACAACAAAATTTGCTTCAAGTAATTGTATTTTTAAAGCAGCTCTGTCATAGTCAATGTTATTATTGGTGAGCCATGTCTGAATTTCGTTTTTAGTGGCAGATGATGTTGGACTTTTATTTTTAATAGTACTGTGGTAACGGGTATTATCCAAAACAATTATGGACGGCTCTTTTAAACGTATAAGAAGTTGGTGTTCAAACCAGTATAAAAAGTTATCTCTGTTCATATCACCGTGATAATCTAAATACTGACTATTTGTCAGAAATATTAATTCTGCTCCAGGAATAAATCCATTAGAACTACCTGCATGTAATACAATATATCTAAAACAAGGTAATATAATAGATATACATAAGATAAGAATATTGTATTCTTAGAAATATAATGTAGGTACCTTTTTCCACCTACGTTTGATGCTTTTGTGGTTTCTATAGATTCATTTTGCCAAGATTTACGAATTGTTCCATCTTGGAAAACCCAAGTTTCATCAAGGAACACAAACTGGCGAACATTTTCATGTTTCATACGAACATATTGTTGCAAGAATCTAACACGTTTTAATACAATTTGTGGTAGTTCCATTACAGCTCGTTTAGAATCACCCTTCTTGTAATTAAAACCAATATTGTGTAATACTGTCCGTAAAGATGATTTGCCACCAGAAAAGAGTTCCTTTTCTTTAGAGTAATATTCAGTGATATGTTGTTCTGTGAAAAACTCAAATATTAATTTTATAAACGTAAATTCTTACGAACTTACTTTTTCTATACATGTCATATACTGTATTTCTTATTGCACACTGAGTAAAGTCATCAACATTTACAATAGGCTTACTTCTAGGCCGTTTTCGCTTTGGACTAGATGGTCCAACCCCCTGTTTTGATGTAGATGATATTTTATTTATAGTTGCAATGTGAATATTAAAAGCACTTGCTACTCTCTAAATGAAAAATATTATTATTAAAACGTTTATTGTATAAACTATAAATAACAGAAAATATTACCTCTCGAACTGCTGTTAGGGGGAGCAATGGCGCATTATTATCGCGTTCCTTTTGAAAATACCCGATTAAGGAGAGAATTGTTTCTTTCGCTTGTTTACCTAACGGTTTAAGCATGATTTAGTTGTGAAAACAACTGATTGTTAAAAATAAAATCGGCGTATAAATATAGTAAAAATGGAAGAAATATGTATGATAATGAAGTGACTGAAAAGTGTAAACAACTATATAAACAACTATGACAGTATGACATTTGACAGAATAAAATGTTACCATCTTATATGTTGCACCGGCGTACAGTTCTGGTAACATAAAACGTTACCCGAAGCTATAGTAGAATTACCGAACAGATGCAGTAGCAACATTGCATTTTTGTAATAGCTTAAACGGGCAAATACGCTGTTGCTACTGCATCTGTTCGGTAATTCTACTAGAATAATATTAGGATTAGTAGGTACTTTAATGTTACTTGGCCCGAAGTTATTGTTTATGACGTGTATCGTCTGTTTGGGTAATCGACCCATACTTCCGATCTACTGATTTTACTGAAAAACTAATCAGATCTCAAGAGGAAGATTATACTCGTAAATACAAAATTTGAAATTGGTATATGTAACCGTTTGATCGCTATAGTGGTCACACAGACACACACACAGACATTTTTTCTTTCGGTATCAGAGAACTTGAAAACTGCAAAAATTTCGAGTTTGAAAATTTTCGTCATCACAATACTTCCTTATACTACGTTATAAGAAAGTAAAAGCAATGAAAACGCAGCAAAAGAAGCCATTGGCACCAGACGCGTTAACGCTAACAAGAGACCAACCAAGCCGTTTGTACCGGAGGTTAAAGAGATAACTGAATAAAAGCGGAAGGTGTACCTACAATATAAAAGTAATCCTTCACAAGAGAACTATAGAATATATGTCGAAACAAGGAATAAAGTGAATGCAGAAATAAAAGATTAAAAGAGACTACTGGACAAGAGTCATCGCGGATTATTTTCTCTTTTCAAACTTAAAATAAATGGCACGACAAAAGTGTTTCTTCCGATTCAAATTTTGAAATGTCTAATACAAAAAATATTCCAAATCTAGTTCTTAAGACTTTGTACTTTTGATGAGTCTATATAGAATGCATAATTTACGAGATACTTCCAAGCAATCGCTATTCAATATTTGTTATTCGTTGAAACTTCTTGAATACACAACCAACATAAGTCATTTCTGTTTGTTTATTACTTATATATTTGAGGTTAAAACTGTTAAAAATTGCAAATAATTTTCTGAAACTCTAATTCACTGACATTTAAATGAAAATATTTGATTGTTTCAGATTCTGTCGCATCATGGGCTGAATACCATATTTTGGATCGCTGAGCCGAAATCTCATTAACATCAGGTAAATACACACACATATACAGTTGTCCAGATTTCGATGCTCCTCACCATTGGTATATCGGTTATTAGAAGATATAGAGGAACGGTTAAATGGGGAATGGTTTGCAGAATTCAATGCTTGCAGCAAATCTCATTTCAAATTCATTCGGGCTTTTCAATAATGTACAACATGCCTAATAAATCTTTATTTACACGAGAGATATGAACATTTGAATAAAATTTCAGTCTAATACGAAATCAGTTGGCTATGAAATTAAATGGTAGTTTAAAACAGACGATAAATAAGCTCTGTCCATTATTGACATGTAAATGTGCAGTGAAATTTCATAGCCAACTAATTCCGTATTAGACTGAAATTTTATTCAAATGTTCATATCTCTCGTGTAAATAAAGATTTATTAGGCACGTTGTACATTATTGAAAAGCTATTTTTAAGGACTATCTATCTAATTAAAAATCCAATATGGTCGCCATAAGAAAAACAAAAGATAGCGCTAAAAACTGGGAAAAAAGTGAAAATCGGGGGTTAGTGTTAACACCAAAAAAATTGTCTTAAAAAAGTGTCTGAATAATGTTAGAGTTTAAAAGCGATCGCATTAGGCGTTATCGAGTTATTGACGAGAATTGAAATCGGCAAATATTGGTTTTTTTCTTCTTCTAATAACCGATATACCAATGGTGCGAAATCTGGACACACTGTATAATGGCATTTGTATAACAATTTATTAAAAGCAAGCTTAAGTGGTGAAATCAAAGAATAATTTTCTTCTAAATAAATGCACATTTAATGAATATAAAGTAGTAATTTAATTTTTATTTTTTGTCCAATTCGCTTGTAAATGGGGGAAATGGGAAGAAATAAAGAAAACGACAGGTTCGGAAATTTTTAATGCAATATATACACTATTAGGAGAAAATTTATATTAAGTTTCTATGATTACTTACATGATACAAAGAAAATGTGTTCATTCATTCATCAATAGATGAATTTACATATGAAAAATAAAGTATAAGAAAGCATTGATTTACAAAAAGAGCATATTAAATAAAACAGCATCAAATACCACTCTCACGGATTTAATTCACAATGGTATAGAGGTAGCGCAATACCGTTCGTTCTATTTAATGCTTCAATTATTTCATCTACAGCATATTTCGCAAGGCTGGTCACATTTTCTTTAACTAATGCTAACAATTCTGCCTTCACTATGTCATCTTCATATGGTATGTTTTGATTTACAAGCCATTGTTGAATTTCAGCTTTACGGTTGTTTGCTGTAGGTGGTTTATTTATTTTGCGACTGTGATATGGTGCGTTATCCAAAACAATCACTGCGTTTTCTCTCAAATTGGGCAGAATATGATGAAGCCACTCTTCAAATCTCTCCGCATTCATGTCTTCCTGGTAATCACCTGTCTTTTTATATCCAAAAAGTAGCAAGGCATCCTTTCAAATCCCTCGTCAGAACCGGTGTGTAATATAATTAATTAACCTTTTTCCTTTTCCGGGAGGATTTTTAAGGCCCGGGGACAAACCATCTATAAATGCTTGTCTCGCAGTTAGCACTGATGCGTCTGCCCACGCTTTCATTACTGTGTGCCCCGCATTCACCCATGTTTCGTCTAAGTATTATATCGGTGTTCCATCTTCACGATATTTTCTTATTTTATGTAAGTATTGTCTCCTCAATGTAACAATATAATTTTTTTTCTTTTAGAATACTATTATGATTCCTACTTTGATAACTACAAATGCAAAACTATTTATAAAAAGAAACAAAACATTTTCATTATACTTTACCGAAAGTTCAGCTCTCTTATTAATTTTCTGAATTGAAATTTTAAAGCTTGGTAAATCGTCTCTTCCATTTATCACACCATATGAATTTTCTGTACAGTTGGAGGTTCGTTTAAAAAAAAAAAGGAATGAATAATTCCTCGAATACTATGTCGCATTACATCATCAACGTTGTCCAGTATGGCCTTTTTCCTTTGGTATTTCTTTGGTAATTGAAATTTATGCTCAGCACAGTATTCTTGCAAAATCTAGTAAACACTACGTTCTGATATTCCTGAATATAAATCACCAAAATGAGACTTTATTATTCAAAAAACAACATTAATATTTAGCTGCTGCTGTTGCTGTAGTTGCAATGTTATCTACTTTCGAAGTACCTGGCTGTTCTTGTAAGGTTTTGTATATATTCATAAACCTCTCCTTCACTATAAAATGATTGGAGAGCCTCTTCTTAGGACGTGAATCCTCCATAATGTTACGCAAAGGGGCAGACTGATACCACAGGTGATTAAACGCAGGACTGAGTTTATAGCCTATAAAGTAGATATTTCAAAATCATCTTCTGATGTTATATTTCATGCGCTTACTTACGTTTGTTACAAAAACAATGTACATACAGTAGTATTAAGAAATACTTTTTGTTAGATATTGAGCAAAGAAACTGAGAAAGATCAAAATAATAATAATGCAAAATTGAAACTGTCAAAACGCAACACTAAATTTATTCTATTGTGGGCGTCCTTGCAAACGAACCAATAGTAAGCGTTATTTTACGTATGACGTTCAAGTGACGCATTTCTCGTGCGCGGTTGCTACTGCATCTGTTGGGTAATTCTACTATAGCATGAACGTTATCACTCAGACAATAAATTATTATGAATAAACACAAATATTTCAAATATATTGGCTTATAGTATAATAATATGGCCGATGTAGTTTCTTTTACAAAGCAATTTAATCTGTGGCGGCTGCTGCCGTGACAAATTTCCCCGTGACAAATTTCTTTTAACAGCTAAATTAATTATAAATACCTAATTTGTATGTAATTTTTATGATTTGTTTGATAACAAATAATATGTTTTCGGAAGTAACAGTCCGTCTTTTCAGCGCGTTTAAAAAAATCGCAGTGTGACGTAGGCTCTAGGGCACCTCGCGCGACTGCCCCGTCTGTATTAGAAATCGAGCGATGAAACTGGCGCGGGTAGCGCGCGTATATACAGGGTGAGTCATTAGTAGCCGCTTCTTCGATTGCTCTTTTGTGTTTTAAATAAAAGAAAAAACAATTAGTGGAAGATGCATGGTAGCTTGTGGCGCATATTGTAAAATTACTTTAAGCTCTGATACACTTCCGGTTTCACCGGAAATGCTCGGAACTTAATTTTTTTAAACGACTCACCCTATATATTTTTGGATTTTCTTATACTGCTTTAAATTGTGTTTCTTCAACTGTTTTTCCTTTTTCAAAATTGAGCCAATAGTTTTGGAGTTATTAATTTTTTTTAAAAATATTTGACCGAAACACGTGTTAAGAAAAAAATCATTTTCACATTGTTTTTAAAAGTAAAAACATTAACTTTGGTGGTGCTTGTAGCCAAGAAAATTCTGCTTCATTTGGTTGAAGTTGCACTCGGCAATACCTCAAAAAACTTGTTTTTTCATAGTCTACTTCCTGAAATTTTCACATACCAAAAACTTATTTTTTTTAAATGGAAAACCCAGTATTTTATTGAGGTATTTTGTTCCTTTTTTTATTCTCTTTCTTTTTTGTTAACAATGTCCTATACCTATCTTTTGTAATTTCTGAGATAATCACTGTATGAGCAATTAGCGGTCAATTAAAGAACTACGAGCGCTGTTGTTCTATGCACCAAAATATTCGTTCAACCAATGGAAAGCAGGAATGACGCCCGACTTCCTTAGTCAACTGTCAAACAAAGTAAGTGTTAGATCCAACTATCCCAAAAGTAATAATTTTACATAATGAAGAGCATAACATTTCAATATTTTAATTCCGGCAATGTTCAGTTGCAGTATTTCATTTTTGACACTGTTGGTTAACATCGAAATAAAATAAAGGGTATGTTCTTCAAGCAGGTTTAAAAATCCGTCCGTATATAGCAAAGATGCTCTCCTCCATTAACATTTTCATCAAAGAAATAAGGTCCAGTTATGTAACTTCCCACAATTCCTCCCCACAGTTTTAATGGCCAACGATTTTGAAAGTTTACTGGTGTGATAAAGTGGGGGGTTTTATGTGTTATAATAACGGAAATTATGACAATGAACGTATTTCCATTGACTTCCCAGTGACTTCGTTGGTAAACAACAAAAAATTGAAAAAGCCAGGACAATTTATCTGCTGCCAATTGACAAAAATGTAAGCGATTCTGAAAATGTATTTCATCTAACCCTGTGTATGAATATGCTACGGGTGAATTTCATATTTCCTAATTATTCTGGATTCTCAAATTTGACTTACATCTAACTGACGACTAATTTTCGTTGTACTAGTATGGGGGTGCTCGACTACACTCGCAAGTACGATAAACGTCTTATCCGCACCAGTTATTGCCTTTTACGCTCTTTCTTTCATATTGAATACTCTCTGTTTACTCAAACCGTCCACTTTATACTTTCGAAGGTGTCTGGCTTCAGTTGACCTCCACCAAGGATCGCTGTGCAGAAAGTTTGGATGCTAGCAAAGAGTTTCTTTCAGATTCACCCAAAACGTCAATCCTATCTATTAACTCTTCATAAGAATAATTCATTTGGATGATAACTAATAGCGATGCTTTTATAAGTTTGACATAAATGTATACCGTATTTCTTTAACAGTTGACTCAGGCAGTCAGCCGCATTCCAGCCTTTATTGGACGAATATTTGGGTGCATAGAACAGCACCCGTAGTTCTTTAATTGACCGCTAATTGCTCCTATTGTGATTATCTCAAAAATTACAAAAGATAGGTATAGGACATTGTTAACAAAAATGAAAGAGAATTAAAAAAGGAAGAAAATGCCTCAATAAAGTACTGGGTGTTCTATTTAAGAAGAATAAGTTTTTGTTATGTGAAAATTTCAGGAAGTAGGCTTTGAAAAAACAAAGTTGTTTGAGGTATTATCGAGTGCAACTTTACTTAATGATGCAGAATTTTCTTTGCTACAAGCACCACCAAAGTTAATGTTTTTACTTCTAAAAACAATGTGAAAATGATTTTTTGCTGAACACGTGTTTTGGTCAAATATTTTCAAAAAAAAATTAATAACTCAAAAACTATTGGCTCAATTTTGAAAAAGAAATAACAGTTGAACAGAGAATTTAAAGCAGTACAAGAAAATCCAAAAATATATAGGGTGAGTCATTTAAAAAAATTAAGTTTCGTGCATTTCCGGTGAAACCGGAAGTACGTCAGAGCTTAAGGAATTTTTACAATATGCGCCACAAGCAACCATGCATCTTCCACTAATTGTTTTTTCTTTTATTTAAAACACAAAAGAGCAATCGAAGAAGCGGCTATTAATGACTCACCCTGTATGTAGGCGGCGGGGCACTACTCTATGGTGCCAGGGCCGGGTGGCGGTCCAGTATGTAATATGCAGCTGTGAATGTATGTTGTAATTTCTATCGGTGCCAATGCAACTATGAATTGCGTTAGTAACATTAAGATAGAATTAAAAAATCTAGGTCTCCCCAGACCAGATTTATTGATTAAACTAGATCACAATTTGAAAACTAATAAAACCGCGACGAGAAAATTCAACAGAAGCTGCTCTTACAGTTTATCAGACTGGTTGTGTGGGTGAAATGTGCAAAATGCTTTTTTCTATTCCGGTGCTATAAAGTTCACTTTACGACACCCGTTTTGGTTGCATAAAGTATTACTTTATCGCACGCTAATTTTATTTTTTTGAAGTTGGTCACAAAAAGAAAATGGAACCAAATCATATTTAAATGTCAAAATATAAGCCTTTAAAGTAACAAAAATGTGCAATAAAATTGTACAAAGAATAAAAAGCACACGTGCTAACATTTCACTTACTAATTAGCAATATAAATTGTTAAGCAGAGTTGGATGATAAGTTTTCGGATGCTATTATTGACATTTACTTACTATGTTGAATAGTACAACTGTTATAAAAGTTTGTTTTGATAAATATGTAGAGAGTTTGTGGACGAAAGATTTTGTAAATTGCCTTCTGCTATTATGCGAATCTCTGGGGGCGTACAGTTATTTATTTCGTCCCTTTTGTTGATAATTTGAAATAATTTATTGTATAAATCAGTCTGAATTTTAAACACAATTTCATAAAGCACCACCGATATTCAAATATTTAAAACGTTCTACTTAAAAATCAGAGTAACCAACTTCAAAAAAGCAAAATTTCTAAAATATTCGAACAAAACATGTCTCTTATTTTAAGCTTTTTTGAACTTTTAATAACCGAAATAGAAAAAATAGTATAAAATACACGTTTCATAAGACATTTTGCGCACTTGTTCTTTAGAAAACTCGCCTAGCGGCTCGTTTTCTAAACTTGAACGCGTGCGCAAAAATCGTGTCTTATGAAACTTGTATTTTAATATACTATTTTCTATTTCGGTGCTATAAAGTTCACTTTACGACATCCGTTTTGGATGCAAAAGTATTTCTTTATCGCACGCTAATTTTGTTGTTTTGACGTTAGTAACAAAAAAAAATGGAACCAAATTATATTTAAATGTCAAAACGTAAGACTTTAATGTAACAAACATGTGCAATGACTTTAATGTAACAAACATGTGCAATAGAAGTTGTACAAAGAATAAAGCACACATGCTAACATTTTATTTACTAATTAACAATATAAATTGTTAAGCAGAGTTGGATATGTTTTCGGATGCTACTATTGTAATTTACTTCCGAGGTTGAATAGTACAACTGTTATAAAAGTTTGTTTTTGATAATATGTCGAGATCGTGTTGGCGAAAGATTTTGTAAATTGTCTTCTGCTATTTTGCCAATCTCTGGGGGCGTGCAATTATTTATTTCGTTATTTTTGTTGATAATTTGAAATAAAGTATTGCATAAATCAGTCTGAATTTTAATGATATTTACATATAACACCGCCTAATTCAAATATTTAAAATGTTCACGAAGTTGGCCGAAGACAAGGCAAGGCCTTCACCGATATTCCGAAGACGTCCGAACACAAACGAATTTCGCCGAAAACAAGGCAAGGTCTTCACCGATATTCCGAAGACGTCCGATCACAAACGAAGTTGGCCTAAGACAAGGCAAGGCTTTCACCGATATTCCGAACACATACGAAGTGTGCCGAAGCCAAGGCAAGGCCTTCACCGACATTCCGAAGACGTCCGAACCCATACGAAGTTGGCCGAAGACAAGGCAAGGCCTTCATCGACATTCCAAAGACGTCCGAACACAAACGAAGTTTACCGAAGCCAGGGCAAAGCCTTCATTGACATTCCGAAGACGTCCGACCCATACGAAGTTGGCCGAAGTCAAAGCAAGGCCACTACTGACATTCCGAAGACGCCCGAGCACAAACGAAGTTGGCCGAAGACAAGGCAAGGCCTTCACCGATATTCCGAAGACGTCCGAACACAAACGAAGTTGGCCGAAAACAAGGCAAAGTCTTCACCGATATTCCGAAGACGTCCGAACACAAACGAAGTTGGCTGAAGACAAGGCAAGGCCTTCACCGATATTCCGAAAACGTCCGAACCCATATGAAGTTGGCCGAAGTCAAAGCAAGGCCACCACTGATATTCCGAAGACGTCTGAACACGTACGAAGTTACAGTTTCCATAGACTTTATCATAAATACATAAACACCGCATATATTCAAATATTTAAAATGTTCGAACGAAACAGGTCTCCCATTTTAAGCTTTTTTGAACTTTTAATAACCAAAATAGAAAAAATCAAGTGAACGGTGTTTTTCTACTTTGAAGAGAATAAAAACATTTTCTAGAAATACTATGCGGGAAAGCAGACTATGTGCCTTAGCAATGTGTTCCATTGAAAGACAATTACTGACATCAACACTAAACTTCAATGAATGAGTTATTAATCATTTTGCTGATCGTAAGGAACGGCGTATGGATTTTATTTTCAAACAAGTTAATTAAATAGCATATTGAGTTTATTTTTTGTCTGTACTTAATTTTTGATATTAAACTCTCAGACCCCGGGTGCCCTCCCGTCCCAAAAAATCACGCCGCCACTGAATTTAATACATAACGTAATACAATCTTTTTCTTTTAATTGTATTTAACATTTAATTATATATAATTTTAAAAGCAAGGCATTCAAAATATGTGTTTCATTCGTTACTATACCGTAGTCGTCAAATTTTAATTTCGGTTTGTACTTCTATCCCATGCAGAAGATGACCTTATAATATGCAGCGATGCCTGCTTGCTAACAGTGGTGGGAGAGCAACGCAGTGTCGCCGGGAGACCCTCACACCTTACATTTCATAGGAAACTTTGTCGAGTGTACTGTCTTGGCAGCCTCGCTTATGTTTATATTTAGTTTATTTCGTCGCGCTTTTTTCCTCTTTCTACTTTCGTATCAGAAATTAAAATATGTCGACTACGCTATATATGACATGTATATATTCGTGCAGATTGTAGAATAAAGTATTTAAAAATTTGAGAAAATATAAACCACACTCCTATTAAGTACAGTGACTTATTCATGCTATAATTAAGATTTACGACGCATGTTTTTTGCTTGTCCCGTTCTTAACTCGAACATTAGAATGTTACTATCGTAGAACTTGGGGATCTATTTTCAATTTACACCGGCCATTTCAAAAGAAAGCAATTGTACAATCAAATGTAGGTGACGAAAATTACTTACTGTCTGCAATGTACCTAATTGCCTACATTTTGCTGTATTTCAAATAGCAACGTTTGCGCTCTAGATATGCATAGAATTATGTATGTATCTATTTGTAAAATCTATGTACATACTATTTTATGCCTATGCTTATTGGAGATTTGCTATTAAGTAAATGAAATATTATTGTTACGTAAATAATACATGCAACAATTTTTACGTATCTTAATATTAAAAATGAGGTGTGGTCACCACACGGCTTTAATTGGAAGAACTCTCTTAGGTATAGTGAGTTTATAAATATATTGTGTATAGCAACGTTTTTTTAAATGTAAAAGTACCTACACAGATTTTATGGAAGATAAAGTTCCTTAAATTAGGAAAAAAGTGTATTTAATTGTATTGGCTTTATTTAAAGTAGGAGACGTCTTTTTATCATAGGTTGACGTTAGCAATTCTTACAAATACGTAATTAGGATTTTTTTATTCAAAAGAAATGTATGTCTTTTATTTGTAAGAACTCTTTACATTATTTGTTAAATGGATTGATTGATAGTTGTATGTGTTAATGTGATAAGTCATTCAGTAGCTTGCTATTTTTTAACAATATTTATTTTACTCAAGGTAAATAGACCAATATCCTTGCAAAAATATTTACATATGAATGGATACTAAAGCAGCTGTGTTACATTTTTAGTAATATGCATGTTCTAATTAATTCATATTTATTTAAAAGAGATGTGAAAGCAATGAATCCTGTCCCATACAAAGACATAACCTATACATAATTTGAAAACGCTATAAATCTTACCTCGTAAGACCGAATTTAGTTTACGGTGATTTGAGGAGGTCATCGCCATTGTAATAAAATAGGAACAATGGCGCATGTATTGTTATGCATGGGCGGCTGAGATTTACGTACTAATTCGAACACAATTCTTTAATATGTGGCATATCTAATAATAAACAATTTTCATGAATCTATTTGACAGATTAGACAGTTTAAAATAGTAAAATTTGTCATTCTGATGAGAACGGATACAATTTTGTCGCTTGTGTTCAAAAGAGAGATTCCTTTGCCAAGGTAAGAGTTCTTTCGTAGCTCTTAATATCCCGAATCAGTCGCTACTTCTTTGTAATGTAGTATGTATCTAATCATGTCCATTTATACAAGCTCGGAACTCCTGTGTCATTTATAAGTACCTACCTATAGCTATTGAAATATTTTACGTGATTCTGAGTTGTATATTATCTTGTAAAATTGATTAATACAAAAAGTTATTATTCAAGCCTTTAGATGATTTAAAAACTTATCCGCGTAGATTATTGATGTAATTATCTGTTTATATATGAGCAAATTTGATAGAATATGGTAGTTGATGGAGAGAAATTTGTGATATAGGCTTTCAGTTGTAAACATTAGACTAAAAACTGATTTACTACTTTTGCTTTTCTTTGATATTTGATGCACTTTTTAAATTAATAGTTTTAACAATGCATTCTTTATTACGGAACAATGACGAGTGCATCCAAGTGAAAAAATGACTACTTAATTAGTTCTAATGCCACTTTAGACGCGCTTGCATAACTAAGAACTAACATTTGACCTCATGCGTATACGATATTAGGTTTGTTCGAACCTGCAGTTCTGAACGGTTCTAGAACTAGTGCGCATGTCATTTAAGAAAAAGACTGTTCGGACCTTTCAGTTCTGGAACTGCAAATTCTGAGAACTGGTAGTTCAGTGTTCGGTCTTTCAAAACTAGTAAATCTAGTAATTCAAGAACGGTTCTAACAGTTCTCGATGATGGGCTAGTATTTGAAATTCTGATAAATCCGGAGCATGCGTAATTGCCATTCGTATCAGCTTTCGCATTTTTCTGGTTATGTTTATCGTATTTATGTTGAACTTCAGAGTTTGGAGTTGTTGTAGGTTAGTTTTTAAGTTGTCGTTCAAGTACCTATTTGTTTTTTATTTTAGTTTGTGATATTATTAGAGTATTGGTGTGATTCGGTTCATCAAACCTATTTTTAATTCTTTTAACAGTTTTTATTCACACCCATTATATCAGTTTTGTAATAGCCAACGTAAACAGCTGTAAGTATGTGACCAAACATTAGTTTCTTCAAATGGTGGTTTGTTGTTTTAGAAATTATTTCATTGACTACCATGTTCTTGAGTCTAGCAAGTGATTCTTCCTCTAAGAATAAAGTGAATGTAATGGTACAATTATAGGAACTTGCGAACATGTGAAAAGTTAATTTATAATTACCATATATTTGTAGAGAAACTGACATATTTGTTAAACTTAGACAAAATAGTATTTAATACTATATAAACTAAACTTATAATTTTTGGTTTGATGTCCCCCCCCCCTCCCCCGAGATTTAAGAAAATAAAGGGAATTTTATTATATATATGTGTTTGTACCAGCCTGTTACGTCATGAAAATTATAATAAATTGCAAGTTAATGTGACTCCCAGACTTGTGACACAAAAGGTATCGCAATTCAAATTACTAAAAAGGCGTCAATTCTCCAAAATGGATTGAAAGAGTGTACTACTTCACAGATTAAAAAAAAGAAGAGGAGTTGGCTTTGAACATTGAAAATGTATTGTAATATATTTGTTTAAATTCATAATGGTTGTTGATTTTATAGTTATGTAATACATATTTATTAATGTGTGTGTGCATTTGATGCACGTGCCAATTATTAATAACAGCTTGTATTAAAAATCCTTGTTTTATTTACCCAGTTTATCAGAAATATCCATTACAAAATTTTGAAAAATGTACTTCTGAACAACTTCTTCATATTACTTTTTAAATCCTGTCGCAATTTTGAGATGTAACATTTAAATGTTCATTACGATTGACATTTGTCCACCAGTTTGGTGTGTTTTTAAAAAAATGCAGGAATATCCATAACAAAATTTAGAAAAATGTATTTCTTCTAAACAACTTTTTCACTACTTTTTAAATCCTGTCGCAATTTTGGTGGTTCGATGCAAATGCAGTTACATTTAAATGTTCATTACGATTGATATTTGTCCACCAGTTTGGTGTTTTGTAATATATAAATATATTGCTTATATAAAAAATGCAGAATTATACATTACAAAATTTAGAAAAACGTATTTCATATAAACAACTTTTTTATTACTCTTTAAATCCTGTCGCAATTTTGGTAGTTAGATGCATTAGCTATTAAACGTTCATTACGATTGATATTTCTTCCAATAAGTTTGGTGTTTTTTAATATTACTATTACTAATGTTGGTTGTACAAGTTTCCCTAAAATTCCAATTTTAAAACTGTTCGAACCTTCAGGATTTCGAACCGTTCTAGAACCAGGATTTGGCTGGACATGCGCATTATTATCAGAACTACTAATTCTAGAACGGTTCCGGAACTGTTCAGAACTGGAGGTTCGAACAAACCTATTATCACTATTATTACCTTCTTAATGGTCAGCCATGAAGGTTTCCATTACCATTTGGTTCTATATTTTTGACCTAATAATTTTTCAGAATAATGATTTCCTCAATTAGTTTCTTATTGTTTAAAATAATATATTGATATAAGTACATCTTGGCGAATGTATATAATTTAAGTACTTTGAATTTGTTACTACATACTATTCAAAGACTGTTGACATTGACGAAGGTAAAGCTTGTCGTTAAGCAAGAAAGACATGCGTAAGAATTAAGGATTTTGTTTTTTATTATATCGAAATATTTAAAACTGGAATAAAAACTTACGTTTTACTACTTAACTGCATACATGCATTACAAATGTCACGTATCAAATTTATTACATTCTGCTAACAGTGTGAATTGGTGCTACTATTACGTTAGCATTAAGTATTAGTGGTGTTGCAAATGTAACTATCCGTTACTAAAGTATTCGTTACTCGATAAGATCCGAAGTAACGAATACTGGTTTCAAATAATCGTTACAGTTACTCTCATAATACGAGAGCTGTCCAGAAAGTAACAGACGTTTTGAAATAAAAAATAAACGAAGTGAAAAAGCTTTATTATATACATTTTGAAGGTAAACTCTTGGGCTATTTTTCTACATAATCACTATTTAAATTAAGGCATTTATCATAACGTGGTACAGGGTTTTCAATACCATCTGTATAGAAATCTGCGGCCTGCGAGTTCAACGCGCGTCTTAATTTTTTTAGTGTTTCGTAATACCACTCTAAGTTGATTGTTTGGCCACGCTCGAGAAAATCAACGAGAATCACTCCCTGAGCGTTCTAAAACACAGTAGCCATGATTTTTCTTGCTGAAAGCGTTTGCAAGCACTTCCTCGGTTTCTTGGGTGAATGCGTGTGTCCCCATTCCACCGACTGCCGTTTTGTTTCACAGTTGACGTGCTTTACCCAAATCTCGTCGCCAGTTACGATACGATCGATAACATGGTTTCCACTTTTGTCGTAGTCTTTCAGAAATGTTAGTGCTGCTGCAAGTCTCTGTTTTTTGTGGTCTTCCGTTAGGATATTCGGAACCCACTTGGCACAAAATTTGTGGTAACCAAGTTTATCAACCACAATTTCATGAACCAAACTTCGTGAAATTTGAGGGAAATGTTTTGAGAGTTCCGTAATCGTGAAACGACGATTTCCACGGATTTTTTCGTTGATTTTCGCCACCAATTCATCTGTCACAAGACTAGGCCTGTCACTGCAAGACTCATCCTGAACACTGGTTCGGCCATTTCTAAAATCAATACACCACTGCCTCACTCAACTTTCACTCATTATTCTTTGGCCATACACATCACAAATCTGGCGATAAATTTCAATTGGTTTGTGATTTTTTGCTAACAAGAATCTTATTACAGCTCGCACTTCAGAACTGGCGGGATTTTCAATAGCAACGCTCATTTTAACACTCCGTTGTATACAAAGTACGATAGGCACGAACCGCAAATTACCACGGCTGGTTGCGTACTGAGCGTAGGAACACTCTGACGCCAAAATGGCGGCGTTAGTCCCGCCCTCTGCCGCGCCAGGCCAAAACGTCTGTTACTTTCTGGATTAGCCTCGTATATAACTTTTAGAATACATTCTTGTCTGAAATATTTTATTAAAAAATATAATTTAGAGTAAATAACTTTGTACAAAGTATTTGAATTTTGAACGAGTACTAGGTAACGAATCAAAAGTAACGGATAGTTACAAGTACTGAAAAGTAACCGAATCCAACATCACTATTAACTATATACAGCTGACAGGGATATATCCAAACATGAGCAAGCAACTATATTTAGAGATCTACTTACAAAAGAAATAACAGAATTGAAGGTATTTATACAAAATAGTATTCAAACGCATATTAAAAGTTCATTATTTGATGTCATTGTCAAAGAAGTACAAAACAAACAGAATGTAAACATACAAAATTCAACATCGAACATACAACAGCCATCTGATGCCGAAGACTATAATCTCGCAAAGTATCAAATTACAGAACCCTGCAACAATGAAGAACCTCCGAGAGCAGATAAACATGGAAAGGAATCATTAAATCAAATGAATTCCGCTCAAAAGTTAGAAGTAAAAAGGGACCAAAATACGAAAAACAGTAAACCCCAACAAATCAAAATAAAAGAGAGGCGACCACATACTGACAGAGATAGAAAATATACAGCAATAACCGGCACAAGCAAAGAAAACGTGGCCTTTTTGAAAGAAAAACGCAAATGGATATTTGTAGACAGATTTAAGGATAGTTTCTCAAATGATGAGATGAGACACCTCCTGGTTAGCAAATTCGGTAGAGTTGATTTTGTTATAGAAACATTAAAAAAAAAAGTTACGAGACTCGAGAGAACTATAACTCTTTTAAAATCGGCTTTAATCACACAGTGGATGATCAAACTATATTCGATCCGAACCGATGGCCGGAAAACATTAACGTAAAGTTTTTTCGAGAATTTAAAAAATCAAGAAAAAGTAATAGATTCCATAAAAGAACAAACTATACACAAAAAAGTTATACCTACTCACAAAACAGACGTGGATAGAGAACGGAATTTGGTGAATAAAAATTACTCAATCTTAAATATAAATATAATGCACCAGAATATACAAAGCATAAATAATAAAATAGATGATTTGGAAATATTTTTGAATAACTACAAGAATGATGTACATGTACTAGCAATAACTGAACATTGGATTAAGAGCTGCAACTTACAAAGTATAAGATTAAGCAACTATTTAATGGCGTCGTGCTTCTGTAGAACAGTTGGTACGCACGGCGGTTCATGCATATTTGTGAGAAATGATATTAAATTTAGTGAAATAAGAATGTAAAACAAAAAAGTATTGAATCAATTATTGAATGTTCATGTGTTGAGCTGCTAGATTACAATACAATAGTGATAAACATTTACAGACCACCAATGGCAGATATAGAACAGTTTTTTATACAAATGGATGAAATCTTAACATTTTTACTACAGGGAAGACGGAAATATAAATTGATTTTAACCGGTGATTTTAACATACATTTTGAAAAAGACAGTGACGCTCATTCTAGGAGAATGAGAGATTTTTTGAATACATTTAATTTGCATCTTACAATTCACGAACCTACAAGAATATACGGAAACTCAAAATCTACAATTGACAATATCATTACTAATGCGGATGGGTATGATAGCAGGGTGGTATATACTGCGTTGGCAGATCATCTGGCGCAAGAGATTTCTATTGCTTTTAATCATACAGATACGAAAAATAATAAAATCACAAAGAAGAAGATTCTATTCAAGGAAGATGTAGCGATATTCAGGGAGTGGCTAAAGACACACAACTGGAATCCGATTTTGTCTAATACAAACATAGACATGTGTTACAACGAGTTCATTCAAATGATAAAGGCAAAGTATCATGAAGTACGCAGGGTTAAAACGGAGACAGAGAAAGTAAGACGGGTGAAATGGATCACGGAAGAAATCAAATACAGAACATCTATAAAACGTCAGATGTATGAGGATATGGTGTATGGACGAATTTCACGGGATAGTTATCGGTCATATTGTAGAGAATTAAATCGAGATATACGAAATGCAAAAAAGCAAGCTAATGCAGAGTTCATCAATACTTCCCATAATAAAGTTAAAGCAACATGGCATCTGGTTAGAACAATAACATCAGATGTGAAATCACAAAACTCATTTCTGAATGAAATACAAGCGAATGGTAACACTGATGAAGAACGATTAACATTTATTAACGACCAATTAAAAGGAATGTGTGATAACTTGGCGAAGGATGTTGTAACGGATATGAGCAGAATTGAGTATAATCACAACACTTTCATGATGTTCCCAACAAGTAGTGAGGAGTTGTGCAATATAATTATGGAATTGAAAGATACTAATAGCGTAGGTGACGACGGAATACCAGTACAATTACTAAAGGGGTGTGCACCTGAATTTGCCGTGCTTCTGGAGCCTATATTTAACAAATGCTTAAAAAATGGAATATTTCCTAATGAATTAAAAAAATCTAATATCATTCTAATTCACAAGAAGGGAAATAAGGCTGATATCAAAAACTATAGACCGCTGTCTATTTTGTGGCACTTTGTCAAAGTTGTAGAGAGAGTTATCTTCAAGCGACTTACAGTTTTCTTAAACAAATGCAACATCTTGTCATCGCAGCAAAATGGGTATATATCTGGTAGATCTACTTCAAGAGCAATTTATCAGGTGCTAGCGGATATAATCGAAGGAATTAACAATAACCAGTGCACAGTTGGCATATTTTTGGATCTACAAAAGGCTTTTGATTGTGTGAATTACGATGTAATGTACAAAAAATTAGAACGAATAGGTATTAGAGGACCGGCTCTGGAATTAATTCGATCTTACTTGTGCGATAGGCAGCAGTGTGTAATTGATCGTGGCACTGGCATGAAGTCTGCATGGGTGTCTGTGGAGAGGGGAGTACCACAAGGATCGGTGTTGGGTCCTCTTCTTTTTTTGATTTATGTGAATGATTCACCATCGGTGACGACGTATACAACTGCACTTTTTGCTGATGACACCTCAGTTGTAATACGAAGTAAAAATAATGATATCAATAGAGAAACAACTGAAACATTGTGTTTGTTTGAGAATTGGTTTCAACAAAATCACCTAAAGCTGAATATGGAAAAAACAAATATATTACATTTCACATATTTCAAGGAGGATCCTTTAGTTATGGAGTACCGACATCATGAAATAAGAACAGGGGAAGATGTGAGATTTCTGGGGCTGCAGGTGGACTCGCGGTTGGACTGGAGGAGACATATTGAGTACCTGGCGGGTAAGATATCGTCTTTTAATTACGCTTTAAGAGTGATAACAACATCAGTAAATGAGAAGGCGGGTCTTTCTGCGTACTATGCGTATGTTGAGTCCAGACTGCGCTATGGTATTGTTTATTGGGGGGCATCTTCGGATGTATCCAGGGTTTTCATTCTCCAAAAGTTATGTATTAGAAACATTTTTAAAATGGGAAGAACTGATTCTTGCAGTGAAGTTTTTAAAGAAAAAAAGATTCTCACGCTACCGTGCCTATACGTGATAGAATGTGCCCTATTTGTTAAGAAAAATTACGAATTATTTAAAGAGCAGGAACTTCATCACTGTTATGGGACCAGGGGAACAAAGCAGGTTTCGATTCTACCACCTCGGACTTCAAAAGTGTTGTGCAGAAGAATGCAACTACACAACTAGTAAAAATATACAATCACTTACCACTTGATTTAAAAAAGTTACCAGTGAATATTTTTAAGAAAAAA
This sequence comes from Amphimallon solstitiale, assembly GCA_963170755.1. Taxonomy (NCBI): domain Eukaryota; kingdom Metazoa; phylum Arthropoda; class Insecta; order Coleoptera; family Scarabaeidae; genus Amphimallon; species Amphimallon solstitiale. The sequence goes on along the minus strand of OY720676.1, from coordinate 100,220,118 downwards.
CTTAACACAATTCTAATTAATTGTGCTTTTTACACATTACAAGATTTTTTCACGTACAAATTCAAGCTTGTGTCACCATGACTTTACTACTTTTAATACTGTGATATTGTTTATACTATTCTGACGTGTTCAAACATTAGATATGTAAAATGAACTGAATAAAGTTATTATTATTATTATTATTATTATTATAAGAATACATATACAAAATACGTTTCTGGAATTACCAAAAAATGAACATTATTTTCTATTCTCGCCGCTCTTGGAAATATAATGTATTGATTGAGTATGGCTGTATATGTCTTGTATTACATTAGAATGTACAATTGCTTTCTTTAGGAATGGCCGGTGTGAGTTTAAAAACGCTGCGCGTATCTGTCGATAGTCACATTCTAATTGTATGGATGTCTGGTCTTGAAAACACACTAAATAAATATCTCCAAAGAGTATTTATATTTGTTGAATGCTGCTCATTGTATAATTTCTTATTTACATTCCTTTCCTCTACTTCCATAATAATATATTCTGGATTATAAAACGAACCGGTTTAGCTTCCTAAAATAATTTAAATAACAGGTGACCATGATTTACTAAATTTATTTCTATTTGCTTAGTTCAACAGATAATATACCCAAATGCTTTTGAAAAATATGTTTAGTTTTGTTATTATAACTCATACCTTATTTTTAAATTAATTCAAATAAAAAAAAAGAGGTGTGGCCACCACACGACTTTCTTATACGTATGAGCGTTTCAAATCATACAATTTTAAAAATTATTTTATACAAAAATTATTCAAAATCCTATTCTAAGAACTTCCAGTCTCTTAGTAAATCTCTACAGGATACATACTTTGTGAGATATTTGCAAAAAAATGCTACTCGCCAAGAGTAAACGTATTATTTCCGGTCGGAATTTTGAATTTTCTTTTATACAAAAAATATTCCAAATCCAACTCTAAATACTTTTATGCTCTTGATAAATATATATAGAATGCATAATTTACGAAATATTTGCAATAATCGCTATTCGATAAGAGTAAAAGTGTTACTTCCGGTCCGAATTAAAAATTTTTTTTTATAAAAAGGTATTGAAAATTAAGTTCTAAATACTTTTATACTAGTAACGTACCTGTCTAAAAAGCATGACTTGCGAAATATTCGCAAAAAACTGATTTTCGATAAGAGTAAAAGACCTACTTCCGGTAGAAATTCGAAAACCTTTTTTAATAAAATTCTTCTCAAATTTAATTTTGAGTATATATGAATTCTTTATAAATTTGTTTAAACTTAGTAATTTACAAAATATTGGTAAGAGTGGATTTTTTCACTGAAGTAAACTACTACTTCCGGTCTGCCGATTTTACTGAAAATCTAATCAGATCTCAAGAGGGAGATAATATTGAAATTTTCATCATCACAATACTTCCTTATCCTACGTATAAGAAAATAAAAATAATGAGTTTAACCGTTGATTGAAGGAATACATAAAGATGCGCCACTATAGCACTGAGCGTAGCCAAAACTGGAACCGAGATCTATACGACTGCATCAGTCGTTTGGATCCCAGATTCGAAACAGCCCGAGACAGCGATGATGTTTCTCGGCAAGGGGTTTGTGGGACGACTTAACGGAAAGACGCGCTGTTTTACTATAGCGTTGCGCATCTTTTATATTCCTTCAATCAACGATTTAACACCTTGTCTTGTGGTTTATTAATTAAAGCAATATTTGCCTTTATACTTTCTTATACGTAGTAAGGAATTATGATGCAGATGTCCACGTTTTAAGGTCGCCTGATACCGAAAAAGTGGCTTTTGGCAAACGTCTCTCTCTCTCCCTCCTTCCCTCTCTCTCTCTCGCCCTCTCTCACTCTCTCTCCCCTCTCTGTCTGTCTGTCTGTCTGTGTCTCAGTGTCCAAACGGCTACAGCTGTCAATACCAAACTTTAAGAATCTTCCTCTTGAGATCAGATTAGATTTTGAGTAAAATCGGTAGACCGGAAGCAGTAGTTTACTTCACTAAAAAAATCAAAATTTACTAATACGTCGTCACGTTTAAACTAATTTCTAAAGAATACAAAAGTACTAAGTTGTGAATTTTAGAAAGACTTTTTTGGGCATTTCTAGTGGAAGTAGGTCTTTCTACCTACCGCGAAAAGCGGTTTTTAGCAAATTTCTTACAAATTATTCATTTTGTACAGACTTATTTAGAATACAAAAATATTTAGAACCCGAATTGGAACAATTTTTGTGTAAAAGAAATTTCAAAATTCGGACCGGAAGTAACACTCTTGCTTTTATCGAATAGCAGTATTTTGCAAATATTTCGCAATTATGCATTCTATAGAGATTTATTAAGAGAATAAAAATATTTTGAGTTGGATTTGCAATAATTTCTGTATAAAAAAATTGTCCAAAATTCGGACCGGAAGATACACTTTTAATCAGAGGTTTATTTTATAAAGAGGCAACTTAAAATTTGATTTGGAACAAATTTTGTATACACATTTCGGATGTCACATACGTATAAAAAAGTCGTATGGTGACTACACCTCATTTTTAGATATAGCTCTCTAAAAAAATTAAAACCTATTCTAAAACAGCAAAATTTTGCATTTCGTATTAATTATTACATTATAACATGATTTAATTGTATGTAGTGATATTATAAACTTATTCTTACAAGTTTATAACAAAAAATAATACATATATACATACAAGGTCCCATATTTGAACTTCTGTGCAATTAATGGGTAATCATGTAATAAAATTTAATTAGGATTGTAACATTAATTTCTCTAACCTTTACCAGAATAAATTAAAACAAAAATTGTAGCAGATATCAAGTTTTTAGTAATTAATATACAGGGTGAGTCATTAGTAGCCGCTTCTTCGATTGCTCTTTTGTGTTTTAAATAAGAGAAAAACAATTAGTGGAAGATCCATGGTTGCTTGTGGCGCATATTGTAAAAATACTTTAAGCTCTGGCGCATTTCCGGTTTTACAGGAAGTGCACGGGGCTTAATTTTTTTTAATGACTCACCCTATATATTTTTGTATTTTCTTGTACTGCTTTAAATTGTCTGTTCGATTGATTTTTCTTTTTCAAAATTGAGCCAATAGTTCTTGAATTATTAATTTCTTTTGAAAATATTTGACCAAAACACGTGTTCAGAAAAAAATCATTTGCACATTGTTTTTAAAAGTAAAAACATTAACTTTGTTGTTGCTTGTAGCCAAGAAAATTCTGCATCATTTGGTAAAGTTGCACTCGACAATACCTCACTGAACTTTGTTTTTTCAAAGCCTACTTCCTGAAATTTTCACATACCAAAAACTTATATTTTTTAAATGGAACACCCAGTATTTTATTGAGTCATTTTGTTCCTTTTTTTATTCTCTTTCATTTTTGTTAACAATGTCCTATACTTATCTTTTGTAATTTCTGAGGAGCTATTAGCGATCAATTAAAGAACTACGAGCGCTGTTGTTCTATGCACCAAAATATTCGTTCAACCAATGGAGGGCAGGGATGGCGCCCGACATCCTTAGTCAACTGTCAAACAATATAAATGTTATATCCAACTATCCCAAAAGTAATAATTTTATAGAATGAAGAGCATCGCATTTCATTTTTTTAATTCCGGCAATGTCCAGTTGCATTTTTGACACTGTTGGTTAACATCGAAATAAAATAAAGGTTATGTTTACTAACATATTTGAAGAGGTCTTCAAAAAGTTTTGAAGATCCGTCCGTAGATAGCGAAGATACTCTTCACCATTAACATTTTCATCAAAGAAATAAGGTCCAATTATGTAACTACCCACTATTCCTCCCCACAGTTTTAATGACCAACGATTTTGAAAGTTTACAGGTGTGATAAAATGGGGGATTTTAAGTGTTATAATAATGGAAATTGTGACGATGAACGTATTCACTTTAATAGAGGGTGGCTTCGTTGGTAGACAACAAAAAGTTGAGAAACCCAGGATAATTTATCTGCTGCCAATTGACAAAAATGTAAGCGATTCTGAAAATTTCTTTCATCTAACCCTGTGTATAAATATGCTACGGGTGAATTTCATATTTCCTAATTATTCTGGATTCTCAAATTTGACTTACATCTAACTGACGACTAATTTTCGTAGTACTAGTATGGAGGTGTTCGACTACACTCGCAAGTACCATAAACGTCTTATCCTCACCAGTTATTGCTTTTTCTGCACCTTCTTTCATATTCAATGCTTTCTGTTCACTCAAACCGTCCACTTTATATTTTCGAAGGTTTCTGGATTCGGTTGACTTCTACCAGGGATCGCTGTGCATAAAGTCTGGATACTAGCAAAAAGTTTCTTTCAGATTCACCCAAAACGTCAATCATATCTATTAACTCTTCATAAGAATAATTCATTTGGATGATAACTAACAGCGATGCTTTTGTAAGTTTGAAATAAATGTATATCCACTTTCTTCAACAGTTGACTGAGGCAATCAGCCGCATTCCAGCCTTTATTGGACGAAAATTTGGGTGAATAGAACAGCGCCCGTAGTCTTTAATTGACCGCTAATTGCTCCTATAGTGATTATCTCAAAAATTACAAAAGATAGGTATAGGACATTGTTAACAAAAATGAAAGAAACAAAATGACTCAATAAAATACTAGGTGTTCCATTTAAAAATAATAAGTTTTTGGTACGTGAAAATTTCAGGAAGTAGGCTTTGAAAAAACAAAGTTTTTTGAGGTATTGTCGAGTGCAGCTTTACCAAATGATGTAGAATTTTCTTGGCTACAAGCACCACCAAAGTTAATGTTTTTACTTTTAAAAACAATGTGAAAATGATTTTTTTCTGAACACGTGTTTTGGTCAAATATTTTCAAAAAAAATTAATAACTCAAAACCTATTGGCCCAGTTTTGAAAAAGAAAAAACAGTTAAACAGACAATTTAAAGCAGTACAAGAAAATCCAAAAATATATAGTGTGAATCATTTAAAAAAATTAAGTTCCGTACATTTCCGTCGAAACCGGAAGTGCGCCAGAGCTTAAAGTATTGTTACAATATGCGCCACAAGCAACCATGGATCTTCCACTAATTGTTTTTTCTTTTATTTAAAACACAAAAGAGCAATCGAAGAAGCGGCTACTAATGACTCACCCTGTATAATAGTAATTAATTAATAAAGAAATTAAAGAAAATGGTTATGTGATTTTGGTCTTATAGTTTGTTTCCTTTTCGCAATAATAAAAACCTTAGTACGACATAGAAAATCCATTATCGTCCATATACCCTTGCATTCTTGATTGCATAGAATTTATTAAAGTTACACATAAGTTTCTTCCTCTGAAATGCTCCCATACAGATTGTGCATATTGAGTAATATTTTCTATATTAAGTTGAACTCTATCATTATTAGCATTCCTATTCGGCACCATAGCACTCCACATATTTTCAATGGGATTCGGATATGGAGATTTTGCCGCCCAATCAAATACTTCTACGTTATTTTCGTTAAATAAATAAAAAAAAATAAAAGAAAGTAAGAGTGTTACTTCCGGTCCGAATTTTGATTTTTTTTATATAAAGATTATTCCAAATGTGGCTCAAACAATTTTGTGTTCTTAATAAATCTGACTAGAATGCAAAATTTGTGAGATTTTCCAAAAAAAACAGATATTTGATGAGTAGAAGCATTACTTCCGGTCCAAATTATAAACTTTCTTTTATAGAAAAATTGTTCCAAATGTAGTTCTAATTACTTTTGCACTTATAATACATGTATATAGATTGTATAAAAAAAACTGCTAAGTCTTACGTCTGGTCCGAATTTTCGAATTTCTTTTATACAAAAGTTGTTCCAATTCGGGCTCTAAATATTATTGTATTCTAGATAAATCTGTAAAGAATCAATAATTTGTAAGATATTTGCTAAAAACCGGTTTTTGGTAAGATATGAAGGCCTCCTTCCGGTAGAAATTTCAAAAAAAGTCTTTCTAAAATTCACATTTTAATGCTTTTGTATTCTTTAGAAATTTCTCTAAACTTAGTAGTTGACGACGTATTAGTAAATTTCGATTTTTTTAGTGAAGTAAACTAATTCAAAATATCAGTGTTGATCGGGAAAAATATAATTTTTAATAATTTTAAACATTCCCTTATTAGAGAATATAACAATTTTTACTTTTTATAAGAAAAACATGGGTTGTTATAATACTAAATTGTTTAAGTATTATTTTAATTTTCAGTTAAACATTGTTATTTTAAATAAAAAGCTTCAACATCTAAAATAAATACAAATCACTTCCAGAAAGAATAGTAACAAGTCCAAAATTCCATAAAACCAAGATTTAATGAAAAATAGTGGATCTCCCTGTAGAAATCAAAATAAAAGACTATAGAATAAAATAAAAGCCAGAAAGATATTGAGGAAGATAAAAATGATTTTTTCTAATAAAGTACCTAGCATGAACGTTATCACTATCAGACAATAAATTATTATGAATAAACACAAATATTTCAAATATATTGGCTTATAGTATATGGCCGATGTAGTTTCTTTTACAAAGCAATTTAATTCATAACGTAATACAATCTTTTTCTTTTAATTGTATTTAATATTTAATTATATATAATTTTAAAAGCAAGGCATTCAAAATATGTGTTTCATTCGTTACTATATATATGACATGTATATTTCGTGCAGATTGTGGAAAATAAAGTATTTAAAAACTTCAGAAAATATAAACCATACTCATATTAAGTACAATGGCTTATTCATGCTATACATATAAGATTTACGATGCATGTTTTTTGCTTGTCCCGTTCTTAACTCGAACATTAGAATGTTACTATCGTAGAATTTGGGGATCTATTTTCAATTTACACCGGCCATTTGAAAAGAAACCAATTGTACAATCTCGTGGTGTCCGTGCATCGTGTCATTTCTCTATTTAGTTCGATGTGATCTGTTATTCCTGAAATACTACGAAATGTTTACGGTTTCTTTTTATTATACTTCATCAATAATGACTAATAAATGAAATAAATCGGCCGTGTAAAATTACTGTATGAAGAAAAGTACTAATTTATTTGTTCATTAAAATGTATTACAATATTTACGACATTATATAATCAGTTTTAAATAACTTCTAATGTGTATGGTGTCAGCACTTAAATAATTTTTGAACTGTTTTATTGTCATTATATTGTCGTTGTAAGAAATTTTCTGTGTGTTCGCGCCTTTTTTTGAAATTAGCAACCCACTTGTTAATACCAGCGGGTTATTGTTAACAGTAACTAAGGCTTATGACGAATGTGATTACTTAGACATAATAAATTGATACTCCAAACTCTAACGTAAATTCAATATCGTGCGATATAAAGTGTATTAAATTCCATTGATACCACTTTAATAACGTTAAAATTTGGTCAATGTAAACATGTTTTATAATAATAACTACTGTTATACATTCATTATTTATTACATTACATAAATAATATTTCAAAATATTATATTTTTTAAAATATATATATGTATTTAGGAGACAGAGCAGAGCGTCTATTGCATTTGGTGTTACAAAGAGTTTTTGACTTTTTAAATTTGCGGAAAATTTAGTTACATTTGCAATATAAAAATAATTTACCACCAAATTACAATTTTTACGAGCACAATCTCTTGGAGTTATTTTAATTCTGAAACTTCATTAACTGAAATAAAACTTCTCTATGAACAGTAAACTCATTCCTCGTGCAAAGTTGGTTTAAAATAATATGTATACTTATTTTCATTAGAAATTATAACAACTAGAATATTCCAGATACCAACCTTTCTCTTTTCTACCTCTGCTATTGTTATCCGAACGTTTCTCTTAATTCGCGGTTGGCCATTTTACTAGACTTAATCGAGTACAAGAAGAGTTTTCCGTGTTCTCTTCACAATCTTTGTTTTCATTTGAACGTTAACGAAATTTTTACATTTCTCTTTTCATTATTGGCCGTTTCTATTTCAGAATTATGTTGTTTTTAATTGCACCTGAATCAGTTATTGCCTGCAGAATTTTATTGCACCTATTTTCTTCACTTATATTTCTGAGAAAGTATCGACTGACAAATAGGACTTAATCCCTTCATTTTCGAAATAATTCGCATGTTTTGGTAATCGTCGTCCATAAATGTAGAATTTTATTCAATTAAGGGCAATTATTCGATCAATGTTTTGCAAATTTTTTGCTCACTGAAATGAAAAACAACCTCGGACTAATATGGATGATGGATCCCCCTCCGTGCTTCACAGTTGGTATAAAGCATTCGTAGACCATTTTGTTCCGGATTTTCTGACGAAAATACGTAGGTTAAGATTCAGCCTTAATCTATATTATATTTAAAATTAAACACATATTTCGGCACGACACTGGCGGTACAAGAAATAAAGAAAAACGTTTTGAAGTTTCCGATTTAATAACATGAAAATTTGTAAATCACAATGCGTAAGTTGATTACTGACATCCATTAGTAGTACATTATCCAGAGGTCTATAACTTATTCTTGTAAGCAACGTTTTACGGTACCTACTCAATGATCCGCGTTGTGCTGTTCGGTTTTCCTGCCACCTCCTTTGCTAAGTTGTAGTATTTGTCTATCATTTTCCCTCGTAATTCCCGATGGACCTACTCGTGCACTATATTTAACACTCCTGTTCCCGATACCAACAATATAGCATGGCTTGAGTGTAGATTATGAAATATTTAATCTTTCACTTATTTTCTGGCTTGCATGGGCTTCTACGTTCAATACACCTATTTTCCATGTGGTATTATCACACTAATATTAAAAGTTAATTATTAATGAAACTTAAAAGATAATTCGTCTGTGAAAGCTATTACAAACTTGTCACAACCTGATAATAACGATATTGTATTATCGTATAACACAATATTCTGTATACATTTGTTACCTGCTTTCGTGGTTTCATAGTTCTCTTAGACGAAGGGATGAATTCTGGGAGCAATTACTTCTTTAAACATTTCATTTACAAGGCGCAGGTCGTATTATGATTCCATAATATTGTATATATTTTTTTATAGTTTCTTTGTTTCCTCTGTATCGCTAGTTGGCCAAACTTCCACGAACGGCGGCAGTGTAGTTACATAATAAACACTCACGGTATTCAACACTAACATAGTATTACAGATAAATGATTTATCCGCACACTGCTTGTATTTCTACCTACGAGGAAAGAATAGAAAAGGAGAGAGTCTCCATAATAATAATATTTGTCCAAAGTGGTAACTCAATATGGCCGCCGCAATGTATAGACGTGCATAAATATTTTGTATAGTGTATATGTACACTTCGTATGTTCTCGAAAATCATTTAAAATAGTCCAATAATAATTAAAGTAATATCGTGAGTGCATTGCTTTTTCAATTTTTTTATTCTTTTTAATGTAGTAGCATTTATTCTAACTGTATTAAAGAAAACATAAAAAAATATGCCTAGAATATGTATGTTACGCCATTGAACACATAATCAAACATACCGAATATATGACAAGTTATTCAAGATACACATTTTAGAAATTACGATTGGTCAATATTGCCATAACTGACCTTGAAAGTGGTAACTTCCGTCTATATAATACCTATTCCCCCACCAGTTTATTATCTCTCCTGTTCTATTCTTTCTTCGTAGATTTCTACCTGTTAAAAGTTAGTCAAGAGATGTACAGTTCTGTGCAATAAATTGGCGTACACTTAATATAGGCTTATGTAAATATGACTTTTGTTTGAATACCTGTCATGTATGACAAATTGAATTGACGCTATAATTCCATTTGTCAACTTAACTTAAGCCATTTTCACAATGGCAAAATAATGTCAAAATTAGCAATAAGACGTGTACGCCAATTTATTGCACAAAACTGTACATTATGCTAAAAATTATATATTTAATAAAATGGGGAACAATCTGAATTTATTAAAAAATATACATGTGTGTTGTGTAATTTGCTAACTGAAGGAAATTTTATTGCAATTTTCAGTACTCGATCCATCATGACAAATATTTTATCTGCTCTTAGGAAAAAAATAACTTCTAGAGCAAGTGAAAGTAAAAGTGATGAAGAAGGTCAGTATGGAAGTAAGTTGTTCTTGTATTTATTAACTTTCGCCATTGCTGTTATCTCCGTGTGTAGATATACCTTGTCTCTAAGAAGCAGATTTTGAATGTGTCAAACTTGTTAGCTGCATATTTTAAAATAAGCAGTTGGTTGCAAATATTAATAGATAATTGACATTCTTATTTTGTTATATAATAGAAGATGTATAATTATAATTATTTTTTACTAAAACACGACTGGCGTCACTTGGTGACAGTCTCACAAATTCGATCTACTGCTGTGGCTTTTTTGTTGAACATTCACACATTCTGCGGTCAGCGGAATAATTCTATACCGTATGTGTCAATTTTCATTAGGTATAGGGATTCAATTTTACATGCGATTTATACATATACAAGTAATATGTGGCAACGTGCCACCCCACAGCGTCCGTCACCAATCCCGGGAACAATCGACATCAAAACGATTTTCTCCGATATTCCCACTTCTCCCGACCAGATTTTACATTCAATGTTAGCTGCGAATACGTTGCGATCTAATCTGCAATGCCGTCTTATTACTGGAACGGGAAACATCAAATGGCCGCCGCGATCTCCTGATCTAGTAATTTATTATTATTTTCAGAATCCTTTTTTATTTACCTTATTTTCAATTTTATTAGAATTACGCTTTTGTTTGTGTCATGCAGCGTGAACGCAGCTTAATAATTCTCTGCATTTACTAAAAGGAAAAAGAAAAACAAATCCTTGTAACTCGTAAATATTTCTGAACGCATTACAAACATCCAACCCGCTGGTCGAAGAGCTACTGCTAACCACGCTAACTTGTATTTACTTACGAGCATGCATCGGTCGCGCTGACATTGGAAAGGAAAGAAGGGGTATACTATGTTGCCACATACTGTATGGATTAATCGCCTATGGCTAATGAAAATTGACACGTGCTGTATGTGTACTAAGACTCGCACAACCACTGTTAGTCAATGTAATAATATTCAAATCGAATACATCATCTTGCATTTTTTCCCTTTTTAATTTCTTATACTAGTCCAGACGATTTAGACCAAAAAAAGGGTAAAAATTGCATGCAGCGATTTTCCTTCACGAATCGTTGGGGGGGGGGGGGTCACTGGCAGTCTACATTTGGGTTTTTGGGGAATAGTACCCCATTGCTTAATATCGATCCTAGGGAAAAAATGATAAGAACTTTTTTCCCTACAATCGATATTTTTTTTATAAGAGACGCGAAAAATGGTAATAACCAAAGTTGTTTGAAATTGAATTTGCTACAACTTTGCTCCCTATTGTTCTTTTCTAGGATTGCGTACGATTCTCTGGAGTTGTACGTTTACCTAATATAATCCCAGTTGAGAATATATACCTAATGCGTAGACACGCCCATGACACTTTAGAGAAGGGTCACGTCTAATCCAGAACCAGAATTGTTGCTGAAGACAATTTCGTGCAAATGCCAAACGACGTGCGGAAAAAATTTGTCGTTATCCCAGAGCAGGACTCAAGTGTTCTGTCTTATACCACAACTGCGGCGGAAAACGTGCAACAATTTGGTCGCAATTCGAGAGCTGCTCGTTGAAGATAACATCGATGGTAACGGAAACCTACCGTCAGAACGAGTCACCACTGACCCTCCTGAGCTTTGAGACGAAGACATCGATGTTTACGAGGAAGACTCAGACGATCCTTACTTGGCAGAACCATCGCTAAACGTTCGAAACAGGCATAATTAAATTTTCCAGGGCTTTCAGAAGTGTACTTGAGAAAAAATATATGTTAATTTATTTTCATTGTAAAAGTCATACTGTTTGAGAACCGTTTTATTTACACCCCTCTTTCCCTTTACCGTAAGCGTGCGTCCAGAAATATCAGTCCTACAAAAAAAAAAGGTCCGCATCAGAAATACAGAAAATTTAGTTCCCAACAACTTTGTATATTATTGTTGATACGGTAAAGTCCATAATAGACGAGATAAATACTACAATAAAACAAAATAAACGAGTTATTCAATAAATATATTTCACCCCCTATTTCGGGTCTTAATCGCAAAATATTGATCCAAGAGAAAAAATTATAAAGACCAAAATTATAGAAAATTTAATTCCAAACTTTTATCATCACCATTTTTCGTGTGAAATTGAAGATAAACGAGTTATTCAATTAATAAAAACTAACCCTTAGATTGAAGATCGCAGCTGAAGCAATGGACGCACATCAGTGCGATCTCCGAAAACTGAAATGTGGACTGCCAGTGACCCCCCCCCCTACGATTCGCAAAGGAAAATCGCTACTTTCAATTTTTTCCGGGTCATATCTTAATTCGACTGGACTAAACGCATTGCAAGGAAATATGATGATGAAAATGCTCCATTTCGAGTTTTTTGCGTTCTAATATTCCCATGGACCGAAAGACTGGTTTTTGTAAAAACATATCTCTATATATTATATTTTCCCAACTTGCATAGATTAGTGTACTTGCATAGACTTCTTCTCTTTAAATTAATAGAAGTATATACAGGTTTGGCCTATGATTATCTTGCATGCGGCTTTCTGTACATAACACGAAAGGAGTTGCCAAACCGTACCTACCTAACAGATATGCATACGCGAGTCGACAAGTAGACCTTCACCGAAACCATATTAAATTCAATCATAAAAATAATAAATCTGAAGGAATTCTTATAATATTAACTGAAGATACTTTTTTAAGAATATTACGAACGGGAATAGAACCTCAAAATGAAGATAGCAACCCCTGCAACATGCACACATGCATTATATTGGAATCTTATGATCGTAATGATCGTATCGGCCAGTCGTCGAGCATCGAACAGTACGTGCCCACTGCCCACATGTGTATAAATACTGGCAACAACGTTCGTTTCAATACATGGACCTAGCACGCATGCAAGGTAAAAGCAGACTGAACCTGTATACAAAATCTGAAACACGCATACATATCAGAAACCCGTTTTAGCAACTCGTTGTTTGTCCAGACTTTTAAAAAGGGATGAAATACTATAAAAAATATATTGTAAATATTTTACAATATATTTATATGTGACATGCACTTTTTCTATTACTTACTTTTGTATTAGAAATACTCGTTTTATTACTCCACAAACAATACATACTACGCATAACTGACTAAATATTGATTGTTTTCTTTCTACAAATTACATAAAAATCACTATGCTATAATAGATTTTGATAAATATATTTCCTATTTCCTTAATTTTTCCTTAATTTTGAAAGTATGTCCTAATAAATACATTTTATACTAATTAGGTACAACACCTATTTTGTCACATAGATAATACATACATACATAATAATACTTCAGATATAAAGAACACGAACCTATTTAATAGTTGTTAGTTACGCACAAAATAATTTAAAATAGAACTTTATGGTGTTTATTTGCGTATTTTATTAGATGCATTGCTTACAAATTAAGTGAAACCTTAACATACAGGAATGAATTATTCATAATAATAAAAAGTTCAGTTAATATCAATGGCATTTACCGATTTTAATAAATACGCAGGCAGATTCACATGCACACTAATAAATAGGTTACGATAACGGCGGAATTTTCATGTAGTATAGTAACAGGCTACCGACTAGCGAAAATCAACAAAACAAATACGCCCATTCCGGCGTGTGTGCACAAAAGACTACCTATGTCGGCGGACACGTTACTAAAATCGCAAAGATACCGCCGGCCGGCGTAACTCTCGGTTTATACGGGCAATGCCGCTGGCGGACATTTATCCACAGCGTTAATTATCTGCTATACATGTACGATATTTTACTCTATCGTACATGTCGCTCGTGTTTCAGAGCAGATTTTGTGTTTTTATTGTTAAATATTTCAATGTACATACAAAAAATATGGGAACTCCTTAATAATACTGATTCGCTAAATATAAGTAAATCATATTGCACATGACGTCATAATATGTAATTGATACACGGTAATTTATTACCGGCTTTACTACTATTTTCGAGAATTGCTCTTCCAAAGCTTAAAATGTCAATCGGAACGAAACAAGCTGCAATTTGTATAGTTTTAATAGGGGCTGTATGAACGCGTTTAGAGCTTATAACCAGACCATCCAACACTTGTTTTACTACAAGAGAGGTTCAAGTTCTTCAAATGTTTTTGATCATTGATCATCATTAAATGCGATTGCTTTCAAAAGACTCGGGAAATATTTCTGAATTTGTGACATAGACTAGCAACACCATGTCATGCACACAGATCCATATACAGTCATTGTAGTGAGCATTGATTTATATACTGAAAATGGGCTATGTCCAGTTTTCGTGATCACGTCTAATCATTCGTTCGGTCGTGTATGCGAAATTTTAAAGAAGGACTAGAGTCGTGTGACAATGAAAACAAGGAGTTTCAGCTACGAACCAGTAAGACGAAAACGATGATTGCGCGTGTGAAATAAGGTGTTATGGAAACTTCTGTGGAGTTCGTTTTGGTTGATGCGCATATTTTCTTTATGGTGGATACGACAAATTCTGACCGACGTAAACAAGACTGCACTTTCTCAGAAGAAATATAAAGCCACGAATGGTGACCTTTTATTGTGATGTAACGATGGATGAGACGTAGATAACGTTTTTTCATCTCGAAAAAAAACTCAATCAGCGCCATGAAATCACACCGATTATCACTATCAAAGAAATCTCGCGTACGGCTTCTGCTGATAAAAGTTATCGCGCCATGTTTTGGGACAGCCAATACGCCATCTACACGCATTGTGTTTCAAAGGATACGACTATTACTGTTACGTCATGTGAACCTGTTTTGAGGACAAAGTGCCTTCAAGCATAGTACAGAATTTTTTTTTATTGTTGCCCTTAGGTGGCATTTGCGAGCCACTTTAATCTAAGTTAAATATATTACCATTTTTTAAGAAAGCAGTCAGTGTTCAGGATAATTGCAGAATAAATTGACGCCAATTGGATAGTGTTGAACTGCTTGATAATCTAGGAGTATTTATTCGATTGCTTTCTGAATTGTAGAAACATATCCGCCAGACAGGGCACCAAGAGCTACTGATATTTTGAATTTCTTTATTTTCTATTCGAAACATATATTCTGTTAAACTTTTATACACTTGGAATAAAATTACTTTATCGGAGTTACATTAGGAATACTTTGGATTAGGATAATCTAATTAATAATATTATTATTATTATTATTTTTACGTATTAATCTATAGACGCACTATACGACTTTAAATTATTTTACACAATATGTTAGGACTACATAAAAGGTAAAACTAGGGGCACATATTTGTCCTTTTATCTTGCATGTTCGTACTGAAAGCTCCCCGTACTAAATAAAATTTAGGGAAAATTATACGTAAGTCAATGAACTGCACATTTGCTTTACGGCAACAACCTTTGGTGTCGTATCCGACATGTTAATTAGTTTCAATATACCATGTGCTTGCAGGCGACCTGCGTATAGGGCTTACTGTAAGATAAAACGACGACACCGAGAGTTTGTATGAGCTAGTACGAGAAAGCAATATACAAACTGCAGTACAGCTGCGCTATCTATCCTCGTTGCCCTGCTTAAACGGAGAGTCAGCCTAGCCCGTTCTAGCCTCAGCGTAAATCTACTCGAATCCCCTCTTTTCCAACACTACATTCGACCAAGGAGCAGTTTGTATATTGCTTTTTCGTACTAACTCATACAAACTCTCGGTGTCGTCGTTTTATCTCACAGTAAGCCCTATACGCAAGTCGTCGGTAAGCACACTGTATAGTAAATAGCGAAGCAAAATTGTTTCTGTAAATGTATTCTGAAATATGTATTGAACGAACTCTATACGCGAACTACTGGTTACAATAAGCCATACTATGGAGATAAATATAACTGTGAAATTTGCATTCTATATATGGTATCACAGTGCCATCTACACCGAAGTGGCAAGGTTAGCCTATACGCATTAGCACAGAACACTACTCAATAATTGATTTTTACCGAAATTGTGATTTTAAATTTGTAAATTATTATCACATATGAGAGAGATTTCCCTTATCTGTGTTACTATTTGGAAACAACCCTTTTTTCTTATTAACAGTATATGTCGTGTTATTCAAGTCGTTAGAGTATAAGATGAGTGTTTATATATATTGGCCACCTTAAATTAATGATCACCCAGCTAAATACAGTCTAACAATTTTGTAAACAGTAAAAATACCTCTCCTATTTATTACGCAATCAGATAGTTCAGTCTATTAAGGCGTACCTAAAATCAGTAAATCAATAAAAATAGAGAATCTGATCAAAGAGAATCTGATCTTTTTATCAAATATGTAGCTAAATATTAATTGTGAAAAAATATCGCAGTTTTAGAGCTTGTAAGAGTTCTTTTAAATGAAATGAAATGAAATGTGGGCACCACACAACTTCTGTGCAGTCATATTTTTTTTTATATAACTGTTGTAAATTAAGATTTAAATACTGCTATCCTCTATCTTTGCGAAACGCATAATTTGCAAGATATTTGTAAAAAAAAATGCTAATTGATAAGAGTGAAACTTTTACTTCCGATTCAGATTTAGAAAATATTGGTATACGAAAATTATTGTAAATTAAGTTCTAAATATTTTTATACCCTTACTAAATTTCTGATATTATCAAGAAAAATGCTGTTCGATAAGTAAAAATATTACTTCCTCTTCGAATTTCGAAATTTCGTTTATACAAAAATTATTCCAAATTCAATACTCTTAATAAATGCGTATACAGGATTAGTACGGCAAAGTAAGTTTTAACCATTAAAATATAATTAATTTTGAAAAAAACTAATGAATTCTTATTATGTATGATTACATACCTACATATTTCAAAATTATTTTCAGGTACCAACAATATGTTGTAAATATAGTTTTCCGTCTTCCTCTTTTTGTAAATGGAATATAGTACTGCTTTTACTTTCTTATACGTAGTATAAGGAAGTATTGTGGTGATGAAAATTTTCGACCTCGAGATTTTTGCAGATGTCCACGTTTTGAAGTCCCCTGATACCGAAAAAGTGATTTTTTAAAAAAAATCTCCCTCTCTCTCTCTCCCTCTCCCCCCTCTCTCTTCCCCCCTCTGTTTGTGTGTGTGTGTGTGTGTGTGTGTGTGTGACCACGATAGCGGTCAAACCGCTGTAGATATCAATTCCAAATTTTGTATTTACGTGTATAATCTCCCTCTTGAGATCTGATTAGTTTTTCAGTAAAACCGGTAGACCGGAAGTAGCAGTTTACTCTTAGCGATGATCACTTTTTTGATAATATCTTGCAAAGTACGCATTCTATAGAGATTTATTAAGAGAATAGAAGTACTTAGAATAGGATTTTGAATAATTTTTGTAAAATAAATTCTTAAAATTCTATAATTTGAAACGCTCATACGTATAAGAAAGTCGTGTGGTGGCCACACCTCATTTTTTAGTACTGTTGCGGTACAACCCCTTGCTCAAAATTTAATTGGATTACGATTCCCTATACCGATCTCTTGCGGTTTATGAGATATTTAATATTCCTTTGCGAAGAGCTCTCTTAGAATTTAGTTTCCCAATAGTAGTAATTTAACTAAAAATAATGAGTTGTACCATCACACGACTTTTTTAGACGTATGAGCATTTCAAATTATACAGAATTGTCTTAAATTGTTTTAAATAGTTGCATCTTCTTAGAAAAATAAGGCCTGGGGGTAAGTGTGTAACTTCAAGTACAAATTTTAAGAATTTTTTTATATAAAAAATATTCAAAATTCTATTCTATTCTCTTAATAAATTGTTGGATTTAGTTAGGAGAAACAAACCTGAGAAACTGTATTTAATCCTAATGAAACATCCAGTTCAGATTCAAATTTAGAATCTGAGTGACGTTTTCGTAATATAAAACAATGTGTGTGTTGAGTTTATAAACATGATAATGCAGAGTGCTTACCTGAAGAAGTTCTTATCTGAAAATCCATTTATTAACAACTTCTTTATTTTATGTGGAAATGTACGTGTTTTTGTTTCGGTGAAACGTTTATAAGAAGTTAATTTAAAACCATTGGATGTGTAGTGCATTATTATGAAATGTGAATCAATACTTTCGGCTCACTCTACATGCATGGCTGGTAACAGCCGAACATTGTAGTTATGTTGGTGTATTATTATTTCTAGTATACGAAGAAAAAGAAAGCCACTCATGCACTGATTAAGGATTAATTACTTAAACTTGTCTTTAAATTTACAATACCTAACAAAATAATCGGAGGATTGTTTAATAAGATTTATTTATTAAGATAGTTTCACTTAATTATAATAGAAGCAATAGTTAATAAATAGTAATATGAAAATAAGTTTAATCATATAGAAATATTATGTGTGAGAATATAGCAGTTTAAAAAAATGTAAATAGATTTCCAATATATTAATAAATAAATTTAACTTATTATTAAAGTTTTGTGTTTTGTCTGTAATGAAATGCCTATTTAAATTCTAAAATAATGGCCACGTTGTACAGGAATAAATTAATATTGTATAGTGCCATAACTAATTATAAATACAAAATTATTTACAACTTACATATGTTAATTACAGCATTAAATACAATCACAATTTTATCTACTGTTTAATTTTTGCATATTCTTACACTTTTTTAACACAGATACTGAAATGAGATACTTTAAGGTGCTAATGAGTTCTTCTTTTAGAATAACTAAAATCCACTTGCAGAATTCCTAGTGCTTCCTTTATTAAAAATGCTGTTTCTCCTAGAACAACATATCCTGGATTAAGATTGTTGCAAAAATTACTTCTTCCATTCATTTTTCAGATGTAAGTCACCCCGAGCATCACTAATGTTGCACATACTTCACTGAGGAGTTATCGCTATTAAAATTTCTATCGTGCTTATAAATAGAACAGTACTACTGCTGAGCTAAATTATTATCTGGTTTTCCAATGATAAGTACTCACAAATTGTAAAAATAACCATAAAACAAAAATTATTTTGAACTGATTTTCCACAAAATAATTCCATTAAAAAATTGTCACTAGAAAATAGGTAGAGGTGCATTTAAACATTTTATGTGTTCTATATTCAGACTGACATGATTTGTTGTTAAATATTTTGAGATATTATTCCACTATTATGTTTTTTTTTCAAACTAAGGAACTATACAACATAACCCATATGTTGTAAGATGAATGAATGACAGACCGGCAAATTTTGTTCACAACCCCAACGGTTATTATTGTTTTACACTGTTTTATTCAATTTCATTATGATAGATATAGCTAATTTTAAGCAATGAATAAAACATGGTATAAAATATAAAAAATATTAGATATAAGCATTATAAGTTCTTTATTTTTAAATGTTTGATTCTATTTTGTAAGGAATGAATTTGAGCCAGAAGTGTTGATTTAATTCATACGGATCAAAATTAATCACGTGACTCAAAAGATCCGATGGACGGATATTACATGCATATGATGGGAAACATTTTTGATGAACACTATCCAAACAGGATTTCTTTTTACGTATCCCCAGTTAAATATATACATATACTTAATATATAATATTTAAAAAACAGTCTGAAAGCTTATTCCATGATCTAAGATCCCATAAGTTATAGTGAGATATTTCAGAGGCAGGCGCTCTGTAAATTTTTTCTCATACTGCTCATAATAGGCACGTTGTCTGACAAGTATAACTACCTGTCATTATAGTCAGTGTTACATATATTTATTACATCGGTGGCCATATCTGTAAGATACTCAGATGCATGAGGATGTTCTGATGTATAGTACATATATGTTACTGTGAAAGACCGAAATCTGGTGAATGTCGAGATTCACCGGTGAATGTCAACATTCTCAACGTTGCTTGACGTATGTCCGAAATATTGGTGAAATTTCATTATTTCTAACTTACACCGGCGATTGTCGACATTCAGCATGCACTCATGATGTATGTTAAAAACATTTTTTTTTTAAATAAAAAAAAAACCCATAGGTCTTTATTTATTAAAATAATATGGGAAAAAGACTTTGTTGAACTCAAAACAAACAGTAGAACATAAAAATATAAAATGAAATATAAAAAATAATAACAATATCTTATTTATTGCAACAACATAAACTACCATGACACTTCGAATTGCACAAAAGTTCCTTGCTTTTACAGCTGCATTTAGTCGTGGAACACTTTCTTTTGCAGTTACAACGTGTGTAGCCTTGCCCTCCACTTTTTGAATTAGCAGAAGCTGCTTCTCTTAGCGACATTTCTTTTGTTGAAACTTCGTCCATGGAAACTAACTTTTCTTTACAAATTACGAACTGATTACGGGTGAAAAGCTGCTTCAAGGTACCATTTTTGTTAGCTAGTCTATAAAAGGCTGAATCCTCTATTCCAACAACAACCGCTAACACATTTCGAGGGTCTGTACGACCACGGTCGACATCAGGGACTTGAATTCTTACGGTATCACCAATTTGGGCAGGAGGAAACTTTTTTTTTGAGGTTCGCAACATTTTTGTTGCTTGAAGTAGAAGACTCTCTTTTGCAGCTACTCTTTTTGAAGAAATTAGCTCGTGTTGTTCAGTCAGTACTTGAGATGAAGATGTGCTAGGTGGCGGATCAGTCAGTGCTTGAGATGAAGACGTGTTAGGTTGCGGGTCAGCCAGTGCTTGAGATGAAGACGTGTTAGGTTGCGAGTCAGTCAGTGCTTGAGATGAAGACGTGTTAGGTTGCGAGTCAGTCAGTGCTTGAGATGAAGACGTGCCAGGTTGCGGATCAGCTCCAATGGTATTTTCATTATCCATGCCTCTTTCAATATGGTCACTACCCAAATTTTCTTCAACATAAGCTTCTAGCTGTTCTTCGGTCTCAATGTTTGCAATTTGCCCGCGGGGGAGTGATGACGATGTTATACCCCTTTTTGGTTTAACGCCAAACAGGGCTTCATAAGGACTCTGGCGTATTCCTTCGTGATAAGTTGTGTTTTTGGCGAATTGGACAAACGGCAAACCTTCTGACCACTTGTTTGAATCATTGTCTTGCATCCATGCAGTTAACATATTTTGTATGTCCTGATTGGCTCTTTCAACTGAGCCTTGTGTTTGACTGTGACGAGGCTTTCCGTGCACTATTTTAACATCTTTCCACATAGCGCATAGTTCAGATATGACTCGATTACTGAACTCTCTACCATTATCCGAATGCAATATAGCGGGAGCACCAAATGTTAAAAAAATTTGGAGAAGGTGATAAGCTACTTCTTCCGCTCTCTTGCTTTTTAAAGGTCGTAACTGGACAAATTTGGTTAAATGATCTTGATATACCAATATAAACTTGTAATCGCCATCCCTGTGTGATTGCAAGTCTATCAAGTCGACTTGACATCTAGAGTTCAATTCGGAACTGACCATTGGTTTCACAACAATACCTTTTTTAGGCGCACTGTGTTTCATTTGACATTGTTTACACAAATTTAAATACAACATTACAACTTCATAAGTAATATTTTTGTATCTAACTTGCAATTCTTTAAGCATTCGTGTTCTTCCTCTATGGCCTGTTCTTATGTGAGTTTCAGAAAGTATTGTAAACAACTCATCATTAGTAACATAATACTGGATATTCGTTTCTCCTGGTTTTAATGGCACAATTAACTTTTCTTCATCACTAACTTTTAAAATGTCAAAACGTTTTAAACGTCTGTAGTCCAAAGGTGTACTACACTTACTTTTAGCAGAAATTACTTCAGAAACGATTTTAGAGTACTTTTCTTGTGAAAAATAAAAACAATTGTCTTCTCGTTTACTTCCAATTAAGGCATGTAACTTTTCAAAAAACTTATCACGATTCACTGTAGTAGCCATTGAATACAAATTATAATTTCTAATAAGAAAATTAAATTAGGTTAGGGAGCGTGCCCGCAGGCTGTCAAACGTTGCGTTAGACTGACGAAGGCAAAGCTAACTGAAACAAGATGCTGGAACCGTCTAAAAACTTGTTGCGACCTGCCGTTTCCGACATTCACCGGACCTCATTTGTGTTTGTCGACATATACCGGTAAAAGTCCGAATCTATAATACAATTAAGAAATGTTCGGACTTTCACCAAGGCATTTGGTATTTGTCGACATCCACCGGCGGATGTTGACATTCACTACTTTCGGTCTTTCACGGTAACATATATATTCTTCCGAACAAGAAATTGTTTCCATCCCCTGTTGTCAAAAATGCAGAAGTTATTGGTTTATTATGAAAAGACATTCACACTGACTTGTCTGATACAGTGTTGAAATATTGTGAATTCTCCTTGTCAAATATAAAGAACCGATTATAACTGAAACCTAGACGGTGGAACATATTCTGGCCTTAGCATTTAAATTGATCTTCAATTAACTTTAAGTTATTTTTTTTTTTTTGCAAAACTGGCCGTAGCTATATGTATGTCTAACTCTTGTTACTAGACCTGATCTGTTCTAAGATCGACGGAGCTTCAAATTTCAGCACTTGTACTGCTGCTAATTTTATTTTTATAGTTTTAAAAAAAGTATTGCAATTGGTATCTTCTTTTCTGCTTCATTTAGACGACTCGCATCCAGACTTGCGCTGGTCGAGACTCGCATGTTCGCGGCAAAAATTCTTGATGACCTAATGTAAGATGCTATATTAGATTAAGATTTTCTTCAGATATATTTTCAAAGAGTAGTAGTAATATCTAGCAGCTGAAATTTGTAGATTAATCGAGATTATAGAGATCATATATGTAAAACATGAACTTCTTCTAGCTACTCGCTGGTGGATCAGACACGAATTATATGCGTGATTGTAGTAATGACAGAGTAGTAGAAAAACATTCACCGAAGAGTATTATAGTTGTTTTCATATGAAATATTATCTTTTTATAAGATTGATTATTTAAATAATTATTTACTAGAAGTACGTGGTTAAATTTACTTCTTATCAAAATCGTTTTTTTTGTCAACACTGAAAGGCAAAATTGTCAGTGTGAATAAATAAGGATCATATGTATTTAAGAAGATACAAAGGTCTTCATTTCAATGATTTGATGGTGACTGCAACAACGGAAACCGCACTACGAGGTGCATTCAAGTTCTAAGGCCTCCAATTTTTTTTCTCCAGGCTGGAAAGAAATAGAAATATGTGCATTGTTTTAAAATGAGCGTGTGTTCGTTGTCAATACGTCACAGAGATGACAGCACTGTACGACAGGTCGAATTGTAGCGGCAGCGTCGAGAATGAGAACTGTTTTAGATACTTAAAATGGCTACGTTTTCCTTACTTGAACAACGTGCAATCATTCGTTTTCTGAATTTGCGTGGTGTGACACCAATTGAAATTCATCGACAGTTGAAGGAGACATGTGGTGATGGAGTTATGGATGTGTCGAAACTGCGTTCGTGGGTGCGACAGTTTAATGAAGGCAGAACATCGTGTGACAACAAACCGAAACAACCTCGAGCTCGCACAAGCCGGTCTGACGACATGATCGAGAAAGTGCAGAGACTTGTTTTGGGGGATCGCCGAATGACTGTTGAACAGATCGCCTCCAGTGTTAGCATTTCCATGGGTTCTGTGCACACAATCCTGCATGACGACCTGAAAATGCGAAAAATGTCCTCCAGGTGGGTGCCACGAATGCTGACGGACGATCACAAGGCTGCTCGTGAGGCTTGTTGCCAAGCAATGTTGACGCGCAACGAAGGCATGAATGGGACTTTCTTTTCGTCGATTGCGACAATGGATGAGACGTGGATGCCATTTTTCAATCCAGTAACAAAGCGCCAGTCAGCTCAATGGAAGCACACAGATTCACCGCCACCAAAAAAATTTTGGGTAACCGCCAGTGCTGAAAAAATGATGGTGTCCATGTTCTGGGACAGCGAGGGCGTAATCCTTACCCATTGCGTTCCAAAGGGCACTACGGTGACAGGTGCATCCTACGAAAATGTTTTGAAGAACAAGTTTCTTCCTGCACTGCAACAAAAACATCCAGGAAAGGTTGCGCACATCGGGCTAACGTTACGCAACAGTTTTTTCGTGAAAACAACTTTGAAGTGATTTCTCATGCTCTCTACTCACCTGACCTGGCTCCTAGTGACTTTTGGCTGTTTCCAACAATGAAAGACACTGTCCGTGGTCGCACATTCACCAGCCGTGCTGCTATTGCTTCAGCGATTTTCCAGTGGTCAAAAGAGACTCATAAACAAGCCTTCGCCGCGGCCATGGAATCATGGCGTCGACGTTGTGAAAAATGCGTACGTCTGCAGGGAGATTACGTCGAGAAGTAACACCAGTTTCATAGCTTTCGGGTGAGTAGTTAGTTAGAAAAAAATCGGATGCCTTAGAACTTGAATGCACCTCGTAGTTAACATGAAATCAACTAGGTTTATCGTAACTGAACTGATCGATATAAACACACAAATTAATCATAATATAACAGGTTGGAGCTGATTGCGTGCCACTCATGCAAGCAGCAATAGGTACTAGAATATTTCTCTTCTTTCTATCTCCTACACTCTGTCTTCACCAGTCCGGGTAGAACCAAGGAACCAGTTACAGAACTGTGCAACTGTTTGGTAATTAATGTAGGAAGGTTATATAATTTACAGCAATTAACGAAATAGAAGTTATTCTATAGTGATACTTATTATAAGGAAGAGATAAAATACTTATTTACGACAATATGTGAATTAGTATTTTATGTACTTTTAGATTTTATTTTTATTTAACGATCTTATATATCTTGGAAATTAAATATACCACGAATTTACTAATTTAACCAACTTGATAACCCTAATAATAAGGAAGTTAGCGAGATATTACTTATACAGGCTGTCCCAGATAGTGTGCTCACCATTGGGATCTCGTGAACGGTAAGAGATAGAGAGTTGGTTAAATGAGACAAAATGTACGTGACACCTGGGTTAATTTTTTTAAGCAAAAAAACTTTTAAAAAAATGAACGATAGGTGCACTATAGGGGAAAAACTAAAAATCGGCAATTTTAATTTCGTCGTTTAACTTATTTCATGTAAAAGATACCGAAATACTATTTTGACATTATGAAGGTACTTTTTTACGCAGAATTCAAATTTGGTATTGCAACCTCTGAAGCTTTTATACGTTTCGAGATTTTTATACAAACTTTCTTATTTTAAATACAAATCGTAGGCGGCTTTGACTGTATCAAAAAGAGCATAATTTGCTGATTTCAATGATGTATAACACTTTGGGTTTATTTGTAGAAATAACAAAGTTATAATGATATTTGTGCAATTTTTGGTATCCTTATGAATGCATAGGCTATACATCAGAGGCAGCATTGAATTATTAAGACAATAAGTAGTATCTGTCAAATTTATTTACAAGCAAGTTACGTATCCGTTTATTTTTGTGTTATTTAGTCTGCTATTTTGTTCGTTTATTTAAAAATCACCGCATTTGTTGTTTTGGTTCGTTTTATTACTTGTTTATTGTTGTTCACGTTATGGAGAAATTTAATAATGAACAGAAATATGATATGCTTCAAAGTTACATATTGGCTCACAAAAATTCAAGGAATGCAGCTAATCATTATTTGGAGTTATACCCAGATCGACGGCAACCAGACGAAACTTTATTTCGAAGATTAGAAGTAAATCTAAAAACATACGGTGCCTTTAGTAAACCGAAAAGAAATAGAAAAAGATTAGATGAGGAAACCCAAGTTATTGTATTAAATCAGGTGCGTGAAAATCCAAAAGTTTCCACAAGAGAAATAGAAAACAACACCGGAATCCCTAGAACATCAGCCCATAGAATATTAAAAAAGCATCGATACCATCCTTACAAAGTCCACATTAGCCAAGGACTCCAACCAGGAGACGCAGAGAGGCGGACTCGTTTCTGTCATTGGTACATTAATCAGAATAACAACAATGTTACATTTCTGTTTAATGTGTTGTGGGCAGATGAATCTCGATTTACGAACAATGGGTTATTTAACAGAAATAATATTCACTATTGGGGGACAGAAAATCCCCATGCTCTACATGAAGCTTGACATCAAGAACGTTTTGGGTTCAATGTGTGGTGCGGTATTATCGGCAGAAGAATAGTTGGACCTATTATCTTCAATAACAATTTAACGAGTGAACGCTATTTGAACTTACTTCAAGGTGAAATAGAAGATCTTCTAGACGATATTCCTCTTAATCTAACTGCGAATATGTATTTCCAACAGGATGGGGCACCAGCACATAATGCTCACATTATTACGAATTACCTAAATAATAGATTTGGTAATCGGTGGATTGGTAATCGAGGACCCATTTCATGGCCTGCACGTTCCCCAGACTTAACCGCAATGGATTTTTTCCTTTGGGGTTACATAAAAAATAAGGTGTATAAAACACAATTTAATAATGTGGAGGAACTGCAAGCTTGTGTTTTAAGAGAGTTTCATCGGATAAATGGACGTATTTTAGAAAAAGTGATTAATTCCACACTAAGAAGAGCTCAGTTATGTATCAATAACAATGGAGGACTTTTTGAGCATTTAATGTAATTTATCTATTTACTAGTAGTAAATAAATAGTTAGGTATGTGAAGTTAGTGTTTTATTTACTTTTCAGTCATTTTTGTATTTTGTTTACAGGAATAGGTAAGTATAAAACAAAAAAATATGCTAATTATTCTTGTAACTTTGTTATTTCTACAAATAAACCCAAAGTGTTATACATCATTGAAATCAGCAAATTATGCTCTTTTTGATACAGTCAAAGCCGCCTACGATTTGTATTTAAAATAAGAAAGTTTGTATAAAAATCTCGAAACGTATAAAAGCTTCAGAGGTTGCAATACCAAATTTGAATTCTGCGTAAAAAAGTACCTTCATAATGTCAAAATAGTATTTCGGTATCTTTTACATGAAATAAGTTAAACGACGAAATTAAAATTGCCGATTTTTAGTTTTTCCCCTATAGCGCACGTATCGTTCATTTTTTTAAAAGTTTTTTTATTTAAAAAAGTAAACCCAGGTGTCACGTACATTTTGTCTCATTTAACCAACTCTCTATCTCTTACCGTTTACGAGATCCCAATGGTGAGCACACTATCTGGGACATCCTGTATATAATATATAAATCCATAGAACATTTTACGACTTTGGGTTGCCATGAGACACAGAGATTACCGAGTAAGGCCCACTTGACGCGGCACACTTCTCTCTACAAGATTCTGCACAGTTTTCTCTTCAGTCTAATATTGTATCGTTGCATACCACAAAATGTGCGAAAAAGCTGTACAGTTTTGCATGCAGATTTTGAAATAGAACATGTTCTATTTCCATGTAGATAGAATTATGTGCAGAAAGTGCGTGAACGTGTTACGTATTGACAGCATATGAAATCTCCTAGTTTCAAACAAATCAAATTAATAACGTTATTACATTGCAAAAAGCCCAAATAATATTTTAGATTATAAAATATGTTTCAAAACTGGCTTAATCCTCCTTTAAACCACTGAAGATTTCTAAGATTGAATTTAAAATCTCCTAAATCCACGGGTGAGTGATATTCAAACATTCCTAAATCCATACAATAACAAAACCTACTAAGTCTATATGGATATTTGCGTGTATACCATATACCTAATGAACAAACGCTACTAAATCCAACTATTAGAATTACAGGAATAGAAAAACACTATTGCAGAGGTAGGTTTCAAAGGCAGTATGTTTCCAATGACTTATCAATAAGAAAATTATGGATCTATTATAATACTAAATACCCAGACATTCAATGCTAGGAATCGTATTTAGATTTATATTTAACACTAAATTTAATATTGGTTTTAACGCCCGACAAGTGGATAGGTTCACATTTTTTGTAATATCATGCAAGGAAAAATTAAACGAGAAAAGAACATTGCAAATAAGTCGACTATCATCATACAATATAAATTAGATAAAATGAAAGCAAAGTCATTCTTTGACACACTGAAGAAAGAAGAGAAACAGATAATCACTCTTTCATATGACTGAAAAAAATTTAGTGTTGCCAAAAATCCTAGTCCAAATCACATATCATAAAAGACAGCTCTGCTTATATAATTTTACTGTCGTGATTGGTTCTTCTAAAGCGAAATTGACAAAAAAATAATGTCCTGATGCATACTTGGTTGGAATCAGGAAGTTCCAAGTGTTTCAACAAAATTGCTTTGGCTGTTTACAGTACTTTAAAAAATTTGGAAATTTCTGACGAGGTTTGTGAGGTAAAAGTTGTATCTGATGGGTCTACTGGACAAAATAAGAACAGCACAATGATTGCAATGTGTGCCAAATGGCTGACAGATATAATAATAATAATATGTCTTTATTTCAGCAAGGTTAGATATACATAATAAAAAATAAGGAAAAATAGAGAAGAATATATAAGTAGCCCTGAGAAAACCCTATGAAGAGGTTCAATCAGTTGGGTAGGAAGAAAATATTAATGTTCCACATCCAGCTCTTCCACCCACTCCTTAATAGATATAACATAAATATTACCACATTAATAAATAAGTAATTAATGAATACATAATTAGCTGATTAGTTAGCAAATGCCTCAAATACACAATCTATATTCCGTAATGTACGCTTCCATAAGGAAACAGCAACAAAACAAAGTAGCAAGATATGTATACACAATTTAACAAAATAATAATAATGTAGAAATACCAATTTTATTGCCTATTATAGAGCAGTTCGAAAAGGGCACGCCCGAATGCACCCTCCTTCTTCCTGATATCACTGGTAAGAAATTATGTAATTGGTATATATTATAACTGAAGCTCCTTCATAAAGGGAGAGTTTATGTCGTGGCGGACTTATCAGATGTCTATGCCTAAGATTAATGTTATATACATACATCCGTCCGAAAGCGAATTTTCTGATAAGAGTTTTGAATACGATAATTTTATGGTACAATTTAGTGAATGGTAAATTCTCCGATTGTTCATATTAAGCCAACCCACATCACGCAGCCTATGACTAACCCTATTAAACCTACGAATTCCAAACACGTATCTCAAGCAGATGTTTGCACCTTCTGAATGCGCGCCTTATCGATAACATCCAGACAAGGACCATAGACTGCCACACAATAATTAAATAAAGACAGAACAAAGGTCTCACAAAGTAGCCGTGGTTCGAGTACCAAAAACTGATCTATGTGGATAGAGAGCTACGAGAGTAGCATTAGCCAGCCCAATGAGTCTGGAGACGTAGACCCTGTATCTAAATGTATTGTCAACTATTAGGCCTAAATTTTTCGCAGAAATTTGATGGGTATATCAACATTTGCTATTTTAAATTTAATAATGCCGTTTCACGTCCTTCGGTTTCCCGAACAATACCGCTATGCACTTCCCAGTGTTAATTTTAACCCATGATTTTTAAAAAAATTACTAATATTATCCAGATCACCATTCAATTTGCCCAAAGCAGAATTCACATCATCAGGACAGAAACTAATATTAATTTGCGTGTCGTCAGCATACATATGTGCAGTAGAATAAGTAACATATTTGTGCAAATGACTAGTGTATAAGGTGAAGAGTAAGGGACCGAGGACAGATCCCTGTGGTACCCCTCGGATAACGAGAGAGAGATGATTTCCCGCCTCTAAAACTGACGTACTGATCCGTGAGGTACGACCGGAGTAGATGCTGCAATATTGCCAGGAGAACCCCAAAATTAATCGTGTCAAAAGATTTGCTATAATCTAGGAGCACCAGGAGGATAAGGTCACCATCGTCCCTCGCTCTGATGACATCATCAGTAACTCTCAGCATGTAATGACTCAACCATGGCCACGCCTAAAGCCAGGCTGGCACGGAGGCAGCAACTCGAGCAGCATAATAAAAAAGAAAATAATTAAAATTAACAGAAAAACAAACAAACTTCAATATCCATACAGCAATAATAAACTATTAGGAAAATCAAAAACAAGTCATATGTTATTTTGTGTACATTAGATATAATGAAATTCCCATAAAATTCAGTGCAAATAAAAATAATAAGAAGAAAAACGGAAAGGCTAAAATAGCAATGATTCTTTTTTTCTGTTTATACGTATGTTTATTTATCTCAAGAAAGATATGCAAACTATACGCCTTAAAGGTGATATTACTCGACACTTGTACCCCGGCTCCACAGCTTAATATCTCCGATAGCATTAATGTTGTGGATTCTATTGTTACACTTACTCTACACGTGCCCATCATTCGTCCAATACGTATTTTTCGGCGATCGACCAGTCAGCTCCCGACGCCTTCAGTTTGCTATTGTTTTGGAATGCCTTTTTCTTCAGCGTATTACTAACGATAATAATAGGCCTACTACTAATCTATATCTGCAGGAGAGATATCAATTTAAGTCTCTCCTTGCAGAACTGCACTACCACTTCATTCACATCTTCCTTCGTTTGCTTCTTGACACCGTACACTCGCAAATTGTTACGACGCAAGCACTGATCGAGTGGTTCAATCTTCTTATTAGCTTCAGCTAATGTAACTTTTAGTTGGCTTACCTCATCCACTAAGCATTTGGATTTATCTTCATATAGGTTTTAAAATGTCGTTAATTTTATAACAAATTTTAGAGAAGAGTTCATCAGAGGTAAGCAATTTATCGATTAGCCTTTGTGCAATACTATCTTCATCAACGGTGGCACTATTGAGCTTATTACGCAGCTTATATTCAGCCATTATTAAATTAAAAAAGGAACACAACAGAGCGAGGAGTATACAGTTGCGTCTAGCTGCAGTGAACGCACATCACGGAGTAATGATGATGCACCCAAATGTATCCAGAAAGTAAATTTAATTTTTCCGGTGACCGGTCATTCATTCCTTCCGCCAGATAAAGTTTTCGGACAGATTGAAAAAAAACATATAAAAAAGAAGGATACTATCGTCGATGTCAACCACTACTATGAGCTATTTGAAAAGTTTGGGACTCAAAAAGTTACGAATTCATTGATAGGTTTTAGACTGGCGAAAACCGATTCTTGATGTAATCATCATCTCTTCATTTTAAAATTAATTCCTGCAAGAGAATAATGCTATGTAGAAGTAAAAATGGAACAATACTGATTCGCTGAGACCCAGTTACTTTGGCGACATAAACAATGCATTAGGAATTTCCAAGAGAGGTAAACAAGTTTTCAGTATAAGTGCAGAAGAAACAGAATTAAACAGAGTTGACCTGAACGTAAAGTAAGTAAAAAATGTGGATGAATTACTTTGCAAGCATTTTGTAATTGGCTGGCAAAAAAAACTAAAAAAGAACATCGTATCTATTACAAAAAGATTCTAAGAAGATTTGGAGAGGCAGTAGAAAATGAAAATAGTGACGACGAAGAGGGAGAGGAAGAAAAGGGACTATGCGGTAGAAGTAACTCAGGAAAAAGATGTTGTATAATGTTTGTTCTTAAAAAAAATTAAAAAGAAGATATGCACTTCGATGTTTTTTCATTTTCTATTTTATTTTTTATTTTTAAGCTAACATTGCAAAATAAGCCCTAAACTACTGTAAAACCATGTAAACTTCAAACCAAAATCGTCTAAATCCATTTTAGTTTCCAAAAACAGATAAATCCGAGAAGTTTTTACAATTTTTCAAAAAAATATGTAACTAGGATTTTTCCGCCAGATCCCTTTTAAATGTTATGTCACTGCCTACCAATTTCTATAGTCAGAATTATAATACCCTTATTTTGTGACTAGTAGCAAACTTTCGCGTTTCCTGAAAAATGCGTTCAGGTGGATTTACTGGTTTTGGAACTAAACGATTCACATCAGTGTGTACATTTGATGTTTGTGTATTATTTGTATGTAGGTTAGGTATATACACTATATAATAAAATATGTGATTTATTGGTAAAACCATCATAAAACCTTTCGAAATGTACCTAAAATAAAAAAAAAGAATTTGTTTAAATATCAAGAAAATATCTCATTTACTATGAGCTGATATACTGTCTCGCATAAATGTATCTTGCTTTGTACAGGGTTATTCATTATAAATTACCCACCCTTTATCATAGTTATTATTGCATATACAAAAAATGTTTCAAATAAAAGTTGTGTGGCTGAGACTGAATTTTGTTTGCATGCTATCAAAAACACAGTGGCGTACAGATATAACGGTATAAAACGATAATAATGTTTTTTTTTAATGGAATAGCCTGTCTATTATTACATTTTTGTAATGGTCTTCTTACTCTGATTTCAAAAATATACCATATGATACCGGTATCTTAAACCGTTTTCGAGTTATTAAATGTCGAATATCGTAGTTACTGTACTATGGAAAAGATAACATTATTAAAGTGAGTTATGAAAATGACAATTCGTGTGTTTGATAAATGACATTTCCATTTTGACTTTTATTAAGGAATAATAATAACGATGATAAAGAGTGGGTAATTTATAATGAATAACTCTGTAATATCAGCTCTAATGCATTCTAATAATTTTTGAAACAGAACATCATTCATTTATCCATAATAATTTCTATACAAGCCAGGGTACTCAATGCGAAATTCATTATTAATTAATGACAAAACATCCCGACTTAAAAGCCAATGCTTAGTTCATATCTTTCTTTTTTATTCGCTTTCTTTATTTTTTATATCAAGTATGTTTGTTATAATAACAAGAACTGCAGCGCGTAATACATTCTTTCTTTTATTTGTATCCATTGGGATTTTTTCCAAAAAAATTTAAACAAATGAAATTTTAGCGTTACAAAGTTTCAGTAATAATTCGGCGCATGCCCGGACCTTTAACATTTTATCTCGTTGCAAGTAGGCAAAATAAATTCTGCACAGAAAATTGTGTCAAAAAGTGGGCCTAATACTAATTTTTAAATCCTCCAGAGTGAAACAAGTACCATGTATTGCAAAATATGCTCCAAACCTTAATAATAATAAAATAACCCAATCAGTTATATGTAACTATAAATAATATCCAAAAATATACTAGGACATTCTAGTTTTCTGTTTAAGGGGCCAACTGATTTAAATATTTCAGCTTTGGTAATTTGACACTTTATCTCAATGTGATATATTTGTCGTTTGTATTATTGAAATCGTCAAAATTGGAAATGTAAATGTTAGTAATATTATTGTATAAATATAATTTCTGAGTTTATTTCTAATTAATATTCTAGAGCTCTGGTTGTGCGATGGATAAGGAAAATGGGAAGAGCAGTGAAGGTAGTTCAGGCTCTAGCAAACTCTCTAATCCTCCAGATCCTACAGCTCTTCTCGATGCCGCCAGCTTATTTGGTAAGTGAAAAATAGTCTAAAGATGCGAAATCTAATCTTACATAGTATTAAACTCTTTACATACATACCTACAGTTACTTGCAAAATTATTTTTACATCAATAAAGTGAATCGCCTAAAAGAATTTGAATTTGTCAAGATGCTTTTAGACAGACTAAACTGACAGGTAAAAAAACCGCCCACCCATCTGATATACGTTTTCTGTTGCACATGTAGTTTATCCGATTGCCTTTCATTAATAAATGCTTTATATTGTTTAATTCATTATAAAATGTTACGGATTTGATTTTGTGATGGTGACATTTCTAACTAGACAATATTAACTAATTTCAATATACTGTACAGCATTTTAAGCATATATCTTTATAATTAAATTTTGTTATAAACTGCAAGTAGGCGTATTTCATTGATTAATTTCAAGATGGATGGATGTATCCCAAAGATTGGGAATTCCACGCACAACCGTTCGGGATGCGTGGAATTGGTTTTCAGAGACTGGCAGATTTGATAGACGAGTAGGTATCGGAAGAAGAAGAGCAACAACTAGAGTTTATATTCGCTTTATTGTGCTCATCGCGCTAAGGGGCCGCAGGGTAACTGAAGTTCTACTTCAACATTAATTCAATGCCGCAACGATTACGTGATTTAAGCTCGTAGAGGACATATGAGAGAGATATATCTTGTTCAAACTGTATTTCTTATTTTCTAAAATTAAATTTACTTCTGTCAAATATTGCCTTATTACTTCAAAAAATGTACATACGTTGCACATACTATGAATGGATTCAATTTAAATAAAAACTTAAATTAATTGTAGAGCTGATTGTTCTAAAAATTTCAGGTGGGCGGATGATAAAATTGAAAATATATAGTCACATTAATTGCTTACATGAAATCATATTAATTACCTTGCTCGAAAATTTTTAAAACAGGTTGCGCCTTATCCTAAAATATATAACTGAGTCTTGAGAAGATCCAATTCTCTCCAGCAGTTATAGCTTGTCGCACTCCCCACGACTGAACATCGTAAAATGTATGGTTAAACGGAGAAATCATCTTATTTTTGTGGAATTCCGTTTTTAATGGTAATATGTCAGTGCCTTTTTGATAAATGCGATGCACTGAATTACAATCTGTCAAAACATATGTACAAAGTAGAATAAATAAGTTAATATTCAGATTTTTTCACCACTCATGGCGATGTTTTTTTTCCAATGATGTAGAGCTATAATATAAAATATGGTTTTTTCTCTCAGCATCTTGTTCTGTAAATATAACCGTGCAGATTTTGCATATTTATCACAACCAGAAATCGTAAAAACAGAGGTGAAGATAACTGTTCTTAAGAGGCCTCTGTACAGTTCAACAGCATATGCATTTATGTACATGTAAATGAGCGCCAAAATATCTCATTATCCAACGAACCCGCACAAAATGTATTGTAAGATTTCAAAAGTATACATTATTAGGTACAATTCACCCGGAGCTTTTTTTAATATTCAGTTTCGTTTAATGACAATTAGATATCAAAGTGGAGCGGTAATCAGCATAATCAATGGCCCATTTGAGTCTCCTTTTACCACCTTATAAATAATTCAAAACAAATTTGCTCCAGTCAGATTATAGATTTATAAATGAACAATAAAAACATTTACATAGATGAATAAAAAATAATATGCCTATCCCGTTTTTTTGGCGCTCCTGAAATGTGAATTTTGTCACTGTACAGTGGCGCCTTCTGCCGGGCAGTTGTACAATATGTAGAGAAATGAGATGGAGATAGATGGTGCGTTCTTTCTCTGTACAGATCGTCAGAAATTGTACCAGACTGGTAGACGCAAGTTCAAAAGAGTAATTTTCGACCTAGCAAAAAATTATTCTCAAACGATCTGGTGTTAGCACAGTTATAAAAAGATTTCACGTAAACCAGAAATTGCTCGGAAAGGATATCTTTTATTTTAAAAATCTTACCAGAATACTTTTCGTGTTACGGTAAATAAAAAACACTAAAATAGGACTTATTATTTTACAGATGGATCGAAAATATTCATTATATACAGGGTACCCCACCGAAAACGAAACAGATTGAATATCTCGAAAGAGAAAACTTTTTTGAAGAAACGCAAAAACAGGTCGATTTTTGATCCAAGGGTGACACCCTTCCATCATATCTTCAACTGTTATACGTCATTCCCCTCCTCTCCATCACTCTAACCATTACAATTTAAAAAGGGAAAGTACTAAATACAATACATTACTGAAAAGGTAATTGTACGGAGAATTCAGAAAAGTGATTTTTGGGTACGCTATTTTTGATTTTAGCGCCCTCTAGCGGGAAAAAAACGGTTACGTATTCCACAATGTGACACATCCTTTCAAAGCTGCAATTTAATGCACAATTGAAAAAAAATTTAAATAATTGTAAAACCTTGCAGAGTTCTAATATTAGAAACTACGAACTTACTACTTTACAAAAGACCCTGACAGTCTGTACTTGACAATGATGACAAATAAATGTCAAAAATAATACGTATTTA
This sequence comes from Amphimallon solstitiale, assembly GCA_963170755.1. Taxonomy (NCBI): domain Eukaryota; kingdom Metazoa; phylum Arthropoda; class Insecta; order Coleoptera; family Scarabaeidae; genus Amphimallon; species Amphimallon solstitiale. Next base: position 100,184,075 of record OY720676.1, on the reverse strand, counting down.
GTTGCTACTTAAATTAGCTTTGAAATGATGTGTCACATTGTGGAATACGTTACCGTTGTTTTACCCGCTAGAGGGCACTAAAATCAAAAATAGCACGACCAACAATCACTTTGCTGAATTCTCCGTACAATTACCTTTTCAATGATGTATCGTATTTAGTACTTTCCCTATTTAAATTGTAATGGTTAGAGTGATGGAGGGGAGGGGAATGACGTATCACAGTTGAAGATGTGATGGAAGGGTGTCCCCCTTGGATCAAAAATCGACCTGTTTTTGCGTTTTTTCAAAAAGGTTTTCTCTTTCGAAATATTCAATCTGTTTCGTTTTCGGTGGGGTACCTTGTATATAATGAATATTTTCGATCCAAGAATTAGCGAGACACGGATGCGTTTCTACCTACTTTCGGTCTTCTCAGGAAGCCGTACGCTTCAAAATAATTTCTTGTGTATGTACATATAGTCCAGTCGAATTAAATTAAGTTCTATTCTGGAATATGGTTTTGTCGCCGATTTTTTTATAGGTACATTTGACCCCCACTAACATACCCTGAAAAATGCCAAAAGTTTAAGGTCCGGGTTTGGCCGTGAGAAATTGTTAAACAATTGAAAAGTGACATTTTCCGGTTAAACTTTTTTTCTGTAGGTTAAATGTGAAAACTGTCCGTACAAAAGTTGTTCGCCCCATCATTGTTTAAAAAACAAGCCATTGCACGATCGATTATCATTATTTGTTTAGCTGCAAAATGCATAAAACCATGGCAATTTTTATTTTTTGCATTCAATCGATGAATAATCAACGAACCGAATCATGAACCTCATGGTGCAGGCAATATAAAATGTCCCCCAGAGAACAGTGCAAAGTTCACTCACCTGTGTTGTATAGTTGAGCTACAATAAGCGACAAGCCAAAATTCCTAAATTAGCTGTCCATTCCTTGCATATTGTCGCACATGGTTCAAAAAAATCATGGTTTTAATTCATTGAGAGTACTTTCCGAAAATGGAAAAAAAATATTTTTTTTTCTCAAAAATTGCCATTTTTTTGGAGGTTCGAAATTATTTGCTTATAAACAAATGAAATATCTCCGACAATTGACATATTATCGTAAATATTATGGTAGATTCTGCTTCCTTTCTCTTCAACGAGTAATTTGAGACTAACTTTATACGAATATCTTGATTAGAACTGGAGATAACAACGTTCTAGTTTTATTACGTTTATTATCGTTCTGGTGGATATTTAAGGAAAAAAATATATCAAATTTCTCTCAATACCCCAAGGAATCGATTTTTTTCAGATCTGTAGGAGCACTCTATGTAAGTCAAAGAAATTAATGAAGTTCGGCGCGTGCTGACGGTGGGAAAAATTGCGGCCGGGGGGCGTGGTGGGGTAAGCCAGAAGCTCCGCGCGCCGCCCGCGCCGAGCCCGAATCGCCGGTTATTTAACAAATATATAACTCCAGGCGGCGCGCTGAGCCTCTGGCTTACCCCACCACGCCCCCCGGTCGCAATTTTTCCTACCGCCAGCGCGCGCCGAACTTCATTACTTTCTTTGACTTACTTAGAATGCTCCTAGAGATCTGAAAAAATTCACGGCGATTCCTTGAGGTATTGAGAGAAATTTGATATTTTTTTTTTCTTAAATATCTACCAGAACGATAATAAACGTAATAAAACTAGAACGTTGTTATCTCCAGTTCTAATCAAGATATTCGTATAAAGTTAGTCTCAAATTACTCGTTGAAGAGAAAGGAAGCAGAATCTACCATAATATTTACGATAATGTGTCAATTGTCGGAGATATTTCATTTGTTTATAAGCAAATAATTTCGAACCTCCAAAAAAATGGCAATTTTTGAGAGAAAAAATATTTTTTTTCCATTTTCGGAAAGACCTCTCAATGAATTAAAACCATGATTTTTTTGAACCATGTGCGACAATATGCAAGGAAGGGACAGCTAATTTAAGAATTTTGGCTTGTCGCTTATTGTAGCTCAACTATACAACACAGGTGAGTGAACTTTGCACTGTTCTCTGGGGGACATTTTATATTGCCTGCACCATGAGGTTCAAAGCCATACGTTGATTATTCATCGATTGAATGCAAAAAATAAAAAATCAAAATTGCCATGGTTTTATGCATTTTGCAGCTAAACAAATAATGATAATCGATCGTGCAATGGCTTGTTTTTTAGAGAATGATGGGGCGAACAACTTTTGTACGGACAGTTTTCACATTTAACCTACGGGAAAAAAGTTTAACTGGAAAATGTCACTTTTCAATTGTTTAACAATTTCTCACGGCCCAACCCGGACCTTAAACTTTTGGCATTTTTCAGAGTATGTTCGTGGGGGTCAAATGTACCTATAAAAAAATCGGCGACAACACCATATTCCAGAATAGAACTTACTTGATTTCATGTCTAATTCGACTGGACTAATATGAAATGCTGGTATACTTGCGTGTGCGAGTATTCCGTAATCCAAAAAATTATTAATTACTCACTCTGCGACATAAATTCGAAAAATTCTTAACGATACACGCATATGTCGTTTCAGTTTCACTTTTGGGTGTGTGAAGTTAGACCCCTTTTTTCGAAAATCGGAATTCTGCCGATTGTTTCAAGTTGTACTAGGTTTATTCTCAATTGTTCAAAATTATTTCAAAAAATAAATTATAATCGGCCGAGAAAATGGCAAAAACAATTTTTTGCCAGTTCCCCATTTTTCGAAAGTCAAAATTCTGACTGTCGTTCCAGGTTTGTTTTAAATTATTCCAAAGTATTTAAAAAAAATCATAATTGGCTGAATTAATAGGGAAAGCGATTTATGTTCTAGATTTGTTCGAAACGCTGTATTAGAACAACATCAAAACCGTATCATATATCAAAAGATATTGCCCAGAAACTATATCCAAAAGTGAGAAGTTAGCCCTCTTTTTTCCGAAAATTGAAATTCTGATCGTTGTTCCAGATTGTTCTAGGTTTGTTCTCAATTGTTCCAAAGTATTTCAAAAAATAAATCGTAATCGGCCGAAAAAATGGCAAAAAACAATTTTTCGCAAGCGCTCCTTTTTTCGAAAATCGAAATTCTGACGGTTATTCTAGGTTATCCTAGGTTTGTTTTAGATTGTTCCAAAGTATTTCAAATAAAAAATCATAATTGGCTGAGTTAATAGGAAAAACGATATTCTTACAGCCCTCCTTTTTGCGAAAATTGAATTGCAAGAAAAAAGATCTGTAGAGCGAAGAAAGTAAATTGGTTAACTGAAGAAGTACAAGATTACAGAAATAAACTTGAGGCGTTGAACACAAAGTGAAATATCAAGAAGTAATAAGAAATGCGAAAAGGAAAAGCAATCAGGATTATATAAATAGTTCTGAAAACAAGCAGAAAGCGGTGTGGAATGTCATAAAAAACGAAACAAACAACAAAATTTCATCTTACGAAGTCCACGCAGACCTAACTGCAAATGAATTAAATACTTTCTTCGCAACAATTGGACACACTGTTGCAAAAAATATAAATACGAATAACAACGATGATTTTAATATATAGCATATGCTTCAGAAAGGAAATGGAATAACTGTTCCAGAGTCCCGTTACCTTGCAGAAACTTCAGAAACCGAAGTAATAAATATCGTACGGAAGCTAAAGAATAAAAAATCTAGGGATATATATGGATACACAGTACCTATATTAAAAGAAACCATTGACATACTAGCACGACCTTTGACGTGTGTTGTAAATACATTGTTAAGGAATGGTGAATTTCCAGACGAGCTGAAATTTGCCAAAATGATTCCTGTGTACAAGAAAGGGGATAAATCGTGCGCGAACAATTACAGACCAATCTCAGTGCTACCAGTTCTATCCAAAGTATTTGAATCAGTAATAAAGAACAGAATCGTGCATTTCCTTGAAAAACACCAACTGTTTACCGAAGCCCAACACGGTTTTCGAGCTGGGAGGTCGACCTTGACAGCAATGTTGGATATGGTGGAAGCAATCCTCGAGGCGAGGGACGAAGGGGAACAAGCTACAGTGGTAACCTGCGACCTCAGCAAGTCTTTTGACTGTGTCTCACATGAAATCCTGCTGAGAAAACTTTGGCAGCATGGACTGAGAGGGTTAGCTTATGGACTATTGGCGTCGTATTTGAACAACAGGAAACAGATGGTATGGTGGCAGAATGGATTCTCGGATGTAGCCGTTGTAGATGTTGGAGTGCCACAGGGGTCTATTTTGGGACCGCTAATGTTTATTATCTACATTAACGATCTGTCGGTCAACATTATGCATGGCAAGACGATAATGTATGCGGATGACACCTCGATCCTTGTACGGGGAGTCCCGAGGGAACCGAAACGTTAATGGAAACGGCAATGGAGGATGCAGAAAGTTGGTTCATGGCCAACAAACTCAGATTAAACCAAGAAAAAACACAGAGAATACACTTCAAATCACATGAAGACAATATGAAAGTGGTTAATTTCCTGGGCATAAATCTCGACAATCGGCTGTCATGGAGCAGCCACATAGAAGCACTATGTAAGAGATTAAATAGGGCCATCTTTGCAATACGCACAATAAAAAAAATTTCCACGCACCAAGCCGCAAAGAGTACCTACTATACAGATTTCTACAGTGTAGCTACCTACGGAATTCTCGTATGGGGCATGTCAGCGAGGATGAAGGATGCTCTATTACTACAAAAAAGAGCAATTAGAACTCTTTGTGGGTTAACATACAATGAATCTTGCCGGGAACACTTTAAGAGTGAAAGAATACTTACTTTGGTTAGTGCTTACATCTATTCGTGTATTAAACATGTGCATGAGAATATACCTAAATTCGCGAGTAATAAGAACTTTCACCGATACGACACGCGCAATGCAGATGCGTTGGTAATCCCATATCATCGCCTAAGTGTTACACAACAGGGAGTGAACTAGTGGGGCCCCAAATTGTATAACTGTCTTCCGGAAAGTATAAAAACCATGAATAATAACCTGTTTAAGAAAACTAAAAGCAATGCTGATTGACTCTAGTTTCTATACCGTGGAGGAATATCTCGAAGCCTTCACCCGCCGAAATAATGCTATTAATGTTACCTAAACGTTTGTGAAATTTTATATCTTTTGTGCTTCCACACTTTTATATACACCTGATTTTATTTATCTGTATGTTTGTGCAATATATAAGTTGAATGTATTTATATGTTTCCTATTATTTACTTAGAAATTCTTTGAAAGAATCTTTAATTGTTATTTACTGACATGTCATGTAAGTTTTGATGACGAATAAAAACACTATAACTATCACTAAATATCATTAGGTATAGGGATTCAATGTTTACGTGCGATCTATACGTATGAATATAATACATGGCAACGTGGTACCCCTACTATCCGTCACCAATGCCGACAACAACCGACATCACAACGATATTCTCCGACCCCGACCCAGATTTTGCATTCAATGTTTAGGTGGGAACACGTTGTGGTCCTTGGCCGTCTTATTACTGGAACGGGTAACATCAAATGGCCTCCGCGATCACTGATCTCTCTCCAAATGATTTTGTTTTTGTGGGGAATTTAAAAAATATTGTTTATACCCATGATGCTGGTAGAACAGAAAACATAGTTGCCTTGAGAGAAAAAATAATTGAGGCTGCTAATTCAGTAACTGCTCACATGTTACAAAACGTAAGAGTAAATTTCTACGACCGCCTAGGGTTATGTCTTGCTGTGCAGGGAGGAGTCCTTTTTTATTTATTTTATTAGGGTTATTTTTTAATTTTATTAGAATTACACTTTTGTTTGTGTCATGCAGCGTGAACGTAGCTTAATAATTCTTTGCATTTACTGAAAGGAAAAATAAAAACAAACCCTTGCAACTCGTAAATATTATTTCTGAACGCATTAGAAACACACGAGTCGGTGGTCCAATGGTTACTGCTAAGTGCTAACTTGTATTTGCGAGCATGTGTCGGTTGTCGCGTCGCTGGCATTGGAAAGGAAAGTAGGGGTACCACGTTGCCACATATTGCATGGATTGATCGCCTATGGCTAATGAAAATTGACACATACGGTAGATGAGAAACATAATGCATACAGAATGAGTACGTACGGAACTGTTGATGTTGATGTTTTATAATAATCCAATTTTCGCTTGCCCATAACTTATATTATTAAACACTCAAATATTAAACGTATATATGACATTTCTTTTTAATTACAAACTGTCACTTGGATTTAAGTCTGGAATAGCCGTCCGATTCCGATAGATTTGCGTCTTGGCTAGGACCGGTAGAGATACCGTAAAGTGGGGATAGACGACGCAATAGCTTCAAAAACACTCGTGTGAAATGTGTGTGACAGTGTTTACTATTTAATGTGTTTTATCTTCAAAAATAATTACATGAAGATATTTTTTATATCGTTCATCAAATGTGCGGCTGTCGCGTCGAGGTTATTTTTTTCTTTTGTGTCCCAGCCTTAGTTAGTAGACATTAATCAAACTCGTGCATTTTTGTGGTTATTTCTCAAGCACATAACTTTTTTAAGAAAATAAATTAGTACAAAAACTGGCCTTGACATTATAAATTTATGCCTTTTGCATCACTAACCCAAATTTGAGATTCTAAAATTACTTTCCTTAGTTTTCGATAGTTAAACGCTCCTTTTAATCAGAAATAAGTTGTAAGATAAAACATTTGTTCACATGTTTTATTATACTCGTATGCCTAATAGTTATATATTGTTTATTTATATACGAATAATTCCTATTACGTATATTTTTATTTTGTGTTATTAAAAATTACATCTTTTTTTTATAAATTTGAAAGTAAAATTTTTACCGTTGATTTGCATATAGTAATGGGTATGGAAAAATATTTGTTTGGTCAGGGAAAACCTGGAAAAGTCAGAGAATTTCACTTAAAGAATTGAGTGGCAACCCTGCGATTGTACTTTTAAACTCCTTTCTTCATCGGAGTAGGTAGGAGAGTGACGAGTTTTTAAAATTCATTCTATTTACCTTATATTTCGTAAGACAAATAAAGTACAGAGAGTTAGTTACGTTTTTTCCTTGTTTTGACTGTTAATTACATACTTCGTAATTTTTGTAATAGTTCCTGTTTAATACCATTTCATTGAATCTACTTCTCCTAATTATCTTAACATAAGTGTGCGCTGGATTTCGTTAAATTTCAATAACATACGCATACATTTTTAGTTAATATTTATTTATATCTAGAACATTGTTTATGTTACTATGATATGGAAGAACGTCGAGAATGGCAAATGAAACAATGGCGAGTTGGATTAAGGGTCATACTGATTGTATGTCCACTGTCAGTGATACCGAAAAACATTTCTCCAAAAATATACTGGTCGAAATGTTCTTGATGAATCCATACTTTACGCAAATATTATGTTCCTAAGTGCTTCACGAAAACAGTAGAATGCATTAGAAGACATCTGTCAAATCAGTACCTATGGATAAGTGCTGACGAAACTGTCGATATATAAGAACGCTGTGTGGTAAATCTTGTAGCTGGTTCCATATAACGCATATTTAATAGCATCTAAATTTATAAATACAGTTGATGCGGAAACAGTTGTTAAACTATTGACGAGAATTTGCACAAAATGCTTCATTCGAACGACATGTACAAGGAAAAATGTTAAAAAATGTTAAACAGGCAGACTATTAAAGGAAACATATCTTTATATGCTGCATATTATTTGTGTAACACATACCCTCCATGGAATCTGTGAATATATCAGAGAGACACTTATCCGGAAGTTGATAAGACCTGTATCCGCTTTTAAAAGTTTTCAGACAAGCACCTTTGAGAGTAGCTCTTTACAGTGAAAAACTTCCATTTGTCACTGCCTCCCTTGCCAGTAGTAACTAGATGGGGAACATGGTTGGCGGCTACTAGTTTTTATGCAGAGGATTTCCATAGTTTACAAAATTTCGTTACATGTTTAAATGACGATGCTCGAAGTATTTCTGAGTGCAAGGAACTAACACAAATCCCAAATTTAAAAAATCATTTGTTATTCCTTCAGGAACACTTTGGAAATTTGCCTAAACTAATCACATATTTTGAAAATCGAAATCTCAAATTAAAAGATGGATTAACCACATTAGATGTGGCTATTAATAATTTCAAAAGTACATATTCCAAGTGACTTCGGATGTGGCCTTCGGCAAAAGTTAGACGCAGTTTTTAATAGAAATCCAGATTTAATAACATTGGGGCAATTGTGTATGAAGACAATGACACAAAATTTAACTGCTAAATACGCTGAAATAAAAGAACATTTCCATTATGCACCTAAAACCAGTTGCGATATAGAAAGGACGTTTTCTATCTGCATGAATGTACTTCATTCAAAGGGAAAAAATCTGACTGAAGACAACCTTGAGAAAGTATTGCTAGTATATATTAATACTCCAAAATGAATAAGTAATAACGTATTTTGTATTTTATAGATTACCACCCACTTCTTATGCAATTATATAAATAAAATTAAAACCTCTTTAAAAATACAATATTTCAATAGCGCATCCATGGGCGATGTGTCATCGGCCGTTCGTGTCCGATCTATAGTCATAATTAAGAATGATGGAACGTTTTCAGTTGTTTTTCCTCATTTTGTCGACGACTAGTGGTAAAAAGAATATTATATACCATTCAGTATAAACTGTTTTTCGATCCTCTAAAGTCTAAAGGAATTGTTGCGAAATACCAGTACGACCGACGAGTCAAAGTATTATTTTCCTAGAAGTGCTCTGTGATCGAACTTAAGTGAGATTTGGTTTATCTTGGAATGTCCAAACAGTTCATTGTTGCTTGTTGCAACATAACAGTGTTCATCACCTGTTATGTTGTTGTATATGGATTTTGCTATTTCTCCGTCCCATTTTTTTTTGTTGTTATTTCCTTATTCTAATTAACGCGACCGTTTGTTTGAACTTCACTTCGGTCAAATTATGCGGAACCAATCGGGAACAGATTTTTTCGCAGCTAAAGGGTCTTGATAAATCGAATGTACTGCAGTCTGATGTGCCTAACGATTCCCTTACATGCCAATCTTGTTCAATCATATTGCACGCACCATCGATGATTTTTGCAATAACCAGCGATTTTAGTTGACATTCACGAAATTTATAATTGGCCGAACGCACAATCACGAAAACAATCTGCGCACTAAAGTAAACAGTCTTTTCTGATTGTGCTTCTTTACCAAAAATTATATGAAACGATTGATGCATCGTTGTTCAATTGTCTTTACTAAAAGCGTAAAAATCATCCAAGGAAAACCTTTATATGACATTTCCACTTTTTCACAGAATTGCGTTTTTTAAACACCCCCTGTAAACAATTTACTCAGCCAACTACCAAGGTGGTATTGTTTTTACTATACAACAGCAGAATTTTACGACAATAGTAATAGCACAACTCTATAGCGCCACCTAGTGGTTTGTAAAAACTAAGAAAGCGACCCTCCTATATAAGAAAGTGAAAAGTAACAAATGTCAAGTCCATATTCTCTTGTTGAATGGAAACCCTAATACGCTTGAGAATCTTCTATTTATTATTCTAATAACAACCCATACAATCTCAATCTTTAGAACTGGAGCTGATATTTCTGACATTTCCAAAAACATTATTATAATAAGCGTGCCACTGTGTATAACATTTATCCAAAATAAATAGGAAGTTTGAGAAAATTTCCGTTTTTTTTTTGTTAAATTATCGTCTATATTACAAAGATTTTGCTCTATTTAATCTATCTCACAGCTCATGCCATTGTCTGATTTTAGCGAACACAATAAAAATAGATACTTACATTTTATTTACAAATTTCTTGAAAGTACGAATTATTTTGGGAATAACTGTAGGTACAAGTAATTTGTGAATCGTATGTATGAAAAGTTTAATTTTTGATGTAGGATATTCTTAATAGAATCTGTTTTTGTTGTTTGCCTTTCCCATAATTTATAAGTAATCTGATTGGATTCCAATATTGTACGATTTTTAATTGGAACTATTACACATCAGTATCCTTTTATTATTTACAAGTTGTTAGTTTAGTAAACGTAAACAAATTGTATTATTTTTACAATCCATTCGCTGCAATGGGAACTAGTACATTCGAAGGAACGATAAACCTTTAATTGAACCTCTAGGGCTCCCCTTTGTGCACTTGAGGTAGATGCTAGAGAGGGAAAACCTTTTAAGTTTTATTAGAGAGAGTGCTAATAATTTAGGGAATATTAAACATAACATAACATACAAGAAACTACATAAATAATACCGTATTAATATTAAATAATGAGGTGTGGCCCCCACACAACTTTCTTATACAATTTTAAGAATTTTTTATACAATAATTCTGTTCTCTTAATAAATCTCTATAGAAAGAATACTTCGAAAAAAGATATTCGACAAAAAGGGCTACTCGCTAAGAGTAAAAGTGCTACTTCCGATCCGAATTTTTAAATTTTATTTATACAAAAAACATTGCAAACCTAGCTTTAAATACATTTGTACTCTTGATAAATATATATAGAATGCATAATTTACGACATATTTGCAAAAAATCGCTATTCCATATCAGCAAAAATGCTACTTCCGGTCCGAATTTAAAAAAAATATATATACAAAAGGTATCGAAAATTAAATTCTAAATACTTTTATACTCCTAACGTACTTGTCTAAATAAAAAGCATGACTTGCAAAATATTCGCAAAAAACTGATTTTCGGTAAGAGTAATAGACCAACTTCCGGTAGAGATTTCGAAAAACTTTTTTAATAAAGTTCTCAAATTTAATTTTGAGTACATATCGAGGGCATCATGCTAGAAGGGCGTATCAACAAAACGTTTAGTTTTCAGGAGAGGAAAAAAATGTTTCACAAATCTAAAAAATATTGTAGAGGGTTATTTGTTGTAAATTTATTATTACTTTTAAATGCATTTTGATAAGTTTAAAAGTTATCTAATTAATAAAGTAATAATAGTATGTTTTTGTTTATACGCCCTTTTCGCTCGATAAAATTTTAGCTTTTTTATAAATTAAGGGGCGTACGAATAATTGGGTGAGTATAAAGTAAAACAGAATTTAGAACTGAACAACATTGTATTTCAAAAAAATATAGATTATTAATAAAATTTCACTTAATTTCTAAATAACTTCCGTTTGGTCATCTTCATTCTCATTGCGTGGAGACTAATCTCATCGTCAGAGGAATCACTTTTGTCGTTAGTTTGATTCTGTTGCTTATTATTGCCAGATGTATGAGGCAGATTTACGTAAAATTGATGATATTCGGCGGGAATTGTATTATCTTTACATAGATCCATTAAATTTGAATATTTGATGCCAGTAATAGGCAATTGGCTCTTGTAAGCCTTTTTAAGTATTGGAACTGAGGTAAATCTACGGCCTCTTTTCACGTCTGTTTTAAGTTCAGTGTAATCATTCCAATATTCCAATTTGAAAAAAAGGCTGTTTGGAGTATTTTTCTGAAATAGTAAACATTTTACTTCTTTCCAATTGAGAGTGGAACCATCAATCGCCTTATGTGTGTTAGGCATTGTTCTATTTTTCAAATCTTTATAGTCCTTGAAATCTCCAAAAGTTAATCTGGTTGTTTTATACTGAGGTCCCTTTCTCTTTGCCAAGCCTATCACTGTCAACCAATCATTAGGCCAATAAATTTTTGTAAATGCACTTGCTTTTTCAATTGTAGCGTGCATGGAATCACATTCCATGTGAGTATGTCCGGGTTCAAGAAATTTCATTTCTATGCTTTTCAATGTAGGGTGCATGGTTAAAGAGTGCTGCAACATGCACGCTACAATTGCATTCTTATTTTGCCCTGGGCAAGAATCAGAGTAGAGAATCAGATGCTCAACCACAGATGGAATACCCATTATGAAGTTATTGACGCAGGTTGCTATTTCGTTTGCTCCTCTTTTTCCGTTAATTTCATCCCACAGGAAGCAGTGACCCTGTTTTTTGGATACTTCAAAGATAGTTAAATTAAAAGTAGCAAGTTTTCTTTTATAAAAAATTGGATTTGCGTGGTATAACGGAGAGTAAAGCACCGCTTCTAAATCAAAGTTTGCCGTCAGAACAGTATTGTTTGCTATTGTTAATTTTTTATCGGTTTCTTTAGATTCATTAGCTGCGTTCTTTCTTCGTATGTGGAGTAAATATTCATCTTTACGCGCCAATTTTTCATCATTATTTCTAGTTTCATAATCATGGCACCAACATTGATCCTTCCTTGGTGCGAAAAAGGCAATATTCTTTTTTAGGAGTACTTCTTTATAATAGGTTTTAGAAACAGGCCGTGCATTTTTTTCGGTGCAGTAAGTAATGTACAGGTCGTACATTTTCTCCCTGTTTAATACTGCTTCTAAATACTCTTTTTGTGTGTCTTTCCTACACCAGTGACTTGGCATTCTGGGGAAAGAATCTATGTGTTCTTCTACAATCCTATGTCGCTCATCTGAAGTTTTATTTACAGGTACACGTTTGTCACACACACCCCTCTTATCCGGGCTTGGCATTCCAACTGAGGATCGCAATGATTTGTTTAATGCAACGCGTAACATTTTTTCGCTGATGGAGAGAGTATTTAAAAAAAATGTTTTGCAAACTTTATAGACTTGACCTTGATAGGCCAATGAGTAGGTCTGAGTAAATTTTCTTCGTGAATTTGTGGTTCTAGATGTTGAAGCTTGAAACTTTTTAACAAACTGACAAATGTAATCTCGTTTTCTGTTAATACATCCGAGGACCCAAAATTGCTTAAAAATGTCACTTCTGCCTTCTTCATTCATTTTAGTGTTACATTTGAGAGTGCAACTGATAGGACATGGTGGCTTTAGCATTTTTTTTGGTCGTATGACACCTGATGCATTTTGGTATTGTTCGCCGAAGGAGCGTTGTCTTTTGCTAATGTTTCTCTTCCATGCTGACTCCAACTTTCGTTTATTTCTTTTTTGTTTAATATTTTCTTGCTTTCCTACTTGCTCCACAACATGTTCATTTTCTGGCATGGCTACAGCTATTACTGCTTCCTGTTCTTCATTTTGTACTGAGTTTGTTGAAGCTGAATTTGTACCATCACCTTCTACAACAAAATTTGGATCTTGGTCAGAATCATAATAGGGCTCAGATACGTCACTTTCTAAAAAACGAATAAGTATGTGTAAATTTTAAAATGAAAATAGGTAAGTATAACTTATTCTCACCGTATAGCCCTGTTTCATTATTATTATTGACTGATTGGTTACAGCAGTTTGGTGCCTTGTTTATAGTTAAATTGATTCCACTTGCTAAAACAAAAATTTGAAAATTATGGGTACCTCCTATCTGTAAAAAATACGCACTTGATGCTTGTGGCTCATCACTCTCATTATTGTTGTTTTTCTCTATGTCATTAAAATCTCGATTAATACCTGAAATAAAGTAGAAGTACCGTAGTTATAAAAATAAGAGCATAGGTAACCTAAAATGTTACGCACCAGATTCAACTGTGTTTGAAGATTCTGCTACCGCATCCATCGTATCTTGTACACTCTTTAGCATATTAAAAATCTTTTGAGTTCTAGTAGACATTTTCACTTCAAATTATAAACTATAATAAAGGATTTGACAAGCCGAGACAGCGAAGCACATTTAAATATTCGAAAATATAAAAGTGAGGTTATAAGCTGGACGTTTATACGCCCTAAAGTTAGCGGCGATTAACGGGCGTATAAACATACGCCCTTTTAGCTTGTTACCAAATAGGAAAGTAGGTGGTTACGCCATTTTTACATGGCAATAACTGTCTACAGATTACAGCTGGCAATACGTCTTTTTAGCAGGACGCGCATTTGGTTTAGAGTTACTCAATGGGCGTAAAAAGTAAATTTCTCAAAAAATGTTGATACGCCCTTCTAGCATGATGCCCTCGATATGAATTCTTTATAAATTTGTTTAAACTTAGTAGTTGACGAATAATTGGCAAAGTTCAATTTTTTCACTGAAGTAAAGTACTACTTTCGGTCTGCCGATTTTTCTGAAAATCTAATCAGTTCTCAAGAGGCAGATTATATTCACAAATACAAAATTTGGAATTGATGCCTATAGCGGTTTGACCGTTATCGTGGTTATACACACACGCACACAGACACAAACGCGCGCGCGCGCACGCACGCACACACACACACACACACACACACACACACACACACACACACACACACACACACACACACACACACACACACACACACACACACACCACACGAGACATTTTTTAAAAACCACTTTTTCGATATCAGGGGACCTCAAAACGTGGACATCTGCAAAAATCTCGAGGTCGAAAATTTTCGTCATCACAATCGTTATATTACGTATAAGAAAGTAAAACAATGGACCTAGACTAGATTTTCGACGTGTGAGTGAATGGTATGAAAATAAAATTATGGTATCTAGCACATTGCTTATGGTTTACTAAATACAATTTGAATAGCCTCAATAATTATACTGAAAAACCAAATGGAGATAATTTTTCAAATAATACAGAGTTAAGCGCATTAACTAACCATCAAAACATAAAGGACCTCGAACTTGTTCAAAATTACAGGGTAATAGTTGAGCTATTAATTCTTAATTGCATTCTGTGCTAATGGATTAAATATAAGTGGTGTATACATTGCGATGCAAATAGGTTAAGTTCTGTGTAACATATTATACTTAAACGCCAGATATGATTCTTTACCACTTACGTAGTAACTTAGACTGTGACTATCGCTACGCACCAACCATCTATTATTACTCCAGAATTTTATCCCCAATTACTTATTTCCAGTAGCCTAATTCGATCTTTGATTTAAACGTGGTACGTTTAATTTTATAGCGAAATAATCCACTAGATTGCAACGGCGAATTCTAGTTTTATGTTTCAATTTTAGTTAATGATTTTAGTTTGAGACACTTTTGCTGATTCATTTACCTCTTAGTTTTACTATATAGTCTATTGTTAATGTTCAAATCTTATATTGGATTAGTGTTATATGACCACTGTATTTTCACCTACTCTCTTTCTGTACGAGCCCTAACATTATCAGGTTCAGCAGAAAGGATTTTTCATAAATATTTACAATTTGTTTGTATTAAGTGTTAATTTCTTCTTAGGCTGGGTGCACACCAATCTAATTGTTTATAATTCATGATCAATTAATTCACACTATTTGTATTTGACATATTTCAGCGTACTGGCCTCGAAACGATGCGAATTCGACGAATGCAGCCAACTTGTTTGCATCAGCTGGGGGTGCGTATGGACTCACACCTCATCCCGCGATGCCTTTCGGTATGCTTCCACCATCGTCGAGTCGTGGCGTCCCACCTTTTCCACCGACATCGAGCGCGGCGGCGGCATATAATAATGCCTATACGAATACTCTCTCTGTGGCCGCTAGTCAAGCAGCCAGTTTAGGGATACCTGCTGCAAGTAAGTTATAGTGTATAGTTAGCTGACATTTTGTTCTACAGATTTGGGTATTAAAAAAAGGTGTAAAGCGACGCAGTAAAAGTAATAATTTGAAACTAAATATCAAACTAATGTCAATAGCGCAACGAAAATTAATAGCAAATGAGGTCAAAGCTATCACCATCTGTTTCTTTGATGCAATTCAAAGATTGAGATTCGAATCGATACCAGCTTGGTACCTAGTTTTGAGTTCAAATCTCATCTAAGACGAAACTTTACTATTTTGAAACTTCGCTTTAATTAATATTGTTGAAGTAGAAAAAGTCGATATTTTTCAAAATAACTTAAATAAAAAAAAAACCACTGCAAAACTTAATTGTTCATTGGATCATCATAACTTTTAATTTAGTAATATACATAATAATAAGGGTTTCCAGAGTTTCATATTCATAATCGGTTCTAAACACAAAATATTGTATGTATTTGTAATATATTAGTAAAGGTACAATAATCCTCTCGGCTTTAGCTATTTTTTACCTGTTCACACAAAAATAAACAGAATAAAAATAAATATATATCAATGTGAAATAAAACAAACAAATGTTTAAGATTTACACTGTATTTAATAACAACGACAGCTGTTTCGCTACACTGTAGCTTCTTCAGGTTGACATATACAATAATAATTATCTACATACATAATTATTATTGTATATGTCAGCCTGAAGAAGCTGCAGTGTAGCAAAACAGCTGTCGTTGTTATTAACTACAGTGTAAATCTTAAACATTTGTTTGTTTTATTTCACATGAAAATGGATTTACATCAAGTGAAGACCAACTCAATCCAAAAAAAATATATATCATTTTGTCTGTTTTACGTTTACGGTTTTACATGCAACAGAAAATGTTATTGTATTCCACTTATTGGATTAATTTTATTTGTACTTAGAACATGTTTGTTTTGGTGAACACATACTTTTATTTTACATTGCATACATGCTATATTAATTCTATAATTTGCGTTAATTTCTCTAGATCATTGTAAAATTACACATGAAATTTACTTACCTTAGCACTTTAGTCTTAAGTAACATTGACTCTCGAAAACTGTTCAAATAATATTAGGGTAGGAAAAAAATATAAAAATAATTTAAGATTCTGCAGTCTTAATAGTAGGAACAAAATTTAGAACAACGAAGTTCGTTTTCTGACAATAAAATATGTTTTAGTTTAAAACGACTTCTTAACTTTTCCCAACATTGTGGAACTAAATAGTGCAGTGTTATGAACGGCAAGGTAGACACGCCATCAAACAATATTCTTGTTTTTATGATATTGTTACATTCTATAAATCTTTTTTATCATTTGATAAATTTGTATGTATCTATTAATTCATACAAATATTTATATTTTACAATAAAATAAAGTATATACAAAATAGATTTCTGAACATAAATAAAATAAAATTTAATTTTTTACTTCGTAAGTAGAAATTGAACTTTGCTCATTGTTTTAATTATTGAATCAAATACAACATCAACATACCTTTTTTACAAGCAATAATATAAATTATTTGCAGACGCATTTCTACTCATCTTGTTTATGAGACATAGACATCAAGAAAAATGTATTGATTACGAATATTTGTTTATATTCTTTGCTACCATATGGGCGTAAATAACGCTTTATCACGTTTTTATTTTCGTGAATGGCTTAACCATTCTAAATTTAAAAAAAGTTAAACTCAAAACTGAATTCAATAAAAAACAACTTTTCGTATGCTTTCAGTAATACTCATAGTTATTGATGTCAATTTAAATCAGAGGTTATAATTATGTTTTCTATTTATCTGTCATTTCGTAAATTTCAAAATGGACATTTTGGGTTGATGCATGCGCAGAACAGGCAATGTGACCAATTCTATCTGTCTTGGGACGAAAAATTACACATTATCAAGATACAAGACACGCAATATGGTAGTATTATATATATGGTTTTGTGGTACCATTTTTCCAATATGGCGGCGATCGGTCAAGGTCGCAAACTCAGAATAGAATTAGGACACCGAACTGTAAAAATCTGCCAAAGAGGAACTCTCCTTGACCTTTTATAACTCTGAGAGTAACCATTGCCTGGACTAATATACAATTGATAATATAATCATATACAAATTCTATTCCTCACAAAATGAATTACGAAGACAAGATTTAAAACAAAGCACATGCTAGTTTTTCAATTTGTTTTCATATGCAAAACAATGGCTCTTGAAGAATTAATTTCTAATGATTTACACATTAGTTTTTTGTTATTCTTCATTTCAGTAAATAAATCTGGTACTAGCATAGACTATTTCCAATACTTTTCCGATATAGAACAAGTGTGAATAAATAATAATGTTTATTACTAAATTGCAAATCTTGATTTAAAGATAATTTCCATTCCTTCGATTTATATCAAAACAAATATAGGTACATTCTGTTATTGTATAGTGTTCCTTTAAATGATTAACACATTATATTAATTAAGAATTTTCCAAAAGGTGTATAAACTGTTTGTCAAACATTTTCTTTGATTGGTGTGTGTCGCCTTCAACATTCCCATATAATTTAATGGACGCTGACGTGCTTCAAACATTTTGTTTGACAAATAAATTTTATTGTATAATTGCACTCCTAACTTCTTCTTATTATTCTTCGAGAAGACCTTTGAGGTCTGTTAATGACGAAGGCTGTCTTAATTTGGTTGGTTATCCTGTGAGGCAGAACTCCAACTGTGCTTCCACCTCTTGGGTGGCCTCCCCACCGGTCGTCTGCTTGCTAGTTTTCCTTCTTTGGGAATGTATGCCAGTCTGTTTTGGTCTATTCTATCTACATAGTCACTCCAATATCTCCTTATTTTCTTTCCGCACCCGACTATGTTCTCCATCCTGCATGTCGCTCTTTTATTGCTGTTTCTTACTCTGTCCCTCAGTGTCTTTTCTGCGGTGGTTCTTAATGTTTTCATCTCTACTGTTCTCTAAATGTCCTTTGTCTTGTTTGTGTCAGCTCGAGTTTGGATAGGGTTAGCGCTGGTCTGGCACAGCATTTATATATCCACACCTTACTGTCAATGCTCATATGGTTGTTTTTCCAGATGATATTTCTTAAGCTGAGGCTTTATTGACCTGTGTTTTTATATCGTTTATCGGGTTGCTGCTGCTTGATATATCCACTCCAACAGAAGAAGTTTAAGCTTTTGTAACAAACACGCTTGTTATGATAGCGAACACTTACAAGATATTGTCAACTTTTTTGGGTACTTGACTCTATGGAATCAGTTATTTCCACATAATGAGGGTTGGAAAAGAATTTAAAAGTATTACGAGGTGCGCTAAAATGTTGATTGCTCCAAATTAATAGTAATACGGTAATATATACAGGGTGATTTTTTTAAAGCGGTCGTTAGACGTTTCTCGGAATCTACTAAAGTGAGACGAACGAAATTTGGTATGCGTCTATAACTCTGCACAATCTATCTTGCTAAAATATTTTCATCAAGATTCTACTTCCGGTTATACCGGAAGTTGCCATCAACTTTCTTATTTTAAATAGAACCATACATTTTTTTTATCATCATCGAATCGACCATTCAATTTGCTTAATTGCCAATCTAGGTTGTGCCAATCTAATAGCCATGGTTTTCAAGATATTCAATTATTTTGGTAAAAATAGCTGCTTGCAGAGTGTTTTTCAAAAAATCGTAGTTTCCGAACCGCTCTTTATAATAAAGAGGAAAAAATTGTGTTCTATAGAAAAAAGTACATTTTATCAGCTCAGTAAACCTCTGAGTTCAAATCGATGATTAGGAAGACCGTTAAAAATTTTTGAACTTTTAAAATTAGAAAAGCAAAAAAAATAATTTGTTCAAATGGAAGCACTATTTTTTTTTTACAGGAATCAACAGATATTCTAATTTGGAAGATTTTTTCTTTAATGGTCGATATGGCTTCGGCCAACCGTTTTCTAGTAATAGGCACTTTTCTGAAAAAAATGTTTCAAATTTGTTTTGAAAGAGCGTAGTAGCCTTTGGACTATGCGATTTTCGGTGTTGCTATGGTTACCATCATAATATTCGCGTCAAAACTTGTCAGTTTTGTATTAGTTTTGTCTTTATTACGCAAATAACTCCTATAATGCAGAACGAAATTGTTAATCGTCGTTTTCGTTACACAAACGAGCAAATTTTCGATTTGTTTTTATGTTTTGGTGAATGTAACCGAATTGTAGCTAGAACATGTCGACTCTTCAATGAAAAATATCCCCATTTGCCGGCTATGACCCCGAATAAATTTCGAAGATTAAAAAACAATTTTATAAATTTTGGAAAAACAACATTTAACAGAAGAAACACGCGGTGGGTCCAGACAGAAGAGGCTGAAATAAATATTTTGGCTTATTTTGATGCCCATCCTCGGGCTTCTATTCGATCAGCATCTCTGGATTCTCGGCTGCATTATTCCACAATTCAGAGAATATTGCGAAAGCATAAGAAGCATCCGTTTTCGTTTATTCGACTGCTAAAGCTACGGAGAACAGATTATCCTAGAAGAGTCCAATTTTGTGAAGAAATGTTGCTTCGAATTCAAGAGGACCAAAACTTTTTGAGGAATATTATTTGGACGGACGAAGCAAAATTCGACCAAAACGGAATTACAAACAGACGAAATAGACACTTCTGGGCGTATGAAAATCCCCGAATTGTAGAAACTGTTGACAACCAACAAAGATTTAAAGTTAATGTCTATTGTTTAATCCTGTATGACCAAATTAGATTTGTATTATACAACGACAACCTAAACGGAGCACGTTACGTGGAAATTTTACAGGACAGCGTGGTGCCATTTATTGATAATTTACCTTTACAACAGATGAGAAGCTGTTGGTATCAAATGGATGGCGCCCCTCCGCATAACACAAGAGCTGTGGATCGGCAATTGACAACCATGTTTGAGGACAGATGGTTAGGAAATAAAGGACCCTGGCGGTGGCCACCGAGATCACCAGATTTAACGCCTCTGGACTTCTACTTATGGGGTGTCATAAAAAGCAAAGTTTATGACAGAGTTGTCGATTCTATTGAGGACCTAATCAACCGTATCAACGTTGCGTTCGAAGAGATTGACCCGGCAGAGCTGTCTATAGCGACTACGCACGGAGTCCATTCACGAATGGAAATGTGTTTGCGGGAAAACGGCGAACACATAGAGCATTTATTGTAATATTGTTAAAATTAAAATATTAAATTGTCATTTAATATTAAATTGTTATTAAATTATTATTTGTTATTAAATCATTATTTTTTTATGATGGTAACCATAGCAACACCGAAAATCGCATAGTCCAAAGGCTACTACGCTCTTTCAAAACAAATTTGAAACATTTTTTTCAGAAAAGTGCCTATTACTAGAAAACGGTTGGCCGAAGCCATATCGACCATTAAAGAAAAAATCTTCCAAATTAGAATATCTGTTGATTCCTGTAAAAAAAAATAGTGCTTCCATTTGAACAAATTATTTTTTTTGCTTTTCTAATTTTAAAAGTTCAAAAATTTTTAACGGTCTTCCTAATCATCGATTTGAACTCAGAGGTTTACTGAGCTGATAAAATGTACTTTTTTCTATAGAACACAATTTTTTCCTCTTTATTATAAAGAGCGGTTCGGAAACTACGATTTTTTGAAAAACACTCTGCAAGCAGCTATTTTTACCAAAATAATTGAATATCTTGAAAACCATGGCTATTAGATTGGCACAACCTAGATTGGCAATTAAGCAAATTGAATGGTCGATTCGATGATGATAAAAAAAATGTATGGTTCTATTTAAAATAAGAAAGTTGATGGCAACTTCCGGTATAACCGGAAGTAGAATCTTGATGAAAATATTTTAGCAAGATAGATTGTGCAGAGTTATAGACGCATACCAAATTTCGTTCGTCTCACTTTAGTAGATTCCGAGAAACGTCTAACGACCGCTTTAAAAAAATCACCCTGTATATATATATATATATATATATATGTATTGAAAAATTGAAAATCTTCTTGGTAGTAGTGGCATAAAATGAATTAAAAGTAATAACAATATGACAACTGGTTGTCAATTAGAGAACAATGTAAATCATATCTGTCAAAAAGACGTGCGTTGTTGTCAAATTTTTCATATTTATTTTTGCATTGATATAAATTGTTTAAAAACAGTGCTTCTTAGAAGTGATTTATTATTTATTTGCGTCTATTGAATATAATGCCGAAAGGTTTCTGTAGACAGTCGAGGATTTTTACAAACTTTTCTATAATCATGTGTTAAATTTAATGTGAATAGCGTAAGTATTGCTTATTTTAAATTATATTATGGAAACGTAATGAAACATTTAAGGTTTTTTGACAATCTAAATCAATATAATAAATACGTTGAGAAAGACTGAAGTCTTAGAGCATTTCAATTACTAAATATATTACGTTATAGTTATTGTATTGTGAATCAAATGTCACTGACAAAAATAAAAATAGATCCGGCAACATATACAAGGCGAGTCGTCATGGATCTACTATGACGTGCAATTGAATGTAACGCGTTTCCACCATACAAGCCAACATATACACGGTGTCTAAAGTTAAGTGTTCACCATTGCTAACATTGTTATTATTGAAGTTACGAAGTCGGTTAAATTAGCAAACTAGTAGGAATTTTTTTGCTTAATAAGTTAGTCAAAACAGAGAAACAATTGAAGAGCTAGTTTCTGAGATATTCACAACAGCAACAAATTTTTAAATGGAACACCCTGCATCATACTTCGACATTTTTTGAAAGA
Source organism: Amphimallon solstitiale (assembly GCA_963170755.1). Classification (NCBI taxonomy): domain Eukaryota; kingdom Metazoa; phylum Arthropoda; class Insecta; order Coleoptera; family Scarabaeidae; genus Amphimallon; species Amphimallon solstitiale. The sequence goes on along the minus strand of OY720676.1, from coordinate 100,161,711 downwards.
AAGATAAATTCTAACAAAAGGTAAGTAATACAGTATCGTTCTAAATTTAAAAATACGCGAATAAAAAGCACTTAAACTTTTTGATTATTATTGCTTTAATATGTAAATAGGCGTTGAATACAAAATAAAATACAAGATTACTTGAAACGTCAACGAGTTTGTAAACTTATTCTGTTTTGTAATTAATTGGTTGTGTACGGGTACCCATTGTTAACAGTTTATTACTGGTAGGTAGTTCTACTGAAATACCTTTCACATGTCTAGAAAAATGCGATATGCTTGAAACTTATCTGTTTTGCAGAAGAAACACCGTGGAAGCATTGGCATATTATTGTAACAAATTTCCGGACCATGAAGCGCCAAATAGACAAATCTTTTTAAAATTGTACGGAAAACTAAGGAATATGTAACGAAGATACATTTAAGAAATTTAGAAAAAGGAAAGGGTTTATAATCAACGAAGAAACGGAATTACGAGTGTTAGCATATTTTGAAGCATTTCCTCAGAATTCAATTAGAGACATTACGCGTGAATTGGATGTCAACAGATGCACTGTTCAACTTATTTTAAGGAAACATAAACTGCATCCTTGTAAACAGAGACGGGTACACACAATATTACCAGGAAATGCAGAGAGAAGATTAGTTTTTTGTAACTGGCTAAATAATTTCATCAATGAATATACAGTGTAGTGAATTCTTTAACTGTAAGATAACTCAGATTCATGGTTGTTGTTGTTGTCTGAAACATATAAAAGAGAAAGTCTTAAATTAAGTTTTACACGTTAATTTGAATACTTCCTCTAGCTAGGTTATGTTGACATCATTAGTACATATGTTGAGTGAATATTTGTTTTCTTTGCCTGTGCATTATCCATATAGAACCTTGTTATCTATATTAATTTGTTCTGAATTTCCTTGGTAATTTTTATATTGGTATACTGATTTCCTAAAAAATAAAAACACATAAATTAATATCCTTTGTTTACGTCAAATTATTTAAATGTTAAAAGTCATCTAGTTTGAGTAGCGAGAAACTGCAAGTATGCAGAAGGGCGTATATACATCTTAGTACATCTCAAAGTAAGGGGTACAAGCTGATTACAAGTGGTTCAACGTCTATACGAATAGATGTCCCCTCGGTAGTCAGATGTAGATCTAAAATCACAGAATAGTAAAAGAAAAGAAATCAAAAAAACGGTTTGGGAGGGTATTTAAAGAGAAATAAATATTAAATATAAGGTCAGACAATGACATATAGAGTGAAAATATAATTTCCCCTAAATCATTTTGAAATCACTTTATTATTAATAAATTAATTTAGTCATGTTATGAACCAACAGGCATGATATCCTACTTTGTACATGACAGTATTCTGTATTAATATAGATATAGAATGGTCAATAACATTGATTTCTTATGTATTATCATACGTTTCATATTTATTAAAATCAAAATACGTTTTATGAATTGATCAATTTATGGATCTGACAGTGATTTAAATGCTGTTACTTAATATCGTTAAATATCAGAGATAAAGGAACAATTTGGAAATGTGAAGATTATGTGTTCGTATTGTAGGGTATGTGTTATTAGAATTTGTATAAATGTAATTGAAATAGAATTATTTTCATATTGTAATATAATGGGAATGATATACAAGTATGCCTTGAAAATTATGAAAACAAAGGAAGGTGGGATGCCATAAAAAGAAATGGTGGAAGCATCATATTGATGTAGAAGAAAATTCTAAATTTCATCATAAATTAATAAACAGATGTATGTACCTTGATAAATAATTGTCCAGAAATATTAGTGCAGTAATTCGAAAGCGAAAATAAATTGTTTTCGTTGTGTGAAAGAATATATGCAGTACTACTAGTGAAAACTTCATCGGACCCATCGAACATCATTAGATTTGGAGTAGAAGTTTGCTTTCCAGTATCCAAAGAAGAACAGGATATTCAATAACCACATCTATAAATTCATCAGGATTTGGAACTAATTTTAAATCAAGCTACAAGGTAAAAAAATATAAAAATATACATGTATAGATTCTTAAACGATCAAAAATAAGCTTATAAGAAGAACTTCATATTGATAGACATTTGGAGGCATACTTACACTCGTGGAAAAATGCGAGGAAACAGATATATCTTCTCTTCAATAAAGTTCAAAATTAAAATTTAATCATTTTAGAAAATTGTTGACCGTTATATTATTTTTTTTTGAAGCCATGTTATATTTTTTTAAAAATTTCACTTTAACAGATAATGTATGTATTTACGTAGAATAAAATTTCTTAATACCTTAACAGTGTATCTTACTGATCTTAAATAAGTTAAGTAAATATGATTTTTGATATGAAAACTTGTCGAATTAATTAAAATTCTTCAATAAGTATAACACTTTAACGTATTAAGAAATTATAGGTATATTTTAATAATGTTACCAATATGTAACAATTAAGTCTCGAAGCTTCAAGACAAGAATGTTTTTCAATGTAAAATATGAATAGTGATTTTTGTATTTACAAGTTGTTCCCACATTTGACATTCAGCATCAAAATAAATAACCTATAATTTTTGAATTAAAACCTGAAGTTTATTCTTTTAAATACTTAGAAACTTTGAAAGTAAATGTAATAGAGCAAATAATATAGATGACGAATGCACACTATCACCCGGAGGATACCTGTTAAAAATAGTTGAACCCACACCCTCATTGAGATTGTATTAGTAAATGTGCTAAAATAATTTATTACATAAAATAGCATAACAGGTAATAAAAGGAACCAATATTATTGGTCTCGACAGAATCCCATGAATAGAGGATCCACGACACCCGCAACATCAATTTAGCTATAGTTGGTGTGGCATACTAGGTTCTCAAGTTATTGGTCCAATTTTCTATCACGACACCCTAACTGGAATACGTTATGTTCAACTATTAGCGCCAGTTTTCGACAATCTTCTAGAAAACCTTCCATTAGTTGATTACCAACGTATACATTTTCAACAGGATGGGGCGCTTGCTCATAATTATCATGATTCTGCTACTATGCTACGTAGACTCTTTGATAATAGATGGATAGGAACAAATGCACAAATTCCTTGGCCTCCACGATCCCCTGATTTAACACTTTTAGATTTTTATCTCTGGGGTTACATCTAAGACGAAGTTTATAAACAACAATATACAAATGTGGTGGGGTTGGAAAACAAAATTAGGGACATAATAAATAATATTCTCGGTAGAACTATCCTAAAAGTGCCACGAAGTGTTCTCAGAAGTGTATTGATAACTAATTAGTTACTTTCCATCGCCTACTTACATATTACAACAATAATAATCAAAGAGTTTAAGTGCTTTTTATTCGCTTATTTTTAACTTTAGGACGATAGTGTAGTACTTACTTTTTGTTTAGAATTTAACTGTCTTTCAAAAATGTCGAAATATACAGACTGTTCCATTTTAAAATTTGTTGTTTTTGTGAATATCTCAGAAACTAGACTTCGTAGCTTTGAAAGTTAGCAATGGTGAACACTTAACTTTAGACAAGGTGTATATTTAAAGAAAATGTTTAATACATTCTACAAAAAAACTACCTACTTTTTTTTATTTCTCGACATATTCTCCATAAAGAGTAGTTTGAACATCCCGTCACGGTAGTCTTGCCTGTCAAGTCGATTTTAAAGGTCAGGTGGCTGTGAAACAAACACCGCAAGCGAAATATTGTCGCCAAATGCATGTCTAGACAGGTTGAGACGTGGTAGTAGAGTCTGGAGCGTTGTTGTGTGTAAGACTCAAAACCAATCGAATGAGTGTGTTACTTCAACATCTCACCCGATACCAACAGGAAGGGGATTCTTTCATTGAAAGCATCATTACCGGAGATGAAACCTGGGTTTATGAGTTCACCCCAGAGTCGAAACAACAGTCCATGATGTAGAAACTTCCGGACTCCCCAGTTCAAACAAAATTCAAAACTCAACCATCTGCCCGCAAAACCATGGCCACCGTGTTCTGGGATAGTAAAGGCCTATTGCTCTGTAAATTTCTTGAACCGCGCACAACCATCAACAGCGACAGATACTGTGAAATTCTCCGGAAATTGCAGAAAGCCATTATAAGGAAAAGGCCGGGACGATTACGGCAAGGAGTTAAACTTCTACACGATGGCGCAAGACCGCACGTGTCAAATCAAACCAAGGAGTGGTTGACACAGCGGAAGTGGGAGGTGCTCCAACATCCGCCATATAGTCCCGATTTGGCCCCCTCCGATTTTTATTTGTTCAGACCCCAGAAGAAATTTTTGGCGGGAAAACGCTTTGCGAATCAACAGGAATTGCAAGACGCAGTTGTGGACTACTTTAATCGATTTGACAGGCAAGACTACCGTGATGGGATGTTCAAACTACTGTCACGCTGGGATAAATGTCTCAATCTTTATGGAGAATATGTCGAGAAATAAAAAAAGTAGGTAATTTTTTGTAGAATGTATTAAATATTTTCTTTAAATATATGTGTAAAATTTTGGGTAGCTTTAATATCGGACATCCCTCGTATTTTATATTATCATCGTTCTTATTATTGTCAGGTCAAAAAGTCTTAAAATCGAGAAATCTTATTCCTTATTATACGTAGTGAGATGAATTTAATGGAAATCCTATATTTTGCATTTAGAAATAGCTATAAACTTCTTTCATTGTATTGTGAGCTCTTGACTTGAATATGTAGGGGAGAGTGTTGTACCTTGGAACAATTTTCAGATTATACAATATTTTAGGGAGTTCTTGTCAAAATATTGCAAGCATTCATTTTTTACCATATAGCACAATCATTTTCCATTTATTACAAACCACTTTTAAAAGTCTAATATAAAAAACAGTGGTCTACAGGGTGTTTTGTATACGCTGACAGAAATGTTCCAAGGTACAAGGTCATCGTGTACCTCTGAACAGGCCGTCGTGTACCTCTGAACATTATAAATATATATATATATATATATCGTTCTTTAAGAATGTATTGAATAAACAAAATAACACTTTTATTGTAACAAAAATTCAAATGAACAAATAATTCAGTATATAATATTAGAAATAACTCTGCAATAATTTGTCAAGTTCCGGAATCCTATAAAAACCTCTCTTTGACACTTGTACAGGAGGTTTTAGCGAACCAAGAACATCTACCCAAGGATAGTCAAGAACATCTGGTTTCTCTGGCCACTTCCATGATTTAAGAGATTGTTCCATCGAAGAAATAGTGGCACTTTCATTATTATAGTCAACAATTTTCCCGGGATAAACATTACCTTGATAAAGAACTGCAACGTGCTGCCCGACTTCTCGCACAACATCTGTGAGAGCGAGAATATCTTTTACAGTTGTTTTACCTGTAGCTAAATTAATGAAATCTTCTTCATTTTCTTTTTCTTTAATTTCTTCCTGGATATCATATTCGTCATCTGAAGATTCTCTTAGAGACATATTATCTTCATCGTCACTTTCTTCTACGACCATTAGGTTTCTCTTAATTTTAACTGTTGTTATATTTTGTTTTTGGTTTTCTTTGGGCGGTGTCAATGATGTGTCATTTATTTCAGTCTTATCTGGTGTTTGGGTTAGTATTGTAGATTTTCCTTTTTTTCTGCCTTTAGTGGTTGGCTTACGGGGTTCCGCTTTTGGAAATGGTCTAATGAATTCTGGACTCATTACCGGATTTCCGATACTGGACGTCGAAGTGGACGGATCTGATAAATTCAAAATATATTGGTTCTGATCCGCTTGTTCTTTGTCTGGATCTGGTCTATCTGTTGAGTAAGCAGACAGAAAATCGTCGTCTGTAAAGATATCAGTATTCAAAGGTGATATACCTGTTGCAGCAAATCCGCTCAAAATATTTTTGCTAGTGAATGTAAGAGGAAAAGCCCTTCCTGTAATTTCTGCTACATCATAGATCGAAAATGGCTTGCCTACATTTACAGACATCCAGTCGTTAACTGCTCTATTGTAATTCGATTTAAAAGATCCAAATAATGTGCGGTCAAGTGGCTGTAGTCTGTGTGAAGTATGCGGAGGAAACGTTAACATCTTCACACCAAAACTTCGAGCCTTTTCAATTACAGCTACGCTGACATGGCTCTCATGGTTGTCTAGAAGCAGCAATACAGGATCGTCTTCAGATGGTTTAACATGATCAATGAAAAATTCAAACCACTCTAGAAACAGTTTCTCGTTCGACTATCCAGACGGATTAGCACCTCCTTTACTACCAACTGGAGCACCTTTTAGCATGTGGTCTTTAAAGTGCACCCTTGGAAAAATGAACATTGGTGGTAGATGGTTACCAACTGCATTTATCGTTGCTATTAAAGTGATATTTAGGCCTCTTTCACCTGAAGTTGCACTGCCAAGTTGTTTTATGCCTTTAGGAGCCAAAATCTTAGGTGGAACATGGACAGTAGATAAGCCGGTTTCATCCACATTAAAAATTCGGTGTGGGAGAAATGGTCCATACTTTTCGTGCACTTTTTTTAAGTGTTCATAAAATTTTTGCACGTTATGTGGGTTAAAACGGGTAGAACGCGCTAAAGATGTAGATTCAGGTTTCCTTAGGGAAATCTGGGCCTTGAATTTTTTTTTAAATTCCCTCATCCACTCGGCACCGGCAAGCTGATTTTCATCCCACTTGTGAGGATAATTAAGGTTATTAATTTTGGCATATCCGAAGGCCAATTTCCGCATTTCTTTCATGGTTAAGCCGTAGTGCATTCGAGCGGCCTGCTTTACGTAGCTTAAAAGTGCTTGTTCCAACACGTCTGTAAAAAACCTTTTTAACTGCATTATTTGGTTTGTATTCAAATTTGTCAGATTCATGGGGCCTTAGGGCTTTGACAAAACGATGCAGCGTGGAGAGTCTAACATTAAAAACTGCAGCCGCCTCTCTAAATGACATATTATTAGTAATTACAGCGTTTACAGCATTGTCAATATCTTTTTTGTTAATTTGCTCTCGTTTCTTACCCACCTTACTTCTAGGCATTTTTGGGTCTGTAACAAGGAAAATTCTATCACCAAAAGGAAACACCGTTTATGTATTATAATATTAGATTTTGAAAAACATTTCTTAATTAATTAACAAAACGATTTTTCAAATACTAAATTTAAACCAACATAATGTAATGTACCTTGGAACGTACCGAGGTACAATATCTACTGTGTTCCAAGGTACAATACAGTACACAACAAGTTAAAAACATCTACTGATATTTTTAGATTAGAGCTATATACATTCTAATGCTACTGTGATATATTAAAATACTTACGTTAAAGTATTTACTATCTAAATGATTCTCAGTAGTCTCACAATAACGTTTGAGGTCACCAGTTATTCTCTCACAAAAATACTTACTAATCAGAAAAATATGAACACGTGATTTTCGCGATATCGAACAGCCACAACAACAGTTTCAATAGAACTAGTTTGTCTCTGTAATAGCTGTCGCCAGATAGTGGTGATGCTAGCTACCAGATGGCATTTGTTTGTTTAAAAACGGGAATGTTCCAAGGTACAACTGTTCCAAGGTACAACACTCTCCCCTATATATTTTAACCCCAACCCACTACGTTATATTATTATTATTAATAATAATAGTTATTTATTATACAAGGGAAAAAAGTATTAGATTTTAGCTCGAGGAAAGGAGCCCATTGCTGTTGAAATTTGTCGGGTCGATGTAGATGGATTCTGAGCGACACATGCTAATATGTTTATTTATAGAAATAAACATATTAGCATGTGTCGCTCAGAATCCATCTACATCGACCCGACAAATTTCAACAGAAATGGGCTCCTCTCAACGCACTATTGTCAGAGTGTTCAAGAAGCATACATTTCGTCCCTACAAATTATCAGTATCACAAACTTTACATGAAGGTGATAACATCAGACGAATAGCTTTTTGTAGATGGTTTAAAGATCAGTGTCAAAACGATCCACACTTTTCAATGAAAATATTATGGACTGATGAATCTCGTTTCACAAATTGTGGAATGTTTAAAAGGCACAATGAGCACATATGGTCTCAAACAAATCCTCACGTTGAACATAGGAGACCACAAATTAAATTTGGGTTTAATTTTTAGTGTGGTGTTATAGGATCAACTGTTCTTCCTCCTTTTATTTTTGATGGATCACTAACTGGCAATCGTTATCTTAATTTGTTACAACAAGATTTCGAGGAAGTGTTAGATAATTTAAATTTAAGAACCCGAGCAATGCTGCAATGGTTTCAACATGACGGAGCGCCTCCGCACAATCAACTGAATGTTAGAAATTATTTAAATTTGAACTTCCTTATCAATGGATAGGACGAAATGCACCCATTGAATGGCCGGCTAGATCCCCTGATTATCAGTTTTGGATTTTTTCTAGTGGGGTGTACTAAATGACACAGTATACAAAAGAACATATGAAACAATCGACGATTTAAGAGAAGGTGTCTTAGTTGCTTTTAATAACATCGATAGGAGTAAAGTACGCAATGCTACAAATTCTGTTGTGAAGAGATGCAATTTGTGTATTAATAATAATGGAGGTATCTTTGAACATTAATAATGTTGTGTGCCCTTAATAAAAGTTCTTATAGTTTTCATTTTATTACTACATAAGATTTCAAAATAAGTTTTCGTTTGGTTTGTATTTTATCAGTTCGAAATTCAATTGTTTTCCATAAAAACCATAAAAATGTCTATATCCTCTTTATTTTTTAAAATAACCCTATCAAACCTTATATCATTGTAATCAGCAAAAAATAAGCTTTTTAATGATGTCAAAACCAACTATGGTTTCCATTTAAAAAAACACAAGTTTGTGTCATAACTCGATAATGGTGAACGAAAAAAAAATATTAGCTACATAGTTTTATTTGGGGTAAAATTATCTAAAACTTTTGTCTGAACAATTTTTCTCTAAAATTACTATTAATGATGCTAAGCATGTTTAAAGAAAATCGTAAAATATAGTTTTCTTTGAATATCAAATAAGCCATGAAAGTTATCGGAGAAACAAAAGCAGTTTTAAATCAAACTCGTAAAACTGCGCATCTTTCCCCATTTAAGCGTTTTTCTATCTCCAGTAGTTTCTGAGATCCCAATGCTAAACATTCAAAAAAACTCACCCTGTATATATATATATATCTGATTGATTTTTGAACACTACCTCAATATATATTTCTACATATTCCAGGTACCTAAATGCTAATAAAATAATTAGATATTTTATTAAGAGCGTTTTGGCGCTAGTTTATTTTTGGCGATTAGTAGTTCATAAATAAGTAGTTTGAAAGGCAAGTGGTATATGTATATGCACTGTATGCACATATTTGTATTTTTAAAGCACTAACTCATCTGGGAGAGAGAAGTATTACACACTAAATGTAATTCATTTATTGATCTACTTCTCTCCCTCTCCAGCTTTAGTACACAACCCGGCACAAAGACTTCCATAAAAGCGTTTCGCGATACACGCAAAGTAATTATACCTTACAGTTTACCGGCAGAACATTTTGTAAAAGGAGTCTAGTGCTGCAGCCACTGTCCTTAATGAGATGGTAAATTGACATTGTTTGTTAAATATTGATGTGCTACTTGCTGTTTCCCTCGCTTTTCTCCTATCGGCAATATAACCTCACTTTCTGCGCGGCACTTTATGAATGAAATAGAAACGACAGTCGTTTAAAAATAACTCACTTTCTGGGCTTGAAACACCCATTATGTTGCACATTTTTTAATTGTATTTTGCATGATTGTATTGATTGTTTCGATAATAAAATCTTTTTGCACATTTTTTCAAACAATTATGGATTGATTAAATATATGTACATAACATTATATTTTATAATACTGTAATAGCTACATGTAAAATATAGGTACAGAGAAAAACACTAAAACAACTCCTTTTAGAATAACGAAACATTACACAGATTAAAAAACGTAAACCTAAATAAATAAGTATTGAATGTGTGACGTAATTAAATAAATGTTTTTGCAAAATTCAACCTTTCACTAATTCTTGAACACACACGTTTTTTGTGATATTGATACCTGGAATATTTTATTTCAACAATATTCTAAGCATATCTATTTGACGAGTAAATAGCAGATATGCACCACATGGATATTCACGGATGCAACAGTTGGTGGTGTGCGAAATATTATGAATGGTAACATTTTCTCAATCACGTCTAAGCATCCATTGTGAATTAATGGCTGATTTTTTTTATATTATAGCATATTGAACGTTTACAGTAGTTACTCCATGTATGGAATAATACTTAATTCTACAAATACATACGTTGATAGTAGGCAACAAAAGGTAGAAAAATCAACTGAATCTCTACCATTTTTCGTTATTAAAACACTTTAAAAATAAAGAATTAGATTTTGAAATCAACAATTAACTGATTTTATGAAGGTTCAACATGTATCTCCTCTCGTCAATCAATTATTTGATATTACAAAATTTATTTCATCCTACTTTCACGCATGTTTTCTATAGAAATCAAAGCAAGCCGTGTCATTATTTGAAAACATTTTTCCAATACTATTTATTGATATACCCATTTATATGTAAACGGTATTTACTTTGGTGTTTTAATTAAACGTTTATTATTGATTTTGGAATATCGCAAATAAAGTCCGATTCATGTAAAAATTATACTAACAATATTTTAAGAAAAAGTATTGGAAAGACAGTATTTTCTCTTACGAAGCAACTAACCTTATGTTGTACATGTTTACAAGTGCTATTTGCAAACATAGTTTTTTCTCTTTTCCTTTTTCATCATATTTTTTCCACATTGGCATACAAATTCGTAAAAAATATTAATTCAAAATCTTAACACATAAGTCCATCATATTAATTGAAATTCAGATGAAATTTGTATGAGAACTTGCTTAAGTAATTATCTAGTTATAGTTTTTGCATTGTTTCATTCTACAAAAATTAGACTCTATAGTGTCAATATTATATAGAACGGATCATTTTCAAGTAAATAAAAACCTCGCCAAATCGTATTCTTCCCATTTCAAAATCATCAAATTGAAGAGTAACGCAATTATAACGGTAGATGGTCTATATACGCCATAAGTTTCATTAATAACCTAATTATAACATAATAACATGCTATACTGTGTACCTTGCTTTCCCCATGTATATAGAAAAGAGGACCTACAGAAGGCATTCTTTCATTGATTTTGAAACTAACGGTTTAACAGTAATACAATCGTTTTCAACAATATCTATAGATTGTTAAGAGTACACATTCGATAGTGTGAACCGAATAAAACAGTGATTGTTCACATTATCGATTTATTCACGTTAACAACGGTTATCTCTAGTACGTAATAAACTTTGATAATTAATCTAATTAGATATAACCGCTCTTAACGTGAATAAATCGATAATAAATATTGTTGTTTTTATTTGTTGCTATTTTTTATTAGTATAAATATGTAGTAATACTAATACAAAATAGCAACAAATAAAAACAACAGTAATGAAAAAATATTTTTTGCATAATGGCTTTTTCCCTTATTCTCTTTGTAACTGTCACGTCCGTAATATCAATACCATTCTGCTCCGCCCACTGAGTTAGTAAATTTAAAGCGTTTGTAGCATTGTCTAGTGAAACTTTTTTCAAGGATTCAGATTATTTCAATCGCCTCCTCGTATTCCGCAACATTATTTTCAAATTCAGTTGTCTCATTCATTTCAGTGTCACACTGATTCTACTCCAATACATCAGATTCGCAAATGCAACCTATTGTACATATAATTAGGACAAATTTGAATATGTATTATGGAGATGGGACTAACCTTAGGTGCCAATGTACGCAGAAGTAGTTCAAGAGATGTAGACTAAATTCTCAATGTTCCATTATGTTTCAAAATAGCGAGTGGCACAGTTTTGTCATCATCCTTATATGAAACTCCATCTAAAATATTTCTCCAACACTTTTTCATAAATTCTGGATTTAGAGGATTCCAAGCTGCAACTATGTTGCGTCTGTGTCTGTAATACTCAACTTTTTCAAGGTATCCGAAATATCGAAGCAGTTGTAGATATATGAAATTACGTGGAAATGATATATTTAAAGCGTATTGAAGAAAGAAAGTAATAAATTACTAGATTTAACAAAATCATATTAAATGTTCAAAGATATGGTTTTCCACTTGCGTAGATAGATCGATTCTTTGTAAAAGCTGTAGTTCGGATCTTTGGAAGGTTTCGATAGATATTTCTCGGCAGACATTTATGTTTTTTCATATTCTGCCTTGCTGTTGCTTTTTCCTCATAAACAAGAATAATCCCCATCAAAATATTCCTCTCGGAGTAAGCAAAGTTTAAAAATTGACGGTCATTGTTATGGTATGGCGCTGATGCTCCATCCATCATGCAGAAAACCACATTACCAAGAACAAGAAGTTATAATTACTGTTGAATTGCCTAGTAATTGTACCTATAGCAAAAACCAATTCTGTTTCCAAAAATTTCGAGGTTTTAATCTCTGATATAATTTTATGGGATATCGATGAAGCTTAACGAGCGATTTATCATGAACTGAGATGCTCCTGCGGTAACACTAACCTGCCGATTTTGTATGACATGAAGAAGACTCCGAATCGTAGTGCACTTTCCGTAATATCATACAGTCAAGTTTTTCCAAAGTTCGTGAGTGACGTCTATTCGGGTCACGCGTGAAGCAAGAAAAATTTTTTTCCAAAATTTAGACAATGTCAGTTTACTACTTTTGTTATTGGGATAAACTATAAATATGATGTAGCAACAAAAAGCAAAAACTGACGAAAATAACACGAACAACAAAGAAAAATACAATAATAACAATAGTACGTGCAGAAATCAATAACAATACTTTACAGGCAGTTTTACAGAAGCACAATACATATATCTTAGCAATATGATTTCGTGTTATGTTTTTCCATGGCTACTATTATTTTGACTGCGTCATGAATAAGATTTTTAAAAAAATTGAATACATTCTAATATGTCTTAAACATACTTAACAAAAAAAATGTAAAAAATGTATGTTGAAGAGCTTAATATGATTCTGTTAAAAAATTGTGTGTTCTATTTAAGGTAAATATGATTTTTGTGTTTGAAGTGTTCTTTTTGCCACAGCTTCGCACACACCCAGTATATTAGAACAAATTCTGCGTATAAGAAGCACTAGACACACCTTGTGTGTGCACCATTCTCTGAGAAAATCTGATATAGAACATCAAATAGGAATTGTTATGCTTATTTATTTACTGCATTATATTGTATAAATGTTTCAAGCCAACTCACAATTCCAAGATGATTGTCCTTAAGTTGTTTAGCATAACGTTCATCACCAAACTTAGTATTATTAAGTAGTATGTAGCTTCTTGCATATAGCTGCTTTATAGCCATTTTGTAAGAAAAAGCCAACAAAGCACATTCTTTTACGGAGTACTTGCAGAGAATAACGATCATCGGGAAGCGATAAAGACGAAAGAAGTGCATCTCTGAAGTATTCGTATTCCTCTGTCTTGGAAGGAAGGAATTGTTATGGTTATTTATTTACTGCATCATATTGTATAAATGTTTCCAGCCAACTCACAATCAGTGGCGGCCCGTGATTTTTTGGGACGGGAGGGCACCGGGGGTCTGAGTGTTTAATATCAAAAATTAAGTACAGACAAAAAATAAACTCATTATGCTATTTAATTAACTTGTTTGAAAATAAAATCCATCCGCCGTTCCTTACGATCAGCAAAATGATTAATAACTCATTCATTGAAGTTTGGTGTTGATGTCAGTAATTGTTTTTCAATGGAACACATTGCTAAGGCACATAGTCTGCTTTCCCGCATGATACCTATTTCTAGAAAATGTTTTTATTCTCTTCAAAGTAGAAAAACACCGTTCACTTGATTTTTTCTATTTTGGTTATTAAAAGTTCAAAAAAGCTTAAAATGGGAGACCTGTTTCGTTCGAACATTTTAAATATTTGAATATATGCGGTGTTTATGTAATTATGATTAAAACATCTATGGAAACTGTAACTTCGTACGTGTTCAGACGTCTTCGTAATGTCAGTGGAGGCCTTGATTTGACCTCGGCCAACTTCATATGGAATGTTATTAGTGGCCTTGCTTTGACTTCGGCTAACTTCGTATGGGTTCGGACGTCTTCGGAATGTCAATGAAGGCTTTGCCCTGGCTTCGCCCAACTTCGTTTGTGTTCGGACGTCTCCGGAATATCGGTGAAGGCCTTGCCTTGTCTTCGGCCAACTTCGTTTGTGCTCGGACGTCTTCGGAATGTCAGTAGTGGCATTGCTTTGACTTCGGCCAACTTCGTATGGGTTCGGACGTCTTCGTAATGTCAATGAAGGCTTTGCCCTGGTTTCGGCAAACTTCGTTTGTGTTCGGACGTCTTCGAAATGTCGATGAAGGCCTTGCCTTGTCTTCGGCCAACTTCTTATGGGTTCGGACGTCTGCGGAATATCGGTCAAGGCCTTGTCTTCGCCCAACTTCGTTTGTGTTCGGAATGTCAGTAGTGGCCTCGCTTTGACTTCGGCCAACTTCGTATGGGTTCGGACGTCTTCCAAATGTCGGTGAAGGCCTTGCCTTGTTTTCGGCCAACTTCGATTGTGTTCGGACGTCCTCGGAATATCGGTGAAGGCCTTGCCTTGTCTTCGGCCAACTTCGTGAACATTTTAAATATTTGAATATAGGCGGTGTTATATGTAATTATCATTAAAATTCAGACTGATTTATGCAATACATTATTTCAAATTATCAACAAAAATAACGAAATAAATAATTGCACGCCCCCAGAGATTGGCAAAATAGCAGAAGACAATTTACAAAATCTTTCGCCAACATAGTCTCGACATATTATCAAAAACAAACGTTTATAACAGTTGTACTATTCAACCTTGGAAGTAAATTACAAGAGTAACATCAGAAAAGTTATCATCCAACTTCTGGTTAACAATTTATATTGTTAATTAGTAAATAAAATGTTAGCATGTGTGTTTTTTATTCTTTGTACAACTTCTATTGCACATGTTTGTCACATTAAAGGCTCACATTTTGACATTTAAATATAATTTGGTTCCATCTTTTTTTTTTTACCAACGTCAAAGCAACAAAATTAGCGTGGATAGTGAACTTTATAGCACCGAAATAGAAAAAAGCATTTTGCACATTACACCCACACAACCAGTCTGATAAACTGTAAAAGCTTCTGTTGAATTTTCTCGTCACGGTTTTATTAGTTTTCAAATTGTGATCTTCTAGTTTAATCAATAAATCTGGTCTAGGGAGACCTAGATTTTTTAATTCTGTCTTAATGTTACTAAAGCAATTCATAGTTGCATTTGCACCGATACAAATTACAACATACACTCACCGCTGTATATTACATACTGGACCGCCACCCGGACCCGGCACCATAGAGTAGTGCCTCGCCGCCTACATATATACGCGCGCTACCCACGCCAGTTTCATCACTCGATTTCTAATACAGACGGGGCAGTCGCGCGAGATGCCCCGGAGCCTTACGTTAGACTGCGATTTTTAAACGCGCTGAAAAGACGGACTGTTACTTCCGAAAACATATTATTTGTTATCAAATAAATCAGAAAAATTACATACAAATTAAGTATTTATAATTAATTTATCTGTTAAAAGAAATTCGTCACGGGGGGGGGGGGGGGGGCAGTGCCCCGTTGCCCTCCCTGCAGCAGCCGCCACTGCTCACAATTCAGGATGAATGTCCTTAAGTTGTTTAGCATAGCATTCATCACCAAACTTAGTATTATTAAGTAGTATGTAGCTTCTTGCATATAGCTGCTCTATAGCCACTTTGTAAGAAGAAGCCAACAAAGCACATTCTTTTACGGAGTACTTGCAGAGACTAACGATCATCGGGAAGCGATAAAGACGAAAGAAATGTATCTCCGAAGTATTCGTATTCCTCTGTCTTGCCCATCACTAGGCGAAAGTAGAACTCACAAACAACAAATAATCCGAATATACTGTTGCTTCTCGTTGATAATTATTCTTTGGTATTTGCATATTGGATTAGTCTAATCTGCCCTATATTACGTTGGGACGAAGCCGAATATGTGAACGCCGCTAATGTAGGAAAACTTCAATCACACTTCATTCTTCATATTTTCTGATTATTTTGTAACACCACCTTGAATGTCGTAATAGTCCAATTAGGTGACGACAGTTCAAAATGTAATTGAACTCGCATAACTCATAAAGCGAAAATAAAAAACAATGCCTCTATACGTGATAGTCAGTGCGAAAGGTGAGGTGGGTTTCGAGCTCTGATATTTGGTCTTGGGATGGTCCCGGGATTTCATAAAAGAATTTTGGTTCAGGGACCTCAAAAGTCCCGAAACGGCATTTATGGCATGTGAAATGCGTAAATAAATAGGGGGTTCACCGGCGTTCGTCATACTGGGCGATTATTGGGAAACACGTTAAGATTTATTTTATTCATTGAATCTTGAATCGTTGAACAAGTTAGTATATTTACCAGTGTTTGAGTTATTATAATATACGTTTTTAAACAGTGTCGTGTGCGCAACTGTGACTACCCTGTAGCATGTACTATATACGTGCTTAAGCTCGTCAAATAATTTGAGGTATGTTAATGGTTATAGACTTCCGGACAAAAAATGTTAAATATAATTTTTTGTTTTTAGTAACTGCACATCAGCTGTCAGTATTTTATTTAAAATGAATTCTGATTCGACAGTTTACACGATACACTTAAAAAATACCCATCCAAAGTCAATAACGCAACATTTTTTAATATCAAAGGATAAACAAACGGCGAAATGTAAATTATGTCCCAATACAATTATTATGATTAAATGTGAATGTGGCTTGAAAAAAGGACTACACAAGCACCTTAATGCAACGCACGAAAAAAAAATGCGGTGCAGCCAACTCAGTCACCAGTACCAGAAGCAAATTTCGCCCACGCTCACGCTGTCCAAGCTGAAATTGTTGGCATGAATGACGAGGCTCATCTCATTCTTTCCAAATGGAACAAAAAAAGTAAAACTAACGGATTATTTCCTAGTGAATGGAAACCAGGAAGACAACTCTTTAGATGCGGTTATCGCTGGAATGCCAGCACTAGATGGACTCCTATTCAAAGGTTTTATTACGTCTAGGGATCTAAGAAAAGGATTGGAAGCAAGGGAATTTCTAAATTTGCCAACATCTCCATCAACACTAAAAAATAGAGTTATAATGTATTTCGAAAGACAATTTCGCTAATGAAATAAAAGTCCTACGACAAACCGATCGCTGCTCCAGCTTTACATTCATGGATTGCTACCCTCTTGCGTTAAAAATATGAAATATGCAAGAGGACAGAAGGTATGATGCCACCACGGTAGCTCACCTTCTATTGATAAACTAAAATAAGCAGTGACGCTTGTCTACTAATAACCATTTAATCGCCAGCTTATCCCTCACTAAGCCTTACCTTTCACTCTTCCCAAGGTTGATGTCGAAGCTGTCGCTAACCAGTCGGACAGGGTAGGTTCGTTCACTCAACAAGTGAAGGTGTTATGTAATAAGGGCACCAGTTCCGATTAATTATACTGACCAGCAACTGATAGGTAGGCCCGGAACAAGTCTATTATTAAACCCCAGGTATAATGATCGGCAAAGCCAAACACACTCATACAAACTTAACAACATATTTATTAACTGATTTAAATTGCCCAATGTCCAAAGAAAAGATTAAGCTTTAGCCAAACTATCGTTCAAGTCAACTACAGTAATGACTCTTTACAAGTTAAGTACAAATAAGAGTAATAGAAAACATTAAAAATAAAGAAACACATAAGTGCAAACCAGTTGCAAATGTTTAAAATTCTGAAGGATCTATAAATCGGTTAAGACGGCCACCAAATGTGAACCATAAATTCAAGTTACAATTGACAAACTGTTATAATGATTGAAGTAATCAAAAGAATTAACTCATATAAGGCAAAACCTCGAGTTCAATTAATTACATGAGAAAATACTTAAAACTAGAAAATGATTACAAAGGTAACATATGCCAGGGAGTCTTCCCAATGTCGAGCAGTTTGGTCGCAATCAGCAACACATTAGCAAAAACGAAACACTCTCTAAATTAGAGGCCAACGACAAGCTGATCGACACTAGATAATAGACTCTAAATGGTATCTAATACTAACAGCGCCAGTTAACTATTGTCTTATAAAAAGAAAGCGTGAATAAAAATTAAACAAGTTAAAGATCGTACAAATTACACATAATTATATTGAAATTGTTAATTAAATATATATATATATACTAAAATCAAGGCAATAAATTTACACAATACAAGTTGGGATGCCACAATGCAAAATACGCAACCAAACTATCAATTAAATTTAACACAAGAAAGAAATGGCTATGTAGCAGGCCAATTCGACACGTAACCTCAAAATAAGGCCACAACTACTATTTAAACTAAACGTTAAATGTCAAAAATTTAAATGTCAGTGACTCATATGCCACTACAAGATAAATCTAATGATCAGTTAGACCGAAAAATAAAGTTAGACAGTACGTAGTGCTCAAAAACTGCACGTAAACTTACACAAATTTGATTGTGTCTGATTGCACTATGTGACTGTGCAATACACTGGCAATATTTAGCAAAACAGCAATAAACAAAGTCAACATACCTTAATTTTTTTCCCACACACATCCACGATCACATCTACATACAGTTTCAGGAAAATTCTTCCTAAAATATCTACGGCTACCAACAATTATCGGAATAGGATGCAGAAGGGCTGCGACAGGAGATCCGGAACTGCACAGACAAAATTTGCCTTCACCAGTAGATAGATCTTCTCAAATATTAGAATGCCGCCATGATCGAGAACAAAATGGCCATGTTTCGTTTGCACGCCGTTAACGATGTAT
This sequence comes from Amphimallon solstitiale, assembly GCA_963170755.1. Classification (NCBI taxonomy): domain Eukaryota; kingdom Metazoa; phylum Arthropoda; class Insecta; order Coleoptera; family Scarabaeidae; genus Amphimallon; species Amphimallon solstitiale. The sequence goes on along the minus strand of OY720676.1, from coordinate 100,142,682 downwards.
CTCTTCGCGGACTTCGGTAATCCTCTCAAACATATCGTCGTGCAGTAATCGCAGACTAATTAAAAAATCAGAACAACATAAGAACCACGTTAGCAATTAATAAGGTCACTTACGATAGTAACTATTCCAATCATCTATAAGAAAATCCTCCCAAAGAGTTTAACATCCAATACGTCATCTAAATTTACTACTTGGCAAAAACTATTTAATCCACCTATATTCCAGTGGCCAATTAACGATACATCAAACTAACTTAACTAACTTGCACAAGAATAATTGAAATATACTGTTACTATTCTGCGATCAAAAGAATGTTACTTGCACGAGGTCAAATTGGAAAGAGAAAGAATGTCAAATCGACCTGTCATAGATCGATCTTAAAACTACAGAGATGACATCTGGGCGGAACCATAGAGAATTACAAAACACTAATTGGCCGAATAAATTGATATTTGACTCGCAAACGGTAATCCAAAGTGAAATAAATAATTTACAAATTAAATTAAAAGAAAAGAAAAACCCAATCCTTGCTTAACCTAAACAAAAAGCAATTACATAAATTACCTAAAAAAGTTACGAATAACCAAGCATACGCCATCTATGACTATAAAACAGCGCTACTACACTCCTGATGAGATACAGATCTCGCACGACTACGGTCGATCTCGAAATCGCACTGCGCAATTGGTCACAGGATGGCGGTAAAAGGTTCAATCAATAATAAATCAATCAAGTTAACGGGCAACGAGAGGGAAAAAAATAACTAAAATTATGCTACTAAGCGTAATTAAACCCTCAAAAGGTTGAATTAAGATTCTCAACTAAAAATTAAAATACAGCAAACTAAGAACAAAAAAAATTGTAACAGGATGTTTAGATGAGCAGTGCATTAAGATTTTGAATATAGAACTAGTACCTGCCAAAGGATCTATGCCTGCAGAAACATGTGTTAACCTTGTTGAAACAAAACTTAAACGATTTAGATTAACCTTGAAAGACGACATTGTTTCTGTCACAACAGATGGTGCCAGTGTAATGGTGAAATTGGGAAAATTAATACAGCCTTTCCAGCAGCTATGCTTTGCTCATGGCATTCAACTTGCAGTTATTTCCATCATCTATTACAAAAATATGCGAGAAATATCAACCACATTTTGACAATGATGGTGATAGTAGAGATAATGCTGATGGTAGCAGTGACAAGGATGATTATGATAATGACAGTATTGAGTTAGTTGAAGATTATGTACAAGTTTCTTGTCATTTAACAAATGATTGGAACATTTCAAGCATTAGTAACTCAAGAAAGAAAAATTGTTAAATTATTCCGGCGCTCTCCATTAAGAAACACTGTTCTGCAGAACTATGTGATAGAAAAACACAGCAAGGAACTAAATCTTATTTTATATTGCAAAACCCGCTGGAACAGCTTAACTCAAATGCTGCAACGGTTTGTTTTTCTAAAAGCTGTATTCAGAAGGCTTATGATTGATTTATCCATGCCGGTGAAACTCTAGTGACCACGATTTTGAAGTTTTAGAACAAATTGTTAAGTGTCTTGAACCAACCAGACTCACAGTGTTGGCCTCGTGCAGATATGATGCCAACCTTTACATAGCCGATGCCCACTTTAAGGTTATGTTTGAAGAACTTTCAAAAACTGATACACCTTTTGGTATAGAGTTACAAGCTGCTTTAAAGCACCGAATAAATGAGAGCAGAACTTTTGCTTCAAGTGCGCTGTCCTATCTCTGCAATCCTTCTAAATATATAGAAAGAGTAGAAGGACCTAACGAAGTACTTTTTTTTTCAAGAAGATGAAAACTCAGATCAAGACGACGTTCCGCTATCCTATTCAAAAAATGAGTAGCATCAAGAAGTACCATTGGCAGAAAAATTAAATATGGTTATTGAAAGTGCAATGTCTGTGTCCAAGGAGCAGTACCAAATATCGTCAGCCAAAGGCTAATCCAAATAAATTAATTGAAATATTCAAAGGCGAAATGGCACTTTTTGAAAATGGTGGTTGTCGTGGTCAGAATCTGCCATTATGTTATGAATATTTGCTAACCGTACCACCTACAAGCGTTTAATCTGAAAGGGCACTTTCAATGGCTGCATAGTTTGCAACAAAACTTCGGTCAAAATTAGGAGATTCATCTTTAAATGCACTGTAGCGCCCAAGTCATGTTTAAAAAAATAATATTTATTTAGTTATTTCTTAAAGTTAAAGTTTTTCTTCTTTTATTTAAGATAGTGCTTAATGTTCATTGTTCATGTTATTATCTTTATTATTTTTTGTTCTGCTAAAACCCAATACCTAATACATATTATAATAAAAAATCTATTTGTTTTCTTAGCGCAATTGCGCAATTAATAAAATGGGCTAGTACAGGGACTTAGAATTAAGTCCAGAAGTCTATTTTGGTTCCGGAACTTGGACAGCCTAGGTGTCGGTGGTGTCTTAATGCGTCACATGCTTTTGCGTAAAAGCATGAAAATAACTGCCGCTTGATTATCCTCACTTGTCGTAGCTTTGACCTGAATGTTGTCACTTCGACCTAAATGTCATAAACACAAGCATATGATAATGCCTATCGATAATCAAAACATTTAGAGAACCGCTTGCGTTTTGAAAATTCTTAAATGGTAAAGGAGGGGGTCTTCTGACTGGAAGGTATTTGGAAGATCTATTAATTTTTTTTTTTTTAAATTTCCTTCATTTGTAAAAAGCGCCGAATTTCACGGGTAGAATAATTACATTATTGTTTTGCAAGCGGTTGTTCTATTGCAATGAGGTTGAGGGTGCCCATTTTGAACATTTAATTTAAAATCACAGCCATGTGTTCAGGATTATTTGTTTTTTTTTCAATTTTAGTAGTTTTTTTTTCGCTACCCATGAAATTCGGCATTTTTTTTACAAATGAAGGTAATTTAAAGAAAACATAAATTTCGAATAGTGCTTTCAAATGAGGGGTCACTCGATCCCATTTGCCTTTTAAGATCTTTAAGTTGATATAGGCTACAGCGCCATCTGTCAAAATTTTAGAATGAGACATGATAATAAAGTTACTATTTTTATAGTGCTTTTGTTTTATTTTGGTTCCAACGTTTTATTCCGCTTTATTTAAAAATGGGGGGGGGGGCTATAGACACGCACTGTATATTTGATCATGGTACCTACGTAAAATACATACATAAGTGATGATACCAATTGTACTTTATTATATTACATAAAAATCTTCATCTTTCATTCAGTCAATTGAAGGTGCGTAGCATAATAAGCGTAGCATAATATTTAAAAGATAGTTAGACATTAAAAGATTACGTCACCTGTCCAAAGAGTTAAATAATAAATAATGTTTGTAATAATATTGTGACAAATTTGTACAGTTATATATTTCATAACATTAGGTTTTCCAAACAAAAAATCTATTAAATTTGTATTACGAAGAATTGTCTAAATAATTGAATAATTTCATTAATGAAGTCGAATGATCTTGTCTTAAAAATATTATACAGAATTTAAAACTAAATGGATAGAATGAAACTGTTTCATTGCCCTACTGATTGTAAATACCTTCTGTGGGATGCAGACGCCTGTTAATTTTTCGAAAATGCAAAAGTTTTATATTGAATATTTATAACAGTCTAATGATATTATTGAAAGTTGTGCATTATCGTTCTGTAGGGATTAGTTTCAAAATTAAGCCAAAAATGTGGGCAGCTTTGTTAAAAGTTGTTAATAAAGAGAATTTATCAGCATTAAATCTAAGAGTATTCGCTTTTCTTCGATTCTACAATGTTATTCAAATAAATTTAGAAATTGGTACTTTTTCTCAATTACAATGCTTCTTCTCGGCCTCTATATCTTGCCTAGTTCATTTGTTAATTTTTCATGTATGACACATGAAATATAGAAAAATTCACGTCGCTATAGGCTTTGTGAGCCTAGAAAATGTGCAGGTAGTCCTCTTTTTTTTTCAATATAACATATACGTACACTAAATAATTAGTGTAAGCTTGTCTTTGATAATTGCTGTTAGATTTGTTTTAAGCTTATGTTGTTAGTAAAACTTTTGATGCATTTAGACTACCTTTAATTGTAATTGCTTGCGCTATTCACCTTACACCAAAACTTAAAAATTGTTCGAGAGTTTTAATTTGAAATATGTACATAGAATATGTGTCAATTTTCATTAGCTATAGGGATTCAATGTTTACGTGCGATTTATACGTATACAAATAATACGTGGCAACGTGTCCGTTACCAATCCCGGCAACAATCGACATACAACGGTTTTCTCCGATCTCCCCACCAGATTTTACATTCAATCTTTAGCTGCGAACACGTTGCGATCTAGTCTGCAATAAAAGCCGTCTTATTACTGGAACGGGAAACATCAAATGGCCGCCGCAATCTCCTGATCTAGTAATATATTATTATTTTCAGAATCCTTTTTTATTTACCTTATTTTTAATTTTATTAGAATTACGCTTGTGTTTGTGTCATGCAGCGTGAACGCAGCTTAATAATTCTCTGCATTTACTGAAAGGAAAAAGAAAAACAAATCCTTGCAACTCGTAAATATTATTTCTGAACGCATTACAAACAGCCCAAGTCAGTGGTCCAACAGTTACTGCTAACTTGAGCTTGTATCGGTCGCGCTGGCATTGGAGAGAAAAGTTGGGGTGCCATGTTGTCACGTATTGCATGAATTAATCGCCTATGGCTAATGAAAATTGACACATGCTGTATAGTAAGTTGATCTCATATGGTTGGTATTTTGCTGTTGTGGTGACGATAAGGGCTATTGAAGGTGTTTTATGTGGATGTTTATTTGGTACCATTACATTTAAAACCAATTTTTTACTTTCCTTACACCGGTTCAATTCAATAAAAATCATCATCAATTTAAATCGGTGGTTTAAGCTTATAATCTGTAGTTGTATTACAATAGAATCAAAATCTTAAAACTCTTGCAAAATAAGTAATTATAGTAGCGACCAACCCTTTTCTCTGTTTTCTTAAAGTTTTAGTTACATTTAATTAATTTGCAAAATGTATTACATTAAAAGCATCCTTAATTATTATCTGACATGACATGTATCCAGAAAATGCTGTACAACACGGCAAAATGTTCGGGTATGGTATGTCATCGCTATGAAATATAAGTGTCTGAACTTATTACGACACAGTTAGTAAGTGAGAGTAAGTTTTTTATATTATTATGTAGGTATAATTTATTAACTGTTAATTAAAAGAATCATATTTATAAAACTATAGCAACAATTAATCTCGTTCTGAATTTTTAAAAAAATGAATTTTGTAAGACCAACAATTTTTGTCGCTTGAGGTGCACTGACCGAATATAACAGCACTTCTTAAATACAATTAACTGTTCGAAAAATAATAATAATAATTCTTATTATTATTATATTTTAAGCCCATTACCAGATATCGCATTTTATACTAATTGCCATGCAAAATAGTATTGTTTCTTAAAGTAACGAATGTCATTCATCAATATAGTTGATTTACACAATCCAATTGAGTAATTTCTATGTTAAATCGGCAACTTAGAAACTCCTTCCTTCATTTGTTCTGCCGCCAGTGTCCTGCCTATATATTTATTTTACAAAATACACATAATTTTATAATTATATAATTCTCACATGCTATTATAACAGTGTCAATACGATGATGTAACATTAATAACCTTTAATTTTGAATTCATAGCATTCAAAAAAAAAAAACTTTAATCTGCGTTTATTGGATTATAAAATCGAATTTGACATTTAAACAGGGACAGAAATGGTGCAGTGTCAAATTCACTAGAATACAAATATCCAATCGGTAACTCAGTTATAGGCACCCTTTATATATCAGAAAATACACGGAGAGATCCATCTCAAGTGAAGTGTGGTGGTATCTTAAAACTGCCTAAATTAGAGAGTATTTTCTTTTTAGACAGATTCCTATTCTGAATTTTTCTATTTATTTCAAACACTCACGTCTCTAGCATTGTTATCTAAATGATTGGTTTGTTATAAACATTGAACATTTTATTTGTTTCATTTTCTTTACTATTATAAATATTACATAAAAGATCTATCAGAACCATATATTAATGTATTTACCAATACTACCAACTAGACTATGTTTCCAACTTAAAAATTTAGACCACCAAACCTTCACTTAAGATGATGAATCAGTTTGTAATTGGTTAACTTATCCATCATCCATTAGCATTTAGAGAATTTTACGTTTTATAATTTCTACCCTTTGTTGAATTCAATATAGTTGTCAAATTTGCCATTATTATCAGTAATTACTCAACATTAAAAAGAGATACTGAGATTTTGCTAATGTATACTTATTTTAATTTATTATATGTATCCATTTTCTCTAAGACAGCATTTCATATGTTCTGTTTTTAATGTTACAGGTGCGGCGTGGTGGTCGATGGCATCACATTTGGCTGCTCAAGATTACCTCGCGAGACTTCAAGCTTCAGGATTAAATTTTCCTGGTTTGGGTAATCCTGCAGATCCTTACTCAACATTAGGACTAACTGCTTTGGCCGGCGGACATCACAAAAGTTCTAAGAGCTCTAAAAATTCCTCCTCTTCGTCTTCGTCATCGTCATCACTGCCAAAACAACAGTCGCAAGGAAACAGTAACCTTTCTTCGAAAGAAAAGACTGCGCACAATGCACAATTGAGCAACAGCAGCAAGGAAAGCCGTCATGACTTAAATATTAAAACAAGTTCACCTATGCCAAATAGTAAAGGTTCTGCTTCCACAACTCCTAAATACTCAAATGTTAGTGGTTTAACGATACAAGCTAGTGTTAGTAATACAAAATTGCCTTCAAGCAGTACTCCCATTACCACGAATACTTGTAGTAATGACCAAAAGAAAATTACTCCGAGAAGCAATAGTAGCAATGATGTCGCGTTCATGAAATGTGCTGTAGATAAACCCAGGAGTACTCCGCCATCAACAAGTATTTTTACGAGTCCACTTAGTATGGCCAGTAATGTAGAAAAGAGTCCGGTGGTCAGTAATACTTCAACAAGTCCTCCCAGTACTAGTAGTACAACGGTGCCCAGTTTGCCATCCAGTATTTTAAGGTAAGTTTGTTTGCACACTATCTACGCAAAATATTTAATAATTTGCATATGTGCTTACTTGATTTTTAGTTACATGCAGTGTTTTTCCCTCTGCTTTGTTATTTTATGTAAACCTTCATTTTCTTTCAAAGAAAAATATACTTCTCAAAATAATTAGGGAAACATTTGTTTCTGTCTATAGCGTTTTATGTGAACCAAGTATGTAGGTGCAATTCTAAATTTCAGAACAGTACACATTCCAGTATCTTGTGTTATATTATCTAATGCTTTGAGTACATCTTCTATTGAGTACTGGAAAGGCTGTGGTGCCGTACGGCTCCAAAGAGCTTTATCTAACATACTGGATACACAGATCGAATTGTGGCTACATCATACGCAGTAAGGATAACATATTCCTCCAGACCAAACTATTGTGTCGGCGAGCGCTTTCTGGTAATATTACAACACAGATTCTTGTGTAGACTGATTCCATTTCAAATCGTCACGGAACCTCCGTCATATATTCAACTTCTTACACAGTAACAAGGAAATAACGTTCATCTAGCTATCTAGAAATATGTAAACAGCCAACACATTAAGTAATACGAAAAACTGGATACACGGATCGAATTCCTTGCTCTTCCAGAAGTGTCGCGCTAATGGCTGCACTATGAAGTTTTGTATTTATATCACATTTGTGGCTACATCATACGCCGTAAGGATAACATAATCCTCCAGACCAAATTATTGTGTCGGCGGGCGCTTCCTAGGAAAGTTACAACACAGATTCTTGTGTAGACTGATTCCATTTCAAATTGTCACAAAACCTCCGTCACATATTCAACTTCTTACACAGCAGCGTGGAAATAACGTCCAGCTAGCCATCTAGGAATATATAAACAGCCATCACATTAAGTAATACGAAACCTGAAGTAATCTATGAACAGAGTTGATCAGCATTGTCGAAATTACCAGATCTTTTGTTTACGAGCAAACATTAAAAAGGACACGTTATAGCGCCGTGTTAAAATAGAATTTCGAATGAGTTTCATTCGCTTCTCTTAATTCTACTAATTGTAATTTGTTCTGATCTGATCGGAAACTTCTATTCCGTGAAATCTTGTTAATTAATTGATCACCCCTGTATGTACAGTGCTGTGCAAAAGAAATCAGCACGTTATACTAATATTTTATAAAAATGCTAGAAAAAAATCAATACAAGTATTATATATATATTAAGCATTTTGATTATACTCTTGTTAGGGATTTTGTACCATTCTTCCTGTAATAATGCCCACAGCTCTTACTTGTTCTTGTGCCTTCTCACACTTTCTATGTGATATCCCAAGTATATTCTGTAATATTGAGGTCCGGACTTGGTGGTGACCATATTATTGTACTTAGTACCCCCAAGTTTTTCTTGTTGAGATAAAAACTTTCTACAATTTAGAAGTATATATAAGATAAGACGTCCAGATAGTATAGCATGTTGTACTAATATTATTTTGTATGCCACTAATTTTTATATCACAAACACTCCCACAACCTCATTGCCCACCTCCATGCTTTACAGAAGTCTGAAATATTAGTTCTAGAAGAGCTTTCTCTATCATCGTCTAACATGTCGATGTTTGTTGGTGTCAAATAATTGAAACTTTGTCTTGACAATCCACAGTACTTGGCCTGCGTCATTCATGATCTCCCCGTGTTTTATGGTTTAATACATATTTTAACTTTTGTTACCTCGTCTTAATAAAGTTTTTCTAATCGCCACACATCCCCGCAAATCAGATTTCTTCAAAAGCCTTACTGTTGACGCTTTCACTGACGGTCCCGTCACCTGTTCGATACCTTGTGGTATTAGTTACTTACTACCACTTTTACGATGTAAGAATGTGAGTGATAAAAATTTTAAACCGGCCCTGCTTAGTTTTTTAGGCCAACCTGATTTTAATTTATCGCGTACTTCACCTGTTTCGTTATTTTATTCATAGTATGTTGTACTCTATAGAGACAACACTGCTTGTGCTTTGCAATTTCTACTTGGGTTTCCAATCTTCTTAGTGTAATACTGTTATTTTATTTATGTCTATAGAAGATACCCATGGCATCTTCTCGTTTTTTTTATCAGTTTCACCATAACAAACTACACAATATTTTGTCAGCATAGAGATTTCAAACGAAATTTCAATGGATTTATTTGTACTTACGCTACACAAAAAAAGCATTAGATCCTCGGTAAAGAAAATCTCAGAATTTAAGTAGCCTTCCACATCAAACTGTATTTGTTCTTTAGACAAGTTGCAACAGATATTCTATTCATTATTCTGTTATGCACTTTAATACGAAAATATACTTTTTTGTAAGGTACTGGGTTTTTTGCACAGTCTGCATGTGTGGTGAGATAGATGCTCCCTTAAAATAACTTTTATAATTTAAATTTATTTCAATTGAAATTTGAAATAAATGTAATAGAAATCACGTATTTCATTTTTAAATTAATATTTTATAATTATCAAAATATGGGATATCACACCGTGAATGAATAGCAATTGAATGCGCTGCATTTTATTAGATAACAGTAGTTTAGGTATTAAGTATTATTTTTGTGTGCAACTGTATTATTTATTACCTATTCATTTTTTCTAATCAGCGCTGCGTTGGAAGGAAATGGGTAAGTCGGATAAATACATATATGTTGCGGTTTTACTTGAAGCGAACAATTATCAATATTATTTTGTTTTGACTTAAACAGCTATAAAACATAATAATGTTACAATAACATTAATATTTTCAGTGATCCTAATTCCATACTCGGCGGTGTAAGATTACCACCAGACACAGAGATTATTAAATACACATCTTCGATAGTCGGTCCGAAAATACCAGGAACAACGAATCGTGGTAGAAAGAAAACTATATCGTTAGATCCTCCATCAGTTAGTCTACATCCTACTTTGTCCAGCACGGGAATGCTTATAGAAAGGTCTACAAAGAGACCCAAACTGGTATGTTTTGTTATAAACAATTTAGAAATATTTAACACTATATTATGAATTTAATTGTGGCAACTCCATAGAAAAAAACGAAACTGATGTGTATTTGCATACAGTAACATTGTATTATAAAAGATGCAGTTTCAATGAAATTAGATGAATACTCGGTAGTACGATTTAACAAAAGTTATTCGCAGGTCATGAAAAAATAGTAATTATTTGATACCGTTTTGAAAAGTGTTCTGGATTTACAGGTATTTCCTTGATCTCGACTTTAAGACAAAATTGCTTTATTTAACATTTTCCTGTTAGTCAAATATAGAGTTTACAATATTTCTGCTACTTAACAGCTGTGTAAGTAAAATAAGGTATGACTATCGCATACATATATAAACTATAGTCGAGCCACCCAACGGACGGAATGATCACGTGCAGGCCTCATGGCAGGCTCACTAAAAGCCATGATGACACGATATACGAGGTGAACACTTGATGGTAGTAGGACGGACAAACACCGAATACAGGTAAACGGTTGTGGTGTACAACGGACTTTCAGCTATGATACTGTAACGTTTTCGGGTTCCAATAAACAACTCGTGCAATTATTTATTTATAACAGTCTGTATATTTATATACATAAAATTATATAACAATATAAAATATAAAAACTAACGTATCACACTTAAACTACTATTAATAAATTAAAATTAACACGTATTTATTTAGTTCTATTACTAATATCTCTGTCCGTATTTATGTAACACTTCTGTTTATATAAGACGGCACTACTATATTTATTTCTACGCACTCGAGACTACTTAAGGACTTTCTTTCCCGAAACTCCGCAATTACTTCTCCGCAATGAATCCCCCATCGGTGACCCAGTCGCCTTATGTACATCTGCATGAAAATGTTCTCGAAATGTACCAGTAAGTTCGGCAATATACTGGAGGAAATCTGGACTCTTCCTCGCTTACGTCGTACATCTGTGAGATGACTCACTGCATTTACGATATTTACCGGTCGTGCCGAGATGATTTATAACCCCTTTTTTAACGTCGCCTGGTCTGGCTGATACATATTTCGTTACATTGCCCCCTTCTTAAAAACTGCGTTTCGTCCCGAAACACACTATTCTATGTTCTTGTCGCTGGCGGATGACGAAATCCACACCGGGACCCACGGGTGCACCCAACCGTCTTGAAAAATGGCAACCGTCCCAGGCGGCACAACGGGCTGATTGGGCCGACAGCCGCACATGACCATTTCCATACCAGTATACCGAAACACTACTTCCAGCATGTTTCTTACTGGTCTCCATTCCAAACGGTCTAATCCGCAGCCCAGTTTCGGAATTGCCAGCCTCCTTACATTTTGCTCGAGTGCTCGTCCTCGTGAATCGTCAAGGGATTCCCATAAGCTGGCTCTCTAGGTTTTCTGGTAACTTGTCGCACATCCGCCACTTCACCGCTGTCACGTCCATGGTATGGGCCAATTGGTTGAAACGCACCACCCCTGGCTCACTATGGGGTGTTAGTCTTATGCGACAAACCACGTCATTTATTCGCTTTAGTATTTCGCATGGTCCCTCCCAGTATTGTTGGAGCTTTGGGGACAGGCCTCGGCGACGTTGAGGATTAATACCAAACAAGGTCCTCTTCTCGGTAACCATCTCTCTCGTCTTGCACGTGGTAACAATTCTTCGTCCTGTCGCTGGCATCCTGAGTGTGATGGCGTACTTGCTAGTGGGCATCCTCCAACCTTCGTCTGGATCCGCTGACGTAGTCTTCTCCATTTGGGTTCCCCACAACACACTTGAGTAGATCATCCTCTACCTTCAGAGAGTCCCATTGAGCCCAGTAGGATTCCAGTCCCTGTGAGCGAGGAACCACTTCTTGACAAGCCGGTCCGCGACCAGTACCTTTCCAAACCATCAATGAACCAAGGTCTTCATCAGCTTCTTGACCGATCCGCAAATTGTCAGGATGCCACTGATCGTCAACCACGGCAGTTCAGAATGTGTTGGCCGATTTTTCTTCTAGTCAGTTATCATGCCTGCAGTCTTCTGGACGTTGTCTGCTTGCAACAGCATCAGCGTTTTGATATTGCACAGATGCAATTTGCGTTATTGGTTTTGAGGCTCCACGATACTGGGTCGACGATTGCCTCTTCTCATCGACCCGTTTCATTTTCGCTGCTCCGCTATCGTCTCCTTGGGCTTCTTCCCGCATTTACCATGCGCATGGCCCATTTCCATCTCCATTTCCAATTCCAGCATCGGAGCGTTCTTCTCTTAGGTTGCACCTTATTCACTAATCGTCGGACTACCTGTTCCAGGTGTGCATGCCCATACTTCATCTCAAGACGCTTGATTAATTTAAGGTGGTCTTGACACTCTTCCGGAAGTAAGGTCTACAGAACATCACTGGCCTGTCCTCTTAATGACACAATCAGGGCAGTAGCTTTCTTCGGGGACATCCACCCATTTGCTCCTGCAGCGGCTTCGGATTGTTCCCGGTACGTCATCCATGACGTCTTTCCATCGAAGTTGGGAGGTTTTACCTTTGCCTTCGCTGTTCGGGAGATCTCCAAGCTTCCGCTTGAGGTGCCATGGGGACCGCAGTCGTTCATCGCTGGCAACTGAAGCTGAACCCCAAACTCGTCCCCCATTCCGAACACGCGCTCCTCAACTTTCTGAAGAAATGTACAATTGAACATATCAATAACTGCATGTTCAATTGTAAATTTTTCGATAACTGTTGAATTTGGGTATAGGACATGGTACATGAAACATACATAGAATTCGATGCAGAATTAACAAATTAAATAAAAAACATATTTTTCCATTTGAAAAAAAATCGATGGTCGTAACTTATTTTTGTTGTTTTTTATTTAATATGTTAATTATTTAATTTGTAATGTGTTTTTCCGCAAAAGATAATAATTCTTTCTTTTTGTCACAGAATACACAAAACGGTTGAATTTTAAACATATTTGCACTTGCGTCCGATCTTTCAAAGAGTACACTCGAAACTGTCACGTATGTGAAAGAGATGCGTACATCCCTTATGGTCTACCTAGCAACATGAAACGCAAATGCACCCTACACATTTGATGAAGGGGGTCCGAATAACATTGTTTACTGCGTCGGATGAAGGTCTTTTCACCACTATACACACAGCAGATTTTTTTTCCTACTTTTAGTTATGTAAACAATATCCTAGTTAATTTTCGTCGGGCCTATTATTACCTAATTTGACGTTATTTTCTTACAAGTTCATGCACGCAGCTGACGCATAATCCCCCCTCCAAGATGCAGCTGACGATTTTATTTCAACTCAGTATGATGTCAACTATTTATAAAAAAATAAATCCGCCGGCGTACTATTACTTTATTTGAAGTGATTTTTATACAAGTTCATGCGCGTAGCTGACGCATAATCCCCCTTCCACGATGCAGCTGACGATTTTATTTCAACTTACTATGATGTCAACTATTTATAAAAAAAAACCAGCCGGCGTACTATGACTTTATTTAATTCTTTTTTTTTCACGTTTCGCGGCCTCTTACAACTACACCCACCGCGGGTGCTTCAGCTGACGCTTGGTTTAGTTATTAGTAATAACTAAAGGGCGGAATATATGCAAAGTGCATATATTTGCATATTTTGCATATTTTAACAAATTTCACAAAAAATTGCATATTTCGGCAAAAATAAAATTTGTGTGCATATTTTTATGTTTTTCGTTTTATGAAAAGATTAAGTGCGACCCTGTTTAGGAATTTCCAAGTAATCAGCTTGCCTAATGGAGAGCAGATGTGGTCTATTCTTTTATATTTATAACTAATAACATACGTATCGAAAAAGATAACAGTCGATCGGCGTAAAATCACTACCTAAAATGCAACGCTACCTCCCGGACTAGATTACTTGTATGATAGATACGGAACATAAAAGCAAAAACATTTAAAATAGTAGGTGAGTCTAAACAAATCTGAAGTAAATCATACAGAAACTTAATGTCACATCAAATACGACGAAACTTCAAAGAAGCAACGATATGTAAATCAAGAAGTCTATATGGCTAAAGTCCTGAAGAGCGTGCTATTTGAAATATCTGTATGTGAGAAGTCGTTGTTAAATTTGTTCAAGAAAATACTTGTAATTTTTCAAAAAAGGTAGCCGTGTCAGCAATGCATATTCGAATTTTCAACGTACGAACGAGTAAGGAACTAGAATGCTCTCGATACATAGGAATTTGCGAGTAGTTCGTATGATGCAATGCTGTGGTGCCTTCTGTGTATCATGTCTTTCTTACGGTGAAATATAATTTCATCGCGCAGTCCATTGTGTCATCGAGTAATTCAAACTTCGTCAGGCTCAAATCTGTCACATCTTTGGCACGAAAAAGTAATTTATTTTCGAGCAAGATATCGAAATTCCTATGGAATTAATTTACTACTGTGATGCCATTCAGGGAATACCTTCATATTTCCTAGGGCTTTGAGAAATCTCAGAACTGTTAATCGACAATTTATTCGATACACACTCTCCAGTCTGGCCGACACAAAGGTCATTTTTTAAATTTTAGGTGGAAATAAATACGGTATATGAGACACTTCCCATCTAGCCCACATGCAATTTGTTATTCACATTTCTATTGTAAATATAGTTAATATATGTAACATATACCGAGTGTCTTAAAAAAAAGGACGAGTTAATTGGCCTTTATTTTTGGACGATGAGAATGAGTGACACACCAAATAAAATGGATGAAAGTAGACTATAAAACAAAATATAAACGAAATATAATAAATTATAAAGCATTGTCGACGGTGTGTTTCTTCATTTTTGATTGGCCTTAAGCGGTTTTTCATTTTATAGCCTACATCTGACCATTTAATTTGCCTTTTTAATTATTAAAATCGATTTATACATAAAGCCCCTACAGACTCGTCCTGTTTTATCATAAGACACCCTATATATATTTTTGATATGTTTTTAGTTGTCACTCATAAGCCCATTTTAGTTTTTAAAATAGTTTCATGATATTTAAACACTACATACATAACCATATGAGGTTTAGTTTAAGTTATTTTTAACATAAAGAGCATACTTATTTCTAATCGTATTGTAAAGAAAAAAAATTATAACAACCGAACTCAAACTGTCCTAGTTGCTATCATTGTCTCCTCGTTCTTCGTCTTTTTCTTCTTTGTCATCATCATCACTGGCATTGTCATCTCTGAAAAAATTTTGGTCAAGTCAGGCTCTTTGAGCAATTTAAGGACAGCTTCATCTAAGGTTTTTTTTTTATTATTGGAACGTTCATATACATACATTGCGATAGAGATCAAATATAGGAATCGGACAACAATAAAAGGCCACAAAATACATCTCTCATTGTTCGGAGATTAATGTAAATTAAGCCTATCCAATGCAGAATCCAAAACACAAGCGCTTTTCTCTTCCAGCAATACTTGCTCGCACCAGACAAACAAAGGCTACCTTCGTATTGCCACAGTTTCTGAAATAGTATATCATTTAACGAGCATATAAAGTAGTCTGAATTGAGGATGAAGTTTTTTTGTGAATTGCATGCCTAATCCTATTCACATTCTACGCCCTTGGAAACCATATTCCACGAGCGCGAAATATGAATAGAATTATGCTTCTATGGACACATAGAAAATGAATGTATTATTTAACAGTCGTAAATAAAAATGTTTTTTTTCTCAGTTCTTGGCACTTCTGGGCAGCCAAGTCTGCCATGAATCAACAGATAATAAACTGAGCTAACAATAAAAAATATTATTCAAACAAACATGCGTAAACACCGCATTCTGCATACTCTTTGAATTCGTTATTCCAAAAAAAATACATTTTTTCAGCAGTTGTAATTTATTATTTTTTTAGTAAATAAAAATGTTTTTTTCTCAGTTCTTGGCACTTCTGGGCAGCCAAGTCTGCCATGAATCAACAGATAATAAACTGAGCTAACAATAAACAAGAAGAATGAGTGTGCTTAAAACCACACGGCGGATGTGTAAACTTCAAGGCGAGGTTAATAATACCGTAGATAATACGAAATACACGCATATAATATTCAGTAACTTATTAAATAAAACATTTATTACATTTACGCGAGCGTCCGTTTCGTTTGGTCGGTTCGGACGTATGTGAATGTATAAATAGACGATATAAATACTTGCTTACGTTCCCTCGCTTGGTCTGATGGTAACGTATCGGCTTCATAACCGTGCGGTCTCGGGATCGAATCTGTTCTGGGACATGAATTTATTTATTCATTTAAATTTCAATTTAACTGAAATTAAATACCTCTATATGATATATTTATTTATCTTGTTCCCTTAGTCGACTTTACCCGAAGAGCGTTACATATCCGAGCGTTGCAGGTCAGTCTTGTTTACTGCCTACAATCAGCGCAACGCGCCTAAAGAATTTTATTTACAACCATACGCGTAATGTTGGCATTTCTGACTTTTTAAAAGTTGGGAAGTGTGACTTTGTTCACGTTTACTTCCCGCCCTCTTATTACTGCCCACATTTACTTCCCGCCCTCTATTACTGCCCTCGTTTCTTAACCTCAATGTCAATCACAATTTAAAACTGTCAACTCGATATGTCAAAACCTTATCGGAATTTTTATCACAAATAATTATTAATTGTATGGTTGTAAATAAAATTAATTGTTACATTAGAATTATTGGAAGGTTGAATACATGTAGATAGGCAGCCCTGCTATTGCTGATATGATGAAATAGTGATTTCTTGTCCTTCTCCATTCGAGCCAAGATATCTGGATTGCTACGGGAGGACAGTTTCCCTCAGTTCAAGTGGAGTGCAGACCTTGAAGGCTTTACTACTCAACATTTCTTTTATAAATTCACCGAAAAAAGTGGTGTATATTTATTTGACGTTTACGCTAGATCATCACAAATCTCACAACTCAATATGTCAAAACTTTTACCGGAATTTTTATCACAAATAAATATAATTATTGTTGTAAATAAAATAGTATACAAACCTCGGTGAAAAGTTTCATTCCTGTCTCGAGATAAAGTTAACCTCGACGCTTCGCGTCTCGGTTAACTACCTAATCTCTCGACAGTAATGAAACACTTTCCACCTCGGTATGTAATATACTATTACACTTCAATAAAAAAAAAATTATTGATTAATGTCATTAGTATCATACCTAACCTA
Source organism: Amphimallon solstitiale (assembly GCA_963170755.1). NCBI lineage: Eukaryota > Metazoa > Arthropoda > Insecta > Coleoptera > Scarabaeidae > Amphimallon > Amphimallon solstitiale. The sequence continues at coordinate 100,125,341 of OY720676.1, read as the reverse complement.
AGATAGATAACCTAATTAATTTTAGCATTTCATGTACGTAACTATTACTCACCTTTCCGTAAAATTAAGTTATTATATTCTTACACATGGCAAACATAAGGTATTTATTCTTATATTTATAAATTTATAGTACATTTATTGCGTTTTTTGATTTAAATACAATCAATTCCGAACTGCCAATATGAATGTCGATGTGGTTCAAATAAATGGCGTAAATTAAGGTGTCGCTTAAAATGACGTCAAATAGATGGCGCCACAATTTTTTTGGAAGAATTATCAACCATGCGCCAAATGTCACTTTACAGGCGGTGAGTACAAAAAAACTTTAACGTACTCGAGATTGTCTTGCCTCGGCCGCAGGTATTATTAAGGAGATTTTAGGAATAAATAGACGTATCGGCTTCATAACCCTGCGGTCTCGGGATCGAACCTGTTCTGGGACATGAATTTATTTATTCATTTAAATTTCAATCTAATTGAAATTAAATATAATAATAAAATTGTTCCCTTAGTCGACTCGAGCCGACATTACCCGAACGAGCGTTACATATCCAAGCATTTCATATTCGAGCGTGACGGGTCAGTCTTGTTCACTGCCTACAATCAGCGCAACGCGCCTAAAGATTTACACTTCAAAAATATTATTCAAACAAACATGCGTAAACACCGCATTCTGCATACTCTTTGAATTCGTTATTCCAAAAAAAATTACATTTTTTCAGCAGTTGTAATTTATTATTTTTTTTAGTAAGTTCAAAGATTTTAAAATAACAATATTTTGTCTATGGCGAGTGCTTATGCTTTCTTACTGCACATTCACTGTTTTATTTTTATAGAACCATAAAAATTAACCATGCAAATGAACTGATAGGGTGGCACTAAACACACGAGTGTGTCTGTGTGTCTCTCTCTCTCTGTGTGTGTGTGACCACGATACCGGTCAAACCGCTGTAGATATCAATCCCAAATTTTGTATTTACGTGTATAATCTTCCTCTTGAGATCTGATTAGTTTTTTAGTAAAATCGGTAAACCGGAAGTAGCAGTTTACTTCAGCGAAAAAATCGAATTTTGCCAATATTTCGTCAACTACTAAGTTTAAACAAATTTATAAAGAATTCATATGTATTTAAAATTAAAATTGAGAATAATTTTATTTAAAAAGTTTTTCGAAATTCCTACCGGAAGTAGGTCTTTTACTCTTATCGAAAATCAGTTTTGCTTTTTAGACAAGTACGTTACGGGTATAAAAGTATTTAAAACATAATTTTCAATATCTTTTGTATTAAAAAAATTTTCTAAATTCAGACCGGAAGTACCACTTTTACTCTTATCGAATAGCGATTTTTTGCAAATATGTCGTAAGTTATGCATTCTATATATATTTATCAAGAGTACAAAAGTATTTAGAACTGGATTTGCAATATTTTTTGTATATATGAAATTTCAAAATTCGGACCGGAAGTAGCACTTTTACTCTTAGCGAGAAGCACTTTTTTGATATCTTGCAAAGTATGCATTCTATAGAGGTTTATTAAGAGAATAGAAGTACTTAGAATAGGATTTTGAATAATTTTTGTATAAAAAAATTCTATAATTTGAAACGCTCATACTTATAAGAAAGTCGTGTGGTGGCCACACCTCATTTTTTTCCCGCGGTTGTGATAACACTGCAACTATGAAATTTTTTACTTATTATTTTGGCACCTTTGCCGTATCGATTGATGTGTTTCCTAGCCCGGTACGACCATTAGTTCATCAGCTGTGTCGCGTTTTGAAGAAGTGTGTTAGTGGTGCTCGTCACAAAAATGGAAAAGCGTAATTTAGAACAACGTGTCGCGATCAAATTTTGCGCAAAACTGGGCGACTCGGCTACGGAAACATACGGAAAAATACTTAAATTGTTTGATGGTGATTCTCTGAGTCGTGCACAAGTGTTTCGTTGGTACAACGAATTCAAAGATGGCCGTGAGAGTGTGGAAGACGCGTCGCGAAGCGGGAGACCGGTTGAAGTGCGGACTGACGCGAATGCGCACCCTAATTTGCCAAGATCGTCGTTTAACTGTTCGAATGTTGGCTGACTAACTAAATATTAATCGCGAAACTGTTAGACAAATTTTAACTGACGATTTTCGGATGAATAAGCTCTACGCGAAGATGGTTCCGAAGAACCTTTCGGAAGAGCAAAAACTCCTTCGAATGTCAGTCGCTGAAGATTATTTGTAACAGGTGCAAAACGATCTTACGCTGCTTGACCGGATTATTACGGGTGATGAGATCTGATTCTTCCAATATGCCCTGAAACAAAGCGCCAAAGCCAACAATGGTTGTATCCAAATGAACCGAGACCGAAAAATGCTCGCATGAGCAAGTCCACGATAAAAACCATGCTCATTTGCTTCTTCAACCACCGCGGGGTGGTCCATAGGGAGTTCGTTCCACCTGGACAGACCGTTAACCATATCTACTACCGCGAAGTACTCGATAGACTACGAAAAAGGGTCAACAAAGTGCGTCCCGACATCACACGAACTTGTATTCTCCACCACGACAACGCGCCCTGTCACACCGCGTTCAGTGTGACCCAGTTTTGACCTCTAAAGGGATCGCGATGTTACCACAGCCGCCGTACTCGCCAGATTTATCACCCTGCGACTTTTTCTTGTTCCCCAAAGTCAAGCAAGTGGTAAAAGGAAGGCATTTTGAGTCGATTGAAGAGATCAAAGAGGCCGTGACGAGGCTACTGTCGGACATTCCAATCGAAGCTTTCCAGAACTGCTACAATGCATGGAAAAATCGCTGAAATCGCTGTGTTGGTGCCCAAGGGAACTATTTCGAAGGGGATCATGCGGTTGTTGAATAATTTTTAAATATACGGCTTTTATACACTCAGTCTCATTACTTAATTGTCAGACCTCGTATAAATCGCGCAAATTAAATATATCATAGTTTTTGTTTATTGTCATAGAGACGGGCGATGAGGTATAACAATTCTGGCACAAAAAACCTGTTTTACAAACTGTCTCTTTCAAGATAAAGTCATTGGAAATATATATTTTTATAATAAATTTTGCGATTTTTTTTCCACGTAGAATTTAAAAAATGACCACTGCGCAACATGCCGGTGTCAAAATCAGGCACTGTGCCACTAGGCTGCTCTATTGTCAGGGATGTACAGGCCGACATGCATTCTAATGATGCCTCTCTCAATAAAAAAAAAAAATACGTTTGTTGACAACGTGGATGAGATCTGGGTTGTGTCTTCTGGTGAAGTCAAACTACTTGTGCCGGGCGCATGGCTCTGTTTTGGAGTACGGAGAGGACAATTCCTCTTCGACCCATTCCGGTCCAATTTAAATTTAAAATGTCCTTAAGGACAGAACAAAATGGATCAGGATCGGAGGAGCCCTTTTCAGAAAGTGATGTTACAGTCAAAAATATTATCGATGGTACTAAAATCTATCATCAGATGTAAATTGCCTTCCGAAAGCTTACTTCTTATTTCAACTCGGAAAATCTTCCTTATCATCTTCTGAGAAGTTTCTAAACATAGTTATCCGGGGGTTATTGTCTGATATCCGCACTTGGGATGTCGTCGAAGATCTGAAGGCCGAAAGTTTTGATCTTTACTCTGTCTAACTCATGAAGGGGGGGGGGACCTATACTATACATGGGCGAGATAGGGGAAGTGGATCCGATTTCACTCAGACTAGACCGACTCGTGTTTTGTCGGCTCTCGGGTACCGTATCACCTACCGGTTTCCCCGAGAGCCGACAAAACACGAGTCGGTCTAGTCTGAATGAAATCGGATCCACTTCCCCTATCTCGCCCATGTATAGCCTATACCACTTTTCTTTCTTAAGATCGATGGGTCGCTGAAGGAAATTACCACATAACAGAGATTTCTTATCGTCCCGTCTCTGTTGAGAGTCTGCTGTTTGGTCTAGTAGTTTTTTCACTGCATGAGTTGGGCATTAGCAAACAAAATCAAAATCTAAATCAGTATCAATCAACCACTCGAATGCTAAGGACCATCATATCCCATAAATTCAGGAATGGTCCATATGTTTATGCAGGGCAACTAGCAGTTTGAACAATTCGGATATATATTTGCAAATCAGGGTGCTTCCCAGAGCTTAGCATAATGACTCTTTATGACCGTCCTGCATGGAAGCCCTTTGCTAATACCCTCGCCTGGAAAATTGAAAGGGGGATAGGGACATAGTCTATAGTAAGGGAGGTATTCTCTTTTCTTCTGACCCACAATCTCTACATAATTCTCCTTTACTACAGTGACTTGATATATAACAGTGGTAACAGCGCCCGGGCCTATTTCTATTGGTTGATGAAAAATCCGCCATGATGAGTCGAGTATCAAAGTTTCTGGCGTTTTGAACGTGTTTTTATGTAGACCAGTCATATAATCAAGTATATTTTTATCGTACTCTTCAAATAAGTTTAAAAAGTTTCGTTTTATTATTTGTGTAATCACAGGTTATAGTTATTTCCACTTTTTTTTTTCTTAGAATTCCTATTACCTTCAGTTAATTGACATTATTGACCTAGTTTAGTATTTAGTGCCTATCGATAAATAAAATATTACTTGACTTATTACATTAAAATAAGGTAAATATAAATATAATATACATAGACAGTAAAGTTTTAAAAATTTAAATGGCATTAGAATTAGTAATTTAATATTTAGTGATATAACCTTATATTTTAGATGTTGCAATGCCAGGTTGTTCTGCAGTTAGTTGCTCTAATTCTTCAGAAAAAGGATTCATTATGAAACGGTTTCCAAAAGATCCGGAAAGAAGGAAAGAGTGGGCTGCAAACATGCATCGTGGTAATTGGAAACCGACTGACTATAGTGTGTTATGTGAAACACATTTTGAAGCTGATGTGTGGGAGAAAGTGAGGTTTGATGGGACAAGAAAATTAAGATGTAATGCAATTCCAACAATATTTGCTCACAAAAAACCTGTTATACATTGGAAACCACAAGCAAAAAGAGTAACTGCCCCATTTACAGTTGCCTATGACTTGCGATCCTGACCCAAATTGAACCAACTTTGATGTACAATCTATAAAAGGAGAAACTAGGTACATATATATAAATACATAGTAAACTAGTATTGATCATATATTTTACATTTATATTTCAATTTTTAGCTTAAGTTATGAAGCGGGATCAACAGTTGAAGATGCAACAATAGATAGCAGCCCATTACAAGACTTACTTCTTCATTATAGAACACAAGTGAGAAAATTACATGCTAAACACCACCGATATAGAAATGTTATCAAGAATTTATGAAGACAAGTTGGAACTTTACAATATAAACTTAAAAAGGTGGATGAGCAGAATGGAACTGAGTAAAATGTTAAATTATTAAAATCAGTCTTTAATGATGATCAGATATCTGCATTAAAACAACCTAGTAAAAGATCCCGGAAGTGGTCATACTCAACTGTAAAAAAAGCCTTAAAAATACGGTTTTCCTGTGGCAATAGTGGATATGATGAATTATTGTTGCAGAATTATCCATTATCTTCTAACCGTACCTTACAAAGGCATTTGCAGAATTTGAAATTTGAAAGTAGTATATTATATGAAGTGTTTAATTTTTTAAAAATTAAAGCAGAGTTGTTTAAAGAGCAGAATAGTAAAGATTGTGTTATTGTGCTAAATGAAATGGCAATAACAACATCTAAATTATATGATGTAAGTAGTAGTAAATACATTGGAGATGTAACTTTGCCTGGCCATACGGGAAGTGCAACACATGCATTAGTTATCATGCTAGGCTTTCAAATGAGAACTTAAAATATATTGTTAAATAGAAGTTTGTGAGTTATAGAAAATGTAAATAAATATTCAACTTTAAAAAGTTTTTAAATTTACATAAATAAGAAATGAATGAATGAATATATAACAACCCTACACAAACTGACCTGTCAGTGTCCGCTCGAAAATGGTATGAACAATACCGAAACATATGCCGCAAAGACTAAATAAAAATTGTGGAGAGTTTTCAAGAGTTTTATTTTATTTTTATTTTATTTAAAATAGTTATTGCATTTTTGAATGTTTCCTTTTCCCTAATTTTCTAAAATAAGTAGCTACACTATTTCAAATTCTTAGGTATTTCATGTACTAATAATAGCTAAATACTTATTAATTGTAATAAACTGCATATATACACATGTAATTCATTTTTTATAACATGTTTTTAAATTTACAAATAAAAGAAATGAATTTTTGAATGTGTTTCCTTTTCCCATATTTTCTAAAATAAGTAGCTACACTATTTCAAATGCTTAGGTATCTCATGTACTAATAATAACTAAATACTTATTAATTATAATAAACTGAATATATGTTAAAATTAACATTTTATCCCAAATTCACATTTGCCTCTACATAATTTTCGACACAAGATGGCGGCCAAATGTTGTGTGTCGCCACTGTTATATATCAAGTCACTGTATCCTTTACGAGACATAGCTGCACCCTGGTGACCGTTTGAATTTGCCTAATTACATCGTGTACCGCACCGACTGCCTCATGAACCACGATGGCCATTATAAAATCCTTCTTACGGACATACAGGCTCCCGTTTGGCTCTTCCTCGATTTGACGACTGTCTACAATGGAATCCGTGTTATGCTCTGCCGTCGCGGCGTACGTTTGTGTTGGACAATTATGTCATTTCGAAACAACATTCCTACTGCCTTGACGGGCGATCTGATTGAGCATGAGGAGCCCGTGTAATTAATAATTGTGGCACAAAGCTTTTCGGTTTGTTCTACATCAAAATATACAAATCCACTGATCGGGATGACCCCGCTAGATCTTCTCGACATCATTCTATCTAAGGATCTACCTTCCATATCGTTCAGTTACATGAATGACATATCATCGGACCGTAATCGCGTCCTGGAATGTTCTCCACTGCTCTCGTTGTCATCTCTTTGTCGACGGATCTATTGAGAAGCATACATTAAAAAATGTAGAGGTCATTTGATCTAACAGGACTCTAACTGATTGACTCTACTGCTGGGCTTGATGAGGCAGTGAGAGCATTCGTCTCGGCTGTCAGTTCTTCGTTGGCTATCCACTACTTTTATTCCGCCTTCTAGGGTGGCTTGGGTCCCACCTCATATTCGATGCTTTATTGAAGAAACTTTAAAATAAGTCAGAAGGAAATATAATCCTGTAGACTAGGCTGTCGGGGACGTCTCTTCGGCGGAACTGATGGCGTGCGCTTCGCGGGTTCAGGCAACAGCACTGGAGCGACAAGCTTTCCCCTCTGTCCGTTTTTACTTTCTTACACGTAGTATAAGGAAGTATTGTGATGATGAAAATTTTCGACCTCGAGATTTTTGCAGATGTCCACGTTTTGAAGTCCCCTGATACCAAAAAAATGGTTTTTAAAAAATGTCTGTGTGTGTGTGTGTGTGTGTGTGTGTGTGTGTGTGTGTGTGTCTGTGTGTCTGTGTGTGTGTGTGTGACCACGATAGCGGTCAAACCGCTGTAGATATCAATTCCAAATTTTGTATTTACGTGTATAATCTCCCTCTTGAGATCTGATTAGTTTTTCAGTAAAATCGGTAGACCGGAAGTAGCAGTTTACTTCAGCGAAAAAATCGAATTTTGACAATATTTCGTCAACTATTAAGTTTAAACAAATTTCTAAAGAATTCATATGTACTTAAAATTAAAATTGAGAACAATTTTCTTTAAAAAGTTTTTCGAAATTCCTACCGGAAGTAGGTCTTTTACTCTTATCGAAAATCGGTTTTTTGCGAATATTTCGCAAATCAAGCTTTTTAGACAGGTACGTTACGGATATAAAAGTATTTAAAACATAGTTTTCAATATCTTTTGTATAAAAAAAATTTCAAAATTCGGACCGGAAGTAACACTTTTACTCTTACCGAACAGCGATTTTTTGCAAATATGTCGTAAATTATGCATTCTATATATATTTCTTAAGAGTACAAAAGTATTTAGAGTTGGATTTTCAATATTTTTTGTATACATGAAATTTCAAAATTCGGACCGGAAGTAGCACTTTTACTTTAGCGAGTAGCACTTTTTTTCGAATATCTTGCAAAGTATGCATTGTATAGCGATTTATTAAGAAAATGAAAGTACTTAGAATAGGATTTTGAATAAGTTTTGTATAAAAAAATTCTTAAAATTGTATAGTTTGAAACGCTCATACGTATAAGAAAGTCGTGTGGTGGCCACACCTCATTTTTTACTTTCTTATACGTAGTATAAGGAAGTATTGTGATGATGAAAATTTTCGACCTCGAGATTTTTGAAGATGTCCACGTTTTGAAGTCCCCTGATACCGAAAAAGTGGTTTTTAAAAAATGTCTGTGTGTCTGTCTCTCTCTCTCTGTGTGTGTGTGACCACGATAGCGGCCAAACCGCTGTAGATATCAATTCCAAATTTTGTATTTACGTGTATAATCTCCCTCTTGAGATCTGATTAGTTTTTCAGTAAAATCGGTAGACCGGAAGTAGCAGTTTACTTCAGCGAAAAAATCGAATTTTGCGAATATTTCGTCAACTACTAAGTTTAAACAAATTTATAGAGAATTCGTATATACTTAAAATTAAAATTGAGAATAATTTTATTTAAAAAGTTTTTCGAAATTCCTACCGGAAGTAGGTCTTTTACTCTTATCGAAAATCAGTTTTTTGCGAATATTTCGCAAGTCATGCTTTTTAGACAAGTACATTACCTATATAAAAGTATTTAAAACATAATTTTCAATATCTTTTGTATAAAAAAAATTTCAAAATTCAGACCGTAAGTACCACTTTTACTCTTATCGAATAGCGATTTTTTGCAAATATGTCGTAAGTTATGCATTCTATATATATTTATTAAGAGTACAAAAGTATTTAGAACTGGATTTGCAATATTTTTTGTATATATGAAATTTCAAAATTCGGACCGGAAGTAGCACTTTTACTCTTAGCGAGGAGCACTTTTTTGATAATATCTTGCAAAGTATGCATTCTATAGCGATTTATTAAGCGAATGAAAGTACCTAGAATAGGATTTTGAATAAGTTTTGTATAAAAAAATTCTTAAAATTGTATAGTTTGAAACGCTCATACGTATAAGAAAGTCGTGTGGTGGCCACACCTCATTTTTCTTTTTAATGGTAAGAAGAACAGCTTTTGACAGACCCTGTTTGCTCTGATGTTGACAGGGCCAAAGCCCATGCGAATCACCTAGAAGGTGTGTTTCGCGGAAACGCGGGCGCCGACATTTCACTTAGCTGCCTGGTGAGGGTATCCCTCCCACTACTGTAATGGATGTTAGTTCATTTGAACTTGGAAGTGCCTGTTCTTCCAAGTTCAAATGAACGAAGGAGTGCTTCGTATAAAATTTAATGGACCTAAGTGGCAATATATTAAGACGTCGGGCTGCGTAATCAAAATTTAAAGGAAACTATACAATCCAAAATGATTCTGACCTATGTATATCCCATCTACCTGTGTTTAGTTATCATTCGAACTCGGCTCGGAAAAAGTCAGTCGGGGTGGAAACAGCTGCATTTAATAGGGCGCCATAACAATTTTAAACCCATCATCGGATAATGCCGTAGATGTAACGCTGGTAGTTCAGCAGATATAGGGTATTGAATAACACAACAAAATAAAGATATACCGAAAATGTCCAACAGTAAGAAAAACTTAGTAACAATAGAGATTATAAAACAAGCACCCTTAGAGGTATTACAGAGCAAAAGTTATTTTGTTAATGAACTCAAGAAGTAAATATTAAATGTGTGATCAACTACTAAGAAATATTGTGCACTTTAAAAAGTTCAAAAATCAGTACAATAATAATAACAAAGACTGAAGAAATTAGAAAATACTTAATTTATTAAATAATTAAGAAAAAAAAACAGAATTGAATTCAAAATTATTTAAAATAATAAATAAAAGAATTGTGATATTTCGGTTACAATATGATAATTAACTATACAGAAACTAGAGCAGAGTGCTGCCCACTAGATCACCCTTATGCTATACGCACATTTGTATTCACTGAATTAAAAACAAAACAAAGGGGTGACGCCAGATGGAACACTTGTAGTATATCAACGGTATATAAATGTCAGTATTAAAAAAAATCATATAATCTAAAACTATCGAAACGATTAGCCAAACTAAACGATTTGACATCAGTCTATAATTCTTTTCGAATATTATACCTCCGTAGAGTGAAATAAATCACTAATTTAAATTAAACAAAGAACAAAATTGCTATATAGCCACGATGCTAATTAACACAGAACAGAGCTAAAAATTTGTCTGCGTATTGATTATCTATAATTAAACACTAATCAATTAACAAAGCTAAATTACCTATTTGTCTATGAGGAAAAAAACAGAATGACGTAATAGCAAAATTTAGAATATAAGATTATATTTTAAAAATAAAAATACTGATTTTACGGATCCAACACTCCAATTTCAAGGTATTCCATCTGGACTTCGTTGCTCCATAAAAAAAAAGAGGCACAAAATAACTGGGACAGTCTTTGTAATGGTGCTTAATTTTACACCATTTAATGAGGTGTTCCTATTACTGTGTACTGGTCAATCAGATGCACACCCAAAAAAAGAAAAATCCAGGAGCTTACGAGCTCGACGAACCTCCTTAAAATATTAGAAAGAAGAAAAACATATTACTAAAGAGAATTATTAATTAATAAACATACATGATGGCAAAATTAGAAAATGGAGGCGACGCCATGTTGAAGAAATGTAAAATTATATAAGTCAGAAGCTTAGAGAAATTAATTACCTAATTTAGTATGCTGACCAAATTTGACTTCACACAGTGAGGTAGAAAAGTGAGAATTACGGGTTCTGATTCAACACTCCACGTAGAACTTTATATGTATCCGAATTATGTCGACAGAAAGAAATTCGTTCGACAATACCATTGGCTTCCTAGCCAATTAAACAAATTATAATATAATCACACTTTATTTAAAAATACGACATGTTTCGCTTCTTCGGGTATTACATTACTACTAAATATATTCTACAAATTATGATTTTTCCAACACATTTTCTACACACTTGTTCATTACTTAATTACTATAAATCTCTTAATGACTATTTAATGTACTTTAAATATATTCTTAAAACTACCTACGTCTTTAACGGTACCAATTTAACAGCGGGGAATTATTTAGATCTATTTGGTCATTTAACAGTACATCTGAATATTTAAGCTTATTTATTTCTAAGGCTTCAAGTAAATTTAATTTTAAACTTTTCTTTAGAATGTAGTATCTCAAATTCGGTGTTGAAATTATGATTATTTTCTAGTAAATGAATTGCATAATTTGAATCTGTTTTTTTATTACTAAAACTCTTAAAATGTTCTTTTATTCTTTTGTCAAAGCACCTCCCTGTTTGGCCTATATATGTTTTAGGGCAATCCATACATGTTAATTTATAGACCCCTGATTTTTTACCCTTGTTTATCTTTGATTTATTGTTTTTTATATATTTCCCCAAAGAATTATTTGTTTTATATGCCAACTTGTATACTGTAAATTATCGATATCTGCAGAAAATCAAAATGTGCCTTTCTATTATCGCGATTTCAAACACATTAATCATGCTGCTTTTTTAGATGACTTATTTCTGTTGCCACTACATTATGTTTATTATATTGATAACATTGATGATAAAGTAGATTTCTTCAATGATCATTTGGTAGCTTTGCAAAATATTCATGCTCCACTTTTACGATGCGATAAACCTAGAAGGACAGCAGCCCCATGGTTGTCTGAGAACACCAAGTACCTGATGTCGCTAAGGGACGGCGCATACAAACGTTTCAAGAGGACAAAGCAGAATGGTCACTGGTTGTATTATAAATCGCTTCGTAATTTTTGTAATTCTGTTGTTCAGAATGATAAGAGGGCGTACTTTAATTTTAAACTCAGTACAGTTAACAACAGATACCTGTGGAAGCAGTTACGCAGGTATAATATTTACAATAAGAGTCAACCCTCATTGCCTGACCATTTGGCTGATGTGGAGGAACTTAATAATTTCTTCTTGGGTAGTATCCCCTCTACAGTGCATGGTGATAACGATTAACTAAAACACTTCTAAAACGATAATAAACACCCTAATTTAACAAGAACTTTTTCTTTTAGAGTTATAAGCGAGAGTGAGGTCGTAAAGATTATAAATGGAATATCTACTAAGGCGACTGGAGTTGATAATATTTCTATTGACTTTATTAGGCTCTGCTGCCCGTACATTATTCAGTTTATCACGCACTTAGTTAATTTTTGTATATTCGAGGGTGTCTTTCCTCGATGTTGGAAAATGGCATCGGTGGTACCTATACCAAAAAAGAAATCTGTTGAAACATTTTCTGACCTTAGACCGGTCAGTCTTTTGGCGGTGCTGTCGAAGGTCCTGGAGCGAGCAGTTGAGATGCAACTTCGTCACCACTTGGAAATTAATGATATTTTGCCCCAGTACCAGTCAGATTTCAGACCTAATCACAGTTGTGCCACTGCTTTGACTATGGTGACCGATGATATTATATCGGCCGTTGATCAGGGTGACTGTGTGATTTTGGTTTTGCTAGACTACAGCAGAGCATTTGACACTATAGATCATGAGGTGTTGCTAGACTACAGCAGAGCATTTGATACTATAGATCATGAGGTGTTGCTGTCGGTCCTTCAGTATATAGGGTTGGGGGAGGTGGCCTTGAGGTTCTTTAGGGGTTATTTGGGTGGTCGGTGCCAGTGTGTTAAGGTGAGGAATCAGCTTTCGAACTTTAGGTGTTTGGAGGCTGGTGTGCCGCAGGGCTCTATTCTCGGTCCGTTACTGTTTAGTATTTACACTTGCAATATAATGAGCTGTTTACGTACCTGCAAGTATCACATGTATGCCGACGACTCTCAGATATATCACAGGTTTAGGCGGGATGACCTTCTTGAGGCGGTTGCTGCTCTTAATACCGATTTGGATTCACTGCTTAATCATTCCCGTAGACATTCACTGCATCTGAATTCTTCAAAAACACTTGTGATGGTTTTCGGCAACATTTCTGTTGAACTTAGACAATCAATTCGACTGTTGGTTGATGGAGAGACTCTTAAACTTGTTGATTGATGTCGCAGTCTAGGGGTTTTTATAGACACCTCGCTACGGTTCAGGACTCATGTTGCTAATTGCATACAAAAAGCGTATGCTGCATTGCGAATGATGTATCCGCATAGATCATACTTGAGCTACAGTACAAAGACTTCGCTCTGTCAGTCTTTGGTCTTGTCTCAGTTCTCATTCTGCTTACCTATGATCTGGCCGTGCTTGGATGCTCTCACTAAGAGGCGAGTCCAGGGGTGCAGAATTCCTGTCTGCGTTTCATATTCGGAATTCGCAAATTTTCTCCAATATCGCATAAGTTGTCTGACGTTGGGTGGTTAAATATGGAAAATAGATATAGATTTATTGGCAGTGTTTTCTACCATAAGGTTATTACCTTGAATAAACCAGCATATTTAACTTTTAAAATTAAATATAGGACGATGTGCACAATATTAATGTCAGATTTAAAAACATCATTTCTGTTCCATTGCATAGAACCGCTTATTTCGAAAGAAGTTTCTCCTATACGATATCTAAGTTGTATAATTCCGTTCCTGGTGGATTGAAGTCTCTGCCCGTGACTGTCTTTAGGCGAAGTATGATTAAATATTTATATTCAGGGCAGGCCCCAGTTGACCTTGCTTATTGGTGTAACTGCATTCGACGCATATGCACGGTTTTACTTTTATTTTAGGTACCACGTTTTTTTTTCTTTTCGATTTATTGTATTACACAATCTTCTGAGTCTTGCCGATACCTTGATACCTGGGTGCACTTTTGTCATCTAGTTCATAGATTATATATATGTGTGAGTTATATTATTATTATTAGTAAAGATACATGTATGGTGTGTGCTTTGTTTATCTGATGAGGGGGGCAATGGTAGAACAAGCATAGCTTGAATTGCCTCCCTTTTCTATCATCTTTCAACTTATTGTAAGTTTCTTTTTTTTTTGTTACCTTTTAGGTTGTAATTTTGATTTTGATGGAAATAAACACTATTATTATTATTATTATATCTACTTTATGTAAAATTTTCCCTATTTTTTCGCTTGTTGATCCTATGTAAGTTAATACTTTATAATTACTTAATTTCTCTTTTTTTATTGGGTAAACCATTTCTATTGCCTTTTTATATTTCTTTTTTCTCAAAATTTGGAAATTAGTTGTAAATTATTTTTACTTCAACCTTAATTAATTATTTATAAATTGGATTAGACTGAGAAAGACACACGGTATCATCTTCTTCGTAAGCACATGCACAGCCAATACATTAAGAACACTTAAGTGTCTCGTAATATAATCGAAATAGTTCTAAATAAGCTAATAGTTTATAATTTCGTACATAATAATCTATACTAAATTTAAGAATATTTTATTTAAATGATTTTACTGAATCTACAATAACATAAGAGTTATCAGTTCATTTATATGAATCAATCATCAATAAAATAAATAGTAAACGATCCTTGTCTAAATTGCACTGCATAACGTAAATTTACAGGAGGGAATTTTTTATATTCACATTCCCCGTGAATAATTACGATTATTTCCTTCACCTGTCAAATTTAAATTTTGTCCAATCACAATCAAAACTGAAGTTGAAATTAACCAATGAAAGGTACCGGTTCTTGATATCAGCGACTATTACAAATCGACTATTCAAATGTAGGTAACAAATCAATATGTATTTTTTCATTAAGTGGCATACGTGTCAAATAGATGAAAATGTCCGACAAAAAGAGATTTAGCGATGTTTCGGATGAAATTATTGATAATCACATCGATTTGACAACTCATTTTTTATTATGAAACTTGGTTTAGGAAATAATCTTAACAAATATAGCTCGAGCTTGATAAGTAGTCGACTATTACATTGTTTCAATTTTTCTCGTGTGCCTCCTAATTTGACTTAACCAAAATTGGCATTAATAATTAAAGACTAAAGCCCTCGAGCTAAAGCTCTCGTGCTCTAGTCAAATTATTAATGCCAATTTTGGTCTCGTCAAATTGACCGTAGCGCACACTCGAAAAATTGATCACAATGAAATAGTCGACTATTTGTCAAGCTCTCGTTATATTACCTTTGATAAATTAGATGATATTTCCCAAATATAACATAAGAAACCCCAAGTTGACTTAATAAAACGTTATACAAAGGTTCAACGCAGAAAGTTCTGTTCCACTTCAACAAATCCAACACACGAAAATTGGTTTAGGTTGCCTTTACTGACGAATACTGCACATACATCAGAGCTACTACTAACAACGATCACATGGATATTTCCGAATACGTCCACCAGCTAGCACGTGGTCAAAAATAACCGTTCACTTCCGGATTAAATTTTCACGCTAGAAGATATGCCACACAGGGACTTATAGACGAAGTCCAATACTAATTACTAACTGCTAAGCAAAAATCGGAGAAAACCGAAAATTAGAATAGAAGCATTGCACCTACCACATAGAGCAAGAAAATGACTATACATACCTAGAGAAGAAGAATCTACGTCTCTGCAAACAATTCAATGTTCTCTTGTAAAAAGGCACCAAGATATTTCCAAAAATAGTCTTGCATCCCTCTAATACGGCAATTAACGAAAATAAACTAACTGCACTATCAATTTAGCGGCCGACTAATGAATCTTCTTCCTTGCAGACAAGTTAACAGTTCAAGGTTTATACAGAAAAGAAAGATAAATTGCTGAAGGTACCCACATGTCAATGACTAGAACGAAAAAGGTAGTGGGAGGGCAATTGAGATACCAACACAGATGAAGATATAAATTATTTATTTAAGACAAGGCGAAAGGAAAAATATAAAACAAATAACGACATGACATTACGGTTTTAAGAAAGAATTAAATGGCGATAATTACGACAAAATTAAAAATAAAGACAGGCAGCGAGACCTGTGACTCCGATAAAACGACAACAGAACGATGGAAACTGCAATCGAAGTACATAACAGATGGATTGTTTAAATTCATAAAAGACAAAAAATGTAACATATTATATTTGCAAACCCAGGTTCAATAAAGTGACGCGTAAATAAGTGTTGTAATAAAATTAATACAAACTGAATTGTTTAATTTTTATATATTTTCCGATTTCGTTTCATTGAATGGTTATTGTAAACATACTTCATACATTTTCATTAACACTAACTTTTCCATGCATACTTAATGGAGATACATAATCTAAAATATTACAATTTTAGTTTTTGTTGCTGGATTTTACGTGCTAATAAAAATAAAATGAGACTTAAAACCAGAATGGGTATTACTTACATTTTTGTCTTTATACCTAATAAATACCTTCTCCTTTCATCTTTAGTAGCACTTTTACAGTCGTCAGATGTATGCATACACGTATGTAAAATACACAGCCTTAGATAAACTACGCCATATATGTATGTATGTAAACATACATAACATTCATTACTCTGGCATGGCCTATATTTACCTATCATATGTTAATCAAATTATCAATAAACAAATTAAAAACTTGCCTGCGAATTATCTTACAATATATTTTGGACTAGACATGTTTTATCTAATCTCATTGAATTGCAAGCATTAAATTATTTTCATACTTCAACTGAATTATAAAATGAAACTAGATCAGCGGCTTTATAAATATTTTCACTACTTTTATAAATATTAATCCTGAATTAAAAATGTACTTTTGTTTGTAAATAAATGATCAACTCAATTTGTAATATCTTCATTTACGGATTAACCATTCGAATGTTTTAAATATTTCAGGATCAAGCAGAGATGCATTCGCCTTCGTCTCCCAACGATCGAGTTGAAGTGATAAAATTACCCGCCACGAACGGAAGCCCATCAGGTATTTCTATGTCTACCTTTGGCAGCAGTAGTAGCACAAATAACGGCAGCAATAGTGAACCTTCAAGCGATGGACCTCTTAATTTATCATTAAAAGCATCAGCCACGACAAGTTCTTCAAATCATACAAGTTCGTCTTTAAATTCTCTTAGCAATATGTCAGCAAATATTGGTATTGATAGAATATGTAAGTGTATATAAACATTTTATAATTTTTTTTACAATTTGTGCACTAACTAATTAACTGATAAAATACTATTTAGTTTAACGCTATTCACTCACATAAATATTTTTAAAATATACTAGTAATGACTTACATGCTATATACTAAAATGCTTTATTATTTGCAAATAATTAAATGTTAACTATGTTCGTTTCATAGTTATAATAAGAGCGCGTACATTTTCAGACTGTGTATGATTCACAGCACACACGAAATATGTATCCATAAGTACATGCAATGGTGCACGGAATATTCGCAACATGACAAATATATGTCTTAAAAAAATATACACATTAATAAGTTTTCTTTTGTGTATCCATATGTAATAGTTAATGAACATTAGTGTTAATTAAACAACCAATTTCCAAGTTACAAAAGAAATATTCAATACCGTACATTTATTTCCAAAATTCAAATTTTGTTGGTTATTCTTTTAGTGCAGACAGGCTGTCAACTATTTAACACACTTTTAGTCCGGGAGGTAGCGTTGCATTTTAGGTAGTGATTTTACGCCGATCGACTGTTATCTTTTTCGATACGTATGTTATTACTAATAACTAAACCAAGCGTCAGCTAACGCACCCGCGGTGGGTGTAGTTGTAAGAGGCCACGAAACGTGAAAAAAAAAGAATCAAATAAAGTCATAGTACGCCGGCTGATTTTTTTTTATAAATAGTTGACATCATAGTAAGTTGAAATAAAATCGTCAGCTGCATCGTGGAAGGGGGATTATGCGTCAGCTACGCGCATGAACTTCTATAAAAATCACTTCAAATAAAGTAATAGTACGCCGGCGGATTTATTTTTTTATAAATAGTTGACATCATACTGAGTTGAAATAAAATCGTCAGCTGCATCTTGGAGGGGGGATTATGCGTCAGCTGCGTGCATGAACTTGTAAGAAAATAACATAAAATTAGGTAATAGTACGTCTGACGAAAATTAACTAGGATATTGTTTACATAATTAAAAGTAGGAAAAAAAATCTGCTGTGTGTATAGTGGTGTAAAGACCTTCATCCGACGAAGTAAACAATGTTATTCGGACCCCCTTCATCAAATGTGCAGGGTGCATCTGCGTTTCATGTTGCTAGGTAGACCATAAAGAATGTACGCAACTCTTTCACATACGTGACAGTTTCGAGTGTACTCTTTGAAAGATCGGACGCAAATACAAAGATGTTTAAAATTCAACCGTTTTGTGTACTCTGTGGCAAAAAGAAAGAATTATTATCTTTTACGGAAAAAACATTACAAATTAAATAATTAACATATTAAATAAAAAACAACAGAAATAAGTTACGACCATCAATTCTTTTTTTCAAATGGAAACATATGTTTTTTATTTAATTTGTTAATTCTGCATCGAATTCTAAGTATGTTTCATGTACCATGTCCTATACCCAAACTCAACAGTTATCCAAAGATTTACAATTGAACATGCAGTTATTGATATGTTCAATTGTACATTTCTCGATGAATGAAACATACTTAGAATTCGATGTAGAATTAACAGATTAAATAAAAAACATGTTTCCATTTGAAAAAAAAATTGATGGTCGTAACTTATTTTGGACCACCCTATGTGTACATCAATTTACCATCAAAAAAACCGCAGCTAAAAATAAAAATCGACCTATCCGAGCGTTTTTCCATAAAACAAAACCAAAAATTTTAAATGAATTTATTCCAACCCGCGCGTCCTCCCTGTATGTAAGTCACAGTATTTAGATATAGTTTTACACATATTACTTTTTTCCCGATATTGTCATTCATTTGTCACTACCCCGGTTGAAATTTGACAATACCATAGTTTAATAATTACGTCTGGGAAATTAGCAGTCAGCAGAGTGCGAGCAGGGGGGAGTACTGTCAGCTGGACCCTGAAAGATACCGTGCGAAGCTCGAATAATATTTGCTTTTACAGCGTCAGCTGATGGTTTTTCCACCACTACACACTCGACTGATTCTTATTTTCATACTTTTAATTATTTGAACAATCACCTAGTAAAATTGCATGCGGCGTACTATAACTTTATTTCACGTGTTTTTTTACAAGTTCATGCGAGCAGCTGACGCATAATCCCCCCTCCACGATGCAGCTGACGATTTGAATTCAACTCACTATGATGTCAACTATTTATAAAAACAAAGTTTCAGCCGGCGTACTATTACTTAAAATTTGAATTCTTTTTATAACTTTCACGGCCCCCCATACCCAGACCCACCACTACTTGAGCAGCTGACGGTCGGTTGACTGATTAGTTGTACGAGGTCAACTACCGATATCAAAATCAGCCGGCTTACTATGACTTTGTCATTTGCAACGCTACCTCCCGGACTATTTGTACTATATTTCATTTCATATTTCTAAAAGGTTTCCTTTCAACGCTGTATTCGTAATTTCGATTTTTTACTTTCCTATACATAGTATAATAAATGTATTTATACTTCATTCACGTTAAGAATGCAGTAGATAGCGCAACAATCGGCATCTGTATGACACTGGCACAATCATAGAAATAAACAATGGCGGGTGGTTTGAAATAAAAATGTCAATTTTATTCTCTTAACCTCAAACTTCCACTTCAAATTATTTATTTGTAAAATAACTACAACAATTCAAATTATGTTTTCAAATAATGTACCTATAGCTTCCTATAGTTGAATAATAATAAATAATTCTAACCTCACATTCGTTCTCGTATAGAAATGCAAGACTAAAAAAATTAATGTAATTTACGTTATATATAATTGTCCAGGCACAACAAGGAAATACGTATATTTTTAATAATCACGTATGTAATCAGATAATATTATTTTGCTTATGTGTATGGAAATCATACTTAATCTTGCTTAAAATTTGTCTGTTTCATATAGTTCGCACATTTTTCTAATGTAAATCGGTCGCGCGTAACAGCCAATCACAGTTCGGGAAATGTTCTCCTATATAATCCAACGCTGCATTCTTAACGTGAATGAAGTATAGATCAGGAAAATTTCGATCTAGAGATGTTTGTAGAAAAATTCGAAATGCGGGAGCGGAAATAATACATAATTGTAACGGAAAACAGTTTTCTCTTAAACGATGTAGTCTGTGATTCCTTTGAATAATTGCTTTAATTCGGATTGCACATATGTATAAGATAGTCATGTGGTGCTAGTATTATTAATGTTCATATGAGAATTTTTTATCACATTGATATCTAGACCTTGTGGAGGTGTAATCAAGAAATGTGGAATACTGTATATTAACCACACTTTTAAAACATGAACTGTATTTTCGGACCGGTCTCTTGCGATACCATAGAAGTTGTTTTTGAAGCGAAACTTGCTGATACTCTATTCTGAATTTAGTTATGAAATGTTAAAATATGGTAGAATAGTACGAACTACAGATGACGATTAAATTCCACTACAAATTGACATTGTCCGGATCAATTTCAGAACACGTAAACTATACTAATTAATCAATGTTTAAACCCTTAAATCTGCTGTACTACTTAGAACTACTTTATGCAAGCCAATTAGAAATAAATTTATTAAGTATTACTTTTCAGGGTCTATATTTTATTAATTCTATTTAGTAATAAAACACTGTTGACAACTTTGTGTTTTTCAGATGACAATTACAACAAATGTAAAAGTTAATTATGATAAATATCAAAAGGTGTATGAATATATTGTTAAGTAGAGTAGGTGCGGAGGTAGTTTTCTGCTAAATACTCGCATGTGAGGATAGCTTCATGACAGGGTGCATCCATTTTTGCGCCCCACAGGTCTAGTCGGCTTCACTAATTGTCCTTCCTTGAACGACTTATGACGGTTCTCAACATGAAGGAAGGGTCATTTAGGCCGCACTGACGTAGTTGACAGATGTTAACGCAGTAGTCCGTCTTTTTGAAAGTCAGCATCGTTGGGACGCACCTGGAAACAACATATTCCTAGGATTGTCTAGATTGTTCTCCAAGGATTATCATGCAAGTTGCCATGGTTTCAATATTTTCGGCAATTATATTGTGTCTGACGCGATGCTAAATTATAAATTTTTTTATAATTTCTTGTCAGGCTTAACATAAAACTTCCCTGACTTTTTCATGTTGGTGGCATATGGTTGAGTCGCTTTAGCAACAGATATGCACTAATAATTTAAAATGGCGTCAAATTTGATCTGTCAAGTCATACAACCCTACAAAAGCCATTTAAAGACTGTCAAAATGATAATATTCATACACCTTTTGACGTTTGTTATTATAATTGTCATTCAGACAATATAAATTTGTCAACAATGCTCGTTTACTATGCAGAATAGACAAGTATTAAATAAAATAAAGATTTCGAAAAGTAGTATTTAATAGCATTATTTGTAATATTAATTTTGTAACTGGCTTTCATGTAATAATATTTTACTAGCGGAAATTATACATTCTGTAACGGGATTCTCGAACTTAAGAGAAGTCAACATTGTATTGAGAGATGTGATAAATCACATTCCTGTCTTTTGTTGTCCTGGTACCTAGAATAGCTGTTTTTAAGTATGGATAGGTGTAGATCATGCACTACAATGTTGCCAGTTTGAGAATGAACACAAATTAAGACAGTTGTTATATAGAAAGGTGTAAATTAGGTAATTTATACACCAAAGCAAATTCATTTGTAACAAATAGATGCTATGAAAATGGTGTCATTAAGGTTATGAGTTACAGTTTAGGAATCAGTTGGTTTATGGAAGGTGTTTCGCAAAAAAGAATGTAAACTATTATTAAGTTTCGTAAAAATACACGTTTAATATCAGAATGCGTTATAGTACAATAACCTATGCTGAACCTAAATATCCACATTTTTACAACAGTAATTATATTTTAATAGAAATGCATTTTTATTGACACAGCTTATCCGACCGCTATAATAAATTTTCTTTAAAGGTAATAATTTCTGAAACGTATTATTTCATTATACTATTTGTAAATGTATGTAATAATTGCAATATAATTTCTATTTTGGTATTAACGCCTATAATTTAAATTGAAATTCAGATAAGTTATACGTATTTTTCCCGATTATAAAAACGATGTCAAGGACATAATAATTATATTTCCTCAACTTTCTTTAATATAAAGTTTTCATAAACATAATTTTGAAGCACCCTATTTAATTATACTTTTTGTGAATCATTTTAAATTGCATATAATACAATGTAGGCCATAAATAGTAAGTGCAATGTAATAACTATTTTAGCACTAACGCCTATAATTTTAAAAAATGAATATCAGATAAGTTTTGGGAATTTTTCCCATTATAAAAGCGATGTCAAAAACGTTAATATAGTTCTTTTGCGTCCGCGACGTTGTTTAATACTTGATTCACCAAGAAAATATCTTATTTTTCCATGTCACTAAACAAAATAATGCGATATGCGCATGCTTCTCTCCTGACTTGATCGATAAATGTAAGTTCTTACAACTTTTGGGGCGAAAAGATCTATGTCTCAATTTAAATAATATTATATTTAACATTCGAGAGAACCCCTCCCTCGAAATCTCTGTTAATAATAGCATCTCTCGACTTAAGAATCGGCGCCCAGTAGGTACGGGTCTACAAATGAAAAAATACATTTTTCATTAATCTTTTTTCAACCAGACCTTTACTTTTTCTGCTACTGTACAAACGAATTCTAATTTTATTTGTAAACACCAGCATTTCATAATGAAATGGAAGGGACTACCGTCGTTCATGCATAAACGCAAATAGGAAGATCCGAACAAAGGGAATGTGTGATATATTACGAAAATACCCATATTATCTCTACAGGTTTCCTACTTTAGTATTTGTCTGTGTACAGAGAAGAAAATTTATTAAGTGCATATTGCACATAGCCACAGCCGTCTTTACTTACAAGCCATGAAGTTAAATTTGGCAACACCGCCTAGTTGCTCTCAAGTGGGTCTACTCGTGGACTTTAGCAGGTGCTGAAAGTGAGATAGATTAACCGCGTACCTAATCTAAAATACGTTTTTTGGTAGGCAATTCTTTCTTTAAATTTAGGTAGGTAGGTATAATGTGACGAAGAAAGGATGTATAAAAGGGAAACGTATAAAAAACATTATTAATATTTCAACATTTTTAATAATATTTGCAATTGTTCAAAGTGATAATTTTGTCGTTTGACCACTTTTTTTGGTGACATACACTATTTTTATTTCTGCTATAATTATTTAACACTATATTGCTCATTGGTGTTCCACATTCACATACAACATTAAAATCAATATAAAAGTGATCAGACTTTATACACTTTTAATTGCTAATGAGGTTAATATCTTTTGATGATTATTTTTGCTCAAGAATTGTTTTTCAATTTTTATATTTTTTGTTATAAAAGCAAATATTGCACATAAGTGAAAATACAAATAACCTACTTCATCAGTCCTCCTCTCTGCAGATAACCACAATAAGCATCACCAAACAAAGCACCATTACTTTTCACTGCCAAATTTGTACTATTCACACACTTAATTTTAATTTTAATTGAATAAACAGCATAACCACTATGTATGCTTGTAATATTCAGCGTTTATACATAAATCACTGCATAAACTACCTAGATATATCTTGCTAACAAATTTTGTAATAGAGACCAACGAGTCAACTTACGGATTTCAGGTAACACCCACATAATATTATTTGATGCTAATTCGGTATTATTAACGTAAACTGTACCTATACACTATTTATTAATAACGATACTTGAAACCATTTTTACACTTTCACCTTCCATGTCTTTATATGACTCAAACCGTTGAATTTCACCTTCATCAAAATGTTTACAGCAAACCACTGAATTCCCTGTGGTGACGAAATTTTCTCTATTAATTGCTCGTAACCACTTTTTACGTAAGTAATTTTCCTTTGAAAATGAAAAGGTTGTTTGTAGATCTTCCTGTTCAAGTGTATGTTGTAGTTCGATTTACACAATGAGAAACAGCACAATCATGGCATCTAAAACATCACACAGTTGTACAAAAATGAACAAAACTAGTAAATGTATATTGTTCTTACCTTCTCCAAATGTATTTGTTAATCAAACTTATAAACAGCAAACAAATGATTGCAAAGAACGTCTTGACACTTTGAGGTTATCTTTAATACTGTTATCGGCCACATTTACGAAAATATGAATTGTTTACCCATAGGTACTTCCCGAGATTGATTTTAACTTTGTAAATACTTCTTCTCAAATGTTTTTGATTCAAACTCACGTAAACTTTAGCTAATAAACGTGACATGCATATCATATGCACATGGTCTTACATAGAATGAGACCCACACGAGCAGTTGCCAAATCTCCAACTTCATGGCTTGTAAGTAGAGACGGCTGTGACATAGCTTATTTTTTTGGAACTCTCTTTTGACTTATAAAGAGACGTGATCGTGTATATTACAAATTAAAGTAATACCTTTAGTTGACCCACCCTTGTGGTTCTATCATTAAACAATGTCTTGCTTTTAACACCTTTTAGTTTTATTACCTCGTGGTTTATAGAACCAAGTAGGTTCGAAACTCTTGATGGATAGATTAACGATAAAGATTTGTGCTTTCGGAGATATGTACCTGTAGTTCTCCCCATAGCTGTTGAGTATACAATTCAAAAGTTCTTACTTTATGACGGACGGCCTCGTTATGTAGTAAAGCTTAAAAATTCATAAGTGGGCTATTCAAAAAATGTGAATACATTTGATTAAATCTCAAAATAAAGTAGAAAATTAGTTAATTCACTTAATATTTATTTTATTTACTATGTTATATATAGCTCGAAGAAAACCAGGACCGAAACCTCGCAAAGTTATACAACCATCATCTCTACCTCCCGGTGCACCAAGTGCTTCTTTAGTTCAATTGTTTTCAACTGCAGATTCACCGAGACCATCTAGTCGAAATGAACTAATTGAATCATCGAGCAACAGTACGCCAACTCTTTCGACGATATCAACTTCCATCAATGCGCCAAATCACAAAGATGGTAGGCCAAGAAATCTAGGCAGAGGTGTTAGCAAACCGAAAAAGAATACCGTTGCGTCACTTTTAGCACAAAGTAGGGCTTTGGGTAAGATTTATACTTTCTGAGTTTGGTTTAATTAGGTGTCACCATCGTTGCGTAGGTATCAAACCAATGCCAATTCTGGACCCTAATGTGCCGATGACTCAACAGATGTCGTTGCTCAAATCGAATATCCTTGCGGCCCAACAGTACATAGCGGAATCAGGTGGTGATGAAAAAACATTAAATAAATTTTTGCAGGAAAAATTCAGGGGTACCTTAAGTGATTCAAGCACAGTTGATGCTTCAACAGATTCTGATAACCTTACAGATTCTAATCATACCGATTCTGAAATTGAAATGGAAAATGTTACGAAAAAACAGAAACAGTATGACGAAAGAGCGCTAAGGCAACCAATGGAAAAAGGTATGACATTGAAATAGAAATAAAAAGATTATAAATTACGAAATTCGACGATTGAGAACGGTCTTTAAGTTTTCTTTATGCGGATAAAGTGTAATATAAAAACATGAACAATATAATGTTAATATTTCGAAAATTCAAATTTCATATCAGAAATATGTTGTTTACTATTGGTTTTTAAACTGAAAAATGTTACATTGTTTCCTATTATATCTGCATTATGTTATTTGGCTGTATATTATATCTAATAATAGGGAGTTTTTAGATCGCTCATATTCACTCGCGATATACTAAACAGTGTCCAGAGAATTTTAGTTTTTACTATTGCAATAAAAAAATGTTATTAAGAAGGCTTTGCTATCTTGAGTGAGAACGCTGTCCGCTTCTTTAATTCACACACACAGCGGGTTCACGTTGCCGTTTGCGGTTTGTACTTCTACAGTCTCTGCTAGTATGGTCTTCATTGGTATCCACAGGCAATAAGCGATAAAGAATAGATTTACAACTAATGTCATATAGTAACCGTTCCATTATATATTCATGAATTATCACACTTTAGTAACACAATAAGAATAATAAATGATCGTTAATCAGTCTCATTGACACTGTGACGTGACAGAGTAATGATTTCTATCTCAAACCGGCACCCCACTGGCGAACGAACTAACACATGTCATGTTTGTGCCGTCACACGAAATATTCTTGATTTGCAATTATAACATTAGCATAGCTTATTTTGTTACTATTATTTCATTTTTGTTTGCCTTAATTGTTAGTGTCTGTTTTAATTGTTACTATTTGCCCATGTAATAAATAACGAAATAGCGCTTTCTCATTAATACAGTATTTTAAATTACTTCAAAGTCATATATTACAGTTTTTATAAATTTACACATTCGAGATATTTATTGATACTATAAATGTAATATTAATAATTTCTGCTTTACCAGTCTTACCAAGCAATTGATTTCATCACGATGAGATAACAGATTATATCATATATTATCATATATTTCAACTTGATGGCCTATTGACCAAGTCGCATCTTTTAAATATTCTCATTCTTAGAACTTTTTGATACCATTATGTATTCCTCCTGATTTCACTATAATCATTTTGTTATAGTTATAACTATCAGATAGAGACCAAATTGTTTTCGTATTTTAAAACTATTATTAACTGTTCCCGAAATTTAGAAATTTTCATGTAATTAATTAGCCAACTTGGAAACGTCTCCCTTTATTTATTCTACCCCCAGTGTCGTGCCTAAATATTCAATTTCCAAAATAAACATCACTTATATAATCATGTGATAAGAGTATTACGAAATAGCATTAATAACCTTATTTTCCAATTTATATTATGTTAAAGTTGATCAACTTAAGTCGATAATTTTAAAATTCACTGCTAGAAAACCTTGTGAACATAATTTAAATTAATTTATTTTTTATACATTTACAATAAGTTATATGTATATAAAAATCTGTAAGCAAGCATATCAAAAGCAATATATACCAAACATTATCGTGTACATTTGTTATACAGGCTGTCCGGGAAAATGTGGGAAATCTCTTGGATGCAGATAGAACATGAACAAATAAGATGAACAAGTTCCTATAAAAAAAATTCCTACATGCCCCTCTTACGGAGATATGCGTCCCTGAAGGACGCCGTTGGAAAGCGGTTTTTATTGAATTTTTTTAAAGTAATTAACATAATTTAATAAAAATGTAATGTGATGGACACTAGTAATGACTTAAAATAGTGTCCTTGAAACATATTTAGCTTTTGCAGTTTACCAGGGGCGGGCTAATCTTTACAATTTAATGCCTAAATTTTTAACACCCTGTATGATAAAGACTTCAGAAATATTAAACTGGATAGCTTGAACCATAGATTTTAAAAAAGGTACTCTTGCTTATTGTCGTTAAAATGAACCGTTTACGAGAAAAAGTTTGCAAAAAATGTGCGTTTTAGTTTTTATCAGCACCAAAAAAAACCTATTGCTGTTGCAAACGTTACTATGGTACGAAATAAATAAAATATCCGGCATTTTAGAACTAGTCATCACATCGTTGACACATTGAATTTATTCGAAGTGTGGAATACACGTTTATTGAGTATGCAGATATACATCTGATGTATGGTCCTGGGTCTTGCAATGCTTTAGAAACCAGAAGATTATATCACAAAAGATTTCCTAATCATGCTCTACCAAACCATAAGACGTTTCAACGTGTTGACCAACGTCTAAGGGAGAATGGTGGGCGATTCCAGTTAATGAGGTAATACATATTGACTATCTTCATAATTTTAGGAATGTTTGGAAGAAGTAGTACTGATGCTGGTGTGAGAAGAACCGTACGTATGCCGCGATTAGAGGAACGTATTTTAAATGCTGTAGATGACAATCCATCAACGGGCACTCGACAATTATCAGCACAGTTTAATACATCGAAAAGAATAGTACATGAAGATCTTCATGAACGGCTGTTATATCCATATCATTTGCAAAAAATACATGAACTGATTCCTGAAGATTTTCCTCGTAGAATGCAGTTTGCAAACTGGGTATTGGATCAGCAACGTAATAATGTTCACTTCATGAGCATTATTCCTTTCATGGATGAAGCAAGGTTTACCAAAAATGGTATCACCAGTTTACACACTATGCATGCATGGGCTGATGAAAATCCTCATGCCACTATTATTTCACATTATCAACATCAGTTCCATTCACTTAATATTTGGGCAGGAATCATTGACAATTTTTTGATTGGACCATTCATTTTGCAAAGAACGATTGAATGGACAACTTTATTTGGAGTTCCTTCAGAACGCTTTTCGAGATTTAATAGAGCACTTACTACTTGAAACCCGTCGAAACATGTACTTCATGCACGATGGGGCACCACCTCATTTCAGCGTTCGTGTGCGGGAGCACCTGAATAACGTCTCCAAACCGTTGGATAGGTAGAGGAGCACCTATTGCCTGGCCTTCTCGATCTCCAGACTTAACGCTGTTGGATTTTTACGTGTGGGGACATCTCAAAAAAATGGTGTATTCCACTCCGGTCGACACTAGGGAGGAACTTCTGCAGAGAATCACATTTCATTGTGATGTGATAGGAAACATAGCTGAGTTATTGTTGCGGGTACTACAGTCTTTAATTCGTCGTGCCCGCGAGTGTATCAGACTTCACAGAGCCCATGTTGAACCCTCTTATGAAGTTTTTCAATAATTCCGTTAAGGTGCCTCCGGAGACACCACTGCGTTTACATTTGTATTAATTACTTTAAAATAAATTCAATAAAAATCAATTTCCAGCGGCGTCCATCATAGGCGCATATCTCCGTAGGAGGGGCCTGTAGGAAAAATTTTTATAGGAACTTGTCATCTTATTTGTTCATGTTCTATCTGCATCCAAGAGATTTCCCACATTTTCCCGGACACCTGTATATACGAGATATAACTGGCAGTATTATTAGTTTCAATCAGTGCAAATATATTACAGAAATGTTTTCATATTCTCGTCAATATGTTTTCGTTATGTGTACTTTCTATTAGACTTTGGGAATCAGTAGTTATACAAAAAATGCAATAAATATGTTGTCCCCTTAAAAATACGGGCGATTTATAGTTTAATCAAGCAAGTTACAATTGTTTAAATGTCTTATATCTCTTTTAAACTTTTAACTGCTGTATAGTATGTGTAGATCGCTTTTTCGATGCTTATTTTGTACATAAAATAGGCAAATGTTTTTAATTTGTATATGCTCTTTTCATTTCGTCTGGCATTGATGTTATATGAGATGGATTGTATTTATATTAGTTAATGGAAGATTGATAGACTTCGGTTGAAAATACGATGCTTCTATATGTCTGTGTAAATGTAATAATGCACCTTCTGTATATATTAAGATACGTGCGTATCTTGTCTTTCCACTACGACATCCCTCCAGCTTGTACCTCCCATTTCTTTTGCACCTTTACCTATTTTTTCCTCACGTCTTTTCCGAGATCTTTCAGCTTGACGTCGCAATATCTCTTTGGCACTCTTCCATCCTGACCACATGGTCCGGCCATCGGAATCCCTATTTTAACGAATTCCACGGTCTCTATACCGTTGATACAGTTTATAATTTCATAATTATATGTAACTCTCCACAATCCGTCTTCTTGTGTTTGGCCAAGTATTTTTAATTTTTTGAACTTGGCATTCTCTGTGTCAGAATGGAAACTTCACATGGGTCTGTAATTATTGGTCTTATTGTAGCAGGAAAGACAACGGGGTTTAAAAATATTGAAGAGATCGAAATATGCTTAATTCACCTGTATTCTTGTATTTTTGTGTCCTCAATTTCATCATCAGACAGGTATCTTTTTTTTTCGGGAGGAGGGGAAACCCTCATGGGCCCCCGAGACCTGCTTCTCTCGGGGAGTGTGAGTCTTTTACTCAATAAAACCCCTCTTCGTACCAGCGATCAGATGGGATCGCCTTGACGGAATGCGTCACCTGGACACCCCTGGCTATTCCCTCACTTCATTTCTGTTGGCGTTGTCGCTCTTTCTCTTTGAGTTTCATGACTGTATTAATCATGTTTGCCACCGCAGTCCACCCTTTCTGATCCCGAAGCATGATAGGAATCATGTTCTCAGGGGTGAGCTTTTCTCTCACCACCAGCTCCATCCATCTTTTCTCGCTGACCCATCTGTCACACACCATGATCGTATGCTCTGGCATGTCAATCCCGCGGCAATATACACAGCTGTCGTTTTCGACCAGCCTGAATCGATACAGGTGGGCACCGAAACATCCATGGCCCGCCAGCGCTTGCGTTAAAAGATGTCCGATACTACCGTGTTTCCGTGTCACCCATGGCACGATATGGGGGATGATCTTCTTTGTCCGCTGGGACGTTTTAGATGCCTCGTCTTATTCCTCCTGCCACCTCCTAAGCGACATGTATCTAACGTTTTTGATTATGTCTAGGTCTTCTTTGTTAGGAGACTGAATATGATTTTATTGATATTTTGCTTCATTAAAAAGTGAAAGAATCAAATCATCTGAAAATTTTATAATATGAGTGTCTCCATGTCATGGTTTTTTCATTTTAATAACTTAGGAAATTTAATCAATCATTAAAAAAGGGGGTCCAGGGTAACCCTAGCACTTATGACATACCCTGGACCCTCTTCGACCGGTTCGATAGTCGTCTCTCCACTAGCACGTTTCTTTCTTCTTTGGTTGCTTATTGTTGAATTCACACCATTAACTGAAAATGTTTTTAAATTTAAATCCTTGTTTCCATGTTGCCTTTATGCTCCCTTATGATATTAAAATTATAAAACATGAAAATCAAAATTTGTATTGTGTATTCCAAGCGCGTCTCGTCTCTGATTACGAATTTATTTTAAATGGCGAGCCTCTGGACGCATTGAAGACAAAATGATCGGAACTTTTTGGTTCAGGTTGTCACAAATGAGATCACTTTCTGGGATAATAATAATAGCCTTAGTCCCCTTAAATATATTGAAAGTTCGAGACTTAACGTACACTGCCGCCAGGTTGAAAGTTATCGATTACTGAACATGTTCATAACCTGGTGTAAAGTAGGCTTTATCCACCATTCCTACTTCTAAATCTTAGTTGTCACCTTGACTGTGATAAGTGTCGTAAACTACATTATTATCATATATAATCAAATCCCTTTTTACCCATTTAGGGTGTCGGTTGTTCGGCAGCAGGCGAACCGACCACATCGGCTCTGCTACGAAAAGTTATACGTTATATACAGCGTGCCCCAGGATTGATGTTATAAGAGGTGTGCGGAACTAAAAATCTTTGAATCTCAATTTGATCTTTTGTAAGTAAGCCCTGCTTGGTTTGATTAGTTCGTTATTTTTTAGATTCACCAAAATAAAATTATATTTGTTTACAAATTAAGTGTACAAAATGTAATAATAGTATTGCTCTACAATCAATCTTACTATTATTACATTTTGTACACTTAATTTGTGAATAAATATAATTTTATTTTGGTGAATCTAAAAAATAACGATCTAATCAAAGTAGGTAGATTCTCCTGAAATTTTGTATAGGGCCATAGTTTTTCATTCTGAACAACTTTTCTTAGTAATATTTTAGCATACTGTGAACGAGAAAGGTACTTTACCTGAAACGGAAATAGATCTTGCTCAACTGCCAAGGCCTGCGTGATTTCACAGACTCGAAACTATACTAAAAATAAGTTTCAAACCAAGCAGTGCTTACTTACAAAAGATCAAATTGAGATTCAAAGAGTTTTAGTTCTGCACACCTCTTGTAACATCAATCCTGGGACACGCTGTATATTAGTTCTCTATACGATTAGATTTACGGAAGTGTAAATAATCTATTAGAAATTTAAATTATTCGGATACAGATAATTAAATTGGCGCAAAGTGAATAAAATTGAGAGAAATATAAAAGGTATTTACAAGTTAGGAAGATTGAACATTTACGCACTAACAATATTACAGCGATAGACTGTACATCTTGCCGGGCACCCGGTCAAGGCCGCCCACTAACTTCTTATTGTAGTGTATTATCAAAAGGTTTTGTTAGACATTTCGTGGGGAACTGTAGGAACCAAGAACAATAATAGGTAAAACAGTACTGAGGGAAACTGGCCTTTCGAAGGGTTGACCGAGGAAAGTTTTCAACGCGGTGCGGTTATTATTTAAATTTAAGAAATAAAATAGAGTCTAAAACCAAAACGAAATTAAATTACTATCATTTGGCGGCACACTTACTGTCAAACTTTGATGTTTATAGATACAGGATTTTATATTTCCTAGAAATGCAGTTTCACACTAGGAGATTTAGAGAAAAGTTTATATAAGAATCGTTAACTTTCAAGCTGGTGGCAGTGTACACACAATGACATCATAACATGTATATTTACAAAATGTGTCTTCAAAATCTTACCTCATTAAAGTAGGCTATGTTTTAAGTAATTAAGTAATCAGTGTTTATGTATATGCTAAGCTTTTGTAAACTTCAAATTATGCCATATGTCATACTTAACTTCAAATTATAGACGCATGCATGACATAACCAAACTATCAAAATTATGCGTTTGTGTCTGATTACGTGCGCTGTCACCAACCATTAAAAAAGGAAATGGTGGGCACAGTATATTCAAGGGTTGTTGCGGGGCTCTATTAACATTACAATTAAGAAAGACTGCATCTTCATATCTAGACTAGTTGTTAAGGAATTACAAAATTCTGAAAGCAAGCTCTTATCATGCAAATTTCAGAATCGAATAAATGCATTATTAAATATAATTTTAAATTGTGAAATTATGACTTACTGAAACTTTTATTTGATGCAACTTTATAGTTACGATAATGGCAGAATCATAGGAATATGAATATTATGGGCAATACTTTATTTACATAATAGATTAATATTTAATGCAGATTAATAATTTTTAATTAAAATTTTATATTAAATATACTATCTAAAATGAATTGCTATTACAAACATCATTAAGACAAGAAACACTTTAATTCTTTACCCTTTTTGTAAGTTCTAATTTAAAACATTAAATAAATTCAGGTTGGAAAAGAGAAACCATCATCAGAGGCGTTTCGAAAAGTGGAGCAATTAAAGGAGATGTTACTTACATTGCACCTGATTCCAGCAATAAGTTCAAACAAATGTCCGATATTTCTCAGGTACGTAGTATTAATACAATTTTATAATCAAAATTATGTATATATACTCTTTCAGTACTTAGATTATCAAAAGAATATTGACCTTACTAAAGAGAACTTCACATTCAGTAGTAGGGTGATATTAGGTGACTATATTCAACCAATGCCACCAGAATTCGGATCGGAACATGAAGTCGTTAAGCTAACGGAAGACGAAGTTCTGAGAAGGTATATAGTACTTATTAATTGCTATACTCATTTGTTCATAATCTTATTTTAGGTTGGATGAAATAAAATCCGCAATGAGAACAAGTTTACCAGTAGAACAACGGATAGAAGTGGCACGACGGCAGCAAGCAGCAAGAGCGGCAGCGCGATTGGATAGAGAGCATGCGAGGATAGCGAGAGAAATAGAAAAATCTGAAAGACAAGAAGCAGCGCGACGCGATAGGGAAGCAAAATCTCAACAAATACTAGAAGTAAGATTTATTATGTATTCAAATAGCATTATGATTAAAAGTGAAATATCTTGTGAAGGCATAGTTACAGTACTGTACAAATTAAACCAGCACCTTAAATGTAAAAAAAAAAAACTGCAAAATCAGGAGTAAATGCATATGTTGTTAATACATATGTAGCAGCATACAATATAAATTTTAATTTTCCAACATTTACTTCAGCCGATCCAACTTTAATACAGTATTAGTAAAATGATCAAGTTTAGTAGAAAGTTGAGTACTTAAGCCTTTTCTTTGAATAATAGCACATCAACACTATACAGGAATATGTATATATGTGCCAAAACGAATTAAAACTGGTAGTAGTTTTAGATTGTCTCTTTATTTTACTCTTACATGCAATAATAGATATGAATTCTATTTTTTTCGCTGCATCGGACGAGATTCGAGTGGAAAAGTTAACCGGCGATTAAAAATAACTTGATAGGCATCGCAGCATGTAATGCATTATAAGGATGACTTTATTTGCATATGTTATATAATTAGTTTTCATTTATATTCAAAATAATATTAACTATTAATATGATATATAGGTCAATTAACGAAACAGACGATACACGATTTTAATGTTTCATATGAACATATTGTTGCAAGAATGTATTACGTTTTAATACAATTTGTGGTAATTCCATTAAACCTTGTTTAGTATCAACCTTCTTGTAATTAAAACCAATATTATGTAATATCATCCGTAAAGATGTATTACAACCAATAAGAGTAATATTCGATTGAAAAGTAATATGTTCCGTAATAAATTCAAATATTACTTTTATAAATATAAATTCTTAATTACTTTTACTGATTTTATACAAGTCATATACTGTATTTCAAATACACAAAGTAAAATCATCAATATTTAGAACAGGCTTACTTCTAGGCCGTGTTCGCGTTGGACTAGAAGGTTCACTCTGGTTTTGAGGTAGATCACAGTTGCAATATGAATATTTAAAGCACTTCTACTTTCTAAATAAAAAATGTTATTATTAAAACGTTTATGATATAAATTATAAATAAGAGAAAGTGTTACCTCCCCAGCTGCAGTTAAGGGAAACAATGGCGCATTATTATCACTTTCGTTTTCAAAATAGCGGACTACGGAGAGATTCATTTATTTCCCTTTTTTACCTAACGATTTAGGCATAATTTAGTTATGAAAACAACTTATCTTTTTACACAATATCGCCGTCTAAATATATTAAAATGAAAGTAGTAAACACGTATGATAATTAAGGCTATACGCCCGGCCTCGAAATCGTTTTTCCCATTTCCTAATCGTATTTTTCATGAAAACCTTACCGAATTTACAGGCTAATTTAAGAAAAAAATGCCTTTCAATGGATAAATCGTAATTTCTTCGAAATTGTCCAAAGGGCCCTAAATAAAAATAAAAATGTAAGAAATTTCAAAAAACAAGCCTTTATTTAAAATTATGTAACACTCAACAGCAATACATAAATTTTATTTTTTCTTAATTTTTAAAAATAAGGTCACGAAACGGAAAACAAAATTTTGAAATTTGGGCGAAATTCACTGAAATCAAATAGAGTATGTGGTACGCTCGCACATTGTGTCGAGAGGTAGCTCCGCCTACCATTTCGGGCAGTTTCAACGCAGTTTGTAAAATACTTCTGAGATCGATGTATGTTAAGAAAGTAATCGTTACTCGGACATTATTTTATCGAAACCGTTGATATTTTCTTTACAATATAGTGTACATATACAGTGTCAGCGTCACAATACTTCCTTATACTACGTATCAGAAAGTAAAAGCAATATCTCTTCCCGTCCCTAACGCTATACCTGCTAGAAGCGCATGCTAGGACTCACACGGCTTGCGGGCAGGGAGTATAATTATTATATTTGACTCGCAATAATTTGCTTCGCAAACGATCTAGAAATTTATTTCTTGCACAAAAAATAATTTTGGAATGTTGGCTTTATTTTGTTTCACATATACAGTATGTCCACGGACCGAGTTCCAAAGAGGAAAAACTTTTTTATTTTGCATTTTACAAGAAAAATGTATTCTTGATAAAAGTTTTTACATGTCTCGAAACGGCCAAATCAGTTTTAACCTTTTCAAAATTTCTTTTAGTTTAAGATAAAAATCGAAAAATTGGTCGTTTTATTTGAAAATTTTTTAAAGTCCCAGAAATTAAGTTGCGTTGTCATGGTAATTATCCATATTTAATTATCTAATTAACTGTCAGTTAGAAAAATCAACCATAATAGTTGAAAATGTTGTCAAAAGACCAACGAATTTACCTAATTCAATGCTATGGCAAAGGTAATAAAGCGATCCGTCTAGTTGTCGAAGAATTTAATCAAAAGTTTCCGGATATTTACATCTCAAATAGAGGTGCACGAGCATTGGTCAAAAAATTCCTATCCACTGGTTCCATACTGGATGTAAAGAAAAAAAATATAGCACGCGATGATGACGACGCCGCCACTCTTCTTGTAATGGATTCAGTACGGAACTATCCCAAACTTTCTATGCGGCGCAGATCAGTCCATCTGGGAATTAGTAAATCGCTCATTCAAAAGATTTTGAAACAAAGGAAGTTCCATCCCTACAAGCCCATTTTTAATCATGCATTAGAACCCGGAGATCCTGCGAAACGTTTGTATTTTTGTCTGTGGATGGGCGCTCAAATTATGGATAATCAATACTTTTACCGAAATATTATTTTTTCTGATGAGGCCACGTTTTCTACTAATGGTACTGTTGCATCTCAACATGTGAGATATTGGAGCGATTACAATCCGAATTTTCGCATGCCTCACAATCGACAATATTCGGCAAAAGTTAATGTGTAGTGTGCAATTTCTTACCATGGTATCATTGGACCATATTTTTTTGATAATACTGTCAATCAGCATACGTACTTGGATATGCTGCAAAATTTTGTTGATGAACGTTTGGACGATCTACCGATTAATTACATCGCAAGGTGTTATTTCCAACAAGATGGTTGTCCGGCTCATTATGCTAGGATTGTTGTTGAATGGTTAAATTAGCAATTTGGACAGAATTGGATAGGTCGAAATGGTCCCGTGATATGGCCACCAAGGAGCCCTGATTTAACAATGGCTGATTTTTATCTTTGGGGTCGTTTGAAGCAAATAGTTTATGCAAATAATCTTCCTCCGAACGTAGAAGATTTAAAGGAGAGGATTAGAGACGCTGTGACGTCTTTAACTCTCGAAGAAATTCTAAGAAGTTATAGAGAATTGCGCCGACGGCTAGAATTGTTTTTGAAAAGGGCGGTGAATGGATTGAGTAAAATAGTTATTGGCTATATCATTTTTGTTTTTGAGTTTATGAAAAAATGTTCAAATAAAACGACCAATTTTTCGATTTTTATCTTAAACTAAAAGAAATTTTGAAAAGGTTAAAACTGACTTGGCCGTTTCGAGACATGCAAAAACTTTTATCAAGAATACATTTTTCTTGTAAAATGCAAAATAAAAAAGTTTTTCCTCTTTGGAACTCGATCCGTGGACATACTGTATATGGGTAAATTCTGAAAAATAAGATTAGTTACTCGATAGCTGAAAAATATCTTACACAAATTGGTGGTCTACTAAAACTTTTTTTTTTTATAAAATTTACACACCATAAAGAAAAATCGAAAACACTAGTATCATCCAAATACTTTAGGGTATAACCTTAAAAAAAACAGATCCCTAGCTCTCTGCATTGCTGAGATATCACGAGATAAGTATTAATAATTGAAGAAAATGAAAATTTTAAAATTTACACAAAAAAACGATTTTTCGACCTTTCTGCGATTTCGATTTTATTTTCCAACTCAAAATTTGAATCCGGCAGGTGATTTTACATATCCAGCTTCACTTTTTTTGTGTGTTTGAGAAAATATAGATGTATAATTTAGGGGCGGTTGCTTCCCGACTGTCAAACATGTGGGCCAACCGGCGATTATCTGAGACCATAACGCAGCCATAAATTACAGGCAGATTAGATTAGGTGACAAGTTCTTTTCTCTATCTTTTTCCTCAGCATAAGACAGAGCACGCGTACCCTTAAACATTTGTCTTTTATTTATATTTGCACGAAAAGCAGTGGTACGCCTATTTCAAATCGAACTCAGCTTGAAGCGGGCGTCCAGCCTTAAGTGACTTTAAAATGTATACAACTATAACAGTTGACAGAATAAAATATTACCCTATTTATGCTGCAACCAATGTTGCAACCGCGTATAGTTCTATAGTCTATTCCACCTATACTCCATTCAGTCTAAGAATGGAGCATTGGGAAAGATAGGGCTTAAAATAAACGTTTGTGATTGGTTGAAATCGAGTGTGCATTTACACCGGCAA
This sequence comes from Amphimallon solstitiale, assembly GCA_963170755.1. NCBI lineage: Eukaryota > Metazoa > Arthropoda > Insecta > Coleoptera > Scarabaeidae > Amphimallon > Amphimallon solstitiale. Next base: position 100,087,064 of record OY720676.1, on the reverse strand, counting down.
AATAATCCCATTTAGCTCGTTCTGTCAAAAATTTGTTTACTGACAGTTTTGTTCAAAGAGTTTGTCGATTTCCGTATTTTACATAGTTATTTGTTGTTAATATTCTTAAAAAATAGTTCTCCTTAGAACTCGCAAGTGAAATATTCATTTGTTAAGGTATTTTATCACTTTCGTTAACTTTCCTTTCGTACTGACAGTTTTGTTCAAAGAGTTTGTCGATTTCCGTATTTTACATAGTTATTTGTTGTTAATATTCTTAAAAATTAGTTCTTCCTAGAAGTCGCAGGTGAAATATTCATTTGTTAAGGTATTTTATCAATTTCTAGATATTGTAAATAAGATAATAATTGAAATATCTGCTAATGGAAATAGTATCTAAAATTTATTGGATTTTAAGATGAAATATTGCCCTTTACACCTTTTACTCACATATTGATAATGATACCTACATTCTTGAATGTTGTAAAATGTACGCGTTCTATTTACATGTAGACACAACGTGTTCAATGTTTTCCTTATATTTTAATATTTTTTGTGTGAGCGATATTCTGTTTTGGAAAACTTATCAAATACTGATTAGCTGTTTACCTTTTCATGTATTGTTAGTATGGTTATCATTTTAAAAGCAATGTAAGTCTTACTTAAATAAATGTCAATAAACACGTAAAAATCAAAATATAATGATATCATATACAATGTATATTCCTGCTATCCATCTGACAGTAAACATATGTTTTATTTGTTTTCAAAATACAAAATTCATCGTGTGTAAACTGTGCTCATATTGTAGCGCCATCTACTCCATTCTTAGACTGAATGGAGTATAGGAATCGCAGTACGGACTCTTATGGAGTATTGCCCTAATATTTGAACATAACACCAATATCAATGTGACAATCAGCTTTTACTGACATTACTATCTTTATAAAATTGACGTAATATACTAACCCTGCCATATGAAATTCTCCCTAATACCCAACCAACATTGAAATTATGCAACGTCACGTGCGATCTCCATAAGAGCAGTACTTTGATTCCAGGGTGGAATAGACTATAGTAACATAATACGTTCACTCGAGCGAGAGTATTGCTAGGATTAGTAGAGGTATAGAAGAGTTGTTTTGGCAACCGACACGACCAAAGTACGAACTAAAGGCGACGATTCAATACCACTACAAATTTCGATCGGCCAGAACAATTTCAAAACAATAAAATTAAACTAATTAATTAATATTTCAGGATGTGTACGTTACATAGTAAATATCTTGGAAAAACGTTAGTGTTTTGTTTTATTTTTTAAAACGTAAAAAACTTCATAGATACCTATGCAAAGTGATTTTTGCTTCATTCTCATATTTTTAAAAACAAAAAAGTTGCAGGTGATCAAAATGATATCAAAGAAAAAAAACGCTCGGTACATATACAGGGTGTCAAGAAACTCTCCTGACAAACGAAGACCGGAGATTCCTCAGATAATTTTAAGACAATTTAACCCAATCCACCCTAGTCCGAAAATGCTTCCTATGGGAGCTAGAGCTCTTTGAAGATGGCGCCTTGTAATTAGTTTTTTTTTAATATCTCCCGAACGCTTCTATTTAGAAAAACAAAAACTGGTATGCTTATTTAACCTCCAGAGATGAATCGATTCCATCAATTGCGAATTTCTTGTACCGGTCATGGGCGTCCTTTTTGGGAAGGTTAACGGTTATTTTAATGCATAACTTTTTTGTCTTTAACTTTTAAGCATTTGTGACACTAGATTATTAAATTTTCAGGTATTCTACTACTAAAAGGTACTCTTACTTTAAGTCGGTAGGATACACCGTTTTCTAGAAAAATCGACTTGAAAATTTTTCGTCTTTTCGTCATTAAAATTCAGTTTATTATGTACCTACTTATTTTTAGCGACGAAGTTGGGCTAGGACTATCAAGGCATGGATGAAAATTAATTTAATAAATCATCTTTTGTTTCAATAAACGCAGCACACAATTCGTAAAAAAAGTTTGGGAAAAGAAGCAAAAATCAATTTGAAACAAACTTTTTGCTGAAGGTTTTTAAAAACAAAGTATTTATTACAATGGAACGAAACTAACAAAAAAAGAACAAGTATCAAAGGTAGATAGTTACAAAAGATGCTCGATGTGATGACCATTAGTCTCTATGCATAAATTTACCCTTTTGCTTTGAGAACGCCGAATTCTTGCAAAAATTCCAAAGTTATTTCTAAATTCGTTGCAACCATCTTGTATCCTTAGCCAGAGTTGTGCACGATTTTGTATCGGAACGGAATAAACAAATGCTTTTATGTATCCCCAAACACAATAATGGCAAGGATTCAAATCCGGCGACCTTGCTGGCCAAGCAACTGGACCGCCTCTTCCAATCCAATGGTCTTCGTAGTTATTATCTAGAAAGTCTCGTACATTCCTGCTAAAGTGGGCCGGACAGCCGTCCTGTAGAAACCATAAGTTTTGCCGAATATTTAAACGCACCTCATCTAACAAATCAGGTAAAATATTTTGCAGGAAATGTAAGTAATCAACACCATTTAAACGAGCAGGTAATTCCACAGGTCCAAGTAGATAATCGTCAACTACTCCAATCCAGACGTTTATGCTAAACCTATGCTGATGCTTAAATTCTTGAACAACGTGGGGATTGTCACCAACGTACGAATAATAGTGTGCATTATGTACATTAAAAATTCCATTTTTTGAGAATGAAGCTTCGTCACCAAACAAAATGTACCTGAAAAAATCTTCATCTTGATTTGTCTGATTTTGTAACCATCTAGCGAATTCTACACGAGCAGGAAAATCTTCTTCTATCAGTGCTTGCACCTTTGTAAAATGAAAAGGATATAAATTTTCTTTGTGTAAGATATTTCCTACGGAAGATTTTGAAATTGTGGGGTACATGGCAGATAGTCTTCGAACGCTAATTTTTGGATTTTCCTCAACTACCATTAAAATAACATCTTCATGTTCTGCTGTTACATCATTATGTCTTCCTGTTTCATTTTTTTTTGGGACCACTGAACCTGTTTCTCTTAATCGTTGATGAAGAGCTGTAAATGTTGAGTGAGTGGGATGCTGACGATTGGGAAATTTTTCAGCGTATCTACGTTGCGCTGCTCGAGCGTTACACCTCATTTCGCCATAAACTAAATGCATATCGGCGTATTCTTCATTAGTAAAAACCATTTTTTTTAAAATTGAAATCGTTGTGTTTGAATGCTACAAAGTAAAAAATTAAAAGATAAACTTCGCGAACTGACAACAATTTGACAATTAAAAACGTAGGTTTGGCAGTTCAGAGCGAACTAGTGCAAAAAATAATAAATTGAATTTTATTGATGAAAAAACGAAAAATTTTCAAATCGATTTTTCTAGAAAACGGTGTATCCTACCTACTTAAAGTAAGAGTACCTTTTAGTACTAGAATACCTGAAAATTTAATAATCCAGTGTCACAAATGCTTAAAAGTTAAAGACAAAAAAGTTATGTGTTAAAATAACCGTTAACCTGCCCAAAACGGACGCCCATGACCGGTACTAGAAATTCGCAATTGATGGAATCGATTCATCTCTGGAGGATAAATAAGCATACCAGTTTTTGTTTTTCTAAATAGAAGCGTTCGGGAGATATTAAAAAAACTAATTACAAGGCGCCATCTTCAAAGAGCTCTAGCTCCCTTAGGAAGCATTTTCGGACTAGGGTGAATTGGGTTAAATTGTCTTCAAATTATCTGAGGAATCTCCGGTCTTCGTTTGTCAGGAAAGTTTCTGGACACCCTGTATATATTTTGAATACAAAAATTTGTCCACTATATAACCATATCCCTTCTACTCTCAGTAACATGTTACCTTCATATTAAACTATTATGTTTCCTTTTTAATAAACAAAATTTAAGAATACTATCTTGTTCTAGAATAAATTTTTCTCAGTAAGTGCTTGCTTGAAAAATTAAATGACTCATTTTTAATGTTGCATTATATTTTTGATAGCTCATATTCAGTTTCTATAATATTCAATTTCTTTTAAAATATTTTACCAAATTTTCATGTTACTGCATCCATTTTTTAGAATAATTTGTAAAGTAATATGTATATATTCTATAATATTTGGTATTTACTATTTATTATCACCATGTTTTATATCTAGCAGCATTTTTTTTATTAGTTCTAATGAAAGTTATGTCATCCTCATACAAAAAAATTTCGTATTAGTCTTCAATACACTCATATTCAAATTTGTATTCCTTACTGTAGACTTTTCAATCGTTTTGTGCGGTGTTCATTTAGAATGAATAAACAGTCTTAAGGGCAGCTCTTCAAACTTGAATTATAATCTTGAATGGTAATCCTTTTGTATACCTTTTGTATATTTAGTCTTTAGGAGACATATGATTCAACTATTTTTAAAGTTTATTTCCGTTAATATCATTATAAGACTAAAAGTAACTTCAAATTTATAAAATGCTGCGAGTATGTTTATATTAAGGAGGAGCGTTTACCTATCGAAAACCAAGGCATCGCCGTTTTGGGTTTTTTGAAATTATTTTGTAATTTTAGAATCTCAAATTTTGGTTAGTGATGCAAAAGGCATCAATTTGTAATGTCCAGGCCAGTTTTTGTACTAATGTATTTTCTTAAAAAAGTTATGTGGAAATAACCACAAAAATGCATCAATTTGATTAATGTCTACTAACTAAGGCTGGTACACAAAAGAAAAAAACAACCTCTACGCGCCAGCTGCACATTTGATGAATGATATAAAAAAAGAAATAAACGTTATGTAATTATTTTTGAAGATAAAAAATATTAAATAGTAAACATTGTCACACAATTTCATCGAGTGTTTTTCAAGGCTATTGCGTCGTCTATACCCACTTTACGGTATCTCTACCGGTCCTAGCGGAGACGCAAATCTATCGGAATCGGTCGGCTATTCCAGACTTAAAAATAAATGTCATATATACCTATAATATTCGAGTGTATAATAATATAGCAGTTATGGTCAAGCGAAAATTGGCTTATTATAAAACATCAGCATCAACAGTGCCGTAAGTACTCATGTGATCGAAACTGAATATCGTCTAGCTCCACCTACTCACACCCCCTTGCGTCTACCCGTCCCGCGAGTAATATAAGTTGCATAAGTTTCTGTTTGTTAGTAAACGCCCCTCATAAGGGTAATTAATTAATCTTAGCAACATTTTAATAAACGCTTGAATATTTGCTGGTACGAGGGTCCCTGTTTAAGTTTTTGTAAAAACTTAAACAGCTTCGATAAACAAATAGTTGTATACTACAGCATTTACTGTTATTCTATTCTGTGAAGGAATTGGTGGGACATGTCCAGTACAACTATTGAAATAAGAGATCATTTTGATGGAAGTGATTTGTGAGCTTTTGTGGGATTCAATTCATCTTGTTACACCCAAAGTGGATTGTTGCTTTGTTTCTAGGTCATACGAATTATCGAAGATTAGTCAAATTATGCGGAAACCATCAGGAACAGATCTGGTTCACAGCTAAATGTTCATGCGAAATGGAATGTACTGCAGTTTTTGATATGCCCAAGGATGCCTCTATCTCACTGTCAGTAACATACCAATTATAAATAGTCTTTTCAAATGGTGCTTCATTACCCAGAAATAGAGCGAAGCCATTTATGCATTGTTGTTAAGTCAGGTTTTTATTAAAATGAAAAAAAAATCGTCCAACGAAACCCTTCACTTGAAATATCCATATTTTTATAACATTTCTGTTTTAAAACGTTCGCTGTAAACAAACTACGCAGCAGATTTCTAATTTGCCACTGTTTTCACAATAACAATGTCAAACATTTAAGGAAATAGTAATTACACGTCTAGTGGTCGTGTGTAAAAATTATAAACGGCGGCCCTCGTATTCTTCTCCAGATCATTAATACACACGAACGCATATGGAAATTTTCTGAGGCACATACCGAGGGGTCGTTTTTATATTTCCGGAGTAGGCATGAAAAAAAAGTTTCGAACAGCAATAAAAAAATATTTTTCAATATAGCCCCCCCTGCTTTTGGATGCAAGTATTGTATCGTTTTAATAACATCTCTTATCCATTATTAAAAAAAAAACTTTAGTTTGTGTGCAAAATAGCTTTGAACAGCCGCTATAAGTTCGTCATCGTCCATAAATTTTGTTCCCCTTAGAGTTCTTTTGAGATTAGGAAACAAAAAATAGTCGCACGGGGCGAGATCTGGACTATGAGGTGGATGGTCTCTTTCTGAGAAGCCACATTCGGCAACGGCAGCTTTTGCAAGTCTTGATTGGTGGACTGGTGCATTATCGTGAAGCAACAGGACACCTTGCGTCAGTTTTCCGCGCCTTTTCGCTTTAATAGAATCTCGTATGCGATGTATTAATTTGCGTAATACTCTCCTGCTACCGTACAACTCTTACGTAGATAATCAATAATTAGTATTTCCTTAATATGCCACTGCATTGATTCTTGTTTTGACTTAGGGTCAAAATGTTGGACCCAGGTCTTATCTACAGTAACAAGTCTATTGATAATTAAACCTGGTTCGTCTCCACAAAACGCCAAAAATTGTTCACACATCTCTATTCGCACACGCATTTGGAGACTTTTAAAGCTGCTAATGGACCTTTATATTTTTCGCGGGAGAGAAATAGCAATTATATTTGGGAATAAGTAAAAGTAGGATAAAAGTTCAGTGCGTGCATCATGGTAGAAAAATTTAAGATTTAGTGGCTATTACTACCATTTTTACTTGGAATAAAAATATTTTTTTCATAAGTAACGCATTGTTGATATTGCAAGTTTGGTAAGTTTTTGTTATTTTCAATGTTTAGATTATATTTAAAATGTTGTAGTTAGCGGTCGGCAGCGCGTGCACCTGGTAGAAAGGTCACCCTAGTGACGTCAAGGAAGGCGTGAAAATATAAAAGTCCATTGTTGCCTTTTTTAATCTTGCATTCTCCACTACCAAACACTTGGTTTTTCCAATAACATCGGCGGTGATCAGTCAGCTGGCCGACCTGGACGGGAATCATCCAGTGATTCTCGGCCATGTTTAAACAATTTTGACGATTAGCAAATAGTCGACATTAAAAGACAATCATCTTCACAGCCAACATTTCTTCACTAATAATTTATTGGAGATTTTCCTTGTTTTGTCAAGAATTTTATAACTGCTCGATATGCAAGTTTGTGCATTTTGACACGTGACAGCACAAACTGGCAGGTATTAAAACTAATACTGCTGCAATTGTTACCAACGCATGTATGATAATAAAATACTATAATCACACACTAAACCAATCAGAGCGGCAACTATTTGATAGAAAAATATCGCAAGATCTTTTATCCTTGTTACACATGAATTAACGGGTACGAAGATGGCGCTAGCAGCATATTGGCTCGGAATTTGATGAGCTTGTTTTCAGAATATGTGTATTTAATACATTATTAATGTAATAGAAAAATACACAAACCTTTTGGACAAATCACATACCTTCAACTTTTACGTTTAAAAAATACGAATACTTAGATTTTATTATTGATAGAAATCTCTGTTTATTATACTTACACAATATAATACATGAAATCATTAATTATAATTAAATATTATTTAATCAGAAGTGGAATGAACAAACTAACAAGAAATATCAATTTCAGTGATTTACAAAGTATATTTATAAAATCAAATAGTCTTGTTTCAACCATTTTAGCCGCGCAAACTTATTCCCAACACACGCCAAGTTTTATACTTTACAATAATGTAAATAAAAAGTAATAGTATAAATAAGTATCATTTTTAAACTGACTATGCCTTCATTTGTAAAATATATTGTGCATGCACGAAAAAGATCGTATTGCTGGATGTTTTTATGTTGTACTGCATGTTATTGTAATTTTTATGAATACTTTTGTGTGAGAATAAATTTTAGATGAAACATAACACATAGAATTATTGGTATATTTTTGGCTAAGTTGTTATGTGATATTATATGTTGCATGACAGGCTAAGAGAAAACGACAGGAGGAATTAGAAAAGCAAAAGCAAGAAGAACAACAACGAAAGCAACAGGTATGCTCTGTTAATATTTATAGTATTTAACCGCATGTAATATCAATTTATTCTTTATACCACAGTTCAAGATTCATTATCAAACCTTCCATATTCTTTTGAAGTATTCATAAATAACTACATATATATATATATATATATATATATAATATATTGTATTTCAATTAGTGTTGAGGTATTTATAGCAGACAAATTTATTAATTGTTTCAGGAGAGAGAATTGAAAAGACAACAAAATGCAATACTTAAAGAACAGGTATGATTTTAAAAATATAATTTCTTTTTATGATCGTTTTAAAGTAGATTTTCATGCTTAAATTCATTGTGTAAATTAATATACGCCACTTTCATATCACTTTTAAAAAGATTAATTAATCTTCCACCACTTACTCGAACTATTCAATACTTTCAAAAATAAAGGTGATGTTTTAAACTTGAAAAAATGTTTACAGTAATTTTATTATCAATGCTATACTGTAAACCTTATGCAATATAACGTGATTTGTTTATTAGAATTAGTTTTATACGTGTGCCTCCTTTTTTTCTTTTGATTGTGTAGATGTCGATCATACATATACGGAATGACAAGTGGACTGGTTTTTTTTTTCTAATTTAGTATCATTTTGCAATGTCGACAATTTATATGCCTAAGAGAAACTCATTAAACGATTCCATCAATTTAAGAGTAAATATTAATCTACTGCTTAGAGACAAGAAAGTATTCACTGTCCAATTTCAATTACAAATATAATATGAATTATCAGTATTTTCACTCTGTTAAAAGTAATTTCATTCATATCATATTCATACACACTGTGTCAGCAATTTACTGGATTCATTAAGTATTGCAAAGTGTGTCAATTTTTTTAGTCTTGATAACTAATTTAGTTATCTATTAGTATGCTGTTTATTGTAATAATTTCCCATAAAATTGAAAAATAGTATTTATTCTTCGTAAGTATTTGAAAAGCGCACAAATAAACTGGTTTCATTTATAAATTTGGAGGTTTTATCGAACTTGTTATTTATATTTTGTCAAGCAAATATTTTAATCAAAAAATTAATTGCAGCTACATTTTTGTAGTTCCCCTGGTCACAAATTGTTCCAAGTACTATCAATCCTGTTTCATTAAGTAATTTTATTATGCTGCCGATTCAAAATACCATAGTTGTTGTTTTGGTAGTACTTTTACAAAAATTATGCAATTACTTGCTTTCAATTGCGCATGACACACCTTATCATGAGTACCAACGCATGGTCCGCAATTTTATCCGTACGAGCAGTACCTATATCTTCAACACCAATTATCAAGTCCCTTTTCTTGTCCCATGCTAAATGAGTTTCTAACGCTATGTCATCGAAGACTAACATGCAGTATTTATCTTTTTCAGGTAATGTAGCGGCCGTTGTTTTGATATTATTAAATATCGCTTCATTGCATCCTGGCCCAAGTGGTATACAGTTTAATAATATTGTTAGACTTTTACGGGATGGCAAAACAACTATGTGTTGTAAACATTTATAGTCTTTACTACTTCCTTGAAGTAAGGCTAATGCCATGACTTTGTCATTAATAGTAAATCCCCGTCCTTTTGGGTTGTCTTGTTGTATTTCTCCATTGCGCTTAAAAAGATGTCCACCTAATGGATTCATTCGTCCAACCATCTCTTGAAAGAAATTAGTTTTTGCTGTCTGCTTTGCCAAACGCAAACGTTATTTAAAATCTATTTTGGTTCTTCGAATCCTGTGCAGCTTTATTTTATGATGTTTTACTACTTCATTGCACAAATATTGTGTAGCACTTGAATGTCTTCCTTGTCCTAGGCTGACTGTAGTTAGTGAAGGACCTGAAATTAAATGAAGCAACTTATAATATAATCGACCACGTATTTCTTTTATCATTGCATCACATTTACTTTTGTAGTCATAATTCTTAATCTAAAGTTTGTGTTAATACCTTTCTTTCTCCTGAATTGTTGCATTGTTTATTGATTAACAGGCATATTTACACTGCACGCTGATGATATTGACGGCTCACCTTGTACTGTACATATATCAAAATAAATACTGTGCATGTATGATAATATAAATATATGCAAAGCTGAGCAATACATATAAATATATGAAGACGCTTCTGGTAACAAAGATTTTTCTTCATATTGAGGTGCTACGGCTACAACACAAAACCATAACCCAGGTAACATACATGAGCTTATACTTACCTGGAAGGAGCAATATAGGAATTGCGGTTTGGAAGAGGCGATTACCAGTGCTTACATCTCGTAATTCAAAATGTCTAGTACACACTCTTGGGACTTATATACTGCAATAGGTAACAATGAATTTAGCTAGGTAACATGAATTTAGCTAGGTAACAAGGAATTTAACTTACCATTCTTACAAACATCAAGCCATTCTTTGAATCTGTCCAAATATGTCTCAGGATTTGGAAATGTATATCTAGAAGATATTTGGTCTTGCACCCAAACTCTGTACAAACATTATTTTTGTTCATCTTAGCTGAAATACTTTATAACAATATTATTAGACCACAGTCCAGCGACCTTTTTTTTTTTTGATTAGTAACAGGCTGAATTTTCGTGAGTTGCTTCGTTTTGACGAGACGCCCAACTTTTCCCTCTGCGAAAATTCGCGGTAGTGGTAGCTAATAAAATGCGCATGGGTCATATATGTCGATTGGGTGATTGTTCAAATTTTATTACTAACCGTTAGTGTTTTAGTTAAATCTGGAGATAATTTGATAAGAAACACAAAAAAACATTTGTCCTACAAAATCGTTGGTTAGAACGAAATGTCCCCCACCCGCAACATGTACAAATAACTAGGTCACAAAAAATGATTACTAACTAGCTGATTTTTTTACTATTGCTTAATAAATGTTTCTAAAATGAAATGTCCACATTGTCCTACAAATTGAATGGTATGTTTTTCCAGTCCTACGCTCCGAAATTGTCAAATCCACGGTAATACTTTTCTCATTACTAACAACCTAATTCTGTTTTTTTTCTCTTGGGAATAAACTGTAGAACACGACTTTACTAATGTCCTACAAAAAAAGTGGTAAATATTGATAAAAAAAAAATGTCGCTTAAATTTGAAACAGGCGGGCACTGGCTCCAGCTAGTCTAGGCCATAAGCGTACATAGACGTAAGGCTATGATTTTGTATCATCTATTCATATGAAATATAACGAAGCTCAAATTACAAAGAAAAATTTGTAGAATTTTTAATTGAAGATTGGACAAGTGATGAGTTTGTTACGTTAATTATAGGAAAGACTGTTAAACTGAATTACGACCAGTGCTATGTTTATGAGGTGTCTGGTGAAAATATAATAAAAAGAGCGATTGACTATAATCGTTCTTGTTATCACGAAGAAGCTGACACCAAAATTGTTTTCCATATTTTCCAGTTTAACGCCAATTATCGAGTGCAGGTGCATTGACGGATTCTGATATACCTGTGATAATGTTAGCGAATTTTAAATACCTGAAAAACAAAATTGAAGTAATTATTAATTTAAGTACATGTCAAAAGAAATTGTAGCTTAACATCAATGAAATTTATGCCAAGCTTGGAGAAAAATTATCTTGTTCTCTTGCTATATGCCATATTTTTACGGGGAACGATTATAACCCTGCATTCTATCGGATAGGAAACAAGAGGCCATTTAATATTTAAAAAAAAAACACAACATTTCAAGAAGCTTTTATGCAACTCCTACAAAGTGGACGTACTGAATTAACAAAATCGAGCGAGGTATTCCAAATCATTGAAGAGTATGTGTGTAGGATATATGCATTAAACACGAAAAATGACAGTAATAAAGGACGGTACGAATTGTTTCAAAAAGGCTATAAATGCCGTAACGAAAATGAAGAAATTTTAAAAAAGAATATCGTAGAATATGATGCCTCTAGTTTACCACCAACGAAACAAGAATTGTTGCAGGAAATCAAGAAAACGCAATACATCTGCAATGTATGGTGTAATGCATACATGAGCAACCCCACCGAAAAAACACCAGAAAATTATGGATGGACAATAATCGATGGCAAATACGAATATTATTAGAGTCAGATAACATAAAGGATGAAAATGATAGTTGCCACGATGATATAGAGCAGGAGAATGATGTTTCAAGTGACGAAGATGAAGGGTCGACGGATGATTCTGATCAAGATTGATTTTTTTTATACGCAAAAATAACAATTTTGTTTTTATTTTTTATACAATAAAAAAGACTTGGTCAACAATGAAAAGAATGCGTATTTTTTTTCTATTAAAAGAAGATATTTTCATGATCATTTATTTTTATAGTTTTCCCACTTTTTTCAGAAACTTTTCAAATAAATTATGTTACTTTTTAAATTAAACATACAATTAAACATTAAAATTAATATTACATTAGAACTATAAAGAACATTTTTAGGTTTTATAGTCGAAGTTTTAAGAAAACATAAAAGTGCGTGAAAAATTCAAAAATTTGCAATGAATGTAAATTTATATATTAGGGTTTAAAATCACGGGAAAAACTTCTTGATAATCTGAATCTATGTGCAAAATTTAGTAGATATCAGAATTCTGCTTAAGTAATAAAATTATATTAATTTCTCAAAACCGCAATTATAAAATAATTCGTTATTTAAAATAATTTTTGTCGGACTAGTGTTACATACCATTTTTTTTGTAGGACACTATTTTATTTGGCCAGAGAATAGAACAACCTATCATGTGCTATCTTTGTCCTCCTGTTAGTAATGAGAAAACGGTTACCGTGGGACTGACAATTTCGAAGCGTAGGACTGGAAAAACATACCATTCAATTTGTAGGACAATGTGGACATTTCATTTTAGAAACATTTATTAAGCAATAGTAAGAAAAATCAGCTGGTTAGTAATAATTTTTTATGACCTCGTTATTTGCACATGTTGCGGGTGGGGGACATTTCGTTCTAACCAACGATTTTGTAGGACAAATGTTTTTTTGTGTTTCTTATCAAATTATCTCCAGATTTAACTAAAATACTAACGGTTAGTAATAAAATTTGAACAATCACCCAATCGACATATATGACCCATGCGCAGTTTATTAGCTACCACTACCGAGAATTTTCGCAGAGGGAAAAGTTGGGCGTCTCATCAAAACGAAGCAACTCACGAAAATTCAGCCTGTTAGTAATCAAAAAAAAAAAAGGTCGCTGGACTGTGGTCTATATGTATAATGTGGTTGTCATACATCACTTACCAGTAAGAAAAAGTAAATAATATGTATATAAAACCAATAAATTGTTTAAACAACACTAACTGACTAAACTGAAAACACAAACATATACCCTTCAATAATGCACGTGTATTTTTACCCAGTAAACATCTTTCGAATTTCGCGGGTGTTTTAATTTGGCAAGAAAGATAATCGAATAGAATATAGGTAGTCTAATTCACATTTTATTGCGAAATTGCTAAACAAACCATGCATTTAAACAGAATATTGGTAAAAAATAGATGTAGAAACATTTTTTCATAAAATTACATTTTTATTCACTAATATTGCTGTGAATTATAAGCGAGCACACCACACTATGCTACTCTATTGCTTCCAGTACGAACGTAAAACACCCGCGAAATTCGTAAAATGTTTACTGGGTAAGAATTACAAATACCTACACTATAAAAACTAAAAAATTACACAATTAAATATTCCCGGCACTATAAATAACAGCACAATCAAATATCCTGAATATCTTAACGGCCGACACTGATATGTTGCAAAATTTCATATTATTGATTTAGCAAGTAATAATACTTTACTAATTTGGATTGTAAGGGTGTCTCTTTTCATAATAGAAAATAATAATTATTTCTCTGTTGTATCTTATATTCTACACCAAATAATAGTAGCATTTTGTTCAGAATTACAGACGTTGGTATTAATCTATTGATAGTAATTTAAACTATACAATATTTGGATATAATTGCATGATATTGCTGTACTTCATACCGTGCCTTCAAATACTTTCCTCATTAGAGTAGACTGTTTTTTAAGTAATTAATGTTGGTGTACATGCTAAGCTTTTGAAAACTTCAAATTCTGATAGTGTCATACTTAAATTCAAATTACAGACGCTTATTATTATTTACATGACATAACCAAAATATCAATGCGTGTGTGTCTGATTATGTATGTGCACTGTCACCAACCGTTAAAATAAAGCATGATCCTCTCTAATGAGGAAAGTATTTGAAGGCACGGTATTTGGACGTCAGACTTTTTCAATCTAATACAATAAGAAACTCAATATAGTGTCGGATATTCGCATAAGAAATTTATTTTAAATTGATGGAATAGTTAATTTACATGTCAATTTCGTATCAATGTTGTAGTCCTATTTTTTTTTGTTTGTTTTGTTTTCTTGCCTTTATTTAAATCACTAGTGTAAAATGTATACAATGTTTAGCTATTTTAAAGTGTTGTAGCTTGTGTAAATACTGTTACGCTGTTTTTCTCCCATAGATGTACATACAGGAGATCAGTAAACAGCGAGAAATGCTCTACACTGTCGAATTGGTATGGCTCTTGACGTATTGTCAAACGTCTATCATTCATCTTACATTTTGCATCTCTATCCTTCTCTTTACATTTTTCTCTATTGCAGCTTTATTTTGTTTGCTTGTTCATTTTTTGGAACTTAATTTTCTAGGTTTACAATTGGCATATTAGTAAAGACAAATTTACTTTTGGAAAATACATTTAATTTACACATAAATTAACAATTATAATTTTAATAGTTTATTAAGGCTTTTGCTAGAATAAACGTACTATTGCTGAATACTTTTTATATATTTTTTTGTCAATTAAACTAGGTACATATGAATGAACCTCTACAAAATGTTGTTACTTAGAAGTTAATTTCTAAATATATCATACAATAGCTTTGATCTTTTATTTTGAATTTTATTATACAAAAAATTTAGCAAAGCACGATTATTCTTGATTTACATTTTGTATTAATTAATTGTTTTAACTTTACGCCTTAATAAAATAAGCCCAGCTTAACTAACAACATTTTCTAAACAAATTGTATTCAGCATGCAATATTCATAATTTTACATTAAGTTATTAATGTGGATTATGTTTTTAATAAAGGAGAGAGAAAGAAGAAGACAACATATGGCCCTCGTTAAGGCCTTAGAAAACCGACGAAAATTAGAAGAACGTGAGCGAAAAAAACAACAAATGCTAGCGGAAAAACAGGCGAACAAAGAAAAGAAGTTAGAACAAAGACGAATAGAAATGGAAATACTGACTGAATTAAGAAAGCCATGTGAAGATTTAGAACTCGCTCAGCAATCTCTTCCTGAATATGAACGAATTCCAGGACTAAGATTATCCGCAAAAGCTTTTTCTGATGTACTCATGGTCTTTGAATTTTTACATAACTTTGGAGAAACTTTAGGTTTTGACATGGAGAGTTTGCCGACTTTGGGTTCATTACAACAAGCTTTATTATATAACGAAGCGACTTCAGAAGCTGAGGAAGAATTATTATCTGTCATGACACATCTTATAGTTTGCGCAATAGAAGATCCTGGAATACCAAATCCTGCTCGTCATACTACCATTCTTGGACAAAGTTTGAGGCAAGCTGACATCACTCATGCAAATATCTCTGAAATACTTCGAATTTATTTGTATGCAAATGCCACTGGTGAAGTTAAGGCTCTTACAGGTTTGTTGTAAATAAAATAATGTGTGAATGCTCTACTTCTTTCATATATAATTTATTTTACTTCTTAAAATAAAATTGATTTGATGAGTCCAACATAAGTGTTCGAAATATGCTTAAGAAACAAATTGTAAAATGTTATGATGCATATCTCTATAGCATTCTATAAATTATCCATATTTTTTTTATCAAACGAAAATCACAAAGTGTTTTTTTGAAATTCTCTTCTAAGACAGTAAACGATATGTATATACATATATTTTTGTCAACATAAATCTTAACATGAAAACACTTATTGTTTTCCTGTATTTGGCAGTTTGGCTCTTTTTGACATGATTTGGGAATGATTTTAATTTTTAAGGAGGTGTAATACTATTTATCGTGTTTAATTAATTTAATTAATTAGTTCTTTTGCTCACCATTTCTACTTCTTTACCAGGCGTGCACTTCGAAAGAGATAGAGAAAAAAGGGTAGCAGATCATCACCAAAATGACTGTGAAATGCAACAAACCCAAGCAGGAAAAAATGCAACTTATTATGAATTACTTCACGAAAATCCGACATGGAAAATGTCAGACTTACTTAAGGTATTCATTAGATCTGATATGAATTTAACAAGGTTATTAATTCATTTTGATCACTTATTTTAGGATAAACCATTCCTAGCTCTTTCGCCATCAGATAAAGCAGCAATATTGGCTTTTATATGTAATGAACTTCTTCAAAATAAGGCAGTTATAAGACAAATTGAAGGTTCCCTTGATACAGTTGCCCACTGTAAGAAGGAAAAATGGTTATTAGATGCTAAAGTTAGAAAGTTAGTTAAAGTTTTATTTACGTAATTTATTATTTGTTATTGGCAATACTAAATTTAATTTCAGATTGCGAATGTTACACAGTCGAAAAGTGAGATCGGAAGCAGCTGAAAAGGCACACGCGAAACTGGACGGGGAAACCGCTGAAGCCACCGTCGACTCGCCTGCAATTCATAAAGATGATCTCTTGGATGATGAAGAAAATGACATGAGTGAAAACGAAAGTGTTGGTACACAACCTGAAGAGGTATGTTTTAGAGACACTCCAAGTCTCTTTTATTAAAAAGCACGAAAATTAATTATGTTTGATAATTTACCATGTATAAGAAAGTAACGACATTCTGCGACAAGCTTGCCTAAAGAGCCGTGTTGATCTATAGTTTAATATGTAATAAATAGGCCCAAAACTACGTCAGTCGAAAACGCATGTTTCTTCTTTAACAAGTGTACTATAATCATCCGCATCAATACCTAAATATGCGCGACACATAGTATTCATGGATATATACAATAGTATTGCATTTGGCCAATTGCATTGTAAAGAGTGCAAATGAAAGATATTGCAGCAGAGTCAATGTAATGTCCAATGTGTGTTTATCATCAGTATCGCATTCTATAAATTTATTCTTATCTGAGGCATATGGTACCTCCTGAGCTATGGTGCTTTTAATATATTCTGCTTAAAAATATCAACTTACACAAATAAAAGTTACAAATTTATAGCCATAGAGTACAATCGTTTTAGCATTCGACATGAATAATAATTAACTCCCATTAAATTTTAAATATTACAAAGTATTACCTATCAAGAACTCCAATTGGCAGTTAATTTGACTTGCAAATATAATATTAAAAGAACAATGGCATCTTTATTATTTCCAGTACTGTATTGCGTTTCCGCTACGTGCATTAAAGTAATTACAGTCCAAATCAATTGATTTTCCGCTGTATTCATAAGTAATTCCGATATCGTCAATAGAAAGTTCGGTTGTCAACATGACATTTCTAATCTCCAAATGAAAGTTCTATTATTCAAAAGAAAGTCCGGTATGATTAAAAGTAAGGACGGTTGCTGTCAGCTACAAAAAAAAAAAACCTTAAAGCGCGTAGTAACAGAAGATTGATCTTGTTATTTGGTAGAACATTTATATTTATTATTTATGTATCTGTTATCTAAAACGTATGGAAAATAAAGTGTTACTCAACAAATCCATTTTCTTATGTATTTAGGTAAACCGAACTTTCTTTTGATCATAGCGGACTTTCTTTTGAATAATAGAACTTTCTTTTGGAGATTAGATATATCCTGTTGACAACCGAACTTTCTATTGACGATATCGAAATTACTTATGAATACAGGCGAAAATCAATTGATTTGGACTGTAAAAGACGACAATTAATCTTGAGTGTCAGTCATTTCGATAATCTGAAACAGAGTCAGCCTGTTTCCGGTTATTACAGCAGTAGAAGACGCCCTGAAGATGTCCCTTAGGATAGTGGATTAAACATTGGCAGTAGAAGTAGAGACGACGATTGATTACAATCCAGAAACCAAGAAGAAAACAACGATAACCGTGGAAGCCTACGACTTACTTTCCTGAAAGCAGTTATGATAGTAAAGAAAAAAATTACGTACTTACCTGTATTTGAGAAAATGAAAATTACACAGAAATAATCATAACAAATATGTATCATAGGCAGTTTCAAATAGATTTTTGCGTGCAAAAAATGGTGTTTGAAAGTTTTTTGATAAGAGATATATTTCTTCTAGGATAAAAGTATAAATATACCTAAATGTCACGTAACTGGCAATGCGGAAAGTTCAGTTTCGGTGGGGTTTATGGTGTTAACTTCGCCCATTCTCTGTAGTAATTTCCTAATTCTAAACAGATTACGACACAAGAAGATTTAAAACATACCTGAATGGAATCGAGTAATTTGGCGACCAATTTTAAATGTTGTTACCTGTCAAGTAATATAATCTACAAAAGCTATTTCAGGACTATATACCATTAATCATAAATAATCATAATTAATGGTCCGTGTTCAGAACCCTCCTAAATAATATTCATAACCTTTTGTCGCTATAATTGTCATCAATAAACAAATTTGTAAGCGATGCTTGTCTTACTTACTACACAGAATAGCCAAGTATTAAATAAAATGTAGATATGGAATGGTAATATTTAATAACTTTATTTATAATATTCAGTTTGTAACTGACTGTAGTACCATCTTAGTAGTTCCTACAAACTGTATGTCCTTAAGTATTACTTACCTAATTAGTTTAATTTATACTCTGTTTTTAATTCCACAGACCACCAAGTTCAAGCCATATGTCCACTATGCACTACCGTGCCTTCAAATACTTTCCTCATTAGAGACGGCCATACTTTTTTTTAATGGTTGGTGACAGTGCATAATTTTGATAGTTTAGTTATGTCATGTAAATAATAATAGGCGTCTATAATTTGCATTTAAGTATAACAACTGTCAGAATTTGAAGGTTTCAAAAACTTAGCATAAACACCAACATTGATTACTTAAATAAATTGAAAAACAGCCGACTTTTATGAGGAAAGTATTTGAAGGTACGGTCACGATACACTTATACCGGTATGCTCACTTTACCTGTCAATGACGTCACTGCGGAGCAAGTCAGATTGACAGTTCTCATATGGGCAACATTTCGACGCAGTTTGAAGTTGTTTTATCATTTTTTAAAAATAATACTCTATTTAATATGCCAGGTTGTGCTGTATACGGATGCCGTAATTACAATCGAAAAAGTAGAGATAGCCACATTAAATATTACAGGTTTCCCAAAGAAGACAGGGTACGAAATTTGTGGTTAATTGCGTGTAAAAGGCATGATTTAATAAATTTGAAAAATGGTAAGTCCAGAAGTCTGATTTTATCATTGTTCATAATTAAAAAACTAAAACGTGTCAGCATGTATCTGTTCCATTCATTTTGAGCCATCATGTTTTCATACATCGTTCCAACAAGAATTACTACAATTCTCCCAAAAATCATACAAAGATTTAAATTCAGATGCAGTTCCCACATTATTTCTTCCGGATTCAAAGAAAAGACAACTTGAAGCAACAAACATGAGTTAAAAATTCTTAAAAGTCAATAAATAGATGGCATTTACAATACATATACAGATGCTCTGAGTACTTTAGGATTCGGCAGTAATTTGTGTGGAACATCAACATAGACTGACTTTGAAACTTTAAAGTGTCCGATGCTTCTTACTGATCACCTATGATAGTGAATGACTTGATTCAATACTTTTTGCAAGACTGTCACATTAAGAGCAACACATTTGTACATCTGCAAACATACATAAAGTATTATGAGGCATTCTATACATCGATGAGACCATGGGTGGTTTTCTTGCTTATTAAGAATTTCTAAATTATTGTAACTATTTCAGGATGCTTTTCATTAATATATAGCAAGGGTATAATGATAATAGTATTTGGATTTCAATCTGATACAAAATTGTATAGCTTTTTCTTTAATAATGTTAAAAACATTTACTCAAACTGAATTGAAATAAACTTCTTAAACTATCAAGGTTGTTCTTTTATATTAGCAAGCATAATTAGAATTCCTACCTTTTACATTTATCGATAACATCCATGGTATCTTTCTTAAGAAACATATAATACATTTTTTTGTATAAACATTTGTATTGTGTTCAAATACACAGTGTTTTTATCAAACACAAAAACAACATAATAATATCTTTTCAAATTAAAAATTTTGCAAGGCAGGATAAAGATGAAATAAAAGTTTAGTTTGGTAATTTTATTTTAACTTGATATTATTAGGTATAATAGAAAGCCCCTTAAAATTCTGAAATACTTGACCACTGTTATTGTTTAATCTAGAATCAAGATTAATTTATGGCTTAAAGACAGTGGAGTCAGTTTTATTTCAGTGGGTAATTTATAATTATTAAAAACATACTTGTAAAATATGTATATTAAATATAACAAATTCCAGCCAAGTTGTATTTGCTTCATTCAAATGTTGGTTTATCTTCTCTTCAATTGCTTGAGACCCTTCTATTAAAAGCGATGTAGATGTACCTTACCAATATCAAATACTTCAGATCTATGCGATTCAAATTTCAAATTTATAAAATCCTGCCTTTTACACGCAATTAACCACACATTTCGTACCGTCTCTTCCGTGGGAAGTCTGTAATATTTAATCTGACTGTTTCTGCTTTTCGATCGTGCTTACGACAACCGTATACAACACAACCAGGCATATTACATAAATGTTATTTATAAGAAAACCGATAAAAAAATTAAAACTGTGTCAAAATGCCGCAGATATGAGAACTGTCAATCTGACTTGCTCCGCAATGTCGTCATTGACAGCTAAAGTGAGCATACCGGTATAAGTGTATCGTGGGCACGGTATATGATGACATTTATTTTTGACAAATTTATGATACAGGTTATATACAGTTCTCTAAACAAAAAGGTTGCCAATCTGCACGAGCCGAGCGCATTTAGGACGGGCTTTAACTTGAACGCATACGCATCATATGCATTCATAAATTAATAACTCAAACTATATAAGGAAAGACACATATTAGGCACGTTAAAAACACACACAATAACCCGCTTGTTCAACTACATGAAATACAATGTGATCAATCTCAAGTAAAGGTTGCGTGGCCTAAATTTTTAAGTTGGTAACAATGACTAGTTGGTAATATTGAGAACCACTTGTGTATAGCCGTAACAATGTGCACATATAGTTTTGACAGATTTGTTATGGTATATTTACATCAGTAAAGAGAATGAAACGAAATAAAAAGCAAATAAAATGTGATAATAATACGAAAACAAATTGAAACAAAATGACCGCGATTATACATATTCAGAATAGGTACCTGTATGTATCTGTCTAACAAGGAAATACCCTAAGCTAGGGATTTTTAAGATACCACCACACTTCACTTGAGATTGATCTCACTGTATTCTCGCGGCAAAAAGTTTTGTCGGGTCTTAAGACCAGCTATATGGAAGGTATCACTGGTCAACTCTAGTAAATTCTAACACGAAATAAAGAGGCATTATATTCAATTTTTATAATGCCTAAGTTTGAGTAAACATACTTAACTGCTTGGTACATACATACATACATTTTATTTTAAAATAAATACAAAAAAAAATAATGGTTTTCATTATAATTTAATTCAAAATTCTTGATTATATTACTATATCTGCATTCTAAGACTTTTTTACCTGGGGCATGTTTGCCTAATATGTATTTACCTTGGTATTTAGAGGGCAATTGCTGGAGGTGTTTAAATTTTGGAATATTATTTGAATCAAGATTTTTTATAGCCCATATATCAAACACTTTTTTTTAATAATTCAGCCACTTCTTTAAAGATCAATTATTTCACCATTCCTTGTTTATTAGTATGGTATTTTCTCTGCATTTTTAAAACTACATATGTTGAACGTCCGGGGTCAGTGTGATATTGCTCTTATTTTACATTTTAAAATATTTTCCTTTAAATATATTGTCTTCAGAAGATTTTTTGTGTAATCTTTTGTTTGCTTATTTATTGCTTTATTACGCTAGATGTATTTTATTTTTGAGGGAATTTAATATATCTCTGAAGGGTAAACAAAAATATTACAATCTCCCTTTATGGTTTATTAAAATTTAGTGGGAAATATTATCGGTTTACTAGAGTTGACCAGTGATACCTTCCATATAGCCGGTCTTAAGACCCGACAAAACTTTTTGCCGCAAGTATACATAAAGAACAAAGAATCTGTTCGTCAAACCAAGTATGAAATTTATAAAAAAAAGCAATTTGTGTGTATATATTATTTTAATTCGTCTTGAAATGAGTTGGAGTAAAACACTCATTTATCGAATTATAGAATTATAAAAAAGTATAAAAGTTGTTTTATTTAATTGTAATAGGGAATATCACAAAGTAACGGCTTCCAGTATTAATTTTTATAATGTATACAGGGTCAGTTTTTTCCGATGTTTAGTACGAGGATCTCGGAAAATACAACAGATAGAGATTCGATAAAATGGGAAAAGAATTGCACTTTTGATACTTCTATTTAATTAGAGTTTTGTTTGTTGGAAAAAGTGCCTGGCTTACAAGATATTTTGCAAACAATTTTTTTTTATTTCGTTTGGTGCCTGCGGCTCTGTTATTATTGATTTAGAAGAAATGTGTAAAGAAAAAAGTTGTAAGATATATGATAAATTAGTTTTCTTTTTTTTTGAGTTATGACTCAAACTTGTGTTTTTAATGCAAAACATAGTAGGCAAATGACTATAAAAAAGGTGTTTTTTCATTCACATGATGTACTATAGTTGAGTCGCTTTCGCAACCGACATGCGAAATTTTACCTGTCAAGCAATATAACCTACAAAAGTTATTTCTGGACTGTCATAAATAATAATATTCATACACCTTTTGACATTTGTAATAATTATCTTTTGACGTTTGTGATAATTGTCATCTAAACATTTAAAATTTGTCAACAATGCTTGCCTCCTAAACAGTATAGCCAAATGTTATATAAAATATAGGTGTAAAACAAATAATATTTAATAGCTTTATTTATAATATTTAATTTGTAACTGGCTTTCATGTAATCGTATTTTACTATGGGAAGGTATATCCGAAATATTAATTAATTAGTTTAATTTCATTGTTTTGAAATTGTTCCTGCCAATCGAAATCGTCGTCTTTAGTTCGTACTTTAGCCATGTCGGTTGTCAAAACGGTTCGACTATACTTGATGTAGTTATTTTTATAAATAAATAAATTAGGGCAATTTTCTTATTTTATAAATAGGTTAAACTGTATTATTGACCGTGTATGTAATTTCGTACTTTTTCCTTTAGACATTTCTTCTAAATCGAACGAAATAACAAAAAAAAAAACTTTTTTGCAAAATATTTAGTGAGCCATGCACTTTTTTCCAAAAAACAAAACGCTATAGGTGAGTCGCTCTCCAAAATTTCAAGAAATCGCTGAAAGTGTTTTACGTGGGAAATACAGATAATTTTCCGTAATGAGTCCAAGATCCATCATTTTCAATGATTTTTTCAAGTCTAGATGGCATAGAGAGAATAAGTTTGCTCTGCAGTATTGCACAGAAATATCCCCCCAGACAGTTTTCATCTTGTCCCATAGTTCGTCGGAAGTACGCGGAACAAATTCTTTCAACATATCTTTCTTAATGATCCCCCAAACATTCTCAATTGGATTTAAGTCGGGACTGTTTGAAGGCCATGGTAAAACTTCAACATTTGATGTTTGAAACCACTGTTGAAGTAATCGCGTTCGGTGAACGGGACAGTTATCCTGCTGGAACAGAAAATTATTATCATACTTCACATTATCTGATGGTCTTGTTGCAGAGTGGTCTGCCAACACTAGTATGTCTGACACCTAATTCTTTACCAACGCCTCTAATGGACCACTCATATTCCAGCATTGCTACCGCACACGTTCTTTTTCTAGTGTTGTCAACATGGTGACAAAATGTTCACTACTTGATATTCCTTTTTTCCTCACGATGAGAAGGTATAACTAATAAAGCGATGAATCCAGTTACATGCACATACGAGGGAGGCGCCATAAATTATCGGCCTGACAGGCGTATACAGGTTCAAACGTGTTTAAACTCCGTCACGCCATACATGCACATACGCGAGGTGTACACTCTAAATATGACGATACGAAGCGTAGTAATTTTTAGTAACCAGTCAACCAACGTAACTGGCGCACGAAAATTGAGTACCGCGCGGTCAATACATTTTTAACAAAAGAAGGGCGTACACCTTATCACATTAAACAACGTCTAGACGGCGTTTACAGTGATTCATGTCCTTCGTATTCAACTGTAAAAAAGTGGGCAAAATGTTTCCGTTTTGGACAAGAATCCCTGGAAGATGCTAATCGGTCGGGCCGACAAATTGAAGTGATAGCGCCTCAACAAATTTCAATTATTGAACATTTAGTGCTACAAGATCGCCGTTTGAAAGTGAAGGAATTAGCAGTGATAACAAACATTTCTGAAACAAGTGTTCACCGAATTCTCCATGACCATTTGGGTATGAATAAAATTAGTGCTAGATGGGTACCGCGACTTCCTTCTGCAGCCCAACGTGAACGTCGAGTCGAATGTGCGTAGTCGTTTTTAAACATGTGTGGAGACGACCATAAACCGATTTGGGAGTCCCAGAAAGGCGAAAGTCGTTCAATCAACGAAAAAGGTGATGGCCACAATAGTCTGGGATTGTGAGGGCATTTTGCTGATTGACTTTACAGAGCGCAATACAAATGTGAACGGTACATATTATGCGTCTTTATTGCAAAAATTAAGGGACAGTATTCGTGCAAAACTTCGTGGAAAATTGACAAAAGGTGTGCGATTATTGCACGACAAGGCTCCCGTCCATACTGCCGCCATTTCACAAGCTGCTATCAGCAAATGCGGCTTTCAAGAATTGGAACATCCATCGTAACATTTTGACGGAAAAACTTGATTATATTTACAAGGGTATCGAACTATTAATTAATCGTTGTAATAAATGTATAGAAGTTGGGACAGATTACATTAAAAAATAAAAATTCTTATATTGTTCCAAGTTTCTTTTTTGTTATCAGGCCGAGAATTTGTGGCGCCTACCTCGTATGTGCAGAGCAATGTGTATGTATTGTGTTCCAAAATATTTATTTGCCACAAAGATTTGTATTAATATAACTATTTTTCACAGAATAAACAATAAATCAAATTCCGTATAAGTATTGTGCGCTGGCATTTAATAAAAATACATTTCATTTTATTAATAATAATATCCGCACTCGTCGGACTGTCTACTCTGTCTCCTCATATGCCGGGAGTGCTTAAATATATGTGTCAATGATCTCGCACATTCGAGATTATTCTAGTGTTTACTATTCCTAATTGTTTCGGGAGGTTTCTAGAAGTATGACTCAACGCCGGCGGCGCCGCACAGAAGTCATTTTTTTTTAATTCTAGGGAGAAAAAACACAAAACGTATGATGAAAATAATATTTCCATTGACATCGGTTTGAAAGAGACAGTTTGTAAAACAAGTTTTTTGTGCCATAATTGTTATACTTTATCGCACATCGGTATGACAATAAAAAAAAATATCACATTTAATTTCAGCGATTTATAAGTTTAGTGCCATCCCAGAGGTAGAATGGGCATCCTGTATATTAAATATATTCATAATTTGAATGTAAATAACAAATTGGATGATGGGGAGGTTCTCTTATGCCATATTTATTTCCACTTATAATTTAAAAAATTACCTCTGCGCGCCGGGTCCTAGTAAAGCAAATAAGATTTGCTATACATAACAAAAATAATTTATCTCATTGATCTTAATGCATTATGGGTTAGAGTGTATATTTGTATAAAAAACGTTAAATATACTTTGGTTTGTGATAAAATAACTCTTGATTATTGTATCGATATTAGTGTCTTAATCATAAAAGAAAACAAACTCTAAAATCATCATAGTATTTCACATATACTTCCAATGCGAGTAAAAAGCCCACATAAAGTCGATAAAATTGCAATAACATCCCAAATAAAAACCCGGTGATGTATGTAAACAGTGCACACTGCGCTTCGTTGTTCTTTATTATGTTTATATTAAGTGTATCTTTATGAATATATATACCTATTCATCCATATATTTTACGTCGAAACTCTGTCGCTGGAAATATTAACTATTTCATTCATAATAAAGTTATTGGTCATAGTCATAAAGGTATAGGTTATAGGTCGATCTACAAATATTAGGCAGAATTTATGCTTTAGATTGGCAACCTTTTTGTTAAGAGAACTGTACATTATGTTATGTGTTTACGCACTGATATGCATGCACCTACCTGTTCAGTATTTTTATATCAAGATTTATGTATTCAAATATTTCTAGTAAGTTTCTGTAGTTGCTTTGGAACATTCATATTTAAATAAAAGTAAAATATATTTTCTTATGTACAACAAACTAAAAATATTTATACATTCCTTAATCAGTATTTTAACTAAGAAAACTTCAAAATATCATTACATGGACGCACGTTTAATTATAGGAAAACTTCAAATTATGCACGTTTAATTTATTATTTGCTATTACTATCTATATCACTATCACTTGCAGTTGAAATGATAAATGACTCCACAATATTGTCAATTAAGCCACCTAATAGACTAATTTTTTCTTCCTCTTTAATTACATGTTCTATACACTTTCTCCATTTAGCACTATTAAAATTAGCTAATGCAGTCAATAGCCATTTTTGACTTCTGCCATTTTAAATTTTTTTTATTCGCGGCAATATAATATTTTATTTCAGCCCATACCAATCCAATGGGCTTTATTAGTTCACAGTGGTACTGTGGTAATCTCAACACGTGTTTGTTCTTTGCTGTTGCCATCAATCGAATTGCCCACTTTTAGCGCTAAAATTTAAAGGTGGTCCGCGAAATTAAAAGGCCTTTCGTTTTACATCTGCTTCACTTCACTTATGACGTCAACTGAAATTCCACGGAAATGCTACTGCAAGTGAAACGTTTCAGTAAAAGTGAGCCGCGTTATATTTACTTCAGATTTTGTTGAAGCGCTTCAGTAAAGTGCATCATAGAGTGCATTTCCACATCACATAATTTTTAAAACGAAAGGGATTCGCAACTGAAGTGAAGTGAAACATCAGAAGCGCATGTAAAACGAAAGGCCTTTAAATAACAAAGTATAGTTATAAAATAGTTCCGGTCGATGTCAAGAAGTAGTGACGTTAAATTTTCGCCCCTAATTCTCATTTTAGCCATATTGGTTGCTATAACTATTCTACTTATTATAGAAGATGTACGGTTAATATATACAAGTATTCTAAAAATGATGATTAGAGTTGGAAGTACATTCTCTAAAATACTATTTTCTTCAATGTAGAATATTTCGGTTCTTACTGCCCATTCTTCCAAGTGCTCTTGTTGATATACGAGATATTACTTGTATTATGTTAGGATTGAAAAGGAACTGGACAAACAGTTACTAGCATAAACGTGTGTAACAAACGTTAGTTTAAAAAAAAAAACTTCTGCAATTGG
The DNA here is from genome assembly GCA_963170755.1 of Amphimallon solstitiale. Lineage (NCBI taxonomy): Eukaryota > Metazoa > Arthropoda > Insecta > Coleoptera > Scarabaeidae > Amphimallon > Amphimallon solstitiale. The sequence goes on along the minus strand of OY720676.1, from coordinate 100,059,232 downwards.
AGGAATAAAACATAAACCTTAATGATGCAATTTTGCAAATGAATAAGAAACTAGATTCCCATATGTTTATTTACTCGTTATGTAAAAGCAATATTTATAAAAATTAATTAATATTAAGATAGTTACCAGAAAGAGCAGAATTGTGTGTATCAGTTATTATGGAAACTGGCTTCTTATTTTACAGTTATATACACAACTTAACATCTCCAATGGAAAAGAAAGGAAGAATAATCTTTAAATACATAAAATAAACTCAAAATAAATGAAATTCTAATGCATATTCCACAGTAAATAATAGTATTATATTTTTATAATAATTACTACTATAAAACCAGTTGATAAATTTATTCAGTCAGAATTTAATTGGCATTCATTTGCAAAATAACGACGACATAGAATTTATAAAATTGTAGTAGTATTGTTGATTAATGGGAATGAGTAGCCTGGTATTTGTTAACATATGTTTCTTTTATATAGGAAGAAGATAATAAACTTTCTGGAGAAGAGTTAGGAAAAAAATTAGAAAAAATAGTGAAAGCATCAGAAATTCAATTACAAAGTCTCAATGCTTCCGCCCATCAATTACGTGCTACATGTTTTGGTCAAGATAGATATTGGCGTAGATACTGGTCTTTACCCAAAGCCGGTGGTATTTTTGTTGAAGCCATGGAGTCTGCCCAACCAGAAATACTTTATGATCAAGATAAAATAGTGATTGAAACAGATCCTGACGTAAAAACATTAGAAGAAATTAACAAAATAATCAACGATGCCGAAATCGGAAATGATCAATCGGCAGATAAGGAAGTGAGTACAATAGTTGGGAATAAGAATTGTATTGAAGAGAGCGAGATAAAGAAAGAAATATTAACCGATAATAATGACAATGAACATAGAAAAACTACAAATAGGTTAGATATTATTGAAAATGGAGATATAATAATGGACAGTAGAGAGCGTAACTTAGATGAACTGAGGAAAAGTGTTGATAGAATAGTACAAAGTTTAGAAAAAGCTGAAAATAAACATGAATCTCAAGGTAGCACAAATAATTTTAGTAACCGCATTGACATAAATAATGTAAAAATTGAGCCAGACTCAGAACAAATCTCAAATAGAAAATTTAACCTTTTTGAAAAATTAGGTGAATGTATGGAGAGAGAAAATAAAACTGAAGAGGATCTCAAAGCAGAAGTTAAGGCAGAAGTAAAAGAAGAATTAAAGAATGAAATACTTAATGAACTTAAAAATGATATCAAGACTGAAATAAAAAGTGAAAATGAGGAAGATCGAGGTGAACCAGATAAAAGGTGGTTTAGCATCCTATCAAAAGATGGTTTATCCTGTAAAGGAGTACATTTAACAGCAGGAAATCGTTGGGATAATGGTGTAGGTGCTTGTACACGAGATAACTTAACAGAATTAAAAATACCAGTATTCCCACCTCCAAACAGCTCCTCAAATTACATTTCGAGCCATTGTGATAGCCCAGCGCCGTTGCAAATGACGGCAGAAGAAAGTGCGCAGCTTGAGTATATCAAAAAACATGGACTTCCAAAATCTTGCGAACGAAAAATGGTTCCTCTTGATAAGCGATATGGATGGTGGAGGATAGTGACCACTGAACAGCTAAGGGAAATTTTAGATAGTTTACATGTTAGGGGTGCTAGAGAAAGAGAATTAAAACGAAACTTCGTAAGCATAATGCAGACCATGTATGAAGATCAAGGAAGACTTCACATAGAAGAGGGACAAAAAGATGCAACAGATCTTACCATAAATGATAACGATGAAGTAGAAATGATAAAAGATGTAGGAGTTCCTGCTGAAACATTATCTTCAGCATGGAGTCCAATGGTGGCACAAAGAGTCGATATGTTTCTTCTAGAGCAGGTATTTACATTTTAATTCTATTCTGTGCATCTGTACTTATGTTTTAAATATTAGGTAGAAGCTCTAGAAGACAAAGTGGCTAATGCTAGTATGCAAGTGAAGGGTTGGAGAATTCCTACTAGAGATTTATCTGATATTCCATTCGGTCATATTGTTGGAATAGCTAAGGAACGATTAGCATCTCTCGAAGCAGCGATAGAGAGACGTTATCTAAAGCCACCTTTGGGAGCAAGGTATGTCTTCAAACAATAATTGTGATGTTTGAAATGTATTATGGCCATCAACATATATAAACAATCTATATTAGTTGAGTTGTCAAGAAAATTTGTTTTTTATATTAATTTGGCATTAGATTGTTAATAATTATAAAATTTCCTTTTTGTGTGTCTGAGGAACTATGTATAGAACAGACCGCGTTAAGTTCAATTGAACGTCATCGATGACGTTTACATGTTGTCATAACTGTAATAGAGAAATTAAAAAAGTTACTTTGTTAAATTATACTTAAGGGCATTTATTTCATTAGCTTAAATACAGTATTTATAAATTGATCGTAATATACGCATTCATGGCAAAAAAGTACATAATTTTCGTTTCAGTATTAAATTTCTTTGTTACATATTTTTAATAGACTAATAGTTCAATTCAGTGTTAGGAGATAAATCATATCTGTCAAAAAAACGTGTATTCTGTATATTTTTCCTGTCAAATTTTTCATATTTCTTCTTCTTCATATATGATTCCTTTGGCGTTTAAGTCAACCAGGACTTTTTTCATTCGCCATTAACAACTTGCACTGAAACTCCAATCACACATCAATCTTCGGGGGAAAGAGAGAGAGGGAAATTAAACTCTTTTCGAGCCGGGGCCCCGGCGATTCTCAACACACCAAAAAAAGGAGCCTCTGAAAAGTTGCCCAAGGATAGGAAAACAAGAGAACATAAAGAAAAGGAAAAGGAATATTTAAAGGTGAAATATTAATTTTACTTTTTTCCAAATGCGAATAAAGACATTTATAAAGTTTAGAAGATAACGAATGTAACAAATGAGAAATATCATACGGAGGATAGAACTTTAAAAGAATAAGATTTTGAATAAGTAAATTAGATTGACGATATCTGAGATTGCAGTTGAAGAAAACATGATTAATACTTCCTTCCTCGCCACATTCGCAGAGAGGAGACTCAACAATATTCAACCTAAATAGATAAAGGGGAACTAAACAATGCCCAAATCTTAAACGAGACAGCGAACTAATGAAAGCTCTTGACAATGAAGGAAACAACTTAAACCATGGAGATTTAGGAATATTGGGCTGGATATTATTGTAAAATTTTCCTTTGTATTGTAAGGAATTAATCCACATTCTATGCCAAATCTCAAAGATCTCATTTTTAAAAATAGGGACAAAGTCATTATACGATAGTTTAATATTACCTAACTTAGCTAAATTATCAGCTTTTTCATTGTACCTAACACCTATGTGGCTAGGAATCCAAACTAAACAATTTGAATATCCAATTTAGAAGCCTGAAATAACATTTCCCTGATATAATTAATAAGAAAATTATAATTTCTAGAAAATTTAGAATTAATTGCCATGAGTGCACTTTTGGAATCAGAGAAAATTACGTTAAATATATTTTTAAGCGTTAGAATGTGACGGATGGAAACGTATATTGCAGTTAGTTCTGCTGAAAAGGTTGAGGAGATATTGTTTAATGAGGCCGAAAAATTAAAGCTCACCGATGGAGAATAAACACCAAAAGACACGGATCTAGGACTGGAATGAAGAGAACCGTCAGTAAAGTACATATAGTAGTTCTGCCAATTATCTTGTAGATAAATCATGAAATGATTATTAATAAGCTCTTCAGGCAAGCCCATGTTCTTATGAAAGTCACTGGATAATACTATATGTGGATTGAAAAATCTAATAACTATTTTAAATAAAAATAAAACTCTTGAAAACTTTCCACAATTTTTATTTAGTCTTTGCGACATATGTTTCGGTATTTTTCATACCATTCTCGAGCCGAAACGCAGACTAAATAAAAATTGTGGAAAGTTTTCAAGAGTTTTATCTTTATTTATATTTTTATTTAAAATAGTTATTAATAAAATGTTCCACCAAGAACCGTCTGCTAACTCAATTAATAGAATGAAAAATCTAAGTTGAAAATCTGTTCTTATATATCAAGCATAAGAGAGGAATGTATTAACTCTATATACTGTTTAACATTTCTATAAGCCGTTACTAGAAATGGAATTCTCTTCCTCTTGTTTTTTAATAAAATATTAGATAAGTTAAAGATGTCTTTCATGAAAATACTATTTGAAAATTGACTAGCTTTTAAAATGTATTTTATTGCCAGAAAAGCAAAACAAATAGAAAGCGGAGAGTCCACTGCTTCCACTATTAATGAATTAGTCGGGGTTGATGCCATGGCGCCAAGAACAATTCTGAGGCAACTAAACTGAATTTTATCCAGGCGAGAAAAAGAACTCCATGAGCAACATGAAAAAAGAGAGCTACCATACTCAATCCTAGATCTAATAAGTGACCGATGTAATGTAAGGAGAATATTAGGATCAGCGCCCCATTTCTTCCCACATAATGACTTCAGCAGGTTAATAAATTTATGACAAGTGCGAAATATGATATTTTCAATTAAGTTTACGGTCCAGCCAAATTCCCAAATAACAAATACATTCCTTTCCAGGGATAATAGTCTGATATATTGATAATGGAGGAAATTGATATAGTGCTCTTTTCCTATGAAACCAAATGGAATTTGTTTTATTGGAAGAAATGGACAGTCCTTTACCATTCAACCAAGTAGACAATTTATTCAGTCCAAGTTGAACTTTTTCATTAAAAGAGTCAACATCTCTACCAGAGGAGAAAATGACAATATCATCCGCGTATTGTAGACAATGAACATGAGGAGCAAGATAATACTCCAGTCCAGACATATAAATATTGTATAATATCGGACTTAGAATGGTACCTTGTGGTAGACCTTTAAAAGAAACTCTTGAACAAGGTTTTGGGTCACATGTAAGAATTTTTTTTAGCCAATAGTTGAACTATACAATACAAGAAAGAATTAGGTATTTTCATTCTCCTTAGTCCGTTCAATAGAATGGAAATGTCCACGTTATCATAAGCCGCAGAAACATCAATAAATACACATAATGTAAACTCCTGTCTAATAAATGATCTTTCTATAAAAGTAGTAAGAATACTTAAGTTATCTAAAGAAGATCTAGCCTTTCTAAATCCAAATTGCGTATTATCTAATACAAAAGATCTCTCACACCACCAGTCCAATCTGTTCTTCAGAATTCGTTCAAAAGTTTTTCTAATACATGATAGTAGAGAGATAGTTCGATAATTTGAGTGTATACTTGGATCCTTGCCAGGTTTTAATACTGGACAAATCTTTACATATTTCCAATCCAGAGGAACCGGATTACCTTTTAAAATACCATTGAAAAGCTCAAGAAGATAAGATAATCCATCTAATGGGAGATGAGAAATCATTAAGTTAGTAAAACCATCCAAACCCGGAGCGGTGTCCTTGGATTCATCTATTGAATACTGTAACTCAGCCATAGAAATCGATTGGCTTAACGTACTATGTTGATTAAAATCAATAGGATATTCTTGTATAACATTAGGCACATAATCCGGGGCCAAGGCGCACAGAAATGAATCTGCGGATACCGAATCCTCTAATAAAGAAAATTTTGGGACTGAAAATATTGCTCTAGAATATCTTCGCACCGATTTCCAAACCTCCGATATCGGTGATTCCCTTGTGAGCAAGCTACAAAAAGATTTAAAATGTACGCGTTTTCTTTTGTTTAGTTCTTTTTTTGAAAGAGCAATATAATTTTTTGCCAATAAATAAGTTTCCATAGATTTAGTATATTTGAATTCCTTGATGTACTGCTTTCTAAGTTTAACAATCTTAGAACATTCCTCATCCCACCAAGGACAAGGATCATATTTAAAGTTGCGAGAAGAGTGTTTTGGAATGGCCTGATTAGTCGCTTTTGTGACTGTGGATGTAAACTTTTAATATGAGGTATCTTGGTCGACAAATAAATTAGACAAAATATGTTGAGAAAACAAAGTCCAATCCGCTTGTTTAAACTTAAAAGATGGAGAATATCGAATATTAGAGGTCCCAGGTATATTAGGAGAAATACATGCTAATATGGGAAAATAATCGCTGCCTAAACAATTAACGTTAATAAGATTTAAGTCTTCTGTAAGATTGAAAAGAATTTTACCTTTTGAATCGGAATTAGCACATCCCCAAGATTGATGGTGAGCATTAAAGTCCCCTATTAATATGAAAGGCTCGCTAACAACTGATAAAATAGATTTCCATTGATTTAGAGAGATTTTTACATCAGGAGGAATATATCCCGCTACTATAGAAACATCATTTAATTTCGCGACGATAAACTGACATCTTTCAGGAAGATTACATTGAGGAATAAAACCTGTGAAATTAATACCTTTCTTGACTAAGATAGAAATACCTCCTTTATTTTTACTTAAACTATTATGAATAGCATTGTAACCTGAAGTAGTGATCAGAGCGCCCTCCCTTAGCCATGTTTCGGCCAGAATAACGAAGTCAGGTTTGGAATCTAATGAAAAAAGAAAACTAAACAAATTAGCTTTTTTTGAAAAACTGCGCATATTCTAAAAAAATATATTCAATGAATAATTGCTTGAGTTTCTTGAATTGAGGAGATCCATGTAATAATATCATGGAAATTATTAGGAATAAACTCCTTCAAAAAATTTATGAGACATCTTATCGTTGCGAAATGCAGATTTCAAAAGATTTATAACCCCACAGTTTTGGGATAGTTCCTTCACAGACGAGACTAATGAGCGAGTTCCAATGCCATTGGAGTGTACTGAATTATCAATAATTCCTGAATTACTAATAGGAGTAATTGAGTTCTTATTATATAAAATATCTTTATTTGGAGAAAGTGTAGAGATTCTACCACTTTTATTGGCGTAAATATCTTGGGGATAAGGGTTTCTTCTTTTTGGAGAATAATTTCTGGTTGGAGTTATAGATTTAGTAAAATTAAAGTGTTTTTTATTTTGTTGAGCAATGGCTGCAAAGGAATGAGCGCTGGAGATTGTGAAATGGCTAGAGAATTTTCTGGTTCGATTGTGAGAGGGGGAAAATTATCTCCAAAAAGAATTATGTTAGGCGAATCCTTTCTAGATAAGAAATGAGAGAAATTTTTCTTGCACAGCAATGCAGCCTCTTGAAAGGAGTAACCATAGTGTGACATGCACCATTTAATTTGCGCTTGATATTTGTACTCTGGGCAAACCTTGTCCTTAGACTTAATTCCAACTTCTATCGAGAGATGAAGTTGATTACAGTGAACGCAATGAGGAGATGAACGGTTGGGCAAGAATCTGCGGAATGTTGAAGCCCGCAAGCAGGGCATCTATGTTTAGATTTACATTGAGATTGTACATGCCCGTAACGGTAAAACTTAAGGCATTGAATTACTGGAAAGACATAAGGTTCTGGAGTCCTATGATTATAAAATATAGACACATACATACTTGGGGATATGCTTGCCTCTGAAGGTAACTATGATAGAGCCAGTGTTTTCCATAACTGTGGAGTTTTCTACAACTTTCCGTCTTTGAATACGTTTGACGCCCAGAATAGGCCGGTTGTCACACGAGGAAATATTTTCGAAAATAGTAGCAACATCCATATGTGGATCGATGTTTCTAATTATCCCTTTGCAGGAAACGAGATAACTCGGTATATATGCCTTGAAATTATTCTTAGATGTAAAATCGGAAGCAAGAAAACTATTTACGCATCTAAGAGATTTAAATTCACTACTTATTTTATTTTTTTCCTCTTTTTTCTATTTTGCTAACGCCTTCTATTTTATTATTAAATATAAGACTGCCTATTTGCATATCTCTCAGATTTCCTACATTTTTATCTAAGGATTCAATGTATACTATAAATGGAGGGGAATCCGTGACTTCATATTTATTATATTTATAATTTGAAGAAAAGTATGTGGCTTGCTTTTTTAAATCTTCGATCATTTTAGAAGTAAGATATTTAACATTGGAGCTAAGTGGAATAGCAGATGTTAAATCTGCAACATCTGTTGTTTTGTTAGATGGAAAGTAAAAACTCTGATCATACATTTTTTGTAAGTGAGGTACTAAGGATACAGGAACATCTGTTGTTTTGTTAGATGGAAAGTAAAAACTCTGATCATACATTTTTTGTAAGTCAGGTACTAAGGATACAGGAACATCTATTTGTGACAATAAAGAGATATCTGAAGTAGATTTAAATCTTTTTTCTAAACATTTCAGGAGGGCAACATAGTTAGAAAATTGCAACCTTTCCGACGAATCTAATTCCATGCGATTATCAGTATTATTAGATTAGGGGGATATTTCCCCCCGAATCAACATTCATTTTAAACTAACACTGATTCAAAATTGTAATGAAAGACAGTTGCAAAATAACTAAGAAAGGTAGTAAGAAAAATATTTAAAAACAAATATAGGAAAAATCTCACCCCGGAGATCAGTCGAACTATAAATAACACGTCCGTACACAACCGATACTCAAAGTCGTATCCCTTTTTCATATTTATTTTTGCTTTGATACAAATTGTTTAATAGCCGTTCTTCTTAGAAGTGTACATCCTGTTTATTATTTATTTGCGTCCTTTGAATATATTACAGAAAGGTTTCTGTAAATAGTCAATGCTTTTTACAAACTTTTCCATAATCATCTATTGAACTTAATGTGAATAGCGTAAGTATTGGTTATTTTAAATTTTATTATGGATATGTTATGAAACATTTAAAGGTTTTTCGACAATCTAAATCAATATAATAAATAAGTTGAGAAAGACTGAAGTCTTAGAGCATTTCAATTACTATAGTAGTTTATACAACGAGTCAATAATGACAGTTATTATTCCCGAGAGCTGAATTTACGAACCGGGCCGCGTAAGCGGCGATGGAGTAACTCGGCTCGTGGGAGTAATAGTCATTATTGCGAGTTAGTATACACTACTTTATCGACGACTAATTGAAAATTACTAAAAAAAAATCAAAATAATTAAACCAAAATGTCAGATTACTATATCAATATGACGTTTGACGATTAGACAGTTAGTAAAATGGCCGGACTTGTCTATCGTTACTACGACAACGTTAGGAACGTTATGTTCTTATTGGCGGAATGCAAGGAATTCATTATTCCCTCCGGGTATTATGAGTGTTATTATTAGCCAATAGTGATTAATATAATACCTACTTTATTGTTTAGTCGTCGATAAAATGTATTATGTTATAGTTATTGTATTGTGAATAATTTTCTTCTTTGGTTATATCAAATGTCACTGACAGAAATAATAATAGATCCGGCAACATATACAAGACGAGTCATCATGAATCTAGTATGACGTGCAATTGAATGTAACGCGTTTCCACCATACATCAGAAAATTTTCAAAATATATTAGTTTTGGAATACAAATCAGAATCTAAATACATTAGACTTGTAACTGACATAACAAGGTCTGGAAATAATAATAATAAATAAATAAATAATAAAAATAACTAAAAATTATCTTTCTCAAGTTATCTTTATTATCATTTACAAAACCAGTTAAAAGAACGTCAGGCATTCAAATAATGCAGGCTGATAAATTTTCAATTTTTGTAGCAGTGGAGATCCAAATTTGGCCGCAATCGCTCAAGAAGCAGCTGGAGTAACGAATCCTGTGCAACCTAGTACAAATTTTGACGAAATTCCCAAAGGTCTGGCGATATGGCGGGAAGCAGTCAATCGATCACAAACTTCAGCACAGTTGGCGATGTGCTTGTATTCTTTAGAGGCGTCCATCGCATGGGACAAGAGTATAATGAAAGCTGTGAGCCCCTCTCATGTCTTTAATAAACAGAGAGCTCGCAAATATAACAGCAAGCTGAGTGTGGGTGCTTGTGCTTATTTTAGTTTTTCTAATCTCTATTACTATTAGAATATATTCTGTTGCATGTCTGTTAAATGAATTTAACGTGCCTGAATAATTATGATTTTACATGCCGTTAAATTTATTGGAAAGGATCAAAAAAATAATTTACTACCATGCACTAATTTTGATCGTTTCATTGGCTGTGTGCAACTAATGCTACTTATATTAATTTGCACATTTAATTATGTTATATGTATAATTGTACTTTAAGTAATATTACACTTTTGCAGGAATTCAGTTAACTAGGTATATTTGATAAATATTATGGGTATTGTCATTTTAAGAAAAGGCTTTTATGCGTTTTATAATTTATCTTAATTCATAATATCAAACCAGTGCAATAATATTTTTAAAACTATTTCATGTCTAAAAATCTTAATCTATTGCAATAGTAAATAATTACATACTGTAGTAGTAGTACTTCTAGACTTTTATGTGTGCTGTTATCTTGCTCTAAATTATTTTATATTCAAGTATAATTGTTTGACATCAACACAACATAAATCAAATCAATATATTATTAATATTAAAGAAAAAAAATTGATTTTCTTTTCTAGCAGAACAGGGCGCACACTTTTTTAATTATTGCCAATATTTTATTTTGACTTATTTATTTTTGTTTTATATGGATAAATTATTATAAAATGTTCTTCATATTACCAGTTACAGATTGCCAGATAAAGATGAAGTGTCTCATAGTCTCATCCCATAAAAGTTTCATTTCAATTATTCATGATATTTACTTCTTAAACCTTTATTATGAAAGAAATGTATTCATATGTAGATACACAACATCAAGTATTAGTTATTGCTAATTTCAAGTGTTTGCTGGATTATATTTAATCTTAGAGGTCTTAATAGAGAAGCCAACATAACTCAAAGAGTCAGTAATTAATTTCCATACAAGATTTACTCGTCACAACTTACAACAAGCATTTAGGATTATTTTGTATGTTATCAACATTGATATGTATTTATTATATTGAGTTCAGGCTTGAATTCACAATTGAATAACATTGGATACATTTTCAAAGAGTAATGATTACCCTTGAAGAATAATTATTTATCATTCTGAAACAATGTATAAATATATATTTGTTTATTTATATACTTTTATGTACTTATTAATTATAAATAAAAAATACTACGTACCTACAAAATGTATTGTATAATTAATAATTAAAATATTAAATATAACACAAGAGATGCAATGATCACTGTTTAGAAGGTGTCACTAAACTAAAACCACACTTCGAGTATGCATTCAAAATGTATTAGTATTTTTATCTTATTACGTAATCTTCCACTAATTTTGGTACCAAATAGTATATATTGACAATAAACTAAGTGTATGGCACTTCTCCTATACTTTTAAACATAATTCCAGAATCTAATTTCAAGCCACCCAATTACATTTTTGATCATTTTATTTATTTAACTTTGTTACTGAAAAGGTGCCAAATTCACAATACTATTCTCAGAGACTATGTAAAGCCTTTAATAACTAAATTACTGCAAAAATTATGTTTATGACTGCAATAAATTTACTTAAAGTATGAATTTATTTAAAAATGCTACATTACATGCTAATAATATACATTTTTTTTGCAGAATTGCCAGTTTTGCAACAGCGGTGACAACGAAGACAAGCTTTTATTATGCGACAGCTGTGATAAAGGCTATCATACTTATTGTTTCAAGCCAAAAATGGAAAATATACCAGATGGTGATTGGTACTGTCATGAATGCATGAATAAAGCTACAGGTGAAAGAAATTGTATTGTGTGTGGCAAGAAACAGGCAACTACTGGCACAAAATTAATCTTATGTGAAATCTGTCCTCGGGCATATCACACTGACTGCATCCGACCAACGCTAAATAAAGTACCTAGGGGTAAATGGTACTGTTCCAATTGTATTTCGAAAAAACCACAAAAGAAAGCAGTCCGTAAAAATAACAATAAGCAAACAAGAGATAGTGAATCATCTGATCATCATCCTCCAAGGTAATTCGTGATTACTACATCAAATTAACAAATATGCTTAATTAAGAAGGAAAGAAAGACTGTGCTATGAGAATCTCGTACTTTCTTTTCAGAGAGATAGTCTCAGTAAAAAATAAGAACTCTGTGAAGAGCAGAGAAAATGTTTTGTGACCAACAAGATAGCTATTTTTACCTACATACATACATAATTAAAATTATTTCCATTAATACACGTCGTACAGCACATTTCATGTAACAGCTAATCTGACTTCACTTTATTGTGTTTATTATCAACTGATATTAAGAAGAACTGTTTTTGAAAGAATGAGAATCATAACTAAAAGAATGCTTTAATAGTTTAGTATTTATCAAGAAATTATACAAAATATAATTTCCGAAATCATGTTTCTGACACAATAATTTTCTGCCTGTGAAATCTAGTACGACTCAAAAGCAAGTTAACCGAATGGTATTTACAATACAAATAAGTCTCTGAAATGTTGACTTTTGATACAAGCTTTACACCCGTCTTCGGCCATTGTCAGTATGTTGAAAAGCGTTTTCGATAACTTTAGGTTGTCAGTAATAGTACATTTTTCGGGAAAAGGAAGTGCCTTGTACAATCTGACATCGAAAAACTACACAATATAAGTCACCTCGGTGGCCAATTCCACGTTCACCTACTTAACGAAAGTTGTATCCTAAATCTCACGCGCAACTTTATGCATGTGTCTCGGTGTAGTACCCGTTCTATTACCAAACTATCTGTGTATCCTCAAAAATTGGCAATTCTTTAATTCGGGAATAACAGTTAGTATGCTGATATGACCTTATCACCAGGCGAAATTCCGTGTCATAGACAAATCCCAAGAAAGTTCAAATCTTACCACATTACTTTAGACTTTTAAATTGAGGTGTACCTATTACTATGTTAATTTCATGTCAATAATGTTTCATCAGCCCTCTAACCTACGAGTTCTATAATTTTTTTATGCCTTGCATAAAAACATTTAAACTTCAAATTTATTTGTAATTGGTGTAAACCTTAAAGGTAAAATATTTAATTGTAAATATACTTTTCTTTGGCTCTTTTGGGGAGTCTTTTAAAGCTTTGTGCCAATCGTTGCAGATTATTTTCAGTATGCAAACCGCGGTGCATTGTTATCTACTATTGTTTTAACAAAAAATACGCGCTATTTTATAGTACTCAGTCGTGTCATAAATACTGACAATTTCGAAAGTAACTTCAGTGTAATAATATCAACAACAGTTTTATATATAGTTGAATCGTTTTGGCAACTGATACGGCCAAAGTATGAACTAAAGACGACGATTCAATGCCACTACATATTCCCATCGACCAGAACAATGAAATTAAACAATTAATGAATATTTTAAGATATACAGCTTCCACTAGTAAAATGCTTTTGCATGAAAGCTCTTTATAAATTGTGTATTAATAATCTTATAAAATATTATTTTTATATACCTGTATTTTATATAAAACTTGACTATTCTGTATAGTAGGCAAGCATTGTTGACAAATGTATGTTTGGATGACAATTATAGCAAACATCAAAAGATAATTATGATAAATGTCAAAAGGTGTTTGAATATGATTATTTATGACAGTACTGAAATGCCTTTTGTAGGTTATATTACTTGACAGATAAAACTCTGCAACATCTCATATTTGACGCAATTTTAAATTATTAGCGCATATCTGTTGCCAACACGACTCAACCATACATTTATTTCTTATAACATAGAATAATAAAATAAACATTTACTATTCAAAATGTCCTCTGTTTGCTTTGAATCGTTTGGGGCAATCGTCTATCGCGACACGCACTTTATCCAGAGGGAAATCGTGAGCTGCTTATACTAAAGCACGCTTCGGACTCTCTAAATTTCGATGGCGTTTTCTCCAAGCCAGTCTTGTTTTCCAATTCAGAGCAGAAACAGCTATCCAGAAAATTTAAATCTGGACTTCCGGGGGACCAGCCTGTCGCTTCATTTATCTTCTCTTAGGCATTGTTGAATCGTTTTCGCTTGGCGAGTGGGTGCTGTGTCTTGTTGAGAGACCCACCTCTTTCCATTAAACGATGTCTTATTCCAGCTACTTTAAAGCAAGGTCAAAAATGTTAATTCAATATGTTTTAGCCGAGGTTTTGCTGCTCTTCTCACTAAAATTAAGTTGCGTTACGTTTGTATAGGAAACACCCCACCAAACCGTCACGAAAGCTGGATGATGACGTCTCTAAACTCTGCCATTTTAGCCGCTTCTCGAGAACCATCTGCATTAACTCAGTCAAACACTTTTTCATCAGTAAGCAACTGCTCTTGTTCGTGATTCAACTCTTCTGTAATCCGTTGTACAATAAACACCTATTTTAAGATCATGTTTAATTAGTTGTGACATACTTCTTTTATATATTTACTTCACAAGCCATAAAGTTATTTTTACGGTTAATATCGTATTTTGCCGCGTTTGCGAAAAGCTATTGTTGCAACACAGTTCTCTTTGACACCTACTCCAACTTTCTCTTTCGAAGGATAAAACTCAACTATTGCTCGGTTTGCTATTTAAGTATACAGGAAAAATGTCAGTAATTTGTCATAATTACTTATTGACGTTTTTTTATAATTGTCATTCAAACAATATAAATTTATCAACAATGATTGCCTACTATACAGAATAGCCAAGTATTAAGTAAAATACAGATACAGGAAAGCAATATTTAATAACTTTATTAATAATACTCTGTTTCTAACTAGCCTTCATATAATCGTATCTTACTAGTGGAAGCTATAAGTATATCCTGAAATATTAAGTAATTAGTTTAATTTTATTTTTCTGAAATTTATTCTGTCAAAGGGAATTTGTAGTGACATTGAATAATAATCTTTATTGTCTTAGACTTTCATTACAAAGCATTCTTCATCAATAGTTCATACTTTGGCCGTGTCAGTTGCCAAAACGATTCAGCTATAAGTAAAAAAATTCGCAATAGTGCTTATGCGAATTTTATGTTGCTTATCATCATTGTACATACAACTACTATATAAAGCATAGCTGACTCGTCCGCCATTTTGGAGATAACTGCGTCAAAATGTAGCCTATATGAGAACTGTCAATCTATCCGCAATGACGTCATTGACAGCTAAAGTGAGCATACCGGTATAAGTGTATCGTGATATGAACTGACATTTATCTCCAAAATGGCCGACGAGTCAGCTGTCCTAAATATAGTAGCTATAATTGTACATGGTAATTAAATTTTACGTATTATGTCTTATGGATACCTTACACCCTACCGAGTTATTTACGTTTCCTATGTTCGTCTAGATTATCTAAAAATTTAAAGTAGCAATCAAAAAACTGAATAATTGAATACTGTTCCAAAGTTATCGTGGTAAACTGAGTTTTCTGTCGTTTTGTATATTCCATGTTGCCAAATACATGTAGCTTCTTAATACACATGCGCAATTTTACGAAACCCTTTGGTAGTGTAAAAAATACGGTTATCATATAAAACTATTGTTTTTCACTTTTATTCTCCTCTTGGTATATTCTTAATCAGTAGTGCCTAGATGTTCTGATAAATGTAAACCTATCATGGTCGCACTATAATGATTTTTTGAACAATATAATTTTATTCTGGTTACCTAGGTATATTCCAAATTTATTCAGAATATAATCTGGCATTATCAATTTTGTTATCTGTAGAAGATATCTAACAGTATGCTAAATTATGGAATAAAATAAACAATGATTGCATAGCGTTATCCATAAATACAGTAGCATTCATTTCAACATAAGAATCTAAATTGTATTAATTAGTGTTACATCTTTTGAAATTACAACATGGCCTTGTTATTTTCTTTTATTTTCCGAACATGAATCAACAAATAAAATAGTTAGTTCGTAGGCAGAGTGAAACGCAGGTTTAGTTTATACGTGTAATAAGTTTCAAAATACAAATGTTATAATACACTAAATATTGTATAGGTAAAGATTCGGAACAACATTCACGCGACCATGCTCGTAACTTGTCAATTATTCGTGTGTGTATTTCTTCCCATAATTCTTCTCATTGCGCCGTCTCCCCCATATACTAACACGTCCCCTCAAGACGAAGTCACTCCATAGAAGCGCTAATACCCAAAATCTCCAATCATTTCAGGTGTTTCGGTCTTCCCAGGGATTTGATAAGAACATCAGCTCCCATCTCTTCCATAGGTGTGTGACGTATCTTGAGTCTATTATTCTTGAGGGCTTCTCTTACAAAATGATGACGTATGTCAATATGCTTTGACCTTCCATGAAAGGTAGGGTTCTCGGCCAATTTCAGCGCCCCTATGTTCTCGTTAAATACAGTGATATGGGTTAATTCATCTATATTCAACTCACCGAGCAACTTCTGTAGGTACATGGCTTCTTTAACGACTTCAGTCAATCTCATGTATTCTGATTCGGTTGATGAAAGAGCTACTGTAGGTTGCTTTATTGATTCCCAACTTATAGGTGCGTCATTGAGAATAAATGCATAACCAGTACACGATTTTCTATCTTCGATACATCCTCCCCAATCCGCATCTACATACCCTATTATTGGTCCTCGCATTGCGCCGTCTCCCCCATATACTAACAAAAAGTCGAATAAAGCAATTTTTTTAATTTGCATTTGTCTGAAGTGTTTTTATGTTGTTTATTGTGTGTCTTCTTTTCTGATGATGTAATTTAAATAGTAAATATGTTAGATGATATGTTTTTTCTTACAGTCCCGCTCCATCGCATAGTTCAGTAACAACGAATGAAGATACACCAATCACAGCATGTAATCAAAGCGATATCTCCAACTCCAGCATAACAAATACTGGATCACCATCTGCGCAGGCTGCAAAAAAAGATAAGGTATCAAAAAAATTAATAAAAGAACTGGTTCCTTGTAAAGCAATCTTGGAAGATTTAGAATGTCATGACGATGCGTGGCCCTTTCTACTGCCCGTAAACACCAAACAGTTTCCTACTTACAAAAAGATAATCAAGTGCCCCATGGACTTATCTACAATCAAGAAGCGCCTCCAAGACATGTAGTAAGTAAATTGTAAAAAGAAAAGAAGAAAAAGACGACTTATTTATGTCACCACTTTCTCTGGACTTCTTTTTTCTAAAAACTACATTCACATATTGGTATTTTATTATACTAACATCTACTTTATGTTTTGAAAATGTTTTATCTCCTTTACATTTAAAATTTAAAGATCTGTCTATTAAAAACATTTGCAATGTCTAGTAAACTGAAAATCTTTAATTTTGCTTTGTCAATAATTGAGCGCTGCTTAACTAGAATGTGTCCTATAATCATATGTTTCTAGTCAGTCAAACTTTTAATTTTTTGTTATTTCCTTTAGCTCTTCCTTGTTTTTGATATAAATGATTTAACTTATTGAAGACAAATTTTGAGGATAATTATAGATCTTCTGAGATGCCTGGAATCATGAATAAAAATAATTTATATTTATTATTTACATAATTCGCGATATAAAATAAATCACATTGGCACATATGTACTTCTTTGTTTTTTACAAAAAATGTGATCACTATATTCTGCTTTACAGACATTTTTGTTCATTCTATTGCAATACAGCTGCCTGAGAAAAACTACTCGCAAAGAAATAAATAGGCTACTAAAAATTATTTTAATTAATTTTACATGCCAAATATGGACATAACTACAAAATAGAATAAAAATAATTTATATTTATATATACATATACGTAATTCGCGATATAAAATAAATCACATTGGCACATATGTATTTCTTTGTTTTTTACAGAAAATGTGATCACTATATTCTTCTGCTTTACAGACATTTTTGTTCATTTTATTACAATACAGCTGCCTGAGAAAAACTACTCGCAAAGAAATAAATAGGCTACTACAGATACTTTTAATTAATTTTACATGCTAAATAAGAACACTAAAAGTCCGTAATTGATTTATGCATGCGATTTTGAAATCTTCATGTTGTTAAATTCGCGTCTTGGAAATGTCTTCCTTCATTTGTTCTACCGCCAGACTCCTACCTCAATATTTAATTTACAACACAAATATTATTATATGATCATGCTAACAGTCCTTTATAGGGCTACCCTGACGACCAGAGAGGTAATGTCCGCCGAAACGTCGGTTGTACAGAATCCAAACGATGGAAATAGCACAAATAACATATCAAATCAGACTTACATGCAGCTATAACATTGCCACTATGATGAAATAGCATTATTAACCTGTCATTTTAAATTTATATTTTCTCAAAGTTGAAAAGTTTATGTGAATAGTGTTCGTAAACATTGCTAAAAAAAACTTTAAATTGCGCTTATCATTTTAACGTCAAATTTGATAATTAAGGTAAACTCAAGCAAGGGAGAAATGTCAAAACATTATATTTACTATGTAACAAATGGCTATCAGTAAATCAATTAGACACCTGTTATATCCCTTTAATATTTGGTCTTTGAGCCCGTTTTGTGATAAGGATAATGCAAAAGAAGTCCTTAATTCTGAAGAATTATCATTTTATATTTAGAATAGCATTTTCATAATTTTTGTACCATTAATTTTTTTTATTATTCATAATATTGTTTTTGTTGCCAGTTTATCTTTATTTAAACTACTTTCTTTAGGTTTCATAGTTAATTATTCAATCTTTTCATAATATATTCACTGACATTGCGTTTCTCCTAGATAAATACTTTTAAAAGGGAATGGTGGTGGTGGTGATAATAAAACTGATGAAACTAAGGATCTGTCAGATTGATAAGGATCGATTTTATTTTATGCTGGTTTCACTTGAGAATTCTGTCATGTAGAAAAAAGCCGAAAGTCACGAAAAGCTGCGCAGATTACTAACGAGTAATTTTCGTCTCTGTCATATATATATTCTACAGCCCGAAAGGGCTATGTTCGTACGCTAGGAGAAATAAGTAACCGTCCACTTGGCGGAGATATAAGGTGGTATGGGCGTGTTTACTATGCATTAGTATACGGCGAACATGCCCATACCACTTTATATCTTCGCGAAGTGGACGGTTACTTATTTCTCTTAGTGTACATTGTGCAGTGACGTCATGGTTTTTCCATAAATGAATGTGCTCTCTTTGTTTTTATCACACATTCAACATGTTAAACGAATTCACAAGCTTCGTATATATGCCAGCTTTTACTGTCGAAAGGAGAGTGTCATGGTAACCGAATTATATTCTTCGTAGCATAAGATGTCTATAAGTAATGTATGAATCCTTATATGTCTGCAGACTACACCACATGGTTAGAAACGTATTTAATGCATTTGTTTACTACAACTCCTTGATCTTCGTAATATTTTAGTATGTATGACTAGAAGTAATTGTTCAGTTTCTTGTTGTCATGTCCATTTTTCCGTGTACGACACTTTATCAGTAGTACTTGCTAGTTTTTCTTTAGTTAAGTTTTGAATGATTTTTTTGATTTCGATAGTCTGTCTTTAAAATTACAAAATCTTCTCCTTCTATAGTTTATATAGGGTCTGTTGAAAAGAACGTTGTCTGCAGATTATGCAAATAGGAAAAATAATTTTAAGTAACAAAATGAGGAAAGAGATTGTTGGCTGACTAAATTAGAAAATCAAAGGGATATCAATTTTGTACAAAAGAGTATTGAATTCACAATCTCTAGTTCACAATGTAATAATCCTCCTGAATTATATCAATTTATTATTGCAAACTCCCTCTACTACAAAAATAGCTCTTGATAATTGGAAACTTAGACCAACGTTTGTAAACACTTTTTATTTTGATTAGTGATATTAATGCCTATTATTTATGGGCTTGTGTTGAGAGAAAGTCTTATTTGGGCTTATAGAATAGCTTATGGCTGTCATACTCTTCATCAGCAGCCTAATTCAGATCCAATCACTATTGATCTGACTTTTTGCTTTGAAGTATCGCTACTTATAATATCTCTTCCTGTACTTGTATGTCTTTCTTCTTTCATATCCAGTTTTTCTACTTCTCCAGTAAGTCTAAATCTTTCAAATCCAAAGAAACTAAATGGGATTTATTATCCCAATCTTTCTTAACAACACTTTCTTCTGATCAATCATATATGTCTTCATTAATGGATATCGTCTATAAGTTCATCCCAAAATTACTTCTCAATATCAAATATGATACCTGCCCTTGATGGGATAACTTAAAAAAAATATACATAAAGACTACATCCATGGATGTGCCCATTTTATATATATCCTTTATATTTTAAATATTAATTCGTCTTTATCGAATGTTCGATAAAGACAAACGATGTTCTACAGCTGTTTTCTCTATCCACAGATTTTCTCCTTCAAATCATATTATCTCTTGAGTCTCTTTTGTACATTCGTTTGTCCCAAATTATGTTCCGGCTAGAATCATGATTTTCTCACAAAGATCGTTAAAATACGTTCTTAAATTGGGTCTTCATATCTAAACTCCGATCTTTAGATGAAGTTAAAGATACGTCGCCAGTAAAGTGGCTTTATATCAAGAGTGGTAACAAAGATGAGATTATTTCTGATAGGTTGATGCAAATTGTTCCTACATAATGCTGTCTAATGTCAAAAGTATATTTTATAGTTACATTGGTCACATTCAGCTGATGGATCAGCAACCGTTCCTGCCCCAACTGTTCATTTGACAATAGTTGAGTGTTGGCTGACAGCACTGTTCTTGTTTATCTGATCATTTTCCATTTGGTACTTTTCACTGCTGCCCTGTGTTAGAATTATGTAGATTGAACCGAATAAACAATAATAATAAATTGTTTTTCGGCGTAGTTTTTGGTGTAAGTCCAATATTAGGAATAAATAAATTTATATCTAAACAATACCTTTAGTTTGTTTATTTTACTTTTCTAGTAACTGTTTCAATATTTTGTGGTACGTTGGTGTTTGAATTCGTTAATGCGCATGCGAGTGATAATACGTTCAGTAGTGAGCATAGAATTTTCCGCTCACTTAAGTGGCGATCACTGCACAATAGTTGCGCAACTGTTGTGTCTGCTGAATGCGACCATGCTTATTTTTATTTGTCACGTTTTTGAAATACATATAAATTTTACACGCCAGTTATAGGTTATTATATAAATCCATATTTAGTAATACTTCCTACCTTTTGTACCACTCTCATTATAAAGGCATTCTAGTCGTCAGGGCCCGTACCACACCACATCGACATCGTAATCGCCTCGACAACGGTGTAGTTTTATCAAGGCAAGTGCAATATATCAGTATCACATGCTATCGACAGCGATTCGTTCAAGATAGGTGGAGAGACTTCTCAGAGCGGTCCGATTTAAAAACATTGGACGTCTGTAATGTGTTTGAATATGGTTTCAGCCGCACATTTAATTATTTCGTTATAATTTAAATGTATTAAGTGTTCCCGTGCATTATATGCGTCGTTATAGATATCGTGATTTTAAGAACATGAAATTAATAATTTTAAAGAATAAAATCGGTTTATATCTTCCGTTCGCGCATGTGCACTGAAATTATATATATATTAACATCTTTAAATTAGCCTCTTCCTGAATGTAATATCTCAATTTTTTTTGTATATATTATCCATCAACATCTTCCGGTCACTCAGTACTTTCTAAGTTAATGAAAGTTTGAAGAAAAAATTACAAATAAAGGTAGATCTCAGTTCAAGGGAAAAGATACTAACATAATGTTTTTGTTTTGGTTTGCTTTGTTGAATACGAGTCTAAATGTTTAAAAACAAATTATTTTATACCATTAGTACTATTTATAAACAGATTTTTTTATTGAAAAAACTAAGTTTTTGTGTGAAAGACTCGTAAGTTCAAGAAACTAGTGAACAATCGAACATCTCTGGTTTCACCCATTTTTTTTTCATCATTCAACCGTCTGGTGAACTGGGACTGTCGAATGGTATTTCCAAATTAGGGACTGAGTCACTTTGAATGTGTGATATAATCTCATCGTCACTTACATCTTCTAATAATGGAGGATAAGATATATCACAGTCCATCCACTTAATTATTTCTGAGCCTTGATATTCAGTTTTGGTGGCTTAAATGTTCTGATAGTTCTTCTATTTTGATCTAAGTGTCTCGCCCACCTTTAGAATTACTGGTAGGCTGAGTTCTCTTATGTGTTTTGTCTTATCTTGTGTCATGGCTACATTAAATGTTCCGGATGAGCGAAAAAGCCATTTCTTTGAATCACAGGGTCTACAACTATGAGGAAAAAATAGAACAGGAGTGAGTCTCCTTAATAATAATATTTGTGCAAAGTGGTAACTCAATATGGCCGCCGCAATGCATAGGCGTGCATAAATATTTTGTATAGGGTATATGTACACTTTGTATGTTCTCGAAAATTATTTAAAATAGCTTCTAAGTCCAATAATAATTAAAGTAATATCGTGAGTGCATTATTTTTTCAATCGTTTTATTCTTTTTAATATAGTAACATTTATTTTAACTGTATTAAAGAAAACATTAAAAAAAACATGCCTAGAATATGTATGTTACGCCACTGAACACATAATCAAACATACCGGATATATGACAAGTTATTCAAAATACTCGTTTTATAAATTATGATTGGTCAATATTGCCATAACTGACCTGCCTTAAAGTGGTAACTTCCGTCTAAATAATACCTATTCCCCCATCAGTTTATTATCTCTCCTGTTCTATTCTTTCCTTGTAGGTCTACAATATACATAAATATTTCTTGGTCTTCAGGTGTGGGACTTTATTAAGTACAATCTGAGCGTTCGATTTACTGTTGTCAACCACCTCGAGTGTGACAAGGAACAAGGATATCGTACAGCCAAATCCTCTCTACATTTTCTTGCTTTATTGACATGGATATATCAACTAGATATTGCTGATCCTTGCTTAGTATACTTCTATCTGTTGTGGAAATCTGACGGCCAATATTATTGAAGCCAATTACACGAATTTTTCACAGCCACTTAGATTTTCACTGATTGACATTCTGACAGGGTAATCAAATACTTGTCTTGTGATGATTTTTCTAGGTACAGCCATGGTATATCCCCCGTTAAGTTACAAAGTTACATGAAAATATCTTAACACAAAACCAACATTGAAATAAATGCAAATACCAAAATAGGAACTGGAAGAACGAATGAAACACACATCAAACACGTTGAATAAGTGCAGACTGACAGAACAGTGGTGCAGTGGTAGGTGAGGGGACCGTCGTTGTTATTGGCCCGAGAGAGTTACGACGAGATCAACAACAAAATTTGGGAAGGGATGTCGATGTGGCATGGTACCAATATCGGACGATCACTGCCACGTATGGATCAAGGGTACGGTGCGGTATGGCGAACAGGTCGAGGCGACTCTCTTATCGATGCGGCGTGGTACGGTCCCAGGAATGATTTATATTACAAATTATATGATTGCTAGTTTCCATACACTAAAGAAATTGGGTCGTTTTGGTAACCGACACGACTGAATGACGAACTAAAGACGACGATTCAGTGCCACTACAAATTTCATTGGACCTGAACAATTCCAGAACAATAAATTGAACTAATTAATATTTCAGGATATACAGGGCGAGTCAATGATCTGACAAAGTAAATTTGCTTTTTAATGCTTAATATAAATAAAAATTGGCTTACTGTAGCTAATAGGGTTGTCATTGCTTCACAATTTAAAAATATATACGCTTATACAGGCTGATCCATAAATCATTGGCACAAAGAAGATGTATTATTTTAAATTGAACACCATATATCAGTTCAAATTTGGAGTTCGCGTTAAATGGAAATATTTTTTTAAGAGTAATTATTCGTTAAAGTTAGTAGTTTTCGAGTTATTTATGACTAAAGCTGAAAAGGGACATTTACAGCTGATAATTCAAGAGTGCCATGACAGACCACAAAATAATTTGGTATGGCATATACACGAGGTGGGCCAAATGATACTTATATGCAGAACCTGTTCTAATGTATACTGGGTATTCGCGGAAGTGTTACATAACGAAGAAACATTAAACACAAAAAACTATTTATTTTAAACGGAACGCCTAATAGTTTTTTACAGAATCATGTTAAGCCCTTCAAAAGACACTTTTTTACTTTCTTATACGTAGTATAAGGAAGTATTGTGATGACGAAAATGTTCGACCTCGAGATTTTTGCAGATGTCCACGTTTTGAAGTCCCCTGATACCAAAAAAGTTGTTTTTAAAAAATGTCTGTGTGTCTGCCTGTGTGTATGTGTCTGTGTGTGTGTGTGTGACCAAGATTGCGGTCAAACCGCTGTAAATATCAATTCCAAATTTTGTATTTACGTGTATAATCTGCCTCTTGAGATCTGATTAGTTTTTCAGTAAAATCGGTAGACCGGAAGTAGTACTTTACTTCAGTGAAAAATTCGAATTTTGCCAATATTTCGTCAATTACTAAGTTTAAACAAATTTATAAAGAATTAAAATGTACTCAAAATTAAATTTGAGACAAAATATCTTATAAAAGTTTTTCGAAATTCCAACCGGAAGTAGGTCTTTTACTCTTATCGAAAATCAGTTTTTTGCGAATATCTCGCAAGTCATGCTTTCTGGGCAGGTATATTACGAGTATAAAAGTATTTAAATTATAATTTTGAATATCTTTTGTATAAAAAAAATTTCAAAATTCGAACCGGAAGTACCACTTTTACTCTTACCGAATAGCAATTTTTTGCAGATATGTCGTAAATTATGCATTCTATATATATTTATTAAGAGTACAAAAGTATTTAGAGTTGAATTTGCAATATTTTTTGTATACATGAAATTTCAAAGTTCGGACCGGAAGTGGCACTTTTACTCTTAGCGAGTAGCACTTTTTTTCGAATATCTTGCAAAGTATGCATTCTATAGCGATTTATTAAGAGAATGAAAGTACTTAGAATAAGATTTTGAATAAGTTTTGTATAAAAAAATTCTTAAAATTGTATAGTTTGAAACGCTCATACGTATAAGAAAGTCGTGTGGTGGCCACACCTCATTTTTGTTTGTTAAGTATGTCCTATACCTGTGTTTGATATTTTAGAAGATATTTAAATTTATTTTTCCGTCGACCGTGTATTTACATCCGTTATTAACGTTCTCAAAATCATACATTAATGACCCTTATTAATGCATGCTTTTCTGTTAATGAACGATTTTGATGGTTTCCATGGTAACCAAGGAAATCAACAAAATCAAACAACGTCAAACTAAAACGCTATTCACTGTCATTATTAAGCGTGAAACAGAATCGAACGGTTTTTTAGTGTTTTGTGTTGCGTTGAATTCTTCCAAGCAATGGACCAACGCTGAAATAAATTCTGTGACAAATAGCCAACGTAGTGAGGTAAACTTACATTCACAAAACCATACAAATTCTAGTGCGTGTCCAATTACTTTTAATAATTGTAATATTTCGACTATGAACATATATAATTATAATAATGATCATTAATAAATAAAATAAAAGTTGTAAACTGTTTTTCTCCACTTTAGAAAAATATACGGTCGACGGAAAAGTATTGTAACTAACTCTTACATTAAAATGCGATTAATGATCTCGATCATTAATCGCCTTCATTAATGTACTTTTTGGTTAAATAACTATTAAAATCTTATCCATGACGAAGTGAAAATTACGGTAGTCATGGAAAAATATAGTCACTGTTGAAAAATTATGATGAAAAAAAGTTGAAACCTGTTGAAATTGTCGTAAATGAATAAAACAATCGCCGTGTTATTGATTTCTGTTAATATTATTTATTACTATTGTCACGGTTGTTGTTTCTTGCGCCTTGTTGTTCGAAATATTTTATGTATTTTAACCCGGAACAAAATGTATTTTTTCACTCAATCATATTTTGTACACTTGAGACTAGTTCTTTTTTTTGTTAATTGTAAGTTACATCACATCTCTGTGATAGTCAAGGAAATAATCACTCTTTAGCGTTCATTCTATTTAAAGTATAAAAAATATGTCAATTATGTGAAAATCATATATTGAAAGTCATAAATTACTAAATTTAACAAAATTATATTAAATGTTCAGAGATACAGCCTTCCACTTACATACATAAATTAATTCTTTGTAAACGCTGTTGTTCGACCCGTTTGAGAGTCAGATATTTCTCATACAGTTCTTACTCTTGTTTTCATATTCTGCCTTGTTGTTGGTTCTTCCTCAGAAACTCTATTATTAAATATCCCCATAAAAAGAAGTCCTGATCTCGATGGCCATCCTATGAAACCATCCCCGCGGTTCTCTCAGAGAAAGCAACGTTTAAAAATTAACGGAAATTTTTATGATAATGCGCTGGTACTCTATCATGCAGAACCCACATTACCAGAGACAAGAAGTTAATTACTATTGAATTGCCTAGTAATGGTAATGCAAAAATGAGGTGTGGCACCACACGACTTTCTTATACGTGTATGCGTTTCAAATTCTACAAAAGTTGTTCTAAACTAAGATTTAAATACTTTTATCTTCTGAAAAAATAATCAACTACTTCTATTTTCATAATAAATCTCTATAGGATGCATACATGGCGAGATATTCGAAAGAAAGTGCTACTCGCTAAGAGTAAAAGTGTTACTTCCGGTTCGAATTTTGAAATTGCTTTTATACAAAAATTATTCCAAATGTAGTTCTAAAGACATTTGTACTCTTGATGAATATATATAGAATGCATAATTTACGAGATATTTGCAAAAATCGCGTTACTTCCGCGTATCATAATATACCCGTCTAAAAAGTATGACTTGCGAAATATTTACAAAAACCTGATTTTCGATAAGAGTAAATACCTACTTCCGGTAGGAATTTCTAAAAACTTTTGTAATAGATTTTTTTTCAAATTTAATTTTGAGTACGTATGAATTCTTTATAAAATCAAAAATTCAATTTTTTCACTGAAGTAAACTACTACGTCTGGTCTACCGATTTAACTGAAAAACTAATCAGATCTCAAGAGGGAGATTATACTCGTAAATACAAAATTTGGAATTGATATCTATAGCCGTTT
Organism: Amphimallon solstitiale; assembly: GCA_963170755.1. Taxonomy (NCBI): domain Eukaryota; kingdom Metazoa; phylum Arthropoda; class Insecta; order Coleoptera; family Scarabaeidae; genus Amphimallon; species Amphimallon solstitiale. Next base: position 100,032,159 of record OY720676.1, on the reverse strand, counting down.
GACCGCTATCGTGGTCACACAGAATTTTTTTGAAAACCACTTTTTCGGTAGCAGGAGACTTCAAAACGTGGACATCTGCAAAAATTTCGAGGTGGAAAATTTTCGTCATCACAATACTTCCCTATACTACATATAAGGAAGTAAAAACGAATTCAATTTTCAAAATCTCGAAGTTTTAATCCCTTATGCAATTCTATGCGATATCCATAAAGCTTATAACGAGCGATTTATTGTGGTTTGCGATGTTTCTACATCTGTCGGTTTGGTGTGACATGAAGATGATTCGAATCATACTGTACTTTTCCGTTAGCATCGTCACATTAAGTTTTGCAAAATTTAGTGAGTGACATCTATTGGGCTAACGCATCATTGAACACCTGAAGCAAGTACAGAATTCTGCGTTTCACCTAAGATTTAGACCACATCAATTAACTGTTCCTTTTGGAAAGTTCATTATTATTTGGATGAACTATAAATATGATGTAACAACATAAAGGAAAAACTCATAAAAATAACACGAACAACAACAAAAAACAATAATAATATGTTTAGAGTAAAATAATAATATTTAGCAGGCAGCCTTATAGAAGCACAATATATCTTAGCAATGTGATTTCATTGCTACTATGTTTTTCCATGGCTACCGCGATTTTTACTTCGTCATGGATAAGATTTTAAAATAAATTTAAATATCGAATTTCTTTTTATATTTAAACTTTCTTCATTATACGCCTTCTCGAACAGCCTGTATAGATCAGAACCGGTTCTGCATATAAGTATCACTGTAAATGTCAGTTTTGAATTTTAATATTAAATAACTCGAAAACTATTAACATTAACGAATAATTACTCTTAATAAATATATTTCTATTTTACGAGAAATCCAAATTTGAACGTATATACAGAATGTTCAATTTAAAAAAATACATTTTTGTGGCAATGATTATGGATCAGCCTGTATAAGCGTATATATTTTTAAATTGTGAAGCAAACACAACCCTGTCAACTATAGTATGTGAATTTTAAATTATATTAGCAAGAAAGAGTACATCTTTTGTCGTATCGTTGACTCACCCTGTATATCTTCGGCGGGTATAATACATGAAAGTCAGTTACAAATAGAATATTATAAATAAAGTTACTTAATATTTTCTATACCTGTATTTAATAATTTGCTATTCAGTGTGGTGGTAACCCAGTGCTGACAAATTTATATTGTTGGCCGACGTCAAAAGGTGTTTATTCTCCGTAAATAAATTTCGTAGGTAATAATAATAATAATAATAATAATAATCACTTTATTACGTAGACACTTCAAGGTGTATGTAACAGGTCACTATACAATTAGTAATACAATTAAATAGAAAAATATGTAGTAATACAAAACAAAATAACGTAAAAGCAGAATGGAAATAATAACAGAAATATGTTTAAACTTAAATATGTAAATATAGAATAGTAATATATGTAATATGTAATATGATAAACAGCCTGCAGCATAATGGCAGAAAGATAAGTTTTTTGTTGCTGGGAAGACACACGTGGAAATCTTAAAACAACCAGAATTCATCAAGTGAATAGAATAGATGCTCAATGAGAAAGTCTTTAAGATTGTGCTTGAACAAGTTGTAAGTTGAAGCATTTTTTATACCTGGTTGTAATTTATTAAATATGCGACGACCCAAGTTTTCTGGACTATGGCTAATTATATGCAAGGTGTATAGTGGGACGTGGAAATGACTTTTCCTCCTTGTACTGTAGTCGTGGATATTTGATTTTTTCTTGAAGAGATGTTTGTGTTTAAATATGTAGGACGCCATTTCCAGCATAAATAAATACGGAAGTTGCAGTATGTATGTGTTGCTGGCGAAAAATTGGCCTACACGAATCGCTGCAGCGGGCACCCACGATGCCCCTCACTACGGATTTCGGGGCCACAAAAACATCGCCGGCACTCGCGGACGTTCCCCACAGAACAATATCATATCAGATCCGAGATTCTATCTCCGCGTGGTATACGGATATTAATATTTGTTGGCTTAAAGTATTTCGTAGATGCCGAAATAGGTAGGATTTTCTCGATACGGCAGTTGTTAGTGCAGCATAATAAAATTGTCCTGGAGGCTTACACCTAGGAATGTCATCGAATTGCAGGGGAGAGCTCAAAGTTCTCAATTCTCAACGTCCCGAAATCCACACTCCTCTGCCTCGTATGGAATACCAATAACTTTGTTTTTTCGAGACTCAATGATAACTTATTGTTCGTGAACCATTGGTGCAGAACATTGACAATGTCGGTCGCGAATGCTTCAGACTCCCTGTCAGAAGCAACTAGGAGAGAGAGATATCGTCCGCATATATAGTAACAAAGACGTCTGACAAGAATTGCACTATGTCGTTTATATGAAGGCTGAAAAGAATAGGGCCCAGAACAGATCCCTGCGGGACACCATACTGACCGGAAGGCAGTGGGATTTTATGGTTCCTAAGTCACCGGAAGCCTTCCTGCACTTTATCCGTATAAACTGACTACATCCTTCCAAAAACGAAGTGAACCACTCGTTCGCACATCCACGTATCCCGCAGCATTTTCTGTTAGTTTGCTGTGCTGCACGCAGTCGAAAGCCTTTGAAGATCACAGAAAATTGCGACAGGAGATTTTCGCTGTTCAATATTTATCATCAATTTGTTATAAAAATCAATTAATGCAGTTGTTGTGGACTTGCCCTTGCGAAATCCATGTTGCGATGACGATAAAATATTATGTTTTTCCAGAAAACGTTCCAATCTTGCCAGCTAATAATAGTCCAGTATTTTGGATACGGCAGATGTCAACGCTATTGGCCTATAATTCGACACGTCTGTTACTGACCCCCTTTTATGAGTCGGAACCACAGCGGAAATTTTTGAAACGCTAGGAAATGTGCCCTCTTGAATAGATAAGTTTTTTAAGTATGTATGAATATCAACGATATATATACCGACATCTTTTAATATTATAGGTCCAATATCATCAGCTCCCGATGACTGTGTATTCTTTAACTTACGGATAACAGTTATTACTTCTTGGGAGTACACGGAAAAATAAATATAGATTTAGTATTCCACATTGTTTTGGTATCCATTTGTACATCCTGCTTACTACTGATCAAGTTCTTAGGCGCAGATTGGAAGTATTCGTTAAATATATTCGCTACGACATGACAGTCTTGCACAAGTGTTCCATTACTTAAAAGCTCTATATTACTTGTCAATTTGCAACTGCTTGTAGATTCCTTCGCTAGTTTCAGCATAGCCCTTGTCTTATTGCCTGCAGACTGTTTGAAATCGTCATTAAAATGTTGTCTAGTACGTGTGACTAAGGATTTGTGCACTTTTTTGGCGTTATTATATGCATTTCGTTATTGAAAAAAGGACTTTTGCAAAACAAATAAGTCCTTTAAGGGGGAAGGGGGGAATGGGAAAGCATTATTGTTATGATGTTCATAAATACTTGAAACTACACTAAACACTCTGTTTTTCTGTATATCGATCGCGTGATGTCTGTTCCATGCGTGATGTCTGTCCCATGTCACTAGTGAACAAGTTTATATACCTATGATCCAACAAATACGTATCACCTAGCCTTGTATATACAGAAGCTGAATTATTTACAAAAATAAAGTATATATATTATAGTTTCAGTATTCACGGTTACCCTCGTACACTCGCGTAGTCATTTCTAACCCGTAAGTAGCCATAGTATTAATCAAAGTCTGCTGTTCCCATAATGCTATACGCAAGTTGATGTTGAAGTAACCACATACATATAGATTTGTGTTCGGTGCAAATATATAGTCTAGTAAGCGCGTCAAACAATTCAAAAATATCTTAAAATGTGATTGAGAAGGCCTATATAAAGCTACAATTATAGATTTTATATGATTGTATAGCATATACCTGCAATCTCAAAGACTCTCTCAACAGCATAATTGGTGAAATCAATTACCTAAGTGCATAAATCTTTCCGAGTAAAATTACAACTACCGCCACCAGAACTATGCATTCTATGAAATTCATTTTTTAAGATATAATTTGCATTACTTATTTTATCTGATTCGTTTGATTTAAGCCAAGTCTCTACCAAATATATAAAATATTCTTTTGAATTATAAAACATAATTTCTCAGTCAGAAAGTTTATTGCTTAAACTACGTATATTTAAAAAAACATATGTACGGAGAAAACGGAACATTGTGACCCTCATCTTCATTATCACAATCCTCGCTCCCTTCAGCTGATGCTACCGATTTTGCTTTTTTTGTGTTCTTAATATAAAAAAAAAAACGATTAATACAAGTTCCCTTCGGCCACAATTCCGGATTATTAACTTTTTCCTAATCACTGACAGGCAGAGAAATCTTGAATGAAGCGTCAGGATATTAAGCCCGCAATTATTCACAAACTACATTATCAAAGTTATTATTGAAGTGAAAACTTCTATGGGCCCGTTGATGCATTGATTGTTGGGCACTGAACGAGACTGAGCCGTCACGCTCGGCTTCCTACTTTCGGCCGCTCTCTAGAAGTGTCGCAGGCCTAGCTGAGGGTTGTGGGCTTCTTCAGTGTGTTACGATTTCTTGTAACGACAGTAAAACCGTCAGCTAGGTCGGAAGTATTATTTATTTGTTCCTCACGGGTGTCCGCTTTTTCAGCCGTGACTCGAACAGCTGTAGCATACGAAGAGTTATCTTTCGACACTTCTTGTAGCGTTTTTACTTCCCGACCTCTTAATAGATGTTTTGAATTTGTGTTAGTGTCTTTCTTCACAATATTTACAGCGCAGACGAAACACACGCTGCCATCTACATTGCGCCTATCAAAGTTTGTAATATGTTGTTTGAAAAGCTGACGGATGTCAACAATTTCTTTCGTAATTTTGCAGTTTTCTACGGACAACTTTTGAATTTCACCTTGAAAAGCAGCAACAACAACATTAGTAGTAAAATATTCCATAGCCTCACTTATTTTATTCTTGATAACATTTTCTCAGCTCGTAATATTTCTATAATTTTAGAAGTAATTAAGTCAGACATACCAGCAGATCCGCCCTCCTTTTGAGTAGCCGGTGGTACCGTAGCAGACGCAAAATCGCTGGTTATGTCCGTACTGCAACCCAAACACACCCACTTCTTTAAACTCCCGTTTTTCCTTTAATTTCGTTAATTGTTTAATCGAAATATTAATCCACCTGCTGTAGAAATTGCCATTACATGCACTTGTACATGACACGTAATCATCAAAACGATGTATATCACTAGAGCACATTGTATCGCCATCTTTGCTGTTTACGACGTGTGGTTATATTGACAGGTTAAATTTCGCTACATCAAATTTAACGCCATTTTAAGTTAATGGCGCCGTTTGAGCAAAAATAAAGTTTGAACAATTTTTGTTTTTCATGAATGAATTAACCATTCGTAAATTAAAAAAAGATCAAAATAATGAAATTTATGACCATTTTCAATTCAGTCACAAAATTTCAATGATGATTAATTGTGTCACTTTTGTTTAAAATACTCATGTTAGTTAAGTTTGTATGTCACACTGTATATCTCGACATAGAATTAAAGACAAGAACACTTTATTGATACAGTAAATATTATATTGAATAATATATGCAAACAAATATAAAATATATACTGTTTTATTCTTACTTAAAGCCCAAATAATAACTACAGTAATTATATTTCCACACTGAAAAACGTTGGCTTGAAGTGTTCAATAGACTTCCAGACAAGGGAATTATGCTCCACCATGATAATGCATCGTCCCATACGGCAGTTTTAACTCTCCAATTTTTGGCTGAAAAAAATTTAAATACAACATTCGCCGTTCTCACCTGATTTAGCAATGTGTGACTTTTGGCTATTTTTTGGTTAAACGCAATTTGCGGGGTAGAATGGTTTCGTCGGAAGAAGAGATTGATAACGCAGTTCACGCTTATTTTGAAGTTATTCCGAAAGAAGATTGGTTTCGGGCTTTTAAACAGTGGAGAGAAACAATGGTCAAGTGTATCATTGCTAAAAGGAATGACTTGAGCATATTTAAAAAAAATCATAGGCAATATTAACCGCGTTTTTTATTCTCCGTGATTTCAGTTGTCCCTCGTATAATTTCAAATAATTCCAATAAGCACATACAAATCAGTGAAGTGGTTAAAATTTCACATTTTACGGTCAATCTAAGAACGAAACATTTTTTACTAGTTATATACGGTTTTAACGATTTAATAATTATAGACAGTTTGTGTTGAGAACATTTAAGGTAAATAAACTATATGGGCAGCACAGACGTAAATTTATTGCTCCTTCTCTGCGTTCGCTACCAAACCTTTATAAATATATTATCAACATGCGTTTAAACTGCGTATGCAGGTTGCCAGTCAAATGAAAGTATAGAGGTACAAAAAATGTTATACCGCCGTGGTATGGTTGAATTGTTTTGGCAACCGACATGACCCAAGTACGAACTAAAGATGACGATTTCATGCCACTACAAATTCCCATCAACCGGAACAATTTCAGAGCAATAAAGGTAAACTAATTAATTAATATTTCAGTATATATACCTGCTGCTAGTAAAAGACTATTATATGAAAAGCAGTTACAGATTTAATATATAAATAATATTATTAAATATTACTTTTCTATATCTATATTCTACTTAATATTTGGCTATTCTGTATAGTAGGCATGTATTGTTGAAAAATTTATTGTTCAGATGACATTTATGAGAAATGTCAAAAAGTTTTAAAAAGCTGCTTTCCTTTTGCCATAAATCTCAGATAATATCACCTCACTTTAACTGAGGTTATACTTAGACGCCTTCCATTTGTAATCAGCTGACTGAGACAAAGTGAGATTTTTACCTCCCCTCTTACCGATTCTGAGGTCGGTCAGAACTATCCTCACTACTGAGATTTAAATATCACTTGGTGGTGGTGGTAACACAATGCATTTAATATTTATATACTCTAAAATTTGGGTATGCTAGGCATTCTAAATGCTTTGGTTGGGTGATTGTTTACCTATAATATCACTAACAGTTAATTTTACAGTAGGTTATTTTATTATAGCAATGATTTAATAGTATATTAAAATACAAGTTTCATAAGACACGATTTTTGCGCACGCGTTCAAGTTTAGAAAACGAGCCGCTAGGCGAGTTTTCTAAAGAACAAGTGCGCAAAATGTCTTATGAAACGTGTATTTTATACTATTTTTTCTATTTCGGTTATTAAAAGTTCAAAAAAGCTTAAAATAAGAGACATGTTTTGTTCGAATATTTTAGAAATTTTGCTTTTTTGAAGTTGATTACTCTGATTTTTAAGTAGAACGTTTTAAATATTTGAATATAGGTGGTGCTATATGTAATTGTGTTTAAATTTCAGACTGATTTATACAATAAATTATTTCAAATTATCAACAAAAAGGACGAAATAAATAACTGTACGCCCCCAGAGATTCGCAAAATAGCAGAAGACAATTTACAAAATCTTTCGTCCACAAACTCTCTACATATTTATCAAAACAAACTTTTATAACAGTATAATAGTATTCAACATAGTAAGTAAATGTCAATAGTAGCATCCGAAAACTTATCATCCAACTCTGCTTAACAATTTATATTGCTAATTAGTAAGTGAAATGTTAGCATGTGTGCTTTTTATTCTTTGTACAATTTTATTGCACATTTTTGTTACTTTAAAGGCTTATATTTTGACATTTAAATACGATTTGGTTCCATTTTCTATTGTTACCAACTTCAAAAAAATAAAATTAGCGTGCGATAAAGTAATACTTTATGCAACCAAAACGGGTGTCGTAAAGTGAACTTTATAGCACCGGAATAGAAAATAGTATATTAAAATACAAGTTTCATAAGACACGATTTTTGCGCACGCGTTCAAGTTTAGAAAACGAGCCGCTAGGCGAGTTTTCTAAAGAACAAGTGCGCAAAATGTCTTATGAAACGTGTATTTTATACTATTTTTTCTATTTCGGTTATTAAAAGTTCAAAAAAGTTTAAAATAAGAGACATGTTTTGTTCGAATATTTTAGAAATTTTGCTTTTTTTGAAGTTGGTTACTCTGATTTTTAAGTAGAACGTTTTAAATATTTGAATTTCGGTGGTGCTATATGTAATTGTGTTTAAAATTCAGACTGATTTATACAATAAATTATTTCAAATTATCAACAAAAAGGACGAAATAAATAACTGTACGCCCCCAGAGATTCGCAAAATAGCAGAAGACAATTTACAAAATCTTTCGTCGACAAACTCTCTACATATTTATCAAAACAAACTTTTATAACAATTGTACTATTCAACATGGTAAGTAAGTATATGTCAATAGTAGCATCCGAAAACTTATCATCCAACTCTGCTTAACAATTTATATTGCTAATTAGTTAGTGAAATGTTAGCTTGTGTGCTTTTTATTCTTTGTACAATTTTATTGCACATTTTTGTTACTTTAAAGGCTTATATTTTGACATTTAAATACGATTTGGTTCCATTTTTTTTGTTACCAACTTCAAAAAAATAAAATTAGCGTGCGATAAAGTAATACTTTATGCAACCAAAACGGGTGTCGTAAAGTGAACTTTATAGCACCGGAATAGAAAAAGTAAGTTTAGAGGTTAAAATCTCACTTGTCAAAATCTTTGAACCCAGTGAGAGAAGCTCACTTGAAGTGATCAGAAACACTCACATCACTTTAGCTCAGCTCAGCTCTCTAGTAAAAGGAAAGCGCCTATTATAATTATTTATGACAGCTTTAAAATGGCCTTTTTAGGTTATATTACACGACAAGTATTTTGCAAGATGTCAAATTTTACGCCATTTTAGTTTATTGGTGAATGTCGGTTGTCAACGCGATTCAACCGTATATATATCATTTTCGTTATTACTATTGGCTGTCAGTAATTATTATTGAGGCGTCTAATTGATACAAATGTTAGGCAGATGTTGATAATAATTGTTTATAGGAAAAATATTAACTGACTGATATTGTTATGTATCTCAATATTTATTTCATACGCTAAATAGACAAATCTTTTCAATTTGTATATGTTTTTATCCTTCTCTCTTGCATTTAAATTTATATAAGATGGACTAATATATTATAGTTAAATAAATTAACGGAAGAATGGTAAAAAAAGTGGACAGGGGCAATATAATATGTAAGGATACGATATAATTTAGCTTGTGTGAACCTTGAACATTATTTACAAATGTCAATGGCCGTCGATGGCTAGGTAGAGGGTACTAGCGGTCACCAAAGAGAGAATAGAGAGCTTCATAATGCATCGATTACTGAGAACAAACATTGAAAGTGGAAATGATCTTTTCTAGCCCAATGAGGGAATTACCGCAATGATAATACAGAATTACCTTAAAATTAAAATAAATCGAAATAATATATTTCAAAATATAAGTAAGAATGTTCAAACAATATTTTTGGGGAGCGAGGTTTTAGTTTTATTGCATTGCCAATATTTTTGAGCATAAGAATCTCTCCTTGAAAAATTCGTTTTAATCTTTGTTGAATTGAAATGTTTTTAAAATCACTTTAAAATGAAATGCTTTAATTTATAATGCAAGTTGTAATATTTTCATTCTTCATTATTACAGTTTTTTAGTAGTAAGTTAGTGTTATTACCAATAATTTATTGTTCAGTAATAATATGACTACAACAAACATTAACCATACATATTCCTGTGAAAAAATATAAGCTTTAATATTTGATGATAATATTTTTTATGTATTATAGTATAGTATCATTTATCTCAGGGATGGGCTGCCAAATCATTATCAACCGGTTCGCTAATAATAACACTTTATTTCTTTATTAATATTAATTATTACTTATGATGTCAGTAAAAACAGATAGTTTTTAGCAATAGCAGTGGTGTCCCTATTGACCCTATTATATTTACAATACATATACTACAATCAACAGGTGAATTATAAAAATAAATTTACTGAAATATTTTAACTAATTGCCCATATTTGATTGATTGATTAATATTGGACCCCAGGATGGAGCATTTGGATTTTATCAAATTAAAGCCCATATTTGAAGTTCATTTTCTGAATATTTTATTTCCGCTTTTTTACGAATTCTCGTATCAGTTGCATCGCGATGCCTTTTTCGGATCCAAGATTTAACAAATGGAGTAGCATCCCATTGTGATAACGGTTTTCCGATTATTTTAATTGTCATTAAATCTGAAATATGTTTTATCGTAATATTACTTCTTTCATTTGTTGCAATGTCATTCATTACGCTAAATCCTCTTTCCGCTTCAGCACTACTAATGCTTATGGTATTTGCGATTTTTTTAGCACACATGATGGATGGAGGAACATTGTTTCTTGATTCTAGATAGGAATCAACAAAATCTCTAAATTCATTTCGATCAATTTCATATTTTAATAACTTTTCTAACGCCGGTAACTTATTTTCTGCTTCAATCCATGGAGAAAACACTTTTTCTAGGCACCACGATGATGTATCGATCAAGTTAAAGATATTAATTAGTTCCTGATATTTATCTTTATCCTTTAAATATTTATCAAGTGATGATAAACATACGTGATCTGCAGACAAAAGTCTATTTTTTATATTATCTATAACACTTTGTATTAATCTGTTTCTGGGCAAATGTGTACATCGGTCATTTTGTTTAAAAGGTATATGTTTAAAAGTTTGAGAATTTAAAACGGTCTGTAATTCATTCTCGTATTTACCAGTACTATCTTTAAGTACTTCGAGTGCTCTAATTGTCCTTCTCATTAACCTGTCTGCTTTAGGCATTGTTGTTGATCGAGACTGAAATGCGTTAGATAATAATGATATTTCCTCCAAAATATCTATCATAAGAGCAAGATCGCATAGAAAATTTTTGTTAACCATTCTGTTAGCCATACCGGAAAACTTTTTAATTTTTGCAAAATGCGTGTATAGAGCTGGATATGCATTCCAAACAGCTTTAGCAGCTCGTAAACTACATGCAGACCATCTTGGCCCAAAGACTCTCCCAAATTTTAAAATCTCAATTTCTAAATCACTTGCAATTTGTCGTATATCTGTTTGATTTTTGTTAGATTTATGATAAATTGAATAAATTTCATCTAAGAAAATTTTAAAGTGATTGATCTCATTAATATCTTTAATGGAATCATCCAAAGCCAGTTGTAACCTGTGGTTCAAGCAATGCCAAACAATAATATTTGGAAAAATCTTCGAGAGTTGAGCACTCACACCAGATATCTTTCCTAACAAAACACTAGCACCATCGCAGCAAAGTCCAATTAAATTTTTTAATAAAAAATCTCTTGTAAAACCGTGTTCGTTTAAACACTGTAAAAGTGTATTGAGGATACCTTCGGCCGTGGTGTTTTCAAGTTCTTTAAGTTCGATGAAAACAGTTATAGGATCTGGACATAAACTCAATGCACATTTCAAATATATAACAAGTACACTTCTTTTTGCAATAGTCGACGCTTCGTCTAATATTATGCAAACTTTTGCATTGTTTTCAATAATTTTATTAAAGAGTTGTTTTTTTATCTCCGAAGATATATGCTCGATAACTCGTATAGCTGAATATCTGGAATGAAGGCACGTTCCTAAATCTACACCGTTTTTTATTTGTAGTTCTACTTCGCGTTCCATATCTGACATTGGTCTATTTTGTTTTGCCAAACTATATACTATATTGAAAATTCTTGCAGTCACTTCAATAGACTTTTCATTAGCTTTTTCGATACATGTTGCTAAAGATTCTTTTCCAGATTGTTTCAAAATTAATTCGATTTTTGAATGAGACTGTGAAAGAGCATGCTCGTTTAGTTTTTTTCTAAAAGACGCCTGTTGAATGATTTTTGTTGAGCCATTTGCATTTACATTGTAGTTTACCCATGCAGATGCTATGTGAAAATGTTTTCCCTTTTCTACACCCAGAGAGCCAAGACGACAAATTTTACATCCAAGTTTACCGCCCTTTACTTCTAACCACGTATATTTTTCTTCAAAATATTTAAACTGTTTTAAGGACCAACATTCCGGCAACTCGCGATAAAGACCATTATCAGATATGTTGTCGTCAACAGATGTTATTGATGTTACTGAAAAATAGCTTAATTTAACTATGAACGTTCTAGATTTTAAAAAATAAATTTACCATCATGACCTGATCTTGATTCTTTAGTTTTTTTGTCACATGGCATGGATATAAAGATTTTATCTTCTATATTATCGGGTTCTAACAGTGCGCAATTTATAAAAACAAGATTACTTATAAAATGAAGTTTGTTCATACCTTGCTCAAGATTTGTACTGGTTACTGTTGATGTCGTTGGTAGAACATCATCAGCTAATTTCATCACTTTTGGTTGAAAAAATGAAGAAAGAACACTTTGTCTTTTCATGATAAAAATTTAAAAATTGTCACTTACTAAGTAATCTAAACTTAACTTAAACTTCAACACTATTCGTAAACTAATTTTTTCAAAATCTACACGAGAAGTGAACAGACAAACGACGAACTATTACTGAAAATAAAAAATCATTGACTGAACTGAAGGTTCACAGGCAATATAATTTTTTGCGTTTCACATCAAACATCCCAGTCATAAATAATTGTCGGCGAGGACTCTACTAATAAAAATACACCGATCCGATGGGGTATTCGGGTTTTTAAGAAAACTGCAGTAATTTGAATTTTGTGCATTCTGTACAGTTTGTTTATTTCCTCAACCAATTTTTTTAATACGTGTTCTACCTGCTTTAATTTTTCTAATTTTTAACAAACGGTTCGCCGAACTCCTTAAGTTTTAACAAACGGTTCCCGCGAACCGATGCGAACCGCCTCCAGCCCATCCCTGATTTATCTTTTCTTCATGTACTTGCTACTTTTTGCATTATAAACAATAAATGCAAATAATCTACAAAGTTCCTTGTACAATATGATTCAACAATTAAGAAATTGTGATATTGTTCACAATTAACACACTCTAATGTCATTTTTATCCTTTCATCTTGTAAGTTCTATTTTTTCTTTCTTCCATTAAGTAAGTGTACAATACTAAATTTATTTATTTATTTGTTAGTATTTGGTGCACAGGTACTTACTTACTCGCAGATGTCAAAGTAATTGTTAATTATATGAAATGCAAAGTTTAGAATTAAATATATAAAATATTGAAACAAGCTGTAGTAACACATCCTTCTAATAAAGCCATTGCCATTACAATGCAATAAATGAAGCACGTAACCTCTAATATTTCCAACCTAGTAAGTAACAGAAGCCCAAATATTTTATATAAAACGAGGGCAGTCAGGCGTTAATTTTCGTCTCAAAATTAGTAAGTTTCGCCCTGACTTTTGACATTTTTTTTCAAAAATAATTCCAAATCCAATTCTAAATACTTCTACACTCAAAATAAATCTGCATAGAATGCATAATCTGCGAGATATTTGCAAAAAAATACTATTAGATAAGAGTAAGTGTGACGAGAAATACCTAACCGCGCAGGAGCCACAGCGAATTTCAATGCCGTCATTAATTTTGCTCCACACACACATAAATATTTCATCATACATTTTATCGTATAGTAAAGTTATTAATACACGTATATTTGCTGGTAGCGATATTGAGACTCATCTTCTCAAAAAGGCTTACGTTCTGAAAATTTGGTATCATTAGGAGTGCTATAAGTTTTTGAGAAAGTTGCCTAAAATTAATTTTTTTAATTCAAACCTTTGATTTAAGAGCGCGATTTAAGTTCTGAAAACTACATTTTTCAATTAGTACTTTGGGAAGAATAGAGTCATTTTGCAGTATTTGACCCTCCTAAATAATAGTTGCCAATGCCGTTCGAATTATTCTAAGCAGATTGGTGAGGATCACATTAATTTCAAAAAACAGCATAATTAAGGGATTATTTTACTCCATTATATACCTGCCCATACGATTCTATCGCAATATGTATTATCATTCCTTATAGAAATTGACTAGTGTAAAGATAAAGTAAAAATATGAATAAAATCTTTCTCAAATGCCAGTTATACTTTGTTAATGATTTAACTTTTTGTAATATAAATTCGTGTTCAGAATTTTATTGCTACATAATATTCTTCTATAAACATTTTACTAATGTCATTTTTTTAAGAAATGTAATTTAAAATCGTAAATTATCTTTTTCATTACAGTTATAAATCTAGGGAAGAATTTTGCGCAGATGTTCGACAAATATTCAACAATTGCGAAACGTTTAATGAAGACGACAGTCCAGTGGGAAAAGCAGGTCACTGTATGAGACAATTTTTTGAAGCTCGTTGGAATGACCTATGCAACTCTCACAGTTGAGGTTCGCTTTGTTTTAACAAAAGACCTTGCTATCGTCAAGTGAGGCTATCCTCGGAGAACAGTGTTTGAATTGTAAAATAATTATTAGTGAATTATTCCGTTTTTAACGAATTCGCATTTGACTGGCGACACGTGAATCGTCATATCTTTATGCCTGAAAACAATAAATTATGTTTGATTTTCCTGTCGACATTTAAATGGTTATTATATTTATATATGACAAAATATAATACAGGTATTTCCAAGTGTGTGATATGAACATTAAAAAAAAGGTATACCAATTTAATGCTTGTTACTGTCCATAATGTAATTATTTGTATACATTCATCGAAGAGGAATATTAGGAACATGACAAAGTACATGTTGTGTTAGTTCAAATGTTGTGATTTAACGATTTTTATATGGACATTATTCTGCTTGTATTAAAATGATGACCTAGTTGTATTTTTAAGAGTAGTCCATCATTAATATTGTATTTTTTTACATATTATTTAAATGTTATTTATTTAGTATGACTGCTTTTTTGTAACAAATCTGCTATCCTTATTTGATTCCTTAATTTATTATAGTTTTTAGCTAAGTACACCCAGTGCTTTTTATGTTGATAACTCGAGAGAGAAATGTATTTTAAAGTATAAAAAAGATCTGGTCAAAATACATGCTTGGCAAATGATACAATTAGAATTTTTCTTAGAATCAGTATCTAAATATATTGGGGTATTTTGGCTATAACATCGTAAAAAAAACAATACTTGTATATAATCATTCCATGCTTGCTAATTTTGCATTTTTTAAAACTTCACAACCTAAAAATATAGTGATGTTAAACATGTATAAATTGTAAAAATATTCCTTATAAAAGTAAATCGAGCTCAATTTGAAACTGTAAAGATCTTCCTTTTCTCTCTCTATCTCACAAAACTTCTCATATGTTTTGGACTTGTTTGTGTAAGCTGAATATAATTCTGAAATAAAAAAAAAGGTATTTAAGAGATAAATGTGTTTGTAGAACTAGTTCTGTTTGCAAGTAAATAAGAAAAGAAACTTTGCAAAAGTCTTAGAACTAGATGTGTATTTCGAGTGTAAGATATTTATAATAATTATATTTAATTATAAATGTCATTGAGTTTTTATTTGTATTTGTAGAAATCATTTGTTTTTTTTTAATTTGTACCATTCGAATTTTGTCCATGTTGATATCAACATCCGCATCAATTTTAGCGATTTTTCTGTTTTTAATTTCTCTTTTATAACATTTACTAGTGGTAATAATAATATAATTGCTATTATATATTTTAAAATTATATAAAAAAAAATTATTCATGTTTTTTTTCTCGAAAGATCATTTTTAAACAGTCGTTAATTTCAATAATGTGCAGTTGATCAAATGTGGCATTCTTTTGCTAATTATGAAATGATTTTAATCTTAAAATAGATACTAAAAATCTGAGTGAGAGTTTAGAAAATAAAAAAAACCGGTACCACCTTCCATATTTCACATTTGTCAGAATGATTCTTTTCAATGTAACTTAAAATACATTTTAAAAATTTTAATCCCAGGAGTTGTCATAAACATATGGCGATTGGAGGTATGTATATTGTAGTTATAATATTAATTTCCATATTTTTTTCTAACACCTCTTAACTAAAATTTTACATGAAGATCCATCTAGGTTTTACCATTCGTGATTTATAATAATATTAATTGTCCAATTTCTATTATTTGTTTACCTCTGTTTAGTTGAACACATTACGCGTCTTTCATGAAACGCAACTGTATTACTCCTGAATGCATCTTATGCACTGCTCAGCTACAGGTAGATAATAATGATAATAATAATAATAATAATAATAATAATAATAATAATAAATGCCTTTATTGATACATTAACATACCATCGTAGAGGGAATACATAGAGCCCATCAGATAGGGAAATCGGGCAACATAAAATTTCGAGTAAATCATGCTATAATGTGCTGGTATCTGGTGGTAGAAAGCAGCTAAGACAGCTATTACCATCTATACACTAACAACGAAACTAAACCATACGGAATTTATTTGTAACTGTAATCCGAGAACTAAACAAAAACACCAAAAGTAGATTATGAATGAAATATACACACATAAGTATCCTATCAAAGAGATTTATTGCTTACTGTCAACAAAAAAATTTATGACTTTTTAAAAAAAACTAAATATATTCTGACACCAATATTAACATCTTGTAAATGACTTGCTTTTTACTTTTTTATGTTCAGAATCACGGTTTAGGGAATATTTCGAATTGACATCAAACATTGATGCTTTTGACTGATTTATTGCTTTTTAATTATGAATTGCCCTTGTCTTAAGAGTAATTTTTAAATTCAACTGTTAAAGAATTGCACAAATTAAATTGGGAAATTGCACAATGACATACTGTTTTATAAAAATTAGAAGTTTTAATATCTGTCATCAAATATTTTACTGTTGTAACAGTAAATGTAATTGTTAATATTTAGGATAACCTGATTAAATAGAACAATTCTATTTTCTAAATGTGCAATATAGGTGTAAATATTAATAACTTGAAATTATTTTTAATGAGCGTGCAGAAAAAAGTATAATCCAATTTAAAAATAAAAGACATTTCCTGTTTTACCGCACACGATATTTTTTAAGCATTCATTCATAATTTCTTCATATTTAAAGTTTTTCGGCTTAAGACCTATTGTACAACATATAATACTTATTACCGCTACATTCAGAAGATTTATTAATCAGAAACTAATTACCCCGCAAATAAAAAAAAAATTTATAAGGTTGTGTTTGTTTATACAGTCTGTCCAGATTTCGATGTTCACAATTGGTATATCGGTAATTAGAAGACTAGAGGAACGGTTAAATGGGGAATGTTTTGCAGAATTCAGTACTCGCAACAAATCTCATTTCAAATTCATTCGGACTTTTTACAATTTTGAAATATTTTGAGAACACCAATATTTGCCGATATTAACTCGATAACGCCTAATGCGATCGCTTTTAAACTCTGACATTGTTGAGACATTTTTTTAAGACAAATTTTTTGGTGTTAACAGTAACCCCCGATTTTCATTTGTTTCCAAGTTCTTAGTGCTATCCTTTGTTTTTCTTATGGTGGCCATAGTGGATTTTTTTTAATTAGTTAGATAGTCCTTAAAAATGGCTGTTCAATAATGTACAACATACCTAATAAATCTTTATTTACAAGAGAGATATGAACACTCTAATACGGAATTAGTGGGCTATGAAATTAAATGGTAGTGTAAAACAAACGATAAGTAACCTCTGTCATTTATGACAGGTAAAAGTGCAGTGAAATTGGTGGGGGATTTAGAACTTTGTTTAAGGCTCCGGACTACTTATTTTAATATTGCGATTTTAGTAATACGGGTTGCATAGCATATACTGAATTAAAAGTGTGAAAATGTCCCCCGTAACTTCCCTTCTTCAATACTTCTCCTATAAGGGCGTGGCCTACACTTAGGAGACTGCAACGGAATAATTTTTAGAGAATATCTCATAAACATCATATTTATATGTAATGGGACTGTAAGGAAGACATACAAGTGGGGGGCTCGGGGTGTTTGTTTGGCGAAATACACATATGTTTCGGTTTCGGAGTGAATATTCTCTTATTGAATAAAAAGTTGGTGACACAATTTTTGTGTTTTCTTACATATACATATCTGAAATACACCCGTCTAATAGAAGATTTCTATATTGTTTTCTCATTTATTCATTGTTCTGTTATTATAGATCAAAACCATACTTTCTAAAATTCAAGAAATATAAGATAATTTCCAATGCTTTTTACTGATCTTGTTTACCACACTGATAAATGAGTGGTTTTTATTTTTCGGTCAGACATACCAAGTTATTTTCTTATTATTGATTTTCGATTTCTTGATAGTTCTTTCATATGATATTTTATTTTAATATGGTGTTCAAAATAACTAATTTATATATTATTTATTATATAATATTTTAAATAATGTGTAACACGTATAACCATATTAAAGTATGAAGTAAGTAAAAGAAAATGGATTTTATATTAATTTAGTACATAAATGAATCAAGGGAATACACAAATATTATTAATTTACAAAGTACATAAATATAAGATTAATAATAAAATATATCAGTTTTAGTGAAAAATTAAAGCGACAGTGCTAGTTAGTAGAAAATTATTTCCTACATATACAACAGGAAATTAATTTTTTGTTTTCTAATTTATTCTAGATAGGTATTTGACAAAATTTTGTTTCTATGTTGTTTTTTTTTTTGTTACTTTAAAGCAATCAATTATTAATTTACTAAAAACTAAACTGTACATACTGTGTGTCCAAAAAGTCTGGAAACACCCAAATAAAATCGAAACGGATGATTTTTGAGAAAAATGCAAAAACAGGTCAATTAGTATTTTCAAAAAACTACTGGCTGATGGTATCTGTTTGGAATTTTTGATGATCTTGAAAAAGTTATGATGTCATAAAAAAAGATTAAATGGCAACGTCGCATTTTTAATTTTATTTTTGATAGATCTTTTAATTGTTTAAACGACAGTCAAAAAAATTTTCATTCTGCTTAAGAAAAATTTTGAAAAAAAAATCATTATAGAAAACAAAGAAAATTTTAATCGTAGAAATCAGCAAAAACTCTTACAATAAATGTTCAAAATGTTGTCCTTGAGCATCTTGGCAATATCCTAAACGATAATAAAATTCATTTTGAACGTTTTCTATCATTTCAGGAGTGATCCTTCGTACTTCAATCTCAATCCGTTGACGCAAGCGTTCCAAATTTTCAGGTTTAGTTGCGTATACCTTATTTTTTAGGTAACCCCCCAAAAAATAATCAATAGGCGTTAGATCTGGCGACCTAGCAGGCCACTCGATACCCCCCCCCCCCTCCTGCCAATCCATCTGTTTGGGAAGGTATTCTCGAGATAATGCCGAACATTTCCCGCATAGTGGGGTGGAGCCCCATCTTGTTGAAACCAAATTCTTTGGCTGGACAAATTAGGATCTTCATGGTTCGGAAATATTTCTGCTAACGACGGAATTAAATAATTTTGTGAAAAATTCAAATACATATCCGCCGTCAGGTTACCGTTGATGAAAAAAGGTCATATAATTCTGTTACCAATTAAACCAGCCCATACATTTAATTTCTGAGGATACTGAGTTCGTACCTCTCTCATCCAGCGTGGATTTTGGCGTGCCCAGTACCTGCAGTTTTGTCTATTAACAGTCCCATGTAAAGTGAACGTAGCTTCATCTGAGAATAAGATATTTCTGATAAAAAACGGATCATTATCACACATAGGCATCAGTTGTTCGCAAAACTGTACACGCCTGTCGAAGTCGTCTTCAGACAGCTCATGAACCAAACAGATTTTGTAGGGATGATACTTAGTTTTCCGGAAAATATTACCAATTGTACTCTTCGACACGTTAAATTCCCGCGCAAACTGCCGTGTACTAGAATTTGGAGTTTCCTCTACTGACAATAATACGTCGAGTTGCGTATCTTCTGCGATCTTTGAACGACCACTTCTAGGGCGATCTCGAACATGGCCTTCTTGAAATTTTTTGTGAATCTTACTCACTGCAGAAATACTAATTGGGGCACGCTCCGGATGTTCTATATTAAATAAGTCGCAAACTTCTCTAACTGAACGAGCCCTATCCCCAAAACCAATCATCATCAATATTTGAATACGTTCCCTCTCACTTAAAACCATTTTTAAACAGATTTTTTTAACTTACGCACAATTCGTATTTGACAGAATGTCACAAATAAAACAAAATGTGTTTGAAAAATAATCGACTTTAAACCAACTATGTTTTTTTTTTAAAGACAAACTTTTCCATTTTCGAAGAAGTAATTAAATTTTTCTCGGTCATTTTCTTAAGTAAAATGAAAAATTTTTTTATAGTCATTTAGACAATTAAAAGATCTATCAAAAATAAAATTAAAAATGCGACGTTGCCATTTAAATTTTTTTTTGATGACATCATAACTTTTTCAAGGTCATCAAAAATTCCAAACAGATGCCATCAGCCAGTAGTTTTTTGAAAATACTAATTGACCTGTTTTTGTATTTTTCTCAAAAATCATCCGTTTCGATTTTACTTGGGTGTTTCCAGACTTTTTGGACACACAGTATAGTTTACATAAGTGTCCCTAGTTGTAGTCTTTTGTTCTTGCGTTTCCTGCCTGTAAATACCTTAGTCACCCAGCCCCCCTTTTTTCGAAAATTGAAATTCTAAAGGGTGTTCCAGGTTGTTTTAGTTGTTCTAAACATTGTTCAAAAGAATCTCCGGACAAAAATCAAAATTGTCAGAGATAATCGGAAAAAACGAGCTTTTGCCCCCCCCCCTCTCTTAAAAATTGTAATTCTGACGGTTGTTCCAGGTTGCTCTAAGTTTGTTCTCAACTGTTCCAAAGTATTTCAAAAATAAATAATAATTGGCCGAAAAAATGGCAAAAAGCAATTTTTCGCCAATGCCTATTTTTTCGAAAATCGAAATTCTGGCAAAATCTCGTTTTTTCCGATTATCTCGGCCAGTTTTGATTTTTTCCCGAGATTCTTTGGAACAAAGTTTAGAACAACTAGAACAGCCTGGAAAACCCATTAAAATTTCAATTTTCGAAAAAAAAAGGGCTTCAATTATTTCGGCCAAATTTGACATTTCTTTTAAAATACTTTAGAACAATTTAGAACAAACCTAGAACAACCTGGAACAACTGTCAGATATCCGATATTCGAAAAAAAGGGGGCTCTTCACACACTCGAAAAAGACACATGTTAATAAATGTCGAAACACTCAAGAAAATGTAGTTTTATTTATGGTATTTATGGCCGCTATTTGCCAAGAAAAGAAAAAATTGTTTTAATTTAGGAACATTATCAATACGAACAGGGCGGCAAAAATAAGTTCTTATTTTCATTTTCATATTATATACGTATATATGTGTGTGTCTATTTCTAACAAAAAAATAGGTAAACAAATTGCGAGAAGCAATATTCACACTCTAAGTACAAACAGTGTTTTTATGACGCACCTGTTATTTGCCGCCTTTTATTCTGCATTGCTGTATAACTTGTGTTAGCAAAGTATTCCGGAGAGTTCAGACAAAAAATAATGTGCATACTACGCCTACAGTTTGTGTAATTAGGAATTGATCAACTAAAAAAACACATTTAGCAAAAGATTTGTAGTACATATAAATATAAAAAAATTCGTTAGCGGTAGGTAGAAGGATATACATTTTGAAAAAGAATTAAATTCCCATCTTACGAATCAAAAACAAATTGTGTGTTCTATTTGCAAAAGAAATATTTTCAGCGTCAAAAAAAAGTGGAGGTATATCTTTCAAAGAACCAGCATAAAATACCTTAAATATATTGGAAATTATAACTCATTTTTTTTTAGGGAGACACGAACACTTTTCGTAAAAGTGCCCAGATTATATATCTACACTACAATATCCAAGAGAATAAAAATTCATTTATCCCCGAATATTTACACATTTGTACCCGCCCTCCAGACAAACTGTTGGTCGGAAATCTATCCCTACCTTCTGCCTGTTCCCTTGAGTGTAATGTGGGCTGCCTAATTTTAATTTCTTTTATATCAAATATCTAAGAAAATATCAATTTTGAAAAAAAAAGTACTTCATAGCGAGCAAGAGTTTTAAACGCTCTATTAAACAAAAAAAAAATTATTCTTCTATGTTAAGAAATAAAGGAAGAAAAAGAAAAAAATGGTTCGACGTTTTATTTTTTTTTAAACACATTTAAAGACTATTTTGAAAAAAGGGCGTCATAGATACATTGCATTCATTCATACGTATATAAGAAAAAATAGTGCATTGCTTCATGTTACCAAATAAGCAAGTAAAAAGAAAAAAACGGTTACATGTAATAGCATATACCTATAATTTGGGTAGCCCGGAGCCTTAAGTAATTACCGTTAATCATGGAGACTAATAAGAATTGTGATATTGGCACACACATTTTCAAATAAGTAAAGGCTGATATGTAGGAAATTTATTTCAAAGTGAATAGAATTTCTGAAAATGCTTGCACAAGTTACGCTCAGCGTTTTTCGGAAAGACCACAACCACACCGGACAATTTTTAGCAGAATAATCAGAAATTGAGTGAACTATGGAAGCTTCGAACAAAAAAGATCTATCAAGTTAACAATGCTGATATACTTCAAAATAATATTTTACAATATGTTATGAACAATCCACGCACATCAGTACGTCCGAGTGGCTCGAGAAACTGGAATTCCGAAATCTAGTATTTACAGAACGTTGAGAAAAAAACAAATACCACCCATACAATTCCAATTTAGCAGGTGGTTTCTACAAAAATGTGAAGATGGTATTGACTTTCCAAGGAAAATACTTTGGACAGATGAAACACGGTTTACCAACTGCCGAGTGTTCAATAGGCATAACTATCATCAATGGTCTACTGAAAATCCACATTTGGTAAATCGCAGAAGATTTTAAGTTCTATTTGGTTTTAATCTCTGGTGAGGTTTGATTGGTACGAACTTTTATTGACTTCTTTTTTGTTTTTTATTATATTATCAGTATCATCTTCACATTTTTGTAGATACCACCTGCTAAATTGTAATCTTCGCTGATAGTCATTATCGCTTAAACCCTGCACAATTGTTGGTTTGTATGGGTGGTATTTGTTTTTTCTCAACGTTCTGCAAACACTAGATTTCGGAATTCCAGTTTCTCGAGCCACTCGACGTACTGATGTACTTGGATTGTTCAGCATTGTTAACTTGATAGATCTTTTTTGTTCGAAGCTTCCATAGTTCACTAAATTTCTGATTATTCTGCTAAAAATTGTCCGGTGTGGTTGTGGTCTTTCCGGAAAACGCTGAGTGTAACTTGTGCAAGCATTTTCAGAGATTCTGTTTACTTTGAAATAAACTTGCAACATATCAACCTTTACTTCATTTGAAAATGTGTGTATCAATATCAATTCTTATTAATCTCCATGCTTAACGGTAATTACTTACACAACGTTCTAAATCTCCCACAAATTTCACTGCACTTTTACATGTCAATAATGACAGAGCTTATTTATCGTCTGTTTTACACTACCATTTAATTTCATAGCCAACTAATTCCGTGTTACAGTGAAATTTTATTCAAATGTTCATATCTCTCGTGTAAATAAAGATTTATTAGGCATGTTGTACATTATTGAAAAGCTATTTTTAAGGACTATCTAACTAATTAAAAATTCAATATGGCTGCCATACGAAAAACAAAAGATAGCGCTAAGAACTTCGAAACAAATGAAAATCGGGGGTTACTGTTAACACCAAAAAATTTGTCTTAAAAAAGTGTCTCGACAATGTTAGTTTAAAAACGATCGCATTAGGCGTTATCAACCGAATGAATTTGAAATGAGATTAGTTGCGAGCATTGAATTCTGCAAAACATTCCACTATTCTACCGATATACCAATGGTGAGCATCGAAATCTGGACAGACTGTATATAACTCGTTTATAATACGTCACACATCGGCAGAAACACTGTCATAAGGCGAAAAGTGTGTTTCCTGATCAAATGACGTTTAAAATTATTTTGTTATTACAAAATAATTTTAAAAATATAGCATGTAACATTCGATTTTTTTCATAATTTAAGAGATAATGTCTTTATCTCTCAATTTGTGAAAAAAATCTAATGCTAAATATTACAAAATAATTTTAAACAACGTCATTTGATTACAAAACACAATATTCTGACGGCCTTGGTTGGTTTTTTTTTCCTGTCTATATTCCAATATATTATATCTTAAGGATTTAAAGCAATTTAATAAAATACTTGTTATTTTATTAGTTTTATGACCATCTATGTGAACACAAAATTTGATGTATTAGTTCTCTGTGCATTTTTCCTTGTCAGGAAGAGTCGGCCTTGATTTTACACATTCATTCATAAGTTTTTATATATGCGTATTTTAATAAGGTTCTTGCCTTTGCTATATACGTATTTTGTTGGAATTTATATAACAGATTGTATTTATTTTATTTCTTAATCTAAATAATAAAATTTATTATTAAGTATTAGTCAATTAATGCTAGCTTATAGGTACTATTTTGTTTATATAATAATAATAATAATATATATTAATACTAAAAAAATTTTAAAATACTTCACGACATCTACCAGGCATAAGCTTAATCCCAGGAGCAGGTGCTGCCGCTAGTTCTGGATGTAGCCGTTCTTTCCTCTACGTCCACAATGGCGTGCCCAAAAAATAACATTGCATGGGCTCTCTATATATATTCCCTCTACGATACCATGATACAAGCACTAATACAAGATGAAAGATAAAAATACATACATATGTTAGGCATCAACCCCAAGGCGAAGTTCAGCATGAAGCTGTTTTTCAACTTAACCTTGATCAGTATTATACATAACTAAGAAGCAGGTGCTCAAAAAACTACAAAGGTCGAGTCCATATTCAACCAACCTGCACTGGTCAGCGTATGTGAGATAGTGTCATATTTTCGTATACAATAAATATATCTTAAGCCAGGAGTTTTGCACCTTCTGTATACGATTCCTCATTATGCTATCCAATGCAGGATGATACACAGGAACACAGTAGGAGAAATGGGACAGAACAAAAACATCGCAAAGGTTCTTCTTCACAGTAGTATTAAAGATATGCCTGTAAGGATAAAAAAAATTTTAATTCATATACGCATTTCGAATATAAACTGAAATTTGCTTACGGTACCTATGCGTATTATCCAAAGTTAGACCTAGACTCTTCGCATTTTCCACCAACGGCAAAGGAACACCGTTAATTTGCAGGTTAAAGATCTGTGAGATGTTGCTACAAACTTTCTTAGAGCCAAATAAAATCGCCTTTGATTTGTTATGATTAATATTAAGGCAATACCCCAGTATTTATGTGTTCGACACGCATGTGGGGTGTACGGACTTTCCAATTTCGTTAGTTCTTAGTAATCGTTTGTTATATTTGTCCCCTAATTATACTTGAATTTCTAGGCTTAAATTTGCATAAAATCTGCTCTTCGTGGAAATACTCATAACTTCGCTTTCTCCTGAAAAATTCCCAACCCAACCTCCTCCACTATCGCCGCACAACCCGTTTAGACCAATCCCTGATCACCATTTGCTACCGCCGTCTTATAACAACTACTCCATTTTTTCATAATTTTGAAATCAGTTATCTGACTTCAAAATGAGAGATTGGCTAGAGAAAGAATTAAATACAAAGTACAATTTCAAATGCAAAATGTCGATATACTGGAGCTTTAGTGCTGCTTTCAAATCAAATCGTGAAGACTATATATCTCTCTTTGCTACAGATGGAACAGGCTAATATATATTCAGGTGTGTTATGGCAAAGAATCGATTCGGTGCTTTACTTTCGCATCTTCGATTTGATAATCCCAGAGTCGGAGAAGAAAGAAAAAATGTGATCCCGCAGCGCCGATTTTTGAAATTTTCAATTTGCTGAAAAGTAACAGTCAGTCGGTTTATAGTTTGGGAAGTGTGGCTTGCGCAGATGAAATGCTTGTTAGTTTCCGCGGAAGAGTAAAATTCAAAATGTATATGCCAAACAAACCGGCAAAATACGGTGTAAAGTTGATGTGCGTTACTGATTCCCACACTATTTATACAATGCATACATCTATATCGGCAAGAATTCAGATGGTGAAACATTGTTACCCTAGGAAAGAAGATATTCAAAACCTACTCAAGCTATATTGCGTCTTTGTATACCACTTGAAATAAATAACAAAAACATTGCCCGGAAAACACGAAATTGAGCCAGTTATATATTTGGACTATGGACATACCTCTATACAGAAGATATACATAAGCTTGGTTTACACGTGCAAGTAAAACTATCACCAGTTAATGTCTGCATGTGTAAACAGTGTCTCAGAGTGCTCTCACCTCAAGTCGCAAAAATGGCGGCAAGAATCGCTTGCGTGTCTAAACAGATTTGGAGAGCGCTGTAGGAAGTTGAAATTTATTTCGATTTTGCTGAAAGTTGAATGGGCAAGTGGATAGCACTAGCAAAAATGGACTAAAAATACGTCTGGTTAAGAGATACATCTACTGGGCTAATAAACATGTTTGAAGGTTTTCCCGAATTATGGCAGATTAAATCACAAGTATATAGGGATCGGGTCAAAAATATATCGCCAAAAAATTTAGTACAACCGAGAAAGTAAAGTAGCGGAAATTGCGCAATCAGGAGTGGAATAAAATGAAAAAAAAAATAGTGGTCAAGGTACCGATGAAATTTATAAGTGCAGTATTTGATTCGCTAAAATTCCTTCTGGACCAATACATTTTATCGAAATGTTTTCTTTTTACATGTAACCAATATTGGATGTTCATTTGAATAGTGTAAATCTAGAAGGCTATTACTTTTGACCAGTGGCGGCTCGGGGCGTGAGCAACCACACAGGCAAGACCGACTCGCCCATTATCGGCGATGTACTCCCAGATGTCGAGCATATCACCGACAACAAACGAAACAGTCCCGTCCACGCAACTGCACCGCCAAAACGCGCTCACGAGCCGTCACTGCTTTTGACCCTTCATGAAAGCGAGCTTGAGTAACTAATGAACTCTGACCTTCTGGATTGACTATTCACTTGAACATTGTACACTATTAATGTGTTAAGTAACAATTCTGTTTATACTGCCAAGAAACTTCATCCTGGATTTCTATAACCGATACCGAGAAATTGCTGTAGAAATAAAAGTTAATATATCTTCATGTGTTATTTTAATTTCACTTGAACATCCTACACTATAAATATGTTAAATGTGACGAGCATCGGGTGATGAAATACGACCGATGAACTATCCAGTTCGCAACTTATCTACGATTGGCGGTGACTAATTAATTATGTGAGTAATTTAATACCTGGTTATTTTTCACCGGAGTTGTACATACAATAATGCATAAAAAACTACGCAAATTATTCTACGTGCCAGGAAGGCATTACTCTAAAAACAACGCCGAAAAAGGAGAAAAACAATTTATTATTGTTTATTCGATTTATCTGTATAATTCTAACATATGACGAGAGTAAAAAGTACAGGATGACTATATAAACGACAGTGCTGTCAACTAACTTCACAACTGTTGCCAAGTGAATAGTTGGAGCGAGAACGATTTCCAATCCGGCTGTTGAATCCAACCAATATCATTATTTATAACAACGTCCTGTATTATTTAAGAGGTAACATTTTGTGACATCTCAAATTGGCGCCATTTTAATTGCATGTTGACTACTTAAACGATAAATAGTCGTATTCAGCAGGCGCATCTGTTGTAGAACTATTGAGAAAATGTTATGATGGATGCCTACGCTACATCGAATTACGTCACGTTTATTACATCAACTATTTTGCTGGCCGGACGGTCATCTTTTGTAATGATATCCATCCGGACGTCGTCCTGCAACAAAACAAGTATCTGACAAAAATTTAGTCGAGTAGACATAAGGTTACTTCATTCTTGCAAAGTATTATTTTTAGTTTATTTAGTACAGTATATTATTTTATTTTTTAATAGTAGATTAAAATATGAAAGCGTTTTAAGGAAAGTATATTACCGTATTATCTAAAGAAAAACATTTTTATTGAAATCTAATTTTATTGGCGGCATCGCTGCTATTATCTGATTACGTTCAGAAGATATTATTTGGTTAACTGTTCCTTTGTTGCCTTGTACTATAAGTGAATATAGTATGCTTTTTCTGCCTTTTATAAAGCATACAAAATGTCAACGGATGGGGTTGACAAGAGGGATAAAAGCTTTATTTTCGATTTTACGATAGTCATTCTTAAAAAAATTCTGCGTGATGTATTAACTAGTTTGCTATTAAAATAAATTACATTAGATCTACAGGGTCTCAAGAAACGAAGAAAACATGAATATGCAATATGAAATTCCAAATAAAACAAAATTAGTAAAGACATAAAATTTCAAGTCTAAATTTAAATTGTTGCGGTTGTATGTTGTTCAGTTTAATATAATTTGTTATGTTAAATTTAGAGCTAAATTCATAGTTATTACTTAAGAATTACTAATCCTCATCTCATCTAGCCCTCATCTTTTACTCGTTGAAGGAAAGCTTATTCTTATCTCTGTTTTGCAATTCATAAATGTGAGTAAGCGTCTTGCTAAGTTGAGGAAAAAATAAAAAAGCGGCAAGTTGCTACGTCATCGATCTAATCACCTGTCGGGCCGTAGACCAACCAGGAATAAGAAAGAAATACGAAAGTTGTGCAGTTGTGGCATTTCCGTATTTTCATTTCTGTTTTTAACCTCTTATCGTTGTGTTAGTAAATATTAGATATGGAGAGCAAAAGAAGTTTTTTTACGGCCGACGAGAAAATGTATTTAAAAACTCTAGTAAATAAATGTAAGATCTTAGAATGCAAAAAAACTGATTGTATTAGTATGACCCAGAAAGAAAAAGCTTGGTGTTCTCTAACAAAATAATTCAATGCTGTAGCAGAACATATCCTAATAAACATAGTAAATAATAATTAGACTGAAACGATAATTACAAATTTGCATTTTATTAACATATAAAAAGTGAAGAGCGATACCGCTGTAATAATTCAGTATTGCTGTATTTTTCAAGGGGATTTTCAATAAGTATCTCTTGTTATATTCCTGCAACAATTTACTTATATTTAATAAATCGTAAATACTATTGCAAACGGCTCATTACCTTGGTACAGGTACATAATATACTTCATCTTCTACATAATCTACAAATTCCCAAAAATCATCCATTTCTTAAACACAATTTGAAAATACAGAAAAAGTAACTTAACCTCAAAAAGCGTCTTAAGTATTTAATAAGGAAGCGGTTACTGTGCTTATATCTGACTCAATTATGAGTTGCCTTTGAGGTGTAGACGAGGTGCTATCTGTTTATGAATTCGAAAAAGTGAGATATTGAGGTAATGAGTAAAAGGTGAGGGTGAGGAAGCCTTAAATCGTGACTATGAATTTGGCCCTTAATGTAGATAATTCTTAATTTAATCTTTTCTATCACTGGCTGCTGTGTTGTCGATAGTACTGAATTGTCAAACGTCATTATAAGTGTAGATTTTTCAATAAGGTTATTCTCCGTTAGTTTATTAAACCGGTAAAGAACGTATTTATTTGGTTAAATGTTTTGGCACTGGAAATGCCTCTTATCGATATTTCATGAAAAGTCCCCTAAAACTGCAGCAGCGTGCGAAGCACTGCTGGAACTTGTAAATAAATTCTATTTAACTAGAACTGTTGTGACAGAAATTCAAGAAAAAATACAACGAAACTGTATAGCTACACTTTTGTAACAGATTCAATGATAAAAACATCAAAATTTATTTTTTGTTTAAACAAAAGTTTGAACTTTTGTTTATGGATTGGTGAGAATTACCTCGTAAATAGAAGTTTTCACAGCTTGATATTTTCCTTACTGATGAAGCAACCTTCTGCAGCAATGGTCACGATTCATCACAAAACAAAGCCAACGTTATAGAAGGTGAATGTTTGGTGCGATTTTTTTTGTATATCCAATGAAATTTTATTATTTATTTAAATAAAGTTTTTTGTCCTCTTGTCAACTCCATTCGGGGAGATACTGTATACCTAAACCTACTTTTTAATTAACTTTATCTTTTAGGATCCAGTAATGATTTTCACAGTAATCCATTTATTTACCGTAGAATAGTATAATATAGTTATTTATGTACCAAGTCAGTAAAGCCATTCTTTATCGAACGAGCCTGAGATTATGAGCCAAGTGAGCGAAGCGAGTTCGATAAAGGCACTTTACTGACGTAGTGCATACAAAATTTTATCGCCAACTGCAAACATTTGTAATTTAAAAAATAAAGATATACTTAATGGCTTATCACATTTTATGACAGTGACAAACGATTTATGTTTAAAGCTACGAGTAAAGAATAGAACAGGAGAGTGTCTTCTTAATAATAATATTTGTCCAAATTTGGTAACTCAATATGGCCGCCGTAATGCCTAGGCGTGCATAAATATTTTGTGTAGGGTATATTACACTTCCTGTGATCTCGATAATCATTTAAAATAGGTTGTTAGTCCAAAAATAATTAAAGAAATATCGTGAGTGTATTATGTTTTCATTTCTTTTCTTCTTTTCAATATATTATAAACGGGTTTAAATGAAATCTGCGTCAAAAATATGACAAATATTAAATGACTTGGATATATATGTTACGACACTGAACACATAATCAGACATGTCAGATATATGACAATTTATTTAAAATACCTCTTTTTAAATTATTATTGCCTATGTTGAATGCCAATGAAATAACTTACCGATGAAGAGAAAAATTAATATTCTTTGTTCTTGCCGTTTTAGAACGACCACAAGCCACACAATTGACCATTATAGAAATACTAAAATGTCATTTTTGACATAACCGGACATAACTGACCTATCGAAACTGGTAACTCCGTCTAAAAAATACCTATTTCCCCACAACGTTATGCTCTCTCCTGTTCTATTCCTTACTCGTAGGTTTAAAGCGATAAATAATACACAAATTTTTGCGGTTGGCGATAAAATTTTGTATGCACCAGGTCAGTAAAGTGCCTATATCGAACCCTTCTGTTACTCGCCTCGCTCGCTTGGCTCATAATGTCAGACTCGTTCGATAAAGAATCACTTTACTGACTTGGTACATAAATAACTATGATGTACCAACGTCATTGACGCTTGAATTATTAAAAATCTTATTCTTGAACTTGAGAGATAGATCCCTTCTCTCAAAGGTTGTGAGAATTTAAATCTATCGGTTCAAGTCAGGCGAACATATTGTACCGTTTTCGGGTTCGCAATAAACAACTCGTGCAATTTATTTATTTAAAACAGTCTGTATATTCACACACGTAAAATTAATTACAATATAAAAATATAAAACTAATCAAAATATAAAAATGTAAAATAAATGTAACGCACTTAAAATTATTACAAATGAATTAACACATGTATTTATTTCACTACTTTTATTTATGTAACACTGTACCGTATTTATATCACTTCTATTTATATTCCGTAATATTTATGTAACAACTACACTCACTTATTTATGCTTACTCTTCGACTACCATTCAAGGAACTATTTATTTATGTTTATTTATTTATCTGCCTGTTCCACACGAGACTATTGAATGAATCTCTTATTCCGGAATGACTCATCCATCGGTTCAACTGTTTTTATATCTATAAAAGTTCGAGAAATATACGGGCACAGTCTGGATTTTTCTCCACGTGCCGAGAAGTATTCGACGTCGCCTCGCAGTACACATGTATGTGATTTACGACTTTGTCCGTTTTTATACGTCGCCCAGAGGTCTGCTTCTTTTTTAATGTAAACTCATTTCGTTACAATATTAAAAGTTAAGAGAAGCATGCGCATATCGAAGAGTAGTATAGGTTATAGTATAGTCATAGATAGTACAAGTAGAATAGGTATAGTTTGTTTCAAATTATAAGAACATAACTTGCAACGGCTCTAATGCTTTTATTGCACCACCTGCGGCAATAACTCATTCATACGTTGCAAATAGGTAAACCGTCCGTACCCGTTCAATAAGGAGACCAGATATAATAATTATTGTCACAGATGGTGCAATAAAAGCATTAGAGCCGTTCAAAGTTATGTTTTTATAATTTGAAACAGAATATACTATACGTGCATTATCACAGCATTATACATGTTTGGATAATATGGATGAAGAAGAGATTTTTATAGTGAATCAAGTACTAATCGATGTTGCGGAAGCAGAGAAACTCTATCAACGTCCTCGGCGTCATTTTTATATGCGGGAAATGCGTTTAATTCATCTGAAATATAACTTGGCAAATTATTTCGTTTAAACAAAGAAACAACAAGATATATCATTGATATTATTTCTGAATATGTTGAACAACCATCCCGAATGTCCGCTATTAACATAAAATGACAAATATAGGAACATATGCGCTGTACTTAAACATTATTATAATATTTCGAGTTTACTCACACAAAATTTTCTTGTTTTTCAACCGCTCACGGAGTGCAAATGCAAATTTAAACCAGTATTCTACAATGCGTTGATAATTTAATGTGAATTTATATAGGTAGCATATGTTATTGTATTGTATTGAAATAATATTAAAGATGTATGATATGTAGACTTTTGCATGATACACAACTTGGTAATAACTAATAGTCTTTTCCAACACAAAAATATACACACATATACCAGGGAAGTTAAGAGCAGGGGAGAGAAGTCCATAATTGATTATATATTAGTTGACAAAAAGAATAGAAGAATCGTGACTGATACAAAAGTAAGAAGAGGAGCGGAAATAGGGAGCGATCACTTTCTCGTTGTATCAAAAATAAAGGAAAAAGTTAAAAATAAAGAAAAGAAATATATATACAAACAGAAAGAAAACCAAAAAGAATTACTTAGAACATACAAACTAAGAAGTAAAGATATCGCTGAAAGTTACCAGAAAAGGATAACTGGAAGAGTAGAAAATGTAGAAATGAATAGAAATATTGAAGAAACTTGGAATACGTTCAAAGAAATTATAATAACTACAACTAAAGAGATATGTGGAGTAAGCAAGAAGAAAAACAAAAGACAAACAAAGTGGTGGACAAATGAAATAAGGTATCAAGTAAAGTCAAAAAACAAAAAGGCATGGAAAATATATTTAGCAGAACAAACAGCGGAAAAATACAATATATACAAAGAAGAAAGAAAAACAGTAAAACAGTTAGTGGCAGAAGCCAAAAAAGAGACATGGCAAGAATTTGGTGAAAAGATGGAAAAAAATAGTAAAGAAAACCAAAAAGTATTTTATAGAGTTTTGAAGTCAGTAAGGAATGAAGAAATGTCTCAATCTACACACCATAATAATATACAAAATAAAAAGGGAGATATACTAAGCGATAAAAAAAAAATCATAGAAAGATGGAAAGAATACTTCCAAGAATTGCTAAACGAAGGAGTGGAAAATGAGAATACCGATGAACAACAAACAATAGAAGAAGAAGAGACGGAAGAAATAATTACCATGGACGAATTGGAAGAAGCAATACATAAACAGAGAGATGGGAAAGCACCAGGCTGCGACAAGATTACGGCAGAAATGATTAAAAATATAGGACAAAAAGGAAGAGAAGTAATGTTGAAAATATATAACAGAATATGGAGAGAAGAGGAGATACCAAACGATTGGAGGAAGTCATTAATAGTACCAATATACAAGAATAAAGGAAACAAAAAAGAATGCAATAACTACAGAGGAATAACCCTTCTAAGCACTGCAATGAAGATTCTTGAGCAAATAATAGATAAAAGACTAAGAGCAAAACTCGAAAATACGCTACACGAATCACAAAGTGGGTTTAGAAAAGGAAGGAGCACACAAGACCAAATATTTTCCGTTAAGCAAATAATACAAAAGCCTATAGAGAGCAGAAGAAAGTATTTTTAGCATTTATAGATCTAGAAAAAGCATTCGATAAGGTACCAAGAGAAAGACTGTGGAATATATTAAAAGAGAGAGGGGTCAATGGAAAAATAAGACGATTAATACAGAAAATATATGATAATAACACCAACGCTAATAATTTAGAATCAGAAACCTTCAGAACAAAGGAGGGACTCCGACAGGGAGGAAGCCTGAGCCCAATGCTGTTTATAGTTTATATGGACGACATTATCAAAAGGTGTACAAAAGAAAGTAAAAAGATCAGAGTTGGACACATTAACTTAAAGCTAGTCGAAGTTTCACAGGGAGCATTCGCAGACGACATAGTAATTACAGCTGACAGTGCGGAAGATCTACAACGGAATTTAATAATATGGAATAGGACACTAAATAACAGTGGAATGATGATGAATAAGAATAAAACCAAAGTAATGGTAGTGGGAGATGAAGAGATAGATATGAAAATCGAAATAAAAGGAATTGAAATAGAAGAAGTGAGAACGTTCCAGTACTTGGGAGTGAGAATTGATGGAAAAGGGACCCAGGACGCTGAGATTAACCAACGAATAGAAAAAACAACAAAGCTGTATTATAGTATGAGAAATAAGTTCATTAACAAAAAAGAGATATCCCGCGAAACAAAATTAAAAGTATATAAGGCAATATACCGACCGATATGAGTATATGGATGCGAATCCTGGATATTAAATACAAGACAAAAAAGTAAAATACAAGCAGTGGAAATGAAATATTTAAGAAGAGTCAGAGGAGTTACAAAGATGGAAAGAATAAGAAATTCGGAAATAAGAAAAGATCTAAATATACAGTCAGTGTTGGAACATATTGAGCAAAGACAGTTGGGATGGTGGGGACATCTATATAGAATGTGCTACCTTCTTGTGTTTAAAATATCAAATGGTAAAAGGCCCTAAACAGACTCGGTAACAAAATTCCAAGAAGGTAGGAAGTAAGACACCACCACGGTAACTAACCTTCTATTTGAATACAGGAAGACGCTTGTCTATTAATCAATCACCAACTTATAAAACACTCAAGCCTTACCTCTTACTTCCCAGGGGTCGATGTTAAATATGGGAGTCAGCACCGCCTCCAGCTACAGTCAGAATTAGGGCGAGTTCGAACACAGTACTCGTCGAAGGTTAAGTTGTCAGGGCGCCTATCCGTTAAAATATGCTGAGCCCAACAGATATTCAGACCCCGGACCAGATCCAATGTAAAACTCCCCAGGTGGAAAGAAAATAAGACCAACACACACTCTTTCAAACTTAACAACAGGTTTATTGAAAACTTTAAAATATAGAACCAACAGTTCGTTTCAAATATTGAGAACAAAACCGGCTATTGCTAACTAATCTTCTGGTTTTCAACAATATATTCAAAAGAAACAAAGCAATGAAATATGAATCACAAAAGCGCAACTCAGTTGCCAGTAATAAACTTCTGAAGGAATGAATAAAATCTTAAATGGTCACCCAAGGTGATCCACAACTTCAAATTACCAATGACGTACAATTACAAAATTTAAGAAATTCAAAATGGAAAACACATGAAACAACCTTAAAGTTAAAATAATTACCTGACAATATTCTTACAAAAGCATACAATTATAAGGCAACTTGCCGAAAGTCCCTCCAAAGTCGAACAGTTTGATCGTAAATTGCAACACGTCAAGACTCCAAAATAAAACACCCTGTATACCAGAGGCAACCGACAATCTATTCGACAGTAGAGTGCAGACTCTAAGTTATATGGTATCTAATACTATAAATATTAGCGCTAGTTAACTATGCTTTACATAAGAAAACGTGATTAAAATTAAATTCAATAATTTCTTACAAGATTGTACAATAATAAATTTAAATG
Source organism: Amphimallon solstitiale (assembly GCA_963170755.1). Lineage (NCBI taxonomy): Eukaryota > Metazoa > Arthropoda > Insecta > Coleoptera > Scarabaeidae > Amphimallon > Amphimallon solstitiale. Next base: position 99,996,234 of record OY720676.1, on the reverse strand, counting down.
GTTGACTAATTGCACTAAATAACAAGCTATGAATTTACACAATACAGATGCGAGGCTGCAACGCCAATACACATCCAAAATTTGTTAAAAATTCTAAATCCAAAAAAAAGGCTACGTAACGTCTCCAAAAATGGACAAGTAGCTCCCAACTGGAGTCACTGTTATTAATTAAGCTACGTTAATTGAATGAATTCAAATTATAAAGGCTCACATGCCACAAGAAGTTGATTTAAAAAATTACGATGACTTATTTGATTAGTTAGGCCGAGAAAGTTGAAATTTACTGTACGAAGTACTCGAATTTGACATAAATTTACCAAAACTGTTTGGCCAATAATTCCCGCGTTATGGGTAATATCAGGAAAATTACACAGTCACAGTACCTTAAAGGAAAACCACATCCACAGCTACCATACACGATACCTTCTACAGATCACACTCGTTACAAGGAAAACTGCCTCACATATCCTCGGCTAACGACATCTTCGGGAAAATTAGTGTAGGAAGGCTACAGCATTACATCTATCTGCACCTCAAATTATGCCTTCACCGCAGGATACAGCAACTAATTCCCTTGGAACCGCAAAATTACATCAGGCACGTGGTTCTTAGACCTAACCCAACAAAAGTGCTCAAATGAGATCTATGCCATGCACTAACAACTATAATTGAATATAGAAACAGCACAATTAAGATCGATCAGACACGTGGAAGTTATACTTACAGCAGTTGAACAATTCTTAAGCCACAACAAAACAATATCCTCGGCAAGGTTACAATCATAACGCCATATTCACATTAACCCTTGAGAAATATCATAAAATCCGCCTTTTGTCAGCGATTACACACGATATACTTCAGCATTCCACTAATTTCTCAAGTAGTGGCTAAAGAAAATGCATCTGCTCTTGTGATGTTTTAAATGCTTCTCCTCAGGCAGTCGAAGATAAAAAAGAGAAAGAATCCACTTGTCATCTAGCGATCTCAAGCGCTATCAACAACATTAGAACTAATAACCACGAGACCTAAACTGATATTTTACACACACGACATAAACGCAGATTCAAATGACAATAGAAAAGTGGAAAATAATTATAATTAATTTGTCACATAACTCTAAGCCCAAAAAGAAACTCCAAAACTAAATTAGAAAATAATTAAAAATACCCAATCTATTAAATAAAACATCGTGCGCCATCTACCCGTCAACACATATACATTACACACATGAGGTAATGCAAAACGCACGGCGGTAGGACTCTTATGGAATTCTCTCCTCTAGATGGCAGAAGGAGTCAGAAAGATGATCTATTTAACCAAGATAATTTAAGTATTCAATCGATAAAACTAAAATTCTCAATTCAGAGATAAAATACAGCAAAATAATTGTAACAAATGGAAAATACGAGACAGACAAGAAGGATATGGGAAGCAAGAATAATGAAAAATAAAAGAAGAGGAAGGCCAAGGACGACATGGAATGATGTCATAGCAGAGATTTTGAGGAGGAAGGGCAAAACTTGGACAGAGGCGAAGAGCATGGCGAGGAATAGAAATGAATGGAAAAGATTCATAAAAAGTTAGAAGAGGATAAACGCCCCACACCATTAATATGGTAGAGGGGATTATTAGATTATATATATATACCGTATGTGTCAATTTTCATTAGGTATATGGATTCAATGTTTACATGCGATTTATACGTATACAAATAATATGTGGCAACGTGTGTCACCCCTACTATCCGTCACCAATCCCGACAACAATCGACATCACAACGACTTTCTGCGATCTTCCCACTTCTACATTAAATGTTTAGCTGCGAACACGTTCCGATGGCCGCCGCGATCTAGTAGTTTATTATTATTTTCAGAATCCTTTTTTATTTACCTTATTTTTAATTTTATTAGAATTACGCTTTTGTTTGTGACATGCAGCGTGAACGCAGCTTAATAATTCTCTGCATTTACTGAAAGGAAAAAGAAAAATCCTTGCAATGCGTAAATATTATTTCTGAGCGCAGTACAAACACCCTAGTCAATAGTCCAACAGCTACTGCTAACTTGAGCTTGTATCGGTCTCGCGCTCGCATTGAAGAGGAAAGGTGGGGTGCCATGTTGTCACGTATTGCATGAATTAATCGCCTATGGCTAATGGAAATTGACACGTGCTGTATATATGATATGTAGAAAAATTAACAATTGTTTACATTTCGATGTTTAGCCTAAGACTTTCCGGAAATCCAACTGATATAACATAACCCATAAACCCTTTAAACATTATCCAAGATATTTAAAAGAAATTGCTTTCATTCAACAGACGGATCGGGAACCGATCACGCTCCAACAGTTCACTTCACAACAGTTGAGTGTTCGCTGGACAGGACCGCTCACCTTTATGTGATCGTCTGTCATCTGATATTTTTCATTACTGCCATATGTTAAAATTATATAAATTAAACCGAATAAACAATAATAATAAATTGTTTTGCTGCATTAAGTTTTGTCGTAGTTTTTATTGTAAGGGCTGGCTTTTCCAACCCCGACTAAAATACTGACTGGGTGTACTCCAATATTATAATACATTTATTTCTGCACAATACCTTTAATTTGTTGTATCTTATTTTTCTAGTAACTTTCTTCAAAATTATGTATTAGGTTGGTCTTGGAATGCATCAATGGCGCAGGCGTACAGAATACGCTCACTAAGTGAGCGTAGAATTTTTCCGCTCACAAAAATGGCGGCCGCTCCTGAACATGTTCAGAGTGAGCGCTCGTCTACTGGACATGATCACTGAACCGTTGCGCAACTGTTGTGTCTGCTGAATGAAAGCATTGTTTTCGTATTACATATTACCTAATATACGCTGTTCTATACAACAATTGTCCTAATCTGCCTTCATTATCAACCTGGCAACATTGCATTGCTATTTCCTACACGACCGACACACATCCCTACTTAAAAACAGCAATTCTTGAAGTTAGGAGAACAAGGGATGGGAATGTGATCTATCACTTCTCTCAATAGAACGTGCACTTCTCTTAAGTTCGAGAATCGGGGCCCAGCTATACACAAGTGTTTCTCAATATTGCCAACATAAACAATTTAGGCCACGCGCCCCCTTCACTTGAGACTGATCACATTGGCTGCGTTCATCACACACCCAACACAGGCAACAGTTGACAAGCCGCTAGCAAGCGGTTTGAAGAACGTCTATCCATGATGCAAACGCGTTTGCAAAGCGGTCGCCATCTTAGCAAGCATAACCATTTTACGCTGTAAGTACGCTGCAAACGTGTTCGAGTGCCTGCGATTGGTTAAACGTTTTCGCCTCATAAAATGGAAACGAAAACTTATTTGTGGCAAAATATATGTTATTCGATAACAGATAACAGCGAAATACATTCTAGAATGTTCTGGAAACTGATGGTCGGTATAATTAGGTATAGTTATTTCGAAATAATTTGTATTTCTAACAATGAACACTTCTCTACCAACTAGCCGTCAATTCTCAAATTTAATGAAATTTCAAACAGAAAAGAATTGTGGAAGGGGTTGCCTGAATCATGGATGACAATTGTCGTTCATCACATGGACATATAAAATCACTACAAATCGCAAACGGTTTGCGCTTGGTATCAAGGCTGCCTTGTGTGATGAACGCAGCCATTGTATGAGGTATTATACATAGGCGAGATAGGGGAAGTGGATCTGATTTCACTCAGACTAGAGTGACTAGACCGACTCGTGTTTTGTCGGCTCTCGGGCAAACCGGTAGGTGATACGGTACCAGAGAGCTGACAAAACACGAGTCGGTCTAGTTTGAGTGAAATGAGGGGTATTATTTTTATTGACTCCAACATAAATTCGAAACAATGTGTAGAAAAAATATTTTATAAAAATAAAGTAAAAAAAAATAATAATCACAAACAAGTTATTAGTTTGAAGCTCTAATTTGTATGTGTGATGTATGCGAAGTTTTAAGGAATATTCCAAGAACTTTTATTTTGAAGTTTATATTATTGTACGGTTGCGGCCAATATTATCTGGGCAGCTGTTTTTTCCCACTGTAAATGGATTTTAATTGTTACATAAAAATGATGATACGCAGCCCGGTATATAGCGCAGGTCTCCTGCAGCCCGGCCTTCAAATTAAGAATTAAGCTGTATATTATGCAATTTCTAGCAACTATAATTCCCTACAATGGCGAGCATAGTGAGAGGGGTAAACATATAAAATAAAAATTTGATTAGATTTGTTAAATCTTGCGAGTCCCGATATGTATGACGGTCTTTCAGAAGCCCAAATGTCAGCTGCAAAATATTTTATATTGCGTACCTTAAAATTGCTAAACAGTACTTACTTATTCACTTTTGGAATATTGTAGTTATTTATTTTAATACTATCCGAGATTATTATCGACTAATTCAATATAATTTATAGTTAGTGTTATTTAATTTTTTAACTTAAAAGACACAACTGCATAAAAAACAAAAATCTTTCTAATGGAACTAATATATTGTATTGGCAAACATGGATAAGAATAATATAAACTATTGTGTGTGATACTGGGTACAGTAAGAACTCGAGAATTCATATCAAAGGCTGAATAAAATATTAACATTCGTGGAAGTCATAAAATTCTTACTAAATCTGTTGATATTCATTTAGTTAGTATTTGGTCAGTAATTAATTTTAACCAAATTGAAGTACGTACAAGCGTTTATCGGCTTACTGTGAATTTTTCAAAAATGTCGTGAAAGGAAAAAGGCATCTATTAGTAGCGACGTAGTACTGGTCATTCAAATATCAGTTCGAAAATTATTTGGTTTGTGATCTTAGAATATTTTCTGTTAAATAACGATACCACCGCAATCATGAATAACAATAATTATCTCATTGATATGTTTAATGTGTAAAAATGTAATAAATGTAAATGAATGTAATAAAACTCGGAATCGTTGCTGGCCGCTATTCAAAACCTCGTTAATTTAGACGACTCAAAGAAAATTTAGGCCGCCACGGCACCTTTAAGCAACCGACGCAAGAGCAGCACCGATTTAAAGAAAATTTTAAAGTAGATACTCTTTTCAGTGTGCATGAAAATCTGGCTATTTCATACACATATCTAAAAAAAAGTGAAGGTAATAGAGGAAACTGATGAGGTTGGAGAGAAATATTTTGTAATTCTTATTTAAACATAAGTTCGAGAATTTGTGTCAACGGATGAATTATATTAATATTGGTAGAAATTATAAAATTCTTTCTAAATTCTAACTATGGCAATGATTTTCAGTCGAAGACAAGTTTTTAATATGAAGTTTCTAAAGTTAGAAGCTTAGAAGAAAGACAACTTCAAATGATAAAGAAGCGATTACCGAATCACTAACTATGGCAAAAAATAATAAGTAACAATTTATAAGAGCTGCAACAGGTGGTGAACGTTCAAATTTTTTATCCATGCGCACTCAGAGATATATAAGTAGCTTACTCAAAATTTGGCAAACTACTGACTTTGTGCCGAGTGCAATTTATATATGTTCACACATTCAGTTTCTGAAAATAAGTGGATGGTTGAAGGAAACGTCACCAGCTGTTTAGCTAAAAGTTGTGGCCAACGCTCTTAATAGCCACAAAATTCAGAAAGCATACTGCAACCTTGCAGTGAATGAGCACGCTACCGAATTAAATAAACCAAATGTCACATGAGGCACTCCGGAAATTATTATGTAAAATAGTGCTGTAGATTTTTACTTTCAAATTACGTCAGGATGTTTACTAAACGGCAAATTCTGCCAAGGTCATACTTTTGCTTGAAAGGGAATTTCGAAGAAAAAACTTGAATTAGAAAAAAGCATTCTATAAGTTTCGATTCCAAGGAAAATGAAGACCAAAAAGGATTTTATGCTCTATTACGGTTGACAGAGAGTACTAAATAAAGAAGGATTAAGTGTAGAGCAAAAGATGAATGAAAAACATGCATCTGACTTGCCAGTAAAAAAGCATCTGGATGCTTTCGATGGTTAAATAAGTGCTAAAATATGTACTTCCCATTAATTGCGTTTAGAATATAAAGTAACGCCCAAAAAGTGCGAATGTGATCAAAATCTCTCAAACCACAAAGAATGTTTGATTAGAATAATAAACACTGGGCAAGAGTGAAAACCCTAGTTTATAATTCGTTTAGAGGAACATAAATTATTTTCTCATAACATAAACAGTATACAAGACATCTTTTATTGCCTTTTTGTATATATAAAAGTTGTATTTTTATGTTTTTAAATCAGAATATAAAACAATTTTCAATAAATTCATTTACAAAACCACCGAATTTGATAATTATTTAATTTATCCTTGTTTAAATACTTCTGTAATTAGCATTTAAGAAAAAAATAAATTACCGATTTATCCTGGTAATGCCATATTACTAGGAAGAAATATTACGAGTTTGTAGCTAGGTATTTCCGTATTTTAATAATTAGTTACCGTTAACTTTGAAATTACATAATGCTTCGTATTAAATTTTTACTTTTCAAATATTAGCTCCAATACTTTCAGATTTATATTTTATTGAAATTCTTTGTCTTCTCTATAACAAATCGAAGCTTATAGTTTTACGATTTCTCAAATCTCCATTATATGTATTTGCTTTTTTCTAGACGTTGTTGTCAGTTTTATAGGTGAAACATATTTGGCTCGTAAAAGCCGTGGAACATATGAAAAGTATATACATTTGAAGTCATGCGCTCCTACCGTGCGTTACTGTAATGGCGTATATGTTGCGGTATCCCAAGGATCCCACCTACTTACGAGCCCCTATGAAATTTTGTAAAACGCGGTAGATGGCAATATCTATCGCGATAATGCTTTATACACACTTGTTTTTAGGAAGCCCGATTTGGGCTTCGTAAAAACAAGAGCTTCATATGATCCGCGCAATATGGCATTTTGGGCTTCTTAAAGGTGCTTTATGTGTATATATATATATTCGTATGAAACTACATGACAGGTACAAGCAAAGAAACATATATAAATTATATTACAAAAGTAGAAATATATTTAGAAGTGCCATAACTGCAGGGGGGGCTCTAAAACACTGCACCATTTGGTCTAGGATGTAGGAAAAAACCTGCAGAATAAAAAACCTACATCACAGTGCCACAAAACTAAAGGCCTTTAGTTGTTAAGATCCAAGCAACAGCCTCTGAGTTAAATTATGCAAATCCGGGTATCCAAATTCAAACTTAGCTAGAGGACATTTTTCAACAATCTGCCTTATTAATAGACACAGTTAGTAGCCACTAACATCATACTATTTCGTATTAATAGACGTTTTTAATAGGCAACTAGGCTTAGTTGCCAACTAAATTTTAGTATCGTGGTTAAGAGGTAAGAAAGCTGTTAAATCTAACCTATCTTCGGTTTAGCGCCAAATTAAGATTCAAATGCGTCTTCGTGTTATTGTAAAATATTTTCATTTCGTGAAATAGGGGGGATGACGGTAAACGATGTAAGTTATAAACAAAGAAAGTATTAAATGATAGTTCAAAAAAGAAGGAATTTTAAAAAAAAGTAATATTTGTTTTCTTAGAACAAAAGGGCAGATCACAAAATTGAGATAACTGGAGAAGGCAACTCTAATTGAATGTGAGAGGGAAGAAGCCCCATCATTGCAAATAAAAGGAAGCTGACTGTGCTCAACTTTTTTATTTTACTTATATAATAATCTCATAGTCTGTGTAAGTTTGTCTTTTTGTACATATTATGATAAATGTGTAAACAGTTTACTCAAAAGTTTGTATGATAACATTAGTTGTAGATAAAATTGTACACAATATTATAGTATGTATAACTTTTCTTTTTTTCTTTTGTGATTAATATAATTCATTTTGTATTCAACATATTTTATAGTTTGGAAAAAAAGCAAATACACTAATTTACAAATACATATTTTTCTTTCTATTACTACATAAACTTTTCATTTTATTGGAAGTATCTATTTATGTAACTCTACCAGAAAACATTGCTTTGTAAGTTTCTTTCTACTTCCATTTAATTCACATCCAAGGGAATATCATCTTCATCAGACATATCTAGAAGAAAAACAAAATAAAATAAGATACTTATAACTATTCCTTTAAACTATACCTCTTTATGTCGTCATTCCTAACGATTGCTACAATAGCTGACTTTGTTGTTTCCAGATTTAAATTCTGTAATATGGGCTTCAGCATTTGTTTGGCGGTTCAAATAAGGAGGTGTCGAGAATAGGCATATCCATTATCCCCAAGTAATATACCATCTATTTTGTCATTATGTAAAACAGAGCAAGTTACACTACAAATATCATTATTTATACATATATAGATACTTCAAACTTCCTGTTTAATATGCAAAGACTCCATATATGGGAATCACATGTGTTTTCTCTCCATTTAGCCACAGTATCATGAACTCGACATTTTGCATCACTCACCACCTTATTAGAAAATGTAACTGAAGTCATACTTATATAGTGTTATTGTCTATTTACTTGAACATTTGAAAAATAGTATCATATATGATTTTAAAACAATAAGAGATTGTCAACTCTTGGATTTTTGATTTTTACTTGTCTGCCATCTACTGCACCTACATTTGACACCGAGCAATTTATAAAACTCGCCTTTCACTTCTCCCTAGGCATTATCTTCGCTTGGAAAATTAATGAATCCTTGTTGGTGTCTAGCCTCAACAACTTTTCTCATAACCAAACTCAATGGTGGCTGTGATAGACCATGAAGTTCAGCTACAACAGAAATTTCTTTCTTATTTATTTCTTTTTAGTATGTATTTCTACCTACCTATATCTTATCCATAAGCCCCTTTAGCTAAATAGCGTATAATGGCAAGTACTTGAATATCTGCACTAATTCGTAATCCGTGATTACTATTTCCCTGTACAATTTCATCTATAACGAGATTAATAATAAATCTTGCAACTTCTTTACGCATTCAATAATTTTATTTTTTTTAAAAAATAAGTCGTATACTGCGAAAGGATTCTTTCTTGCCAAGTATACCTTTGGATTGCGATTTATTACAATATCTACTACTTCTTCCACCTCATATAATTCGTCTTGGATATTAATTAGATCTCCCATTTCACTTATAAAAAACACCAATATGATATCCAACCTGTTTAATTCGAATTGGTTAAGTTCGAAGTGTGTCTGAAAATTGAAAAAAAAAACATTTCACATTAGGTAATATTCTGCAGCAAGTGAACAAGAATATGAAAGAATGGACAAATATAGGATACTTACCTCACATAACAAAGCTCGTTCAGGCAAGTAAACTCGATTGATAAATGCAATCCATCCTTTACGCCGATCATCATTATTTGATGTTGGTATTCGGAAAACCCGAAATCCGTTCTTGCCACGGTTTCGACATTCACTCAAACAACAACTGGGAAGATATAAGTACTAGCACAGACAATACTATTGTCTGTGGTACTAGTGACAGAGGGACACTGGGACACAACTGGGATAGTTGTTCTTATACATATGTATGTGTTGCGTTTGTATTTCTTGTTGTTAGTGTTTGTTGTTTATTATACTTCCCGTTTAAGTAGTTTTTAATCAAAACAGTTTCTTTGAAAACTATTTACTGACTGTGTATTTAACAATTTGTAAGTATTTTAAGAATTATTTCATTAATAATAGATGTTTGAAATTAAGGGACATGGCATAAAGTACTGACAATTTTTTAGGAATCATGGAAAGGAAAGAATATGTTCTGTCTTTCAAAACCCTTCTAGATGTTACGAAATATATATATATATAGTTTGAATGAATGTGAGAAAAGAGCATGCAAATATTTTTGGCCTAAGAAATTTTACATCAAATATGTTGATCATGGTGTTGTTTGAATCTGCAGCACGAGACTGCTACATAGCAAATTCTAATTGTCAAGTCATTTAAATAGGTGTCATAGTAAGTAGTCAGCATAAATGGCTAGCATGTTCACCTGATGGAACTGTGTTTGACGGTAATGCACCAGCAAAATTACTAGAAATAAAATGCCCATTTGAAGGTACGTAAATATCACCTAAACAATAATGGAGACAAGTGTCACAAATCTATTTCTTTTTTAGGAACTACAATAACAGCAAAACCATTGATTAGCCGATGTAACTTTATTGTAATGGAAAATGAATTTACCCTAAAGAAGAAACATGCATATTATGGTCAAATTCAGTTAAGTTAATACTTAATATTGAAGAATGTGATTCCATCATATATTCATCAGTGGATAAAAATTTTGCTAATATTTTGTTGCAAACATTGCAACTTAATTATTTTAATAATATGCTACATATGTTATGTATAAATAAATAAAATGAAATAAAAAGGGCTGTATTTGTATTTATTGCTTTCAATTTACTAACAATAAGTAGTACAATATACCTAGTTGTGTAACATTTCAAATTGACTGAAGTGTATGAATTTTAAAAAAAATCAGTGTAGTTTGCATATAAAACTATATTTTAAATTAAATGTGCAAAACAATACATTTAAAAAAGGTGGAATATACAATGGTAGATTGAATAAAATGTGTTACAATGAAAAGGGTGTAAAAACTATACATACAACAGCAAGAATATGAGATGAAGCATGATAGGTATACTAAACTCTTAACACTAAAGAAATTTAAATGTTTTACATGCACTTTGTATACATGAGAAATTTGTCATCACTTAAAATTGGCTCTGATAAATTTACAACAGCTCCGATAACAGTAAAAATATCATTTTTTCAACCAGCGACAATGGCAGCAATGGTTTTGTTAATATCTCATATACTTTTATTCGTTGCTTTATACGTTCAATATGCACTCTTGCTCTTACTATTTCAATATTTCGCTGAGCCGCTTCTTTAGATACCTGCATGGTCTTTTTCAAAAATGGTGGTCTAATAAGTTTAATAAAATGATTATCAGTTATATCATCAATAAGAAAGCCTTTATCCACCATAATGGCATCCTTATGCATATCTAACAGACCAATGATACCACTTTATTCAAAAATAGCTTCATCTGATGCCCTTCCACCATATGCCTTGCTAATAAATTATATTAATCCACCGGGACTAACACCTGTCTAGAACTTCTTGCAGTAGAGCACATTGTTTCTCTGTCACACTGTTATTCCTATCAATTACATTTGCTACGATCGATGATTGCTGTATTGTCATACTCTTTCTTCTAAGCTGATGTTGTTTCCTTAACTTTGGACTAACTTCCTTGACACTCCTACATGGTAGATTTTGTGAAGGAACAGCATTTTTCTTCAAACGAGGAACCTTGCATTCAGCACCTACAGTAACATTTTATGCTGTGATAAAGAAGATTTAAGTAAATGTTTTATTGAAGAATCGTAGGATTACTATTTTTTTCCCTTATTATACTCACAATTACCGTTTTATAACATAATAAAAAAAAAGACATACAAAAGGCTTTTTAAAAAACATATTCATGTTTTTTAAAGAAATAAATCTAAACAAGAAAACGGTATTAAAAAGTCAGCATTTTTATTAAATACTCACCTACATGAAATGTCTGTCTGTTTCGGGTTCACAGTTTGGGTTATTCTAATTTTTTTCTATGTGTTCAACAGGTATGTCTAAAACAGTCTTCTATATATTCGGTATGACTAGATATATTATGTAAAAGAAGAAAAAGTAATTAAAAGCTATCCGATCCACAACATTTATTAAATTGCTTTGCATGGTTTCATCAGCTTGACTGGTTTATGGCTTTCAAACCAGTAATGTAGTACGTTTTACAAAGAAAATGCATTATAAACACCACATTATTTTAAGGTTTTGGTATCTTCAGAATTTAGAAATTTAAATGGTTCACAGCCAATCATTTATCACTTAACCAGGATAAATGTGAGACAATTTATTTTACTAGTAAACATAGATCAAACATATATTCTACGAATTGAAAATTCCTTGATATTAGACTAGACACAAGATTAATATGGAAGCCGCAGATAGTTGAATTAGTCAAACACTTATCTTCTGCTACTTATGCAATTAGACGTATCAGATTTATAACTGATAGTCTACTGGAATAATGACATACTATGGACTATCAAATCACATATCAACAATGTTTAACCAATATGGGGTAAGTAGGCCTATGTAGGAAAGGTGTTCATCCTGCAGAAGAAGGCTGTTCAAGCAATTGTCTGTGTTTCACAAACTATTCGCTGCAAACCTCTCTTCAGAGAACTTATGATAAGTCCATTAGCCTAGACACATATTCTTCAACAACTAAGGAGGGCTTTGAAAAAGCTGTCACACCTCATGACTAGGGGTGAGATTACAGAAGTCTCCACCCCTCATAACCATTTGCTGCACATCCCGCATTACATAGGACAAAAGCCACTTCAGTACAACACGTCACTGGTAATTATTTAACAAAATCAAAGTTATGTGTAGACATCTTTCTACTTTCGTATCTAAAGAGAAAATAAAGGACATTCTCCTTCAAGAAGCTTCTACAATTGTCAATGACATAAATTAGCCGTGTGTTGACGTTATCATTACATTTTTGCTTGATGTGCTATTGTGTAAACTGTAAACTGTTTGTATATCTTATTATTGATATAATAAATTTATTATTATAATAGAAACACTATCCTTCTTACTGTAGAAGTGTTATAATTAATCCTGCTTTTACACCCACAATACTTCATCTCATCAGGGAAGTCGCAGCAACTTTCATTATACATTTACATTCTTGGTAATTATCAATATAGTAAGTACTGCCTACACGCGGTCTGTATATGGACGTTTCTTCAATTTGTATATATTTACCTGCGATTTTAAAAATTGCTTTCAATAATAGTAATTCCTAATAATTGAAGTTACGTTGGGGTTATCAAACAAAAGTAGTTTAAAATATATAATACTTTCGGCTGTTACTTTGTGAAGATTCATGATACTGGATATAAGTAAAATAAAACACTCAATTAAATTTGAATAACTTCACTTTATTTTAATCACTATGTGACTGCAGTTTCGACATTACATGTCATTATTAAACTAGCTTACTTATATTTCTACTATTTAATTTTTCTTTCACCCACATTTAATTGCAATTGTTTGAAATCTTCATGGATTTTATTGTGTTATATATGTAAAATTTTAGCCTTCATACTGGTTGAAGTGAGGTATATCACTTCATAAAAGTTATTAGATACACACTTAAATGTACTCGGCTTTGACATTACTTATTTTATTATGGTTCTAGTTATTTTTATTTTATCTAGGCCTGAATCGTAACAACAACTGCCATGATACAAGTCTGAATGAATAATCATCAATTATTGTTGAGGATAGTACATACCCAACAAGTTATACAAACAAACTAATTCATAACCAAGCAAAGATTTTATTAAAGGTTAGTACTTTGAACCTTTTTCAGCTTGAACTGCAATATCATTGTCAATAATAAGATAAAATATATAGGAAAAATGACATTTCTTCGTTACATCGTCTTGCAATATGTATTTTAGAATAACATTTAACATCCACAATCACATCATCACTTATTTTTGGAATTTGAAAAATTAGTGTCAGTAGACTTATCATATTCCTTAATTCAAAATATTTTAAGATATTTAAATCTAAAGCAAAACGCCTACAAAATTGTAACAAACACGATTGGTGTAATTGGATAATTGCGTCACTTCCTTTAGGGTCCCATTGGCTTCTCTTTACTACTACGAGAAGACTGCTTTTACTATAACAAATTTAGCGGGAGAAATTTATGAATGGGCACATCTGGCACATCCTACTGCCCAACTTTGAATTCATTCATTTCTTGTGTTTTAAACGTATAATTGTTGGAAAACTATGCTTTTCAAAACATTTGTGTCCCAAATAACAGTTATATTTTCCCATTGTCTGTAATCAATCTTCGAAAATTAAATTTTGCGTTGGTCGTGGTGAATTTGTCATGAAGTATGAGTAATTATTCACAACTACAATACACAATATGCACATTTTAACAGTTGAGGACATTTTAATGCGCCTGGGGATCTTACCGCATTGGTTCTTTCGGAAACCTGAAAAAGCTTAATTTAGAATTGTTCAAGCTATTCTTGCACCGAGGTGCACAACAATAATGGGGCATTTTTGTTCCAAGTATTCGCGAAACGAAACACTACAATTATTAATAAAACGGTATGCTGCGTGCACATTAATGATAAAAAACAATTTGTTTGTCAAAAATGTTGGAAGTACGTCAGCATCCATTAAATTATATGGAAATGTTTCAGGGAAATGCACAATAATCAAACAAAAATTATTGACACACATTTTAAACACAAATTCTAAATTAATAATGTGTTAATAAATTTATTTGATGTTAATTATAAATGCCAAAAGAATGTATAATTTAGTTTTACAAATGCCTTGTTTAATCTGTGTACAACTACCCATTAATTTGTAAAATTAGTGTTAATAATAAATTGTTTGTCAAATATTTTGTATAATTGGTGTACAGCATAACTTATATTAACGGCCATTCACAAATCGCATGCCCTGCAGTCGCATCAAATAATCCCGCCAACTCAACAGCTGATGGCTGACTACTGCGCATTCAGAAATTTTCACGCACGCGTCGGTTCAAGGTCGCCGGTAGGAGGACAATTATTTCCCTCGAGAAACTACTGTTTCTATTACATAGCTATATACTGTGCTAAAAGTCACCAAATCACCGCCATTTTGGCGCCGTTATAATGGGACAAACCAATTGCGGTACTTTATTATCTAGGGACTTTACGTTATATCGTTATATTAAAGTCCCTAGATATATAAAGTACCGCAATTACCTCCATTTTGGCGCCAAAGAAGCGGCAAATTTAAATATCTGTAATTTTTTTAAACTTTACAAAAATACAATAGTTGTCAAACAATATGTCAAAAATGTATTCTTATTGATTTCTTGACAAAATACGAGGGTTTTCTAATTAAAATTTAGATAAATATAATTGTGATTGTGTCGTTAGCTAAAGAGGACCAATCGAAAAGCAGCAAGCTAGTGTATACCGTGTGGCCGCCGTTCATAGCGCGATGCATGTATTAGTAACTACTGGTCGACTATAAATGGGCGTGCCAACTTGAATTGCCACACCGACAGCAGGCGTATAAGTTATACGTATAAATGTATTCGTAGGCAAATCAAGTGAAAAGCAGTGTAATAGGTATTGCGTTTCCGTTGTTAGTAATTATTTGTAGTTGTTTGAAGCATCAGATAATCACTGATAATATGTCAGTGAAGTAACTCATCACAGCTTCATAAACAACATAAAAGAGCAAAAATAAATAATAAATAACTCCTAGACTTTAAAACAAAAAAAAAACTTCTTAACTAAAATAATATTTTTCAACAAATATTATAATCTAAAAACTCAAGTATAATAAAATACTGAAACATAAAATATTTACTTGTTAAAACAGAATTGTAATTCAACATTGCAATTAACCTGTAATTAGCTAAAAAAAATGTTATTCTTAAGCAATAATAAAACTCGAACTGACGCCCATATGTGGAAGCGACACGGCGAATGCGACTGCCCGACTACACCGTATAAATGTGGATTTTTTGGACAAATACGAGTGCATGATAGGCATATGCGAAATACTAGCACTGTTGTAATCCAGTATAACACTGCGTCTACTTGTTTACCGTTCTAATACACAGACATCTCTATCTGTTTCGCTTACTCTACAGGTATCGCTATAATGCAGACGCACGCGGTCTTATGGTATGTGTGCATGATTTTTATTATTTATTACTCAACAGAAAATCCAAGTATAGAATAAATGTACAATAGAAAAGACAAAAAATATATATTAAGAAGGTAATACATATAAATAACAAAATATAGAACTAAAAGTAAGAGTAGATACATATAAATATTATATTTCCTCGAAGTTGCTAATTTGTTTTTTCATAGCTAAAATTTGTACTTTAGCTGCTTTTAATTTATTTTGTAGACATTTCAACTGATCATTTTCATTTTGCTCAATATAGTTGTTCGATGATGTACCTGAAATAATATAGGAGTTTAATAATTTTATCATCATTTTTTACTGGATAAATTTCAGCAGAAAGTACGAATTACTAAATAACTACTTGCATGTGATGCATTTAACTATAGATGAACAGTGTCTGTAGTATTAATTATTATGATGTTTAATATTCTACTAACCAGAGTGTAGTGCAGAACTTGTTTCTAAATGTTTTTGATCCTGATTGGTAACAATTGGAGAAGTTGTCGCATTAGCAGTTGGGTCTGCAACATTTGCAATTAGATATTATTAACAATTGGAACAGGACAAAAGGCATCTTAGCTAATAGTTTTCGTTTGATTTCTTGATTTCGTGGAAAGTCAGCTATTGCAATAGTTGGAATTGCACTTTTTTTTAACAACTTCCGATTATCCAACCTGTTTAATTCGAATTGGGCAAGTTCGAAGTGGGCCTGAAAATTGCAAAAAAAACATCTTCACATTAGGTAACATTCTGCAAGTGAACAAGAATATGCAAGAATTGAGCAAAAATAGGATACTTACCTCACATAACAAAGCTTGTTCAGGCAAGTCAACTCGATTGATAAATGCAATCCATGCTTTACGCCGATCATCATTATTTGATGTTAGTATTCGGAAATCCGTTCTCGCCACGGTTTCGACATCCACTCAAACAACAACTGGGCATGGTTCAACACACGTAATGTAATAACCTTACTATTTATGTCATTATGTCAACAGCGATCAGCTGATTACTCCGCGTGTCCAGATACTACCAACTCAATCACTAAAGTCCGCAAAAGTCACCAAATCGCCGCCATTTTGGCGCCGTTATAATGGGACAAACCAATTGCGGTACTTTATTATCTAGGGACTTTACGTTATATCATCTACTAGCGCTTAGTGTTTGTAATAGGAACTAACATAAAATTCAAAATTGGTAAAGCCCATGACCAGGCCCTGGATGAATTATTCCACGAATTGGCACGAATAACCAACATGACATTTGAACATTTCAAATACAAAGTACAGGTAGTTAACATAAAAAGAAACAGTTTAGGTCATTTTATTTATTGACAAAAAATATAATGGGAATGAAATAAATTACTAAATCCTATTTTTACAACAAAATGAGAAAATACATAAATGGTGCATTAATTAAACAGAAAACAAACTTCTTTGGTTATAAATATATAGGACTTTTAGTTTGTACCAGTTGAACCAAAACCACCTTCACCTCTATCAGTGCTATTTAAATCCTAATCAAATAATATGAAATTTTAATTAGTAATTAATAATAAGTCATAACATAATGGTTTACCTCTACTTCTTCTATGTCAGGATAATAGATCTGTTCACAAATGAGTTGGGCAATTCTGTCCCCTTTATTTACCTGGAAGGACTGATCGGAATGATTAAACAGAACTACCTTGATTAAGCCCCTATAATCTTCATCGATTACACCAGCTGTGATATTTTAGAAATCATAATAGTCTGTTTCTACTCAATTTACATTTACATACCTCCTACATCTATGCATTGTTTGGCAGCCAGACCAGATCTCGGAGCAACTCTTCCATAACATCCTTCAGGTAATTGTATTTTAATACCTGTATCAATTATTTCCTTTCCTCGACTTGGTACAACATAATCGTAGGCACTATGCAAGTCATAACCTGCAGCTTTAGCAGACCCTTTTGAAGGTGTCTTTGCTTCTGGTACAGCTTTTGCAAACCTCAATATCAATTTTCCTGCATTACTCACTGAGGATGGCATTATTAATTAGTAAATGAAGCACTAGATCAACGAAAACTATCAAAAAGAAGAGCTCACAAATACGCGCCGAACAGGTACCACAAGAAATGATATTTAGTTTTGGCGGTATTATTTCTGAGTGTGGGTAAGGTAAATATCTTGCGCAATGCAATTTAAGAAAATACGTTACAAGGGCGGTTAATTTGAATAGAAACTGTATTATACAGGGTTAGTTAAAAGTATGGAGACGGCGATTTATTGTCGTTAATATTCATTTTAGAGAATTATGTTCAATATAAAAGTTTGTTAGGATATTTTGATCTACATTTGAGAATATTTGATTTTTTTTTCTTTAATTGTTTTTTAGTTACGCCTGTCCGCGCAGTTTTTTTAAATGGGAACTAGTGAATTTTACTCTACCATTCGATAGAGAATTTTTTTCTCTTTAAAATAATATTTTTGTTTTTTTTAAATTCATGTTAATAACTTTTACAAGAAAAATTAAACAAATTAATAACAAAGTAAATTAAAGTAAGTGTTCAAATTGTCGTCCATTAGTAATTTGACAATGACCCAATCGATTTACAAAACCCCGAACAGAGTTCTGTAAAAAATCTCGGGGAATTTCTTGTATCGTTCTGGTAATTCGGATTTGTAAATCTTCGACGTTATCGGGCTTATCTTCGTAAACTTTGTTTTTTACGTATCCCCAAAGAAAAAAATCTAAAGGACTTAAATCTGGCGAACGGGCTGGCCATTCAATGGTTCCTCGTCTTCCAATCCATCTGTGGGGAAAAACGTTGTCCAGATATTGACGAACATTTACACCATAATGTGGTGGGGCGCCATCTTGCTGGAACCAGATACTGTCATTGGGCAGGTGTTCATTGTTTTCATGTGGATAGAGCGTAGCACAAGCAGGTATTATTTCATTTTGCAATAACTGCAAATACAGACCCGAAGTTAAATTGCCATTGATAAAAAAGGGACCGATAATATGACCGCCAAGAATGCCAACCCAAACATTAACCTTTTTGGGGTACTGCGTATGGTGCTCCAAAAACCAAAAGGGATTTTCCGATGACCAGTATCTGCAGTTATGTCTGTTTACTTCACCGGTAAGGCAAAAAGTAGCTTCGTCAGAGAAAAGAATATTGTTGATAAAATTTTCATTATTATTGGAAATATTTAACATTTCTTCAGAAAATTGTAATCTCCTATCAAAATCATCTTCCGTTAACTCGTGTACAAGGTGTACCTTATAAGGTGTATACTTTTCACTTTTTAAAAATGACACGATCGATGACTGCGAAATATTGAAATTGGCAGCTAATTGATTGTTTGATAAATGAGGATCTTCAGATACAGCCAATAAAATCTCCAGTTTGTTATCATCGCTTTTTGCTGTTCTAGGTCTACCACTCCCTGGCAAATCTTTAACGCTACCAGTTTGTTCAAAGCGTCTTAAAGTTTTACCAACAACGGATTTAGAAATTGGATTTCTATTTGGATGCGTATCATTAAATAAATTACAAACGTCTTGTAAACTTCTGCGTCTATCTCCATAACCCAACATCATAAGTATTTTCAATTCGTTCATGTTCACTTAAACTCGCCATTGTTAATATTAACAGCAACAAATTGCACAAATGAATTATTTCTGTCAAAGATTTGACGTACACAATAACCACTGATAAAATTATGTCGCTCAAGTTTGTTTATCGCATCGCTTCTGTCTATCTGCGATGTACCGAACATCTGTGAAACACTTGAACCGGCCTTTTCTTATAAAAAAGTTATTAAAATGAATTTAAAAAAAACAAAAATATGATTGTAAAGAGAAAAAAATTCTCTATCGAATGATAGAGTAAAATTTACTAGTTCCCATTTAAAAAAAACTGCGCGGACAGGCGTAACTAAAAAACAATTGAAGAAAAAAAAAATCAAATATTCTCAAATGTAGATCAAAATATCCTAACAAACTTTTATATTGAACATAATTCTCTAAAATGAATATTAATGACAATAAATCGCCGTCTCCATACTTTTAACTAACCCTGTATATGGTCTTGAACACCCCGAATTATGTTTTTATTTACAAAAATTTTCTCTCACAAATTAATAAGCTAAGTCAGTTGAAGTGATCTACATTAGATAGGAAATCAATGTAAAATAATTCGGTCATTAATATATAATAATTCAGTGTTATATGAATTGATATAGTTAACATATAAATTGCGCTTTAAATGGATATGTATTTTAAAAAACGTGATAAAGAAATATAAGATTGTTTGCGGAAGACCATTACGTGGCCCGAATCACATTTGTGCCACTACTCTGATTATAAAGGCACTCTAACATAATAGTCCCCGATATACATATATAAAACAATTTTGTAAAGTTATGGTTTTTATTTTCAAATTTCAAATTATCTCGTTCTCTACTCAAGCATCCAAGTTGGTTGGAAACCGCTCGAACTAACTTGACAACAGCTTAGTGTTGGTTGGACAGAGGACCGTTCTCGTTTATGTGATCACTGCTTTCATTCAGCAGACGGACCGGGAACCGATCCCGCCCCAACCGTTCACTTCACAACAGTTGAGCGTTCCCTGGACAGGACCGCTCACCTTTATGTCATCGTCTGTCATCTGGTACTTTTTATTGCTGCCATATGTTAAAATTATAGAGATTATACCGAATAAACAATAATAATAAATTGTTTTTCTGCATTAAGTTTTGGCGTAGTTTTTAGTGGAAGGACTGCTGGTTTTTCCAACCCCGAATAAAATACTGGGTGAACTCTAATATTTTAATACATTTATTTCTGCACAATACCTTTAATTTGCAGTATCTTACTTTCTAGTAAGTTTCTTCAAAATTATGTATTAGGTTGGTCTTGGAATGCATCAATGGCGCATGCGTACAGTATACGCTCACTAAGTGAGCGTAGAATTTTTCCGCTCACAAAAATGGCGGCCGCCCCTGAACATGTTCAAAGTGAGCGGTCGTCTATTGCACATGATCACTGAACAGTTGCGCAACAGTTGAGTCTGCTGAATGAAAGCAATCATTTGGTACTTTTCATTGCTACCATATGTTAGAATTATATAGATTAAACCGAATAAACAACAATAATAATTTGTTTTTCTGCATTAAGTTTCGGTGTAGTTTTTAGTGTAAGGGCTGGTTTTTCGAACTCTGATTAAAATACTCTGTTAACAGCGTTTTTGGTATTTTCTGTATACATGGGCGAGATAGGGGAATACGGTTCAGTTTCCCTCAGACTAGACCGACTCATGTTTTGTCGGTTCTCGGGGAAACCGGTAGGTAATACGGTGCCCGAGAGCCGACAACACACGAATCGGTCTAGTCTGAGTGAAACAGAACCGTATTCCCCATCTCGCCCATGTTTAATTTTCTGTACTAAATTGTACATTTAACGCCTCGCGTTGGAAAGAGATGCCACATCCCGAAACGGTCACGCTGTCAAATATTATAATACATTTATTTCTATACAATACCTTTAATCTTATCTTATTTTTCAAGTAACTTCCTCAGAATTTTGTAGAATTTTTCCGTTCGCAAAATCAGCGACCGCTCCACAGCATGTTCAGTGTGAACCATCTGAATACGATCACTGAACAGTTGCGTAACTGTTGGGTCTGCTGAATGCGATCATTGTGTGTATAAACCTAAGGAAACTAAGGGCCGATTGTACCAAAATCGGTTCAGCATTAAGATCAGCTGAACGACCGTTCAACGGTGAACTTAGTTCAAGCAAATATGCGTTATACCATCATAATAACATTACCGTTCTACTGATCCTAGTAATTCTAGTAATTTAGGGAAATGTTGGCAACAAAAAGTGCCATTAGAGATTTGGCGGGATTATTTTCGAAGCGTGCTAGTTGTGTGAGCCTTTCATAAGATTTTTATGAGTATTATTATTCAATTTTCCTTTTATTTTATAATTAAAATCACGTAATAATATTGTATAGGTGATGGTTATGCAAATAATAGTTCAGGTGGTGGTTTTAATTAATAGCAGATGATACAAATGGCTTTGAAAACGATAAAATTTTCAAGAGCAGCTAATTTTAATAATTATGAAGAGCTTTTTAGTTGCTCTTGTTAAAAAATATAAGCACATAATAGAGTGCAAGGCTACCGATAGTAGTAGTACTAGGGAGAAGAATGCTGCTTGGAATACGTTAGCAAAAGAATTGAATTCAAATTCTGGTGGGCAATTCAGTGCAATTGAAGTAATATACTCATTTTTTAAGTGTGCAATAGCAGATGCGACCTTCTTAATTACTCGACTGGCAGTACTTTTATCAACCCCAGTAAAATCTCCTGCTACTCTTAGGAAACATTCTGTTGGAAAGAATCGCAGGTCAATTAAAACCATTTCAGCCGGGGAAAGTATTCTATTTCTTTCATTATTGTCATATCTTTAGTTAATCTAAGCCTATTCAGAAACTCATTTTCAGACCACTTTTGAAAATGATTGTTTCTTACTTTATAACTTTGTTTTCTTCTCCTATTTAAAAAAAATTCATACATTTCCAGAAAATCATTTTCTTTGTCACTAAATTCATTGTAGAAAATAATATCTAATTCGAATATATCTTTTTAACTACTTTTTAAACAAAACGTAAATTATGTTTTAGGTTAGGTAATCAGCTTTGAACCACCAAAACTTGCCGTTCAACTTGAACGGCCTTGAATAGCTTGATCGCAGATCTATTTTGTTGGTACAACGGCTCTTTCTAATTAGAACCCGGTTCAACGCTGAACTTGCGTTGAACTTCGTTGGTACAACCGCCAATGGTCGCATTCAGCAAACGCAAATCGTTCTCGCTCCAACTGTTCACTTGACAACAGTTGATTGTTGACTGGATAGGACCGTTCGTTTGTATGTGATCGTCTGTTTGGTTATGATCACTGAACAGTCGCGTAACTTGTATCTGTTGAATGCGACCAATGTCCTAATGCCAGGGGCCTGATTCTCGAGTCGAGAGAACAGAGATTTCGAGAGAATAATGGAGGGGATTCTCTTGAAATGTTAAAAATCGTATTCTTGAACTTGAGAGATAGATCCCTTCCCTCAAGAGTTGGGAGAATTTACATCTATCGGTTCAAGTCAAGCGAACATATTAAAAGTAAAGAGAAGCATGCGCATATCGACTTAAATTTTGTACATATGACCAATCAATGCTTGTTATTAAGGGGAGAAATATCATTAGGCGGCAGTCCCACTGCATACACAACCATTGAGCGCCAGTAACTGACATCGACATTCATCGACTAAAATTTTGTGGTACGGTCTCACTGGGAAAAGTATTCAAACAAAATTTAAGTTTCGCGCGCAAAAATTTCATTCAACAAAACTGGCAGGACATAAACTATAAACACAAACATAACCTCAGACGTCATAACTAGAATCTTTGTCCTACTTCTTTAATTAAAAATGTCATCTAATTCTTGTTCTTCTGATACTGAAAGCATAGAAAAGTGTGGGTACGTCAAATATTTGCAAATAGAGAGGAGTTAGGAGAATTTCACCGTTTAATCCCTCAACTTTTAAATGATACAGAAAAATTCTACAATTATTATAGAATGAATATTCAATGTTATCGTAACTTAATTTCAAAAGTAGAACCATTGTTTCATATTTCCGTTTATATTTTAAAAAAACAAACCAAAACACAATCAACAGGCGACGCTTGGGTTAACTGTCAAAACAGCCTTTCTGCGCATGTGTCCAATCGTCGATCATCAACTAAAATTAGAACCTGTCGAAAATTATGAACCGATGCATGCCGGTTGTTGTTGAACGATCGCCGTTAATCGATGCAGTCGGACTGCTGCGGATACTTTACTCATAACCTAATTTTAGTCGATGACCGTCGGTGGACATCGCTTTATCAGTGGGACTGCCGCCTTATTCACCAGATAATTTTTATGTTTTTTCATGTATATGACTTCCCACATATCTAAGTTTCTATTGTTGCTTTGTTTAACTAAACTAACATTTTCTAGGCTGAAGTTGTGCCTTGTATCAATATGATGTAGAGCTAATGCGGATTTTTCTACATTGTGTAATTTGACATGAGCCATGTGTTCTTTATATCGTATTTGAACGTTTCTTCTGGTTTGTTATCTTGTATACCGACATCGGATAACACTTAAGACACTCTTGAAATATGTATTAAACTTTTGAGTAATATCTTATTTAGAATTGTTAATCCATAATCCTGTCACTGTTAAATTAACCCGTTGTCTTTCTCAGAAATATTTTGTATTTCCCATTGAACTAATTCGCAGAATGATATATTGTTAATATTCGTTGTAATTTTGCTTTAATCGTTTTTCAGCTACCTTTAAAATTGTTCTGTATAACATGTATTTTTATTATAAAATGTCTCGTAGATAATAGGTTTAAATACATAATTATATATTAAACTTTTCATTAATATCTTATTTAGAATTGTAATTCGTAATCCTGTCAGCGTTAGTTTTACCCGTTCTTTCTCATTAATATTTTGTATTTCCCATTGAACTAATTCTCAGAATTTTATAGTGTTAATATTCGTTGTAATTTTGCATTAATCGTTTTTTCACCCTACCTTTAAAATTTGTCTGTATAACATGTATTTTACTTATTATAAAATGTCTGGTAGGTAATATGTTTAAATAGTTATTAAACTAATTTTGTGAAAAAGGTGTTTTATTTTATTTTATTATTTTTATTACTTTAAGATATGTTACATTATTTCTACATGTATGATACGTAGAAAACAATATTCACATTTCGATGTTTAGCCTAACACTTTCCGGAAATCCAACTGATATAACCCATAAAACCTTTCAACATTACACACACTATTTAAAAGAAATAGTTTTCGTATTACATATTACCTAATATACACTGTTCTATACAACAATTGTCCTAATCCGCATTCATTTGCAACCTGGCAACATTGCACTGCTATTTCCTACACGATCGACACACATCCCTACCCTAAAACAGCTATTCTTGAAGTTAGGAGAACCAGGGATGGGAGTGTGATCTATCACTTCTCTCAATAGAACGTTCACTTCTCTTAAGTTCGAGAATCGGGCCCCAGAGAAAGAATAGAACAGGAGAGATAATAAACTGGTGGGGGTATAGGTATTATTTAGACGGAACTTACCACTTTAAGGCAGGTCAGTTATGGAAATATTGACCAATCATAATTTATAAAACGTGTATTTTGAAACTTGTCATATATCCGGTAATTATGTGTTCAGTGGCGTAACATACATATTCTATGCATGTTTTTTATAATGTTTTCTTTAATACAGTTAGAATAAATGTTACTATATTAAAAAGAATAAAAGGATTGAAAAAATAATGCACTCACGATATTACTTTAATTATTATTGGACTAAGAACCGAGAACATACGAAGTGTACATATAGCCTATACAAAATATTTATCCACGCCTACGCATTGCGGCGGCCATATTGAGTTACCACTTTGGACAAATATTTTTATTAAGGAGATTCTCTCCTGTTCTATTCTTTCCTCGTAGATTTTCATTATATGAATTACATGTACAGGGTGAATGACTCGCCCTGTACAGGGTGAGTCATTAGTAGCCGCGTCTTCGATTGCTCTTTTGTGTTTTAAATAAAAGAAAAAATAATTAGTGGAAGATCTATGGTTGCATGTGGCGCATATTGTAAAAATACTTTAAGCTCTGACGCACTTCCGCTTTCACCGGAAATGCACGGAACTTAATTTTTTTAAATGACACCCTAAATATTTTTGGATTATCTTGTACTGCTTTAAATTGCCTGTTCAACTGTTTTTTTCGTTTTTAAAATTGAGCCAATAGTTTTTGAGTTATTAATTTTTTTTGAAAATATTTGACCAAAACACGTGTTCAGAAAAAAATCATTTTCACCTTGTTTTTAAAAGTAAAAACATTAACTTTGGTGGTGCTTGTAGCCAAGAAAATTCTGCATCATTTGGTAAAGTTGCACTCGACAATACCTCAAAAAACTTTGTTTTTTCAAAGCCTACTTCCTGAAATGTTCACATACCAAAAACTTATTTTTTTTAATGAAACACCAAGTATTTTATTGAGGCATTTTGTTCCCTTTTTTATTCTCTTTCATTTTTGTTAACAATGTCCTATACCTATCTTTTGTAATTTCTGAGATAATCACTATAGGAGCAATTAGAGGTCAATTAAGGAACTACGTGCGGTGTTGTTCTATGCACCAAAATATTCTTTCAACCAATGGGAGGCAGGAATGGCACCCGACTTCCTTATTCAACTGTCAAACAAAGTAAAAAAAAATTAGAGAATGAAGAGCATCGCATTACAATTTTTTAATTCCGGCAATGTCCAGTTGCAGTATTTCACTTTTGACACTGTTGGTTAACATCGAAATAAAATAAAGGTTATGTTTGCTGACATATGTCTTCAAAAAGTTTTGAAAATCCGTCCGTAGATAGCGAAGATACTCTCCTCCATTAACATTTTCATCAAAGAAATAAAGTCCAATTGGTCCAATTATGTAACTACCTCCCCACAGTTTTAATGACCAACGATTTTGAAAGTTTACAGGTTTGATAAAGTGGGGGGTTTCATGTGTTATAATAACGGAAATTGTGACGATGAACGTACTCACTTTAATAGAACGTGGCTTCGTTGGTAAACAACAAAAAATTGAGAGAAAGCTACGATAATGTATCTGCTGCCAATTGACAAAAATGTAAGCGATTCTGAAAATTTCTTTCATCTAACCCTGTGTATGAATATGCTACTGGTGAATTTCATATTTCCAAATTATTCTGAATTCTCAAATTTGACGTACATCTAACTGACGACTTATTTTCGTAGAACTAGTATGAAGGTGTTCGACTAAACTCGCAAGTACCATAAACGTATTATCCTCATAAGTTATTGCTTTTTCCACTCTTTCTTTCATATTCAATACTTTCTGTTCACTCAAACCGCCCCTTTACACTTTCGAAGGATTCTGGCTTCGGTTGACTTCTACCAGGGACGCTATGCATAAAGTCTGGATGCTAGCAAAGAGTTTCTTTCAGATTCACCTAAAAGGTCAGTCATATCTATTAACTCTTCATAAGAATAATTCATTTGGATGATAACTAATAGCGATGCTTTTATAAGTTTGACATAAATGTATACCGACTTTCTTTAACAGTTGTGTCACCCCAAGAATGAAAACTGTCAAAATTAATAGAAATCCGATAAACGTAAAGTATAATGTTATTTATTTAATACAAATGAGAGTAATTAATTATCAAGTTACAATATTATGATGATAATAGTATTGTCTTTTAATACATTCTTTGACTTTGATGTATGAAAGTAAAAGTTAGGTATTTCAAAACAAGATTGAGAGTAGAATTAATATACTCTCATACATATTTTAAGTGTGTGCATATTTTGTACAAACACTTAAAATCTCGTTCTTCTAGCTTTAACAGCTGCAAACTTGGAAATCACATCTCCAAAATTTATATTTTGTGTTGCCTCGTGTTCTATTGTTAATATGCCATGATTGTTAAGTCTCGTTTGGGTCATTGTTGCCCGCAAGTAATTTTTAATTAACTTTAGTTTGCTGAAACTCTTCTCACAAGAAGAAATTGATACTCAAATTGTCATAAATAACTTTAGTGCGGCCATAAGATTCGGAAGAGATTCAGTAAAATCCCATTCCACGATGAATTTCAAAAAGTCTAGAGACGCCCAATTATAAACTGTAACATTGGCCGCTTTTAAATGTCTTCTCTACCTTGGTATCTCTAAGAGAAGTTCCGCTTCGATACCTCATCATAAGAAACAGTAAATTTTGATACAGCTGATTTCAACTCTTGAAATATTCGCCAAAAGCAAAGTATTTGTCTCCACAACCTCGAACAATGAAGCTACATCTTGAATGGATTTCGATCTATTTCGGAGTTCAATACTGAATCGGTCAAGACATTCCAACATATCCTTTTGAAGTTCAGCTCTCAGTGTAAGTCCTGCATCGGTTGCCAACTCACCGGCCATTCGTTTCTTACGACGAATTATTCTTTCTATTAGAATGTCGTAGTCCTCCGTAGTACATCATTCTAAAGGAAAAGATAGCAAAGAAATGTGAAATCATACACAGCAGGCATAAGGTTCTGTGCAGCACCTCTGCTGTCTAAATTTTCTTGTTGATCACATAATTCCGCAATTGCAGCCACAATCCCATCAAAATTTTCTGCCAATACTTTTACTGCAGCATAATGAGCACTCCAACGCGTTGTTGAGAGTATTTTAACACATGCTTTGATGTGTTTAAGAAGCACTTCCCAGCGGCTAGTGGAACTACAAGAAAATATGAAGATTGTCTCTACTGTTCCGAAAAATATTACACAAGATACGCAAATGTGCAAATGAGTGTTGGTCACATAAATTAATTGAATGATCTATACATCCAACAAAAACTGCTTTCTTTTTTTTGCTTTAATAATAGCCTGCACTCCTCCATGTACGCCGCTCATAACAGCTGCAATATCATAAGCTTGGGAACGACATAACATCTAAACTGTCATTTTCAAGCTTCTTCAGAATTTCATCATTTGAATCAGCGACGTTTTTTCCGTGTAAATGGAAAGACCCAGCTTTGACTTCCACATTTCTATTGTCAATTTTCACATAACGAAACACTTCAGAAATTTGATTAGTGTGTGAAATGTCAGGTGTGCTATCAAACATAATTTCAAAACATTTAACCGATTTAATTTCGTTGACAAGCTTAAATTTTACGTGGTTCGCTAAAACATTTATGAATTCATTTTGTATATCTGGCGACAAATATTATACTTTTGGTGATTTACCAAGTTCCAAATTTAAGATGTGTTCTTTCAAGACTACATCATACTTTGACAGTAGTTTGACTAGTTCTAAGAAATTGCCTTTATTTGTAGAGTCTTGCCCTTCATCATGTCCACGAAAAGCTAAGTTTTATTTAGTCAGAAACAAAGTTATATCCAATAGGTAATCTAGATAAAAGATGCTTCCACTTCTGCTTTTCAGTATCCATTAATTGCAAGGCTGCGTCATCTATTGTTTTATGCAATTTTAGCCTCATTTCCAAGGTTTTCCAGTTTTCAAAATTTTCTTTGGGATATAGTTTCCACCACTTCCGAAATCCAGTCGTAAATTTTGCTTTTGTATTAGTACTATTGATAACAGCAAATAAACGACATGAGAAGCAGTACAGCATGTTAGTTATAGGAGAATAAACCATCCATGACCGCAGAATTTTTTCACCATTAGGCATCACTTTATAAAACAATTCTTTTGAAAGATGGCAAACATCACCTTTTATTTTTAACCCGTACCTGGATACAGGGCAAACGGCCCTTCTCTGTTTTGGAAATGTTCACTACCTTTTTTATGATCATAATGCGAACATTATCAGGAACGGGTATACTGCAATGTGAGACATCCCTCAAGTCCTGAAGTGATTCATCCATGCAAATACTGTGTTCGATAGTAAAAGCATTATTAGTATTATCACTGTCATTTTCAGTTTTTTTTTCTGATTCGTGTTTTTCATGGGTTATCATCTTTAATTCTGCATTGTCGTTGTTGCTCCTTGAAGATGAGCTAATATCTGAATCATTCCTTGCATCAACGTGAGAATCAGTTTCTTTTGATGAAGTTTGCCTGTCATCAATTTTTATAACATATTTAAAGATGGATTAAGACATGCTCTGAACCACATCTATTTTAGCTTGTTTGGCTTTTCTCTGCTGAAACCCACTTTTTCTTTTAGCTGTATCAACTCCCCGTGGCATATTCGTCTTTTTAGGTATTTGGCATACGTACTCGAAAAAATAATAAAACCCAAAATCGTTTTCTACGTAAATATCATTAGATTTGGGTCGGACTCTACCTACTCTCTACCTACTGGACTTTTTGTAAGTTTATATTTTTCACGGTCGGGTGTCACCCCCAAACGGGTGTCACCCGGTGCGGGCCGTCCCCGCCGCACCCCTCTAGCTACGCCACTGCATAGAACAACGCCCGTAGTTCTTTAATTGACGGCTAATTGCTCCTATAGTGATTATCTCAAAAATTACAGTATAGGTATAGGGCATTGTTAACAACAATGAAAGAGAATAAAAAAAGGAACAAAATGCCTCAATAAAATACCTGGTGTTCCATTGAAATGTTTTTGATGTGAACATTTCAGGAAGTAGGCTTTGAAAAAACAAAGTTTTCTGATGTATTGTCGAGTGCAACTTTACCAAATGTTGCAGAATTTTCTTGTCTACAAGCACTACCAAAGTTGATGTATTTACCTTTAAAAACAATGTGAAAATGATTTTTTTCTGAACACGTGTTTTGGTCAAATATTTTCAAAAAAAATTAATAACTCAAGAACTATTGGCTCAATTTTGAAAAAGGAAAAACAGTTGTACAGACAATTTAAAGCAGTACAAGAAAATCCAAAAATATTTACGTTGTCATTTAAAAAAATTAAGTTCCGTGCATTTCCGGTGAAACCGAAAGTGCGTCAGAGCTTAAACTATTTTTACAATATGCGCCACAAGCAACCATGAATCTTCCACTAATTGTTTTTTCTTTTGTTTAAAACACTCATCCTGTATATATCACTTACTGTAAGTATTTATGATAAATCTCATGCCATTAATTACAGTTAAATGTTATTAATCGAAATAAATTGGCGGGCGGCTTATATTTCCCTTAAACTTTCGACCTTCCATTATCTTTTTCTTGTATGGATATCATAAATTCCTCAGAGAAGACAGAGATGATTATTCACAAATCCTTTTAATCATCAATAAAATTTACGTTACATGACCAAAGTGTTTTCGCACAGTTCGCCTTAGCCTTAGCCACCACAAACCAATTCAAATTTACATATCACTGCATATCTAGCTATATCATTTATAGGTATCTATGTACAGTACCTAATATTATAAGAATTCACTGCGCAATACTGCGCATCTTGTGGGAAGGGCATCTGGTCTCAGTCTGCGAGCTGTATGTGTTGAGTCCCCGATTCCGACACTTATGTACGTTGAATAATACGACTTTCTTGTTCTTTGAGTGGTAAATTGTTTGTCATTATTACAGAGCTCAAAACAAAGATAATAGCTTGGCATCTGTTGTTGTTGTAGATGATGACGTAAGCTGTACATCTGCACGTAAGGTAAATCATCATTATTTTATCTATTATATAAAAGGCGACGCACTTATGAGCAAAGAAGATGCCATTCAAGCCAGATATTTATAGATATACACATTATAAACAAAATATGTTAGAGATGTGCATGACGTTGCTTTGCAAATGGCCGGATTAGCTCTTACAATTAATAGAAGTACAACTTTTTGTTAGATGATGATAGTATAGCCGTGATATATATAAATTATATATGATTGAAATAGTCAATTATTTTATTAGCTTTTATTAGGTTAACGATTTCTATAAAGGAAACTGGTACAGCAAAAAAAATAACAAATTTTATAAACGATATACCGGGTGGTGTAATAGTGTGTCGGCGGAGCTTAGTATGAAAACTAATAACGCTGTAGCAATGAGACTTTACGTACGTATGTAGTATGCGACTGTGAATTTTCTAATTTTATTTACAAATATACAGGGTGTTCCAATTTTTCGCAACCACCTTCAACTTTTTTATTTTAAATACATTGCTATACTTTCTAGATATTGTAATGATAGCCATTCAAATTATCTTTGCAATGATATTTGGATATGTGCACATCAGACTGTTAGTTTTGATTTTATTGATAATTTTGTTAAAATCTTGACATTTGCAGCATCTAACATTTTAAGCTGTAGTCTGAAAATGGGTAGAATGCCTCACGTAACTCTTGTATTACTAATTTATGGACTAACATGTTATTTGTTTTGATGTTGAACAAAGTGAATAAATATACAGGGTGTTAAATATGTCGTGTCTAAGTCATCGATCTTTATTGGTTGCTTTCTCGTTTTTTTAAAAATCTAACTTATAATATTTTTATGTCAGCATATTCCTTGTAAAATTGCCTTTAAAACGGTACCAATAACAGAGTACTTATTTCTAGCATTTTCAAAGTTATAACTCTTTAATTGGATATACTCATGTTTATAACATGCAAAATGCGGGGCATCTAATAGTTGGTTGGCCATAAAAATAAAACAAAGTAATTTTAACAAACACCTGTTTTTAAATGCTCTCACTATTAACGGCAAAGACAATTATTGTCAGATGTGCGATGTAAATATTATAGAAATATACTTAATAGTAAAAATTGAAGATAAAATAATACTTATTGTCAAAAAATTTCAAGAAAAAAAAATACTACCAAACAAGTACTACCATACCAAACGAATTAAATCAATGGATAGTATCAAATTTATCAGATACTTTTCCCATTCACTATAATTATGTAAAGTATAAATGTATTTGTATTGGCATAACAGGAAACAAGTTTATAATATCGGCCCTCATTCATCACCTATTATGACAAGGCCTTTATTATTATGTAGGCAAATTTTATTTTTCAAGGGCAGTTAATTAATTTATTTTAATATTTTTTTTTGCTTTATTATAGTTTTCTGTTGTTTTATTTCAAAATGAAGACTTATTTGCTTCTGTACCTGCAAATTGGATTTTAAAAAAGATAATGGACTTAATTGTTATTAGCCTAATAAAAATGCTGTAAAGCTGGCTCAAAAAATGGTTGAGCCGCAGAGATGGAAATTCTATGTGATATCAATTTTAAGAAGATTTGGTAAATTGTTGTAAAGCAATTAAAAGTAAGACTTTAGTGTAATATTATCTCTTATAGACACCTATGAAGATGCCAGGAACCTGGAAATAACTTTGGAAAACAGTTTTTCTTCTGAAAAAGAATGCGGTCATGGTCGTAGAAAAAAAAATTATGCGTAAATGTATCATTATCGTTATACAAAAAGTAATTACGTAATTATGTATTGGTATTTTCAGTTTCAGATTCTGATACTACCCTAACGGATGAATCAGATCACCAAGAAAATATCATTGTTAAACGAACACCAAATATATCCAAATCAAAGTACTATAAAGTAGATATTGGAGATCCACATACCCAACAAAATATTGACATAATAATTAATGGTAGCAATTTTTCTTATTATATTATAAATTTGTT
This sequence comes from Amphimallon solstitiale, assembly GCA_963170755.1. Lineage (NCBI taxonomy): Eukaryota > Metazoa > Arthropoda > Insecta > Coleoptera > Scarabaeidae > Amphimallon > Amphimallon solstitiale. Next base: position 99,963,155 of record OY720676.1, on the reverse strand, counting down.
ACATCTTTATTTTTCAAAACTTGTATCACCCAGTGAGAATAGATATATGGATCTACTTGACAAAAATCAATTAAACAATCCCACATATGGGCATACATATATGTATAAAACTACTTAAATTTTGTAGATGCTGATATAACTAAATCAATTGAAAATGATATGAATGATAATGAACAAGTTACTGAAACATGCAGTTTAAGTAAATAAAAAAAGTAAACTTATTCAATAAATTGCTTTTCGCTATTCTCTTTAGATGCTGGACAAACTATGCCTACGACTTCAGAAACTATAGAACTAAGACAACAAAATACAGGTACACTCAAAATATTTTTATGTTATTTACATCAACTTTTTTTGTATTGTAGAGAGAAGTGCCGTTGAAGGTAATGAAGTAAATTCAGAACCAGCATATGACAATAATCCAAGTAAATAAATAAAACTCCTAGTATATTAGTTAACATGTAACATAATTTTATAGTTTCAGAACAGATACTTGAAAACGTTATAAGCATAAAATATGAGATAAGAAAAATTAAAGAAGAATTACATCTTAATTCAAGTCATAGTAGTACCTTGCATCAGGCAGCTTTAACAAACATGAATAAATACATTCCCGTAAAGACTATAGATGAACTAAAGAAATTAGAAGAAATGTTATCGCAGGAAGAACACGCAAATCACTTGGTATTTCATTAAGTTAATTGTTTTCATATAAAATATGCATATACAAATTTTAATTTTTAGAAACACATATTGATCAAGGTCGGTGGAAGGGATGCCAAAGATTTTACTTTTCGATGTTTGGCACGCCTTTTTACAAACACTGTGGGTATAAAGTGTGCATGGACAAAACTAAAAAATAATTTCGAACTGCAAAATTTGAAAATTATATCTATATTAAGAGGTACATATGTAGGTATGAGAGAAATAGAAATGTATTTTCTAATTTAATACAATAATATACACCTATCTGTTTTCAGACGCGGTCGAAATGTCATTTTCTGAGTATAAAGATCATTTATTTAAACGATATACACAAGACTGGTTTAGGCATTGTGCTCAAAGAGTAAAAAGAAACTCAATATAAGTAGTGACTCATATATAAAATACTTACGAATTATAATCAGTGTTGTTCGAATAATATAAGAATTTCATATATACCTAATAAGTGTTTTTTTAATTTAATCCTTATTTCCTTTACCACTTACTTAAGAAATTGGAGTATGTTCCCAAAACAATAATAACTCATAAGGTCATAAGTGGGTCGTGAATTCGTTCTTTATAACCTTTAGATTTTATATTTATATAATCGCATTAATTTTAGATTTACAGTAAAAGAAACGTTAATTTCGAATATTAAGGAATATGGGTTGGTAAGCATAAGCGCAACCAGCTAAGGAAAAATATTTTTTATAGAAAAATATATATTTTTTTAATTTTATAAGGACCGTAACTTTGCAAACTATATGTATAACAAATTTTCAAACATTTAGTTAATAAACACAAAATATAGATAAACATTGAATTGTTTCACATGTTTTTCGGGCGTTCGTACTCTGCTTGACAGGCCCGTCATATTTGAGGTGATCAAGTATAAATGTCTCAACTTCACATATAAACCTCTCGTAGTAGGAAGAATAAAGAATTCTTAAGAACATCACAAATAAACCTCTCATAGTAGGAAGAATAAAGAATTCTTAAGAACATCACAAATAAACTTCTAATAGAAGTATACGCCAGAATTCTATGTAATGTTCTAAATCTTGATCACTGTTCGGTGACATAAAACTTGCCTAGGTAGTCCTTAAGCGTTCACAAGGCAAATGCACCAAACCTCACACTCACAAATGTGAAGTTTATGTTACTACTATGTGATTAACTCTTGCATACTGGGCAGTTATTATTTTTTTAGGCTGACCTATTAATTAAGTACCTACTGGCATAACAGGATAAAAGAAAAAAATAAACTCTCACTTATAATACCATGAGTAGTCAAAGTTATGTCGATTATTTTTGTGGTGGTTACACGAATGTCTTTCATGATTGCATTTAAATACTACGAGTGCGGAGCACGAGTAGTATTCGCAATTATGAAAGACATGAGTGTAAAGCACCACAAAAATAGTAGACTCAACTTTGACTACGAATCGTATTCGAGAGACTATTCAATGAACCAAATCAATTTTTCATATTAAAATGACTCAAAATTTAGTTACACATGATTACGTTTCCATGTCAACAAAAAAAACATTTATGTTTGTCATTAAAATTTTTGGAATCGTGTTCCTATTTAGTTCGTTTCGTTGAATAAAAACTGGTGTTTCTAAATAATGGGAACTGAGAAAAGATTTGGCACGAAATCTGAAGACGAAATCGATGCTGAAATTTGCGAAAATATCCCTTGGAACACGAAGAAATCCAAAGATTCAGTATGGAGTCGGAGAGCAACAACTGATGAAAATAACGGGACACCAAAATCTGAATTCCATAAAATCGTACTTGCAGCTTGATGATGAGTACCACGAGTCGATTATCACCAAAATGCGAAGAAATTTTACAACAAATGTGTCATGTACAACTTCGACATCTGTCAGTAATAGTGACGGTATTAAGCTACAAGAGAAAGGTACTCCCTCGGGTACTCCCAGTGATAGCTCTGTTCCAGAATGTCTGCTGCAGCACTGCAGTAATGTTAGTTTTTCTAATTGTACCTTCAATATTGTTAGTAAATGAGTTACATTAATAAAAACTTTCACTTGTTTAAAATATCCACTTGAATACCTTCTAGGAAGATATAATCACCTATAATATCCCAAGAGCATTGATAACAGTACGAAATAATTTTATCACAGTTTTTGAAAGCACGTTACTTGGTAACAGCCCGACGCCGTAGGCGGAGGGCTGTTAACCTAAAGTAACGTGCTTGAGAAGTTGTGATAAAATTATGAGTATTTATCAATGCTCGCGGGATATTCGGTAAGAAAATTTTTTGCGATTCAATGAAAATTATTTATTAAAAACACAATTATTGAAAGAACAATTCGAAAAATTATATTTCGATGATGATGTATTCGCTTCGGTTACTGAAGATGTGTTTCCACGCATACTATTGATTATTCTATTGTGATGTTCTTGATCGATATTTAAATAAGGTTTTATAGAATTTGCATTGTTGTGGCCTGTAATTTTTAACAACTGTTGTTCGTCAATTCCATTTTTAGCAAGTGTACTAACAGCAGTTGCCCTATTGGAATGATTGGTAATCTTCCTCTCTTTGGTATCCAAACCAACTGCTTCAGCAGAAGATTTTGTCCATCCGTTGATGGTATTCCTACCCAGAGGTACATTGTCGTACCACTTATCATTTTCTGTTTTCCAATGGCGATTCGGTTTTAAAAATAGTCTGTTTGTTTTGATATTTTTCCTCTTTTCGATAATAATTTTAAAAATAATCTAACAGGGCAAACGTTGCTGTCACTATTTTGAACTAACCATTTACTAGAAGCGCAGTTCTTTGAACCTCCTTGGCAGGTCTTACTGAAAACTGGATTGTATTCGACCCTGTTAGTTGGAGAGCCATCATTGTTTTTCTCGATATGAAAATATTCAACCAAGCAAGCAACAGCCTCACCACCTCTCCATGCCAATTCCACCGCGGCGATATGATAAAATTTGCGTAGGAGACCTAGAGGGGTATTTTCATCCCAAAAGTTTATAATTTTGTTCATTTCGGTTGAACTTAATGGGACTGAACTCGTTTTACGTTTAGTGGGATCTATTTGTAAATTTTTTCGTGCTACGTCGCGTGCATTTCGGGCTTGTTTGAATGCAACACTGTTAAAGGGGTCTATCATGATATTATACTCGTTGTAATATTTTTCTTGTAGTAATTTACTTGTCACATTCCACATAGTTTTAACTGTAGCTTCCTTAAAGTCCGTGCCATCTCTCTTTTTCATATTAACTGCCCAATCTTTCAGTATTAAAGCAAGTTCTTCAATTGTACGATTTCCATCCAACTCATATTTCCTGGTGTTGCAAAAGTCTATAAATGTTTTCCATGTGTATTTTTTACTATTAATAGTATTTTTTGGTACATTTTCTTCAATGATTTTGTCAATTGACTCATTATTTTGAATACCAAAACGAGAAAGTGACATTTTGAAAAATTTTATACAATTAAATTAAATAAGCGTCAAAACCATTGCGTAGCAACCTCTTGATGACAGAAGTGAAAACTACCCTAGGGTTGTTATCAGTTAAATGATGAGTTTATTGGTTATTTTGAGACATGTGATCACAAATAGACGAATTTGATAGGATTCCATTTTAAGCAAAAAATTTTCGCTGAAATTTCCTGTTGCTATGGTACGAAAGTAAATATTTGCTATTTTATTGGTTCATATTTGAACAATGACAGGTGAATTGAATAGTCAATTTTATAAATACAAATGTGTCTTATTTTATTATGATTTTAGATACAAATGTATTCGTAATTATTAAATTTACATTTTGTAATAGATATATTTATTTATTACAAACACTATTGATACTACTGACTATTAATAGTTTTAGCACTATCCGTAGGTATCAGTAGGCCAAACTATCGAAAGAATATTCGTATTCGACAATGTGACAACAGCCAGCACAAAGTATAAGTACATTTATGAAGACTAATGTGATCAAAATCAATTTGCGACAGGGTAAACACGTTAATTACAAGAATGTCCACTAAAATTAGACGAAACTAACCAAAAGAATTTACGGTAGAAAAAATAACAGTAAATGTTACCTATTGCTATGAGTAAAGAAAGCACCTATGTCAGATTATTAAAATACGGTAACGTCGGCAAAATTTTGAAATACATGTTTACTTAATCTTCTTTTGTATGTGTTTGGATAAGTAAATACCCACTGTTAGATATACTATTTTATGTATATTTTAATATTTTCATTTTTCTTTGCCGTTTGAAAATGTCCTTTATAAGGGACCACTTACATTCCTTATATATTTTTACGATAATTAAATGTTCGATTATACCTATATGTGTAGTGTTCTTCACAACAATCTTTGATATAATTTGGTTCAATTTTATTTATTCTATTAAATAGTTTCTTTTTTAGGAAACACGTATGTTTATGGTGTAGAAGAAATTTAGAACAAATTTTCAAAGCACTATCTACAAACCGACTAAAATTTGTTGTTGGCGAGTGCAATCCAACAGATAAAAACTTGGTATCATACAACTTGTGTATAATCAATAATTGATGTTCACTATTTAAGTCGCGGTCAGTTAACACTAATAATCGTTGACAGTGTTCGCATTGAAATTTATCAAATAATTTCTTTGCAAGGTTTCCTGCAAAATACGTAACTGCACAATCTTCCAATTGCACATTTACAGGATGTTTCAAAATGTCAGTCACTGGATGATGACGATGCTAAAGAAGACTCTGCCACTTCATCTACAAGTATGCTATCACTAGGCGGCTCAAATGAATGATATTGCTCCACCGCCAATAATTCATCTTCGTCAGTTTCACAATTTGATTTTCTTGATGGCTTCATATTAGTTAACGTAACTTCTCGAAAACAAGTTCTAAATGTCCGCACCCCTGGATTAGGATTAAATCAACCACGCTGGCGCAAAACTGAAAACATGTTTACTAGACAGTCCTGAGTTAGCCTGTGCTACAATTACTTCCTAGTTTCATTTCCTGTTCGAACAACATTAAAATTGCATTTGTGCTTTGGACAAAACCATCGAAACATGGTGGTCGGGAAATAATATTGTTTTTTATTTTTGTTAAACTTGTCATGACAATTCTCGATTTTTCTAATGTTTTTAGCGCAACTTGGTTATTCATTGTAAACGGACATTTATAAGGATTACAATCGAAAATAGTGCGACTATTTAAACAATCGAACGCTTGATCCAATAAATCAATAAAGTCTGCAGTATTCTCCGCTGTTGTAGACTGCAACTGACCTGTTTCCATGCATGGTCTTATTGTTGCCGCAACCGAAACGAGCTAGGATTTATGTGAGCATCAGACAATTTACACAGTGACCTAGCTTTACTACTAGCTTTGTCGATGTTATATACAGATATGATGTCTTTAAAACTTATTCTTTTATTCTCGTACAGAAAGTCCCCTGTCAACATATTGTTACGTATTCTCGTATAAATATGAGGTACATCTATAATGACAAAAATTCTTTGGTTGTCGACAAAGAAAAACGGTTTACTTTTAGTAACACCCAAAATTCTAGAAGCGGCTACATTCGGCTTACCCTGATGGCATATAAATGCTTTTGGAAGTACTCCACATAACATTAATTTTTACACTGTTGTTACAATTAATTGTGCTATTTCACAACCTTTCAAACCTGTTTACAACACGAAATAAGCCAGAGGCAATTTCCAGTTAAGAGTATAATCCACGTGCCATGAATACCATGGCTTTTCACGCAACTTTGTTTTTTCGTCCTAACTCTCCTAAATCTTCATACCCTTCAATTAGCACAGCCTTTGAATATTCTAATTAAACACTCTTTAATATTCATCTCATCAAAACATACAACACAAATATTTTCATTAGGCGGAGTACTATTAAATTTAAGTTTTAGTTGTTCAAATAATTTTGGACTAAAACCGGGTTTAAATTTAGAAGATCCTATCCAATCTTTAATTGTGCTTATTCCAGGTAGAATTATATGATTCTTTCTTAAAAAATAATAAGCAGAAGGTGCTTTGTAATACAATGATATTGCCAATTCTTTTTCATCTTTCATCCACTTAGAATTTTTCTTATGCAGTAGTTGCATTTTCACCAGTGTTCTAGGTTGTGGGTATCAATAAGTCAATGAATTTATAATATGGCAGTATCTCTACACATCGCAATATTTTTACATTTTCGCTTTAATTTTGAAATTTCTGATCTTTTGATTTTTTAAAAGATTGATTTTACGCTGTAATGACTTTTTCAACTTTTTTCATTCGGTGTATTTTTATCAGTACTTGGAGATGGTAAATTGGACACGGTCGTTAGCCAAGTAGTAGTTCCAGGGCTTGATTGTGGGGGTGTTAGTTGTTCAACTACACATGTAGAAGTTGATGGTTGGGTGTCTAAATATGAAGCTGGCTCACATGTTCTTATAGGAAAATGGATACTCGGTGTTTCAGGTGATTTACCTATATCTATTGGCTCAGATGTTACATCCATTGTTTCGTCATATGGAATAGGAAGAGCGTCTTGTGTAAGACGCCTCTTGCTTGGTGCTGTAAAAGCATCAAATCGAAAATGCTTCTCGCATATAAATTCATTACTGAGGTTGGTGGTGTGGCTATTGGACTTGCATTTCATAAAATAAAGAGAACGTATCCAGATTATTCAATTACAAGGCTTAGCTAAGTTGCTCATTTTCTTCTACCAAAACATTAATTATTTCATGGTACATACAGAGTTCTTTCATTTAACCAACAATAAATATCCTTCTTTAAAAAAAAAAAAAAAAAAATTGTAGTAAATCCTGTGAAAACTGTATATTTGATACCATATTAGTTAGCTATTAGAATGACTAATTTAATTGAAAAAGATTTGCAAAACCAAAATGATATTTATTGGAGTGTGTGCATCGCCCACGTTAATTTTAAATTACTAATATATAATTAAAGAAATAACAAAATGTGAAGAATACTGATCAAATTAAAATTCCTACATATTTAAGTAATTTTTATTACAGAATTAAAGAAAATATATTTTGTAGAGATACCTATCCAAATTATTTACGTAATAGTTAATATACCTATATCATTCACGTTAAGAATGCAGCGTTGGATTAGATAGGAGAACATTTCCCGAACTGTGATTGGCTGTTACGCGCGACCGATTTACATAAAAAAATTTCGAATCCGTCAGTTGTCAAACTGCTGTTCGCTTTTCCGTTTATTATTTCCTATTGTCCGTGTTATTTTTTGTATCTTCTAAACACTGTGTTCAAAATAGTTCTTTTTAGAACTCGGCCACCTTAATATTTTACAATAAGGTATATCATTATAAATTGTTTATTTCTATGATTGTGCCAGTGTCATACAGACGCCGATTGTTGCGCTATCTACTGCATTCTTAACGTGAATGAAGTAATTTATTTCGTTCAATTTTATGAGGATTTCACAAAAATGAACTGCTACGCTAATTTTCCTATAAAAACTAAATGAATATATAATCACATTAACGCATTAACTTTACCAAAATTATCCTAATCACATCAAGTGTTACTTGGCGTTTACCTGAGTTTCTTATCCATTGCCTGCACCTGTCGATATTTTTGGACGGAAACCCATACATTTTCAAACCAGGAAACAACCTGCGGGTTTAACTACATCCAAAATATTGACATTTATTTCCAGACATATTTGTGTTTTATATATATTTGATTATAAAACCTATATGTTCAAACTTAAAACAAATTAAAACGTAAATTGTCTATTGCACAGAAACAAATATTTTTCGTAAAAAACACTACTTTAAATACACTTTATTTCTGCAGGCTAGATATTTTAAAGTATACCTATTAATTATTAAATAAGAATTCCTAAATAGTATTGGGTCAGAAATAATAGAAATTCAGCATTCTCCAGAAGACTCCTGTATACCGTTTGAATTATGCCGCATATTATACTTTTTAATAAGCAGTAATGTGCTGATATGTACTCGTTTTATAAGGTATTATATTATCGCGTTCATATTTATGAAAGGTCAGTTATATACAATAAATAAAATAACGATTATATATTTTCAAAAATCAAAATACATAAATTTGGTAAATGGTTTTTGAACTATGCATATCTACAGAATAAAGAGTAAAATCAATAAACATTAATTACCTACTAATTGGGACTTGGTTATAATTTTTTATGTCCTATATATTAATAGTAAATAAGTTTATTGAATGCTATATTTACATTTACTTTATTTCAACAAGTTTTTACCTAACATTTGCATTTTATTATCGGCAGTATCGTGCAAATTCAGTAGAAAATTGTAAACCAAGTTCCATTAGTTCTAAACTTGAAAACAAAATAAATTTTAAAATATTAGAGAAATAAAATTCTTACAGCTACAAAAAAAAAGATTTATAGTTGTGGAAAACAAAAATTGAAATGTTGTTAATGTTGATGATTTTGCAACATTCCAATGCAATATTTTTCAAACTAAATATTAATATATATATAATATAAATATAAAGTTTGCCAATTCTCACTCAAAATGTTTGATTATGGACTATCCAAGATTTCATTATATTAAATAATTATATTAATAAAAAAATCTTTTGTTAAAACATGGTACATATATCTCTATATATTTGTTGAAATATTTATCTGTATATATTTCTGATAATTATACTTTGGTCTTTATAAAACTTTTTATTTATTCATTTTCCAAAAATAAAACTAAAATATCACAGCAACAAAATATGTGTTAAACGTTAAGAAAATGAACTGAGACGTATTTTATCAATATACACAAGTAAAATATTTGAATAATTAATATGCAGTATCTATTAAAATGTTTTATATTAAACTATATTAACAGCAAAATCACACAATGCCTAAAATTAAGGTTACACACATTTGGTTGTTCAACATGATGTATCATTCTACATAATGAGAGCTGCAACTTATATTTTATAGACGATTCAATTATCATAAAGTGACAAAATCGATCATAACTAACAAACATAAGACGTTAGTGTTATAGTAGAACTTAATATACTTAGGTAAAAAATATTATGAAAAACAAGTCAAAAAAACAGATTGGTCAAATCTGGTTCTTATCAATATAATGCTTTGTAAAAGCATTGCTTTATTAAGTTAATTACAACAAATATATTCAACGCCATACACACAATATAGCAAATGATTATTCTTTCAACACGAGAACAGTTTTAATATTCGTTTTATGATTTTCAGTAAGAACAAATCCGATAGCAGACATTGTATCAAAAATCAGCAAAATAACGAATTAAATGGAATACTTAACTTATTTTCTAATAAATTACATAAAATTCTTTAAATCAAAATTAAATGATAAATTCCGAACTTGAATTACTCTGCCAAGTATAACAAACTATATAATAATTAGTCTCACATAAACATATATAATACATAAATCTGCTTTAATTCGCCATAAAAATAAAAATATATTCACCATCAAATATAATATTAACAATTTTCATTGACCAGCAATAGTTTAGTTTTGGATATCTACTTGAAATTGAGTTTTGTTGTACATACACAAACACCAGATTGAAATAATTATTGGCCAGCAACTTCTTTTTTAATTTGCCTATAACTATGGCTTTTTCAACTTGCACACAGTCCATTATAAATAAATTTAATTTTCCTTAAAACTGCAAAACACCGAATACAATCACAATCAACGCATAACTGATAGATATCAATATAATTAATAAAGGAAAAATCTTGCATGTTTATAAACTATACTTTACATAATTATAGAAACACTACTGCTGAGACAAATTTACTCAACTCCTCAAATAAAGTAAAAAGTAATACTACTATCAATAAACTAGTACAGTACAGACTTGATAATCTAAATTGTAACTTTTTGCGGCCCACTGGAGTATTTCAATGTTTGGGTTTGTTACTTCAGCCTCTTTGCCTTTAAATGAACAACTGTTAATTTGTATCCTCGATGAATAGGGGTAGCTGGTATAAATATCAGTCTGAGAAAAAATGTCTCTTCAAATACTGCCGTTCATATTTGCTCTCTGATAGTGCGCTAGCCTATTATACAATACTCCTAACTATACAGAAATATTACATTTTAGAGGTGTGATGAAACATCAGGAAATAGAAAATACAAAGTATTCAGATACAGAAAAGTAAAACTGCGAAGAGTTTCTGATAAAATACTCACTCAAAAGTTTATAACAGAGAGATTCATACCTAAAAGAAATGGAAGCAACAAACGAATCATGGAATATCATTAAAGCATTCTGTTGATAATGCATTGATGTAGACCCTAAGCAAATATTGTACGACAATCTGTCCAGTAATCAAATATAATAGCGACACAGTTTAATTAAAAGAAAAGGCTAGAGAACATATTCGAAGACACGCGAGAATCACAATGATCTGCAAAGGTCACAGGGGAATAGGTGGTATCTGCCTGCAAGTAATATACATATACAACTAATAAAATACTAAAAAGTGGTCATAGTAACCCTCGAGTTAACAAGAAGTAATACGGCAATAAGTTAGGTAAGTCTATAGTTCACAATGTAGAAGCTAAACTTGCGCTTACTCATAGTACCATATTTAACATCCTCTAAAACCAATGAATAACAGATGTCATGTTCAGAAGATTAGTTTCCATATTCTATTTATAAATGAAGTAAAGGTAAAGTAAATATTTCCTTGATATGAAATTATGACCAATAAACATTAATTTGCTGTTTCTAGCCTTCTTGACACTGAAAACATGAAACATAAATGTTTTAGTACATATAAATAGCAAGTATATTGCCATATTTAAAGAACATTGTTGTTACTAAATGCTATCCACTATATAAAAAAAAGGCATACATATTGTAACATTCACAATTTAAAACGTCTTCGGATAAGAATTAATTATTAATCCAGATTAACAAGTCTTTATCACATATTATTTTGTAATAAATGCAATGATCTAAAATGCTTCTAATTTAAAAATTAACCTTTGCAGTAAAAGCATCTTGAATTTACCATTACAAAAGTCAAATATTCAATAAACTGTTTTGTTCTGTATAAAAAATTTTCATTTAAATGTTACTTTATAAATTCTGCAGTTTTCTCCATATATATAATATAAAAAAGGGGAATTACGGGAATGTGGTCTGTATTCAAATTACATATAATACAGATCGCATTCCTGTAATTCCCTTTTTTTATATTGATTGGTATGGTCGATAACATATATATATATTTATATATATATATATATATATAAGTACATCAACTGAAAAATTTTACAACACTAACAACTTTCATATTTAGGCTACAGAATAGGACATAATTTTATGTATATATCTTTACATATTAGAAATTGTTGATGTAATGCTATCTACATAGTAGTAACTATAAACGAAAAACCACAGAATTAAAGTATATGCAGAAGTTTCAGTTGGCGTATTTGAGTCACACATTGTTTTCTAGGGCAGTTTCCTTGCATAAATAAACTGAACATCGGATTCCCAAAACCAAATTATGGTTATAATTGAGTTTCTTTAGTCCTAAAACAAAAGTGTTATTATGTTTTAGGACAAAATAGTCAATTAGTTATGAGTATCTATCAGCTATATGTTATATTTTGGTAATTACTGCTAAAACAGATATTCATATTTGTATAATATTATATTTTTGAGTACATACATACTTATTAAAAATCAACTGCAAATACACTTATAAAAAATATCGCCAAAAAAATAAAATTATCTCTATTTGAATTAAAATTTTAGCAAACAGCTCATATTATTGCCAAACTCAGTTCACCACTTTCTACCAGTGACGGTTCCTCAATAAGTGCACATGTGCACGTGCACTAGCAAATTTAATGTCTATTCCTATTAAAAAAAACATATTTAAATTTTATCATTCTTTAAATAATTTTATAATAACAGTATAACATGCCTATTAATTCGAAAAACAATTCGTTAAAGATGCAAAAATCATAAATTAAAACCCGAGATGTAAATTGTTTCAACTAATATCCCAGCGGGCGGCAAAGGTTCCACCAATTAAATATTCACATGTGCAGTGAACGAAGCGCATGTGAATATTAAATCTAAGTTGGTGGAACCTTTGCCGCCCGACTAACAGCCCTCGCAATGTTATCTATTGAGAAATAAATGATTGAAGAAATTCTTAATGTTCATAAATTTATCTCAAAAAAGGAGAGACGAATTAATTTACAATACAAAACGTCTTTGTGAAATATAAAAACTATTATACATTTATCTATAAAAACAATTGTTTGGCGAGGCCAAGGTACTCAGCAAGGTAAGTTACTTAATTTCAAATTTCTTAATAAGTTCTCTTAATTTCTACGATTAGATAGCCCAAAAAAGGGGCTCCCAAAAAATTGTTCGTTTCCGGCAATTTGCCAACACTCCATTATTCTAAGGTTATGCACCCCCAAAGCATTGAACCACGCGCCGCCACTGCTTTCTGCACGCAAAATCGACTACAATACAAATGGAAAAAGTCAAAACTTCTTATAAGTATTCTTCTATTTGAAAATTCTAATAACAATAATTATCTACATAATTTTTTCCCGAAAATATTTCAATGTATTTTTGGGCGGACCTCTACAATGCCTACAACCGCTTGAGAACTTACGGTTTATTGCCACGGCAATGGTTCACGAAAATTTAGATAATAAAATATTCATATAACCTAACCTTATATCTAACCACTTATCTCTCATTTATGTAGCCGCAGCTGGTACGTCCAAAAATTAGCACAAGAACGTTCTAAGTAGCATAAAGAAAAGTTTTTATTCATATGGGAAGCACATCATTTGCAGAAGGAAGTATTGGTATATTATTATTGTCTAGATTCTGTGTTGGTCGTACATCTAACGTGCATTCATTTGCGCATCAACACAAACTATGTTCATTTTATTTGTTTCAAATTGAAAAAAAAAAATACAAGCCCTACTGATGATGCGTAATATCGGAATATTACATTATGATTCCAGCACATCAGCTCATCTTAGTGCTGCATATGTTCGCTATGCGTTTGCGTAGAACTATTAATTTTGTTTCTTGTATTTCTTTTTAATTCCTGACAATTTCAATATTAGCTCTATTTAAGTAAGATAGACAATACAAGGCTATATGATACTATCGGGGATTCCAAGACACTAACATAGCGAAGCGTGTCAAAAGAAGCACAGCATGGCGAATCGCCAACCCAGACAATCAGATTTAAAAATTTGAAAAGTATATTTAACTGAAGTCCAACCAAATGGAATTTAGACCTGAAGCACTGTCAATTTAAAAGGTATAGTGAGGCAAAAAGTTTGTAGGATCCTAAGACCAGCGATATGGAAGATGTCTGATCAAATTTAGTAAATTTTAACACCAAATAAATAGAAATTGTATTCGATTTTTTAATACATAAGTTTGTGCATATATTAAATTGGTTTGAAAAAGAAAATACATCAGGCATATACAAAGAAATATATTTCAAATATTTGTTTATGATTTATTGCATGTCAACATTCATGCGCACTTTACTAGAAACAATGTTTTTGCTGTTCCTCTATTTCTGAACGGCGAGAACTAATGTTTTAAAGGAATATGTAAATATTTTTATTCTGCAATGAAGATGTTTTATTAATATTATTATTAAGAAATTTTACGGCTTGTTAGTTATTATTTCACGCAGTGATTTGTATTTACATGTACTTTTTAAATGTAATACTATGAGCAATGTTTTACGGAAAATTAAAGTATGACAAAAACAATTTGATGTAAAAATATTTATATCCTCTAATAAGCGTATGTTTTGAATTTTTGAAAATGATATTCTTCGAACTAACCAACTGCCGCACAGCGGAGATGTAAGTACAAATCATTTTAAATTAATTATTATTAAGAAACAGATGTTCCCTGTGGCGAAATGTTTGGAACTTAATTCCGCTAATGAACTATATCAGATATTATTAAAGAAAATTATAAAGAATAACAAGCTTATTACTCTTGAATTACCTGTCTAATATTGATGCATACGAAATTAAAATTTGTTATCTTTTTCATGGCGATTGGTGACTTGTCTGTCTCCAACTTGTATTACAAAGAATCATGATATTGCAATATTTGGATTAGTAATTGAGTAATAAATAAAATTATTATCAAATCCATAGATTCTTTAAATTACATGTGCCAATTTGATTAGGTTATATTATACTACTATCATGATCTCCTAAGAACAATATTGGAATCTAAATGCGAAACGAACTTTAGTAGCGGATATCTATAGAATATATGCAACACATATAAGAAAATAGTTGTACAAGAGTCAGTCAATATCTAATGCCTCCTATTTCTTTCTGCCTAAATAAAGTTAGTTAAGTAAAAAATTTGGATTTGGCGCTATTCCTCAAATCTTATACAATTCACTGCAATAGTAACTCTTTGCGTCAACAAGTGGCAGCACTGCAGTTGCTTGCATGGCCGACATCGATGTTCGTATTAGACAGTGTTCTGTAATTGAATTTTTGAATACAGAAGGTGAAACGGCCATTCGCATTAATGAAGGACTGAAAAATGTGTACGGTTATGCAACAGTGGATGCCAGCACTGTTGGACGATGGGTTCACCGCTGTAACGAAGCTGAAGGACAAACACCGTTGGCTAAAGAAAAGCGGAGCGGCAGGCCGTTGACTGCAGTGACCCCACGCAACATTCAATCATTCGCGGTGACCGCCGGATGATTGCAGATGAATGACACAATTCATCTGCAGTCATCCGATGATCACCACGAATGACGTGATCGGCTCTCTGAATGTTGCGTGGAGTCACTGCAGTCAACGGCCTGCCGCTCCGCTTTTTGCCAGTCAACGGTATTTGTCTTTCAGCTTCGTTACAGCGGCGTAGCCATCGCCTAACAGTGCTGACATACACTGTCGCATCACCGTACACATTTTTCAATCTTATAGTATAGTATAGAAGAACGTTTGAGGAATAGCGCTAAATCAAAATTTTCACTTAACTAACTTTATTTAGGTAAAAAAAAAAAAAAATGGGAGGCATTAGATATTGACTGAATATTGTAATACAGCAATTCATTTGAAAAAATTAACGACAAAAATAGACTACACTATCTATTACAACAATTAATCTGATAGTTTAATGGATTGTTGGAGAACGTCGATTCGGATAGGATTAGAAATGTTTCTAGTTGTTGGAAGAGTAATTTGAAATTTAAATATTATGAGCACTAATGATCTTATTTACATTGGATCACCTGCGATTATTCAGTGGTTAGATTAAAAGTGGATGTATGTGTGTGGGTGGGTGTGTATGTTTCCTATACACTCCGAAATCGCTTAACCGAGTCTGATGAAATTTTCAGATAGTCTGGAGTGTTCCTGTGAAGTTTGGTGCCGATAAAAATTATTTTTTTTTCCGGCGTAGCAACGCGCGGCGGGTATCGCTGGTATGTGATAGAATAAAATGATATTGTTTTTCATAAAGGAAGCCAAAAACAATATTCATGTGGAACTTTTAACAAGAACATCTCACTTTAAGAAGCGCTCAACTTTCAAAAATAATATGAACCAGGTTATGTCATGTAAATAGTAACAAGCGTCTATAATTTGAATTGAAGTATAACTGTCAGAATTTGAAGTTTTCAAAAGCTTAGCATATAAACCAACATTGATTACTTGATTACTTAAGAAACAGCCTATTTAATGAGGTAAGATTTTGGAGGCACGGTATATCTGAATTGTTGGCCATTAATAAGTTTGCCTCATGTTATTAATTGTAACCACAGTGTTATGACGACGACATAGTTCGATAAATTGAATTCTTAGAGCGTATTTCGAAAGATTATTGAGAATATTTCGTACTAGTCCTAGGTCAAACACATTTATCCTTTTCTTAGTAAGAAAGGATTTGCTAGTAGGTATCATCGCGATTTTCGTCTAAAACACAGAAATAATACGATAATAAGCAGAAGTTTCAGCATGACAAAGAATTAGTAGCTATTTATTTATACTGAACTATACATATTTTGTTTCAACATTACATTTGCATAAACAAATAGTTTGTGAGATTATAAACAATAACTGCTTTAGTATTGAAATTGGTATATACTGTCACCAGATAACAACAACCATAGAAAAGCGAAAAAGATGTTAAAAGCATGTCCCTGTTTCCTAGGTGGGCAGTTGTCCGTAGCTGTCTGCGCGATCACCTATCTAGATGAGATTTTGTTTGTAAGAATGAAAATAAACTCTTCTCAAAAGCACAAACAGGGAGTTAAAATCATGTGACAATAAGGCTAAGAGGAAACTATCAAAAATATGTGTTCACCATAGAATTGTTCAATTATTATTATTTTATTTTTGTTTGTTTATAAAGAAGTTTTATAGTTGTAGCTTTCAAGAAACGCATTGTTTGTTCTTAATTTTGATAATTAATATAATTATAATCGAAATAATTGCTAGAAGAAACATTGCTAAAGTAAACTATGTTAAAAACAAACTGAATTTTACCGTAAAAACGCACTCGTTATGTTGTAAACAAAAGTTTGTGTCACCAACATTATTTTTATCAAAATAAGCTGTGTTGTTTGGTATATTAAATAGTGGTGCAAAAGTAACTTTTTTACGTAGACACGCAACCAGAAGTGACTACGAGAAAAGAATAAAACAGGAGTCTTGTTAAAAATAATATTTGTCCAAAGTGGTAACTCAATATGGCCGCCGCAATGCATAGGCGTGCATAAATATTTTGTATAGGGTATATGTACACTTCGTATGTTCTCGATAATCATTCAAAATAGGTTCTTAGTACAATAATAATTAAAGAAATATCATGAGTGCATAATTTTTTTTACTCCTATTCATTTTAATATAGTAACATTTATTCTAACTGTACTAAAGAAAACATTAAAAAAAACATGTCCAGGATATGTATGTTGCGCCACTGAACACATAATCAAACATGTCAGATATATGACAAGTTATTCAAAATACATACTTTTTAAATTATTATTGCCTATGTTGAATGCCAATTTGAAATTAACTTTAGCGATGAAGAGAAAAAGTGAGATTATTCTTTTTTGTCATTTTAGAACGGCCACAAGCCACACAATTCACCATTATAAAAGCAATAAGGAAGTTAATTTGACCAGTAACTCACCTGCCTTAAAATGGCAACTTCCGTCTAAATTATACCTATTCCCGCACCACTTTATTATCTCTCCTGTTCTATTCTTTCCTCGTAGAGAAGTATAGACTAGAGTGCCTATATAAACAGAGTGGTGCCACAGATGTGATTCGTACTGATAGGTTAAGAGGAGCGTTTACCTATCGAAAACTATGGTTACGGGGCCATAGTTTTCGATAGGTAAACGCTCCTCTTTTTTTTGCGTTTTTTAAATTTATTTTGTAATTTTAGAATCTCAAATTTGGGTTAGAGATGCAAAAGGCATAAATTTATAATGTCAAGGCCAGTTTCTGTATTAATTTATTTTCTTATAAAAGTTATGTGTTTTAGAAATAACCACAAAAATGCATACATTTGATTAATGTCTACTAACTAAGGCTGGTACACAAAAGAAAAAAAACAACCTCTACGCGCCAGCTGTGCATTTGATGAACGATTAAAAAAAAACAAATTTATGTAATTATATTTGAAGATAAAAAATTGAAAATAATAAACATTGTCAGACACATTTCGCACAAGTGTTTTTGGAAGCGATCCCATCGTCTATCCCCACTTTACGGTATATCTACAGGGCCTAGCGAAGACGCAAATCTATCGGAATCGGTCAGCTATTGCAGACTTGAATCCGAACGACAGACTGTTTTTGCAATTAGAAAGAAATGCAGTACCTATAATATTGGAGTGTATATAACAGATGGGCAAGCGGAAATCGATTTATTATAAAAAATCAACAAAACAAATGAAGGAAATATTTAAATGGAATGAAAAATCAAAATACGACGTAAGTAATTTTTAGTTTATAATTTTATTTTATCTTGATATTTGTTAATTCGATTTAGTTTAACTAAGTACATAGTACCAATATGCGAGTAGATTTCAGAATTTAAATATTTGACGATTCATTCTATGTACCTATATATTAAAATTTTCAACCCACGGTAGCTGTTCAGCGTAATTTTTAATAATTGTTTTGAAAACGTTTAAAAATAAAAATTGTCTGTTAGTCTACTTGAAGGTAGCTGTATTTATTATTATTACTATTAAATTACCGGTTTAGAATAGCCAATTATTTTCCTTCAGAACGGAGCGTCTTTTCCCGATCTACATAGCGACAGAATCTGTGAATAAAACCGAAGCGCTCTGATCGAAACCCGAATATCGTCTAGCTCCACCTCCTCACACCCCCTTGCGTCTACAGTCCCGCTAGTAATACAAGTTACATATGTTTCTATTTGCCCAGATGCAGTTGGTAAATACCCCTTTTAACGCAATTTGTACCCATATAATAGCGTCTTGTGCAAATATGTAATTTACAGTGTCATTCTTATCTTTATTCATCGCGTTTTTTAAATGCATATCCTTTTAATACGCAAATTATAGGTTAATTATATCAATCCATATTTAATAATACTGATTTATTTGTTATTTTAGCATTTGACAGATACCCACAGAATGGCTGGATTACTTTACATTGATATTTCCTATTTCGTGTCACCACATTATAAAAGCATTCTAGTATAGACTACTATAGACCTATTGTCACATTTTACAAAATCCGATAATAGATCAAAATTAATACTTAAGAGAAATATTATACAAGACAAAAAACACCAGCTCATTATTATGTAGCAAATAACCATTTATAACGACCCTCTTCTTTTTATTGCTAACATTTGCAGTTTCAAAACTCTTCATTACACAAGCTAAACTAGATTTTGAGAGTTAACAGACAAGTATACTAACCTTCAAAAGTTGTTTCACTATTGATGGTTAATATATTTGCTGAATCACAGTTTGTATTCAATAATGTGTCTATAATCATACGAATAATTACAAAAATGAATTTTCAACACCATATGTGATGATATTTAAATGAAAATCATTTCAATATTCCTAATGTTCTAGTACTGAGATTATAATTTTAAACGAATATTGACCTAAATTTTTTTGGTTATGTTTGTTTATTTTATGAATTTCCATTTTTAGATACGCCAACAGAAACATAATGCATTCTCAAAATTTCCAATTTACTCGTTTAGTCATTTCTACATTACCCGATGTATAAACAATTACGGATATGATATAGATGTATACATACAATAGGATAACCAGAAGTGAGAAAATGGCCAAAGTGTACCATTAAAACTCTGGCCATCTCTATTCTATAGACACACAAAGTGTTCCCCATCCTAACTACAAGCATGGGTATAAAGTTACACACAGTAGAAGTATAATATATTATCTTATCGTTATCAGTATCATGGATCAAATGGTAGCATATTACATTATAATTTTTTTCTTAAACATGCAAGACTATTAACAGCTCCATCATATTCAAACTAAAGGATATAGTTTTATTTTAATGTTAAACAGAACTGCCAATGATAACAATAAATACATTTAAACAAAATATATAGTTGGTGAATCGACATTACAATATCAAATAACCATATAAGAAGGCATTCAAAAACATTGTCTATCCTGCTCTGGTGAATACACGACAAGTTTTAAACATGTGCCGAATTTCTCGAATAATGTTGTAGGTTGTCTACAATGTTATGCTTTTCACAAACTAGTCAAAATATGGACAAAGAGTTTAGTTTTTCTTCTTGTACTATTGTATAGTGCTTAATAAAAGTAATCTATACAGGCGGACGTAGAATAAATCATTTTTATGTTATTCTGTATTATAAAGACATAATTTATGATACTGTTTTGCACCTGCAAAGCGGTACATTATGGGTACAATAAATAGCCGCTTTCCAATTGCAGTATTCTCATGCACAGAGCAACTCACAGGCGCTTAAATGAACTAAGGAAATGTTCCAATATTTAATTAAAAGAGTTGTACTTTACCTAAATTTATATTTCTATTGCTTCTGAAGCCCAACCCGGAATTCTTGTGTAAGAAGCGCACATGTATGGTTTTAACACGCATTTAGGTTATATTATTTTGTCAAGTAGCTACATTTTCACAAAAATTACGGTGGTATTGTTAAGATTATGAAAATAGCACACAGACTGACATTTCGTCGAGTAATAATAATATGCGTAATTACGACTAAAGCCTTTGACTTCAGTCATCCGCCAAGAAAACCGAAAATTAATTATACTGACACTTCACATTTGCTTCTGACTAACTAGTTGTGACTGAATTCATAGAGTAATTTGGTTAGCGGCTAAATAATGGTTCTCCATCCGAATCTGTGCCTGAGATCGTTACTTTGATTTATTTCAACAGAAAATGTGAAAAACAACATTAAAGAGTTTTTTACTGTAGTTATGTAGGCATTTGCAAACATACATATTTTCATTTTATCGCAGTGACTACTAATGATGCAGTATTTTGTATCCAACAGTTTTTCATAGGTAATAAATTAGTTGTCTATGATAGTATGTTCTAAAGTAAATTTTACACACACACACACACACACATCGGTATCAAGTTCTTTTAAAAGAAAATATAAATATCAGTTGTACCCAGAATGTGAAAATAAAGACAATACAATTATAAAAACAAAATTATCAGTATTAGTTATTGGATATGTATTCCTTTTACCTCGGTCCCAAAAGTAAGAGAAGCTGCTTTTCTGCTCAGGACATTCGACAGAATAACATAAATGATTTCATCTCGTTTCTGTTTCATGCAGGAAATGAAGGGCTTACAAATGTTTTAGAAGGTACAAACAGCATGGTAACGATTTGTGCATTCTTATAAAACAAGAACAAATTCTGGCAATATTAAAAATGGAATGGTACAAGGTTATGTTCATGTACTCTATGTAGGTATAATTTGATCACATATTCTACTCTATTTTCAGATAAAGCATTACTAACAGTTGAACAGTCCTAGGTGCAATATATTCAGCTCATTGGACCTAGAGAGTTTGGTCATTTTAAATTTCCAGTCATATTAATGCTGTGTTGTATGGAGTTGGTGAATCAATTACAATATATTGTGAAAATCTCATCAGTGTTATATAATTAAGAGGGATCTCTACTTCCGGCCATTGAGACCATTATAGACAGTTTGAATTCCCCTTAAAATTAACCGTAAATGTTAATTAACTTTTAATTCTTTTATACCAAATGAAAGATTTCGAATATCTACAAACACCTAGTAATATAAGAATATTTTAAAGTGTCCTAATTAGAAGCAGAATTAAGCCAATATTAGACGTTTTGTCGAATTTACTTTGAAATAAATAAAAAGAAATTCAAAATTTTAACACTAGGTGTACGTAGATTTGTTTAATCTACAATTTGGTATAATTATTTATAACAATGGTTAAAATTTGACCTCAATTTTAAAGGGAATTCGAAACCAGTGATAATGTTCATAATTTTTGTACATTGTGAAATGCTGCTTCCTAACATTGCAGTTTGGTACTACTCGAGACCCCACCCTCTGGAAACGACGATGCTCTTTAGTAGTCTCTGTAGCAAGTGTACAGTGGTTGTTAGAAGTGACTTTAGTTGTGGTTTGTAGTATCTGTCTTCATTCATAATGGTCAAAATGAAAAGAGACCAAATATATTTAAATTTATCATCTAAAAGGAAAGTGTGCAAAAATTTAATGAATTATATTCGGTAAGTTTGTATACTTTCCCTCTCTGTATTCAGATTTTTTAAGCGTCGAAAAGCGGACTTGCCATTTGTGACAAGCTGTAAATCGCAAAAGATTAAGGAGTGATTATTTTTCCTTTCAGATACAGTGTCGTTAGGGCCGGTCATTGGATTTCACAAAAATTAGGAGCGAAATTTTGTCCTATGTGTATGTGATGTAATTAGAATAAGTTAACAACATAGAGTATTCTACTTATCGACATTACTCAAAACATTATTCGCAAAAGACAACAGATGCATACGATTTGTCATATATTCTTGAAGCGGCATAAACCATCTTTTTGAATTTATTTGCACAAAATATGAATCAACATCCTTTTTTAAAAATACGCAATTATACCGAAAATGTAGATATGTACGATAATTATGAATAAGAGATTTTCCTTCTACAGTAAAATAATCTTCAAACGTTGGAATTGCAACTATTTTTGGCACACACAAATACACTAAAACACCGTTACTACAACTCATAAAGCTAAATACTTATTTTGACAACTACGTTGTCATCACAGTGTTTTTATGTATACGCTACAGTGTATAGGCAACGCGGTTTTAACCAGTGGTATTGATGATGCAACACACATCGAAATACGTATTTAGCGTTTTAAACATTTATGTGATAACGGTATTTTTAGTGTATTTGGTGTTAGTGTTCAGCCACAGTCGTCGATTTAGATTTTAAATGAGTTATCAAGTGAACAAACACAATTAATTTTCTAACAGCTGGCTATCACCGGATGTTTACTTATAGCCTATATCTTATGAGAATTTTTATTAGTCAACGTATAATTTAGTCTTCCTGTAGTGATTACAATAACACGAACTAAATTTTAAACACGGCCCTATACACATACAATTTGACTTTTACAATAACCTTTTCTAAATAAAAAAGTAAAATTTTGTAATTTATAATTATCTTCTAAAATATAAAACCATAAACATTCCAAACATTCATATATTTCTACTACAGCGCATCACTTCTTTTTTCCTAAGAAATACTTTTAAATGAGATCACTTTGTATAAAAATAGTTTCTTTTTATAAAGTTTCCACTACTATAGTGGTTGTTACCCAAGAAATTCTTTCCACAGTAAAGTAGTACGATTAATATTTAAATTAATACAAACATGCCTGAATTTTGAAATCAACATGATTGAGGTAAATGACTTGTGTACACACATTTATATGATTGCGTACTTAAGACATAGAAGAACAAGGTAAACGTGGTGAACCCATTTGTGTCAAAACTCTGTCTAACCATTGAAGAGGTCCATTCAAGTGAAGTTCTATCCAGCAAGGAGTAGAAGTCACTGTCTGTCTTCTGTATTCAGCACCCCAACCTTTCACAAATGACATACGAATTGTACACATTCTGGTTAACTGATATACTGCTTCAAATCCTTGGCTTACAGACTGAGATAAAAGGGCTGCAAATTCTTGGTTGTTAAATATTTTCAAATTGCAACCTGAAAAAAAGTTGAGTAATTAGTTGTCAACTATCTTGATATTTTTGGATTTGTAATAATTATAGATCCCAATTTAAGACAACTGATAAATTTTATTAATTAACAAAGATAATTCAAGAAAGTCTAGTGTACCCAAAGTTTATATTAAAAATCTTACGTTTCCATATTATAATAAAGTTGTATTATATGGTTACAATAAAAAAAACTAAAATTCAAAGAATAAAATGGTAGCTTGTAGTGTTTTATGTAATTTATATATATTTTGTACTTGTTTTACTTTATGCATTGAATAGTATATTTTGTGAGTGGAATGCTAATATAAACGGCAACTGATAATAAAGGCGCCGTTAGAGTAGAAGGGTTCAAATATAGTGTTGGTCACTATAAATAGTCGCTATTAAGTACCGATAGTTCTTATTAACTATTTTCTATAATATTATTCAGATTGGATAGATCTTGCGATGAAGTGTGTGCAGATGTACCGACTTTGCTTTATACTAAAAATGTTTAGAGAAAGCATTAAGATTTGTTATTACTGAACAGGCCTGATATATAGTAGTGTATGACATGACTTGATTATCGTTGGGAATAATACCGCGGGAGCTGGTAAATTGACTAAATTTTGTTTAATATTTATCTCAACTATAGTTCTCCCATCTATCCCAAACACATTAAATTTAGAACCGACGCTAAAAATTATGGATTTCCAAAATGATGGTTTGTTGATGTGTGAATGGATAACGTGAATGCACTGTTTCTTTCTTCTTGCTTCATGTATGCTTTCCGCTTGGGAACTCGTTAGTGAATGTCTTGTTCTCGTAACACATTTCTAAACTGTTTCCGGTACAACATGTGTCCCCATATTCTTCTGTTATTTTAGCAAGTATAGGTGCACTATTTCGCGAATTTTCATAAATTATCTTTTGAATAGCGGCGTTCAATTTCTGAGATCGGCCTAAACTTGGCTTACTTTCATAAGTTTGTTGTTCCTGATACCTATTTACTATATATTGCACTATTGCACGAGATTTTGTCACAATTACATATTTTTCATAATGATTATTTTCATAAATTAATAATTAACTTGCGAATAGCTTGCAATGCCGCCACTTTCAATACAGCTGCAGACTAAAGCTCGCCTCTATTTCGCTACATTAGCTGATGCCTATCAGTGCAAGTAAATGACGCATATAATCCATCATGGATTATTTGTTTTAAATTTATTCTCATAAATAGTATATCTGTAATGCCTATCTGTTTATTTGTGTGTTACAATAATAGAATTATGTATCTGCTATAAATACTACTATAGGTAAACTAAAGGCGTAAATTGAAGGCGTGTATGGACACTTTTGTATGTTAGGTTCAGAGTGAACAACTTGAATTTGCCGCGTATAGCAAGATATAAAAATGAATATGTATGGCTGAGTATGAAAAAGTATAGATACAAGGTAATGTATGGAAAGTCATTGTATTAGGTAGAATGTAAAGTAAATAAACGTAAATTAAAATGACCGGTGTTTTTATTTACAACATAAGGGTCAGAGAAAAATCTAACCCCATCTCCGAAATGTACAAATTTCATTATTATAAATTAGAGGTTATAATAACTATCTGCATTATGCATGTATAATAATGTATACATAAACCTACTTATAACAGACTTTTTAATATTTTGTCTGTATTTACAGTATTTTTCGCAGTGATTACATAATATCTGAATGTGTTTTATTATTACAATAGCTATTCTTAATATAAAAAAGTATTAGATCTTTGTTATATTTTTAGAATGTGCAAAAGAAACCAAAGTTGCATGACGAGAACTGCTATTCCATAAAAGCGTTATTTTCATTCCCAATTTTGAAATTCTTTTTGTACACTAAAAAAAATACAATACAATAAATCTATATAGAATGCATAATACTTCCTTATATTATGTATAAGCAAGTAAAACGGAAAGTTATGCAACCAATGGGATTGCTTTTGGAATAATAACAGTTTTTAATTTTATCGTACGTATCTCATTTTGATTCCTGATTTAACACATTACAAAATTAGTAGGTATGCGTAGAATAAAACACAGTGAAGTAGATGTTGTATTATAGCGTAATTTATGAATATTCAAAAAGCGCCAGATAGGAATGCGAACAATAATATAATTGACGTTCGAGTAAGTGTAATGCTGCGTCTTTATTTCTTTATTTGCATGCAATTTGGGCGATGTAAATATTTGGATATGAAAGCTTATTTGATTGTGAATAATTTTCACACCATGAGTTCATACACCCACAGTTCAAAAATTAAATTAAATGCCTAATACCAGTTCGAAATTTTGTTAAGTTTATTGTTTCGTTGATAAAGTAAACGTAATGAACTGCTATTAATTTCATATATACAGGCTGCCATAAATAAAGAAAGATACGATCATAACAACTAATAATGGGTTCATCCTCTTCTGTTTTTTTACATATACAACTAAATTATTATTCTGTTGTATAGTATTCTAAGCTTTTAATGATTATTATCCAAGCTGCTTCTATAATACGTTTTTGGAGAACATCTGTATTGTTTAGGATAGTTGTTAATTATTGGTTCATCGTTCATCATATCCCCCACGTGCTCTATTGGTGATAAGTCAGACGAACAAGGCAGCCGGATTAGCATTATCCACACATTCTATAATAACCCTCGCCTACGCATTAACTACTGGAAAACGGAATTTACTAGTTATTGCAGACAAAAGATTAATTACCTATGGTTCCAGCACATTATATATGCAACAAATGGCATTTACTGCCTTTGGAGTTACTAATAGAGATCTACTTCAATGGTAGATAGGTCTCACATACTATAACACTTTGAGTAAGAGCTATGTGTTGCCGTACTGAAAACTGCAAATTTCTTCTATCTCGCGACATGTTTACGATCATGATGAATAAAATCAATATTCAACGCTGAAGATGACTTGTAAAATATGATTTTAAATGACTGTATTTTGTATTGATATTATGCCTGTCGCTAAAAAGGTTAGATCTATATTTTCGTAACATCATACATTACATATGTGTAATTTTGTAAAAATTGGTAATAACTGCCTTAGATACATAACATATAAACCTTTTAATACAATAATAAAGATCAATTATTATTTTATAGTTATAACAAATCAAATAATATGATCAAAAAGTGCATTTTTTTTAAATTGATGCATACCTGGCGGTATTTTGCACACAGTTGCAGGATGCCATCCATATCTTTGGTTGCAATTAGGCGACTGAACAAAAATACTAGAATCACTCAAACACTCAGCAAATACTTCTCCACCTAAAAGTGAATAGCAAACATAGTAAATAAGCAGTAAAATGTAAAATGTGTATACCTATATAATAGAGGCGCACTCCCTTCCCTATATGCCTTCTAGTTTGTTCAACCACAGCATTTCGATTTACATTTGATAATAAGCCCAAACAAAATCTTTAAAAAGAGAAATATTTTTAAAGAGCATCTTAAAATTATAATACTTCAATGTTATTTTAAAATTTTGCAAGCAATTTAATTACCGTTCGGAATTACTAGGATCAGTAAAACCATCAACAGTTATGGAAGGCTGACTTGCATGAAACGTTTCCCCAACTCTTGTATTTAGTTCATAATAGCTAATACTACACCAAAAAGCAGGTTCACAGTACATAACAGGTTGAGCATCCACAGGGGGACTAGGCGTAAGTCTTGATAAACCTGAAATCAAGAAAATTACGTATGACTAACAAATTACCAAGTAGTTAAATCATTGCAAGTATTGTGGATATGGTAACACTGATAGGTTCCATTAATAAATTAAAAATAATATATGTTCTTTCCAAGACATCGAAATTGAAATTTTTGTTTTTATGTGGCAACACTGCATCACTATTGGACGGAAAACTAAGTTGAGCGACATATTAGACATAGAAAATAAGTAAAATTTGTATGGAAAAGCAGTATGTTTGTGGTAAGTTAAAATATTCTGCATAAGACTATAGAGTATAAAAGCAAGATTGCGCCTGAACAGCTACTGTTATCAAAGTCTTATTCTAAACTTAAGAGCCTACAGCAGCAGCTCGGTGACCATATACGGATTTTGCGGTGTGAAGGGGGAGGTAAAGCGAGACACCCAAACGTTTGTGTGGTGGGTATAAAAGCAAGATTGCGCCTGAACAGCTACTGTTATCAAAGTCTTATTCTAAACTTAAGAGCCTACAGCAGCAGCTCGGTGACCATATACGGATTTTGCGGTGTGAAGGGGGAGGTAAAGCGAGACACCCAAACGTTTGTGTGGTGGGGCGATCGTAACGTAAGAAAATTTTGGAGGGGTGCACAATTCAAACCTCTTCTATTCACAGTTTTGTAATGTCTAAGATCAGCCATATGGAAGGTATACCTGGTCAACCGCAATAAGCTGAACATCAGATAAACAGACATTATATTCCTCTTTTTTATTACATTAATATAAGAGGATATATTAAACGAGTTTATAAAAGAAATAGGGAAGGAAATATATTTTAAATGTGCCACTTATTTATGATTCATAGCTTGCTTGATAACATTCGTATTGATTTATGTGAAAAAAATCTTCTTTTATTTGTCAGGTGAATGAATGTTTTATTCAGATATGGGCTTTATTTTGTCTTATTATTCTTGGTCTGGAATAAATATATATTATTATTATTATTATGAAATTTGACTTGTTACTTATAGTTATTATTTCTCGCCGTGATTTGTATTTAGTTTAGACGTTGAAGTTTTTTTAATCGTAATAATATGAGCATTGCCGTCTAAAATATTACAAAAACAATTCTGTGTTGTAACGGTGCCTGTTTTTTTAAAATAAAATGTAAAATATTTATATTTTCTAATAAGCAGGTTTTGGATTACTGAATATAATATTCTTCCCAATCGACAGTGACAGGTGTTTACCGAATCATTTTGTCGCAGGTAACATACAACTAAATTTTATCAGCAAATAAGAAAAGTATTAATTTTTTATATATAAATTTGAGCATACATTAAACAGGTTTGTAAAAGAAAATAGTAGGTATACCTATAAGCAAGTAGGTATATTTCAGATGTTTGTCGGTGTTCATTTATGACTTATTACGAAATAACATTCATGCTCCTACTTTATTCGACTTTTTTTATATTCCTCACTAATTTTGGGGCTTTCAAAATGTATCTTATTTTTCAAGAGCTAGGTTCCGGCTTTATGGAATTTGTACTTATTTTAATGATATTTGCCAGAAAAAAAGTAGATATTAAGTTTTCTTGGGCAATAAATATACCGTAGTCGTCAAATTTTAATTTCGGTTTCTACTTCTATCCCATGCAGAAGATGACCTTATAATATGCAGCGATGCCTGCTTGCTAACAGTGGTGGGAGAGCAACGCAGTGTCGGGGGACCCTCACGCCTTACATTTCATAGGAAACATTTGTCGAGTGTACTGTCTTGGCAGCTTCGCTTATGTTTATCTTT
Source organism: Amphimallon solstitiale (assembly GCA_963170755.1). Classification (NCBI taxonomy): domain Eukaryota; kingdom Metazoa; phylum Arthropoda; class Insecta; order Coleoptera; family Scarabaeidae; genus Amphimallon; species Amphimallon solstitiale. Next base: position 99,933,583 of record OY720676.1, on the reverse strand, counting down.
AGTTTATTTCGTCGCGCTCTTTTCCTCTTTCTACTTTCGTATCAGAAATTAAAATATGTCGACTACACACAGACACAGACTGCTAATTATCAAAACTGAATTATAAAAATTTCACCTTCAGTAAGATGGTTAGGAGGAGTGCCGGACACTTCTTACTAAAAAACTGGTTCACGGCGGAGACATAAGTACGAATCATTGTTAACGTCGTCAATTGTATTACGTTGTTACGTTTCAATATTAGCACCTCCTTTTTGGTAAACGTCTAAGATTGTCGTTTTTCGAAGTTCTACTAGGATACCGCTGCAATATCAATTCTGATAAGTTCACTGATATTGTCAATTAACAAAATTGAATTATGTATACAAATTTCACCTTCGGTAAGATATTTACGCCTGAATTTATGCCTGAAATTCAAAATTTAACGATAGGGCAAAAAAATAATAAACTGTGGGAAGAAATGAGGGTTGGGAAGATTAACGGCATCAAATTTTGGTAAGGTAATTAAATTGAATAAAACCACATGTACAGTAAGGCTTTATTATACCAGGAATTTACAGGAACTTTTGTGACACGGTACGGTAATGAACAAGAAAAGCATGTTTTAAAAGCTTTTGAAATTTCGGCACACCTAAAAGTCGATTCTGGTGTTTTTATTCATCCTATATATAGATTTTTAGCGGCATCTCAGGACAGAATAATTGCTAATTAAAGCGCGGTTATTAATGTAAATTGTCCATTCAAGGCTCGCGAAGTGACGCCATTGGAAACTAGGTAAAAAAGTTAATTGCATGTTTAGAAATTAGGAACGCTGAGTAGTCTCTGCATGACCGAATGAAGTTTAGTTTGTATATACTACGTATGATTCGCTTTTGTATTATACATGGGCGAGATAGAGGAAGTGGATATGATTTCACTCAGACTAGACCGACTCGTGTTTTGTCGGCTCTCAGGAAAACCGGTAAGTAATACTGTAACGAAACCAGCAGACATTCGAGCGACAATAAAAAAAAGGCCATAAATCATCTCGACGCGACTGGTAGACATCATAAAGCAGTGAATCACGTGTGCTGCGGCGACAGAATGTCGGACGAATGTTCTACAGATATCGAGAGAAGTATGGAGTTTTACACGAATGCTTCGAGATGTTTCGTATGTGTATATAAGGCGGCTGGATTCATTGCGGGATAAGTAATTGCGGAATAATTCGGGAGTAAGACGTCCTTAAGTAGTCTCGAGTACAGTGGAAATAAATAAGTAGTGCCGTGTTACATAGAAGTGTTACATAAATACGGACAGAGGTATTAGTATCAGAAATAAATAAATACAAGTGTTAATTTTAATTTATTAATAGTAGTTTAAGTGTGATACGTTAGTTTTTATATTTTATATTGTTATATAATTTTAAGTATATAAATATACAGACTGTTTTAAATAAATAAATTGCACGAGTTGTTTATTGGAACCCGAAAACGTTACAATTGGTGTCAGAAGTGGGATAAACATAAGTGCAAATAAATAAATAAATAAATAAATGGCTACCAAACGTTTGGAAGAATTAAAGGTCTCAGAGTTAAGGGCAGAATTGGAAGAAAGGGACTCAGATACGTCTGGAAAAAAAAACAATTCTCCAGGATCGGCTACGTGACCTTTTAATAAATGAAGGTGAGGATCCCGAGAAATATTTGTTTCAAGTACAGCCTGATCTAAGCTTAATAGCGGAAGAAATTGATAAACAATTTGAGACTCTAAAAGATAGTATGAAGACTTTAAGAGAGGAAGTTGCAAAACATTTTGAGAAGACTCTAAAAGATGTTGAAAAACATTTCAAGACTCTAAATGATGAAATTGCAAATAATTCAAAAGCTTTGAAAGATGAAATTGCAAATAATTCAAAAGCTTTGAAAGATGAAATTGCAAATAATTCAAAAGCTTTAAGAGATGAAATTGCAAAACAACGCGAGATTACTTTTAAGGAAGACATTCAAAAGAATTCATCGAATGGGAAACAGGAATTTTCTGAGGGCATCGAAGCCGTAGAACAGAAAGTTGAGGAGCGCGTGTTCGGAATGGGGGACGAGTTTGGGGTTCAGCTTCAGTTGCCAGCGATGAACGACTGCGGTCCCCATGACATCTCAAGCGGAAGCCTGGAGATTGCCCGAACAGCGAAGGCAAAGATAAAACCTCCCACCTTCGATGGAAAGACGTCATGGATGACGTACCGGAAACAATTCGAAGGCGCTGCAAGAGCAAATGGGTGGATGTCCCAGAAGAAAGCTACTGCCCTGATTGTGTCATTAAGAGGACATGCCAGTGATGTTCTACAGACCTTACTTCCAGAAGAGTGTCAAGACTACCCTCAATTAATCAAGCGTCTTGAGATGAAGTATGGGCATGCACACCTGGAACAGGTAGTCCAACGATTGGTGAATCAGGTGCAACCTAAGAGAACAACGCTCCGATGCTGGAATTGGAAATGGGCCATGCGTATAGTAAATGCGGGAAGAAGCCCAAGAAAACCATAGCGGAGCGGCAAAAACTGAAACAGGTCGATGAGAAGAGGCAATCGTCGACCCAGTATCGCAGAGCCTCAAAATAAATAGCGCGAATTGCATCTGTGCAACACCAAAACGCTGATGCTCTTGCAAGGAGACCACGTCCAGAAGACTGCAGGCATAATAACCAACTAGAAGAAAAATCGGCCAACACATTCAGAACGGCCGTGGTTGACGATCAGTGGCATCCTGACAATTTGCGGATCGGTCAAGAAGCTGATGAGGATCTTGGTTCATTGATGGTTTGGAAAGGTACTGGTCGCGGACCGGCTTGTCAAGAAGTGGCTCCTCGCTCACAGAGACTGGAATCCTACTGGGCTCAATGGGACTCTCTGAAGGTGGAGGATGATCTACTCAAGTGTGTTGTGGAGAACCCAAATGGAGAAGACTACGTCAGCGGACCCAGGCGAAGGATGGAGGATGCCCACGAGCAGTACGCCATCACACTCAGGATGCCAGCGACAGGACGAAGAATCGTTACCACGTGCAAGCCGAGGGAGGTGGTTACCGAGAAGAAGACCTTGTTTGGTTATATAATCCTCAACGTCGCCGAGGCCTGTCCCCAAAGCTCCAACAATACTGGGAGGGACCATGCGAAATACTAGAGCAAATAGATGACGTCGGTTATCGCATGAAACTAACACCTCATAGTGAGCCAGGGATGGTGTGTTTCAACCAATTGCCCCATACCATGGACGTGACAGCGGTGAAGTGGCGGATGTGCGACAAATTGCCGGAAAACCTAGAGAGCCAGCTTATGGGAATCCCTTGTCGATTGACGAGGACGTGCACTCGAGCAGAGTGTGGGGAGGCTGGCAATTCCGAGGCTGGGCTGCGGATTAGACCGTTTGGAGTGGAAAATCGCAGGAAACATGCTGGAGGTGGTGTTTCGGCGTGCTGGTATGGAGATGGTCGTGTGCGGCTGTCAGCCCAATCAGCCCGTTGTGCAGCCTGGGACGGTGGATTGCCATTTCCACAAGACGGCTGGGTGCACCCGTGGGTCCCGGTGTGGATTTCGTCATCCGCCAGCGACGAGAACATGGAATAGCGTGTTTCGGGAGAAACGCAGTTTTTAAGAAGGGGGCAATGTAACGAAACCAGCAGACATTCGAGCGACAATAAAAAAAAAGGCCATAAATCATCTCGACGCGACTGGTAGGCATCATAAAGCAGTGAATCACGTGTGCTGCGGCGACAGAATGTCGGACGAATGTTCTACAGACATCGAGAGAAGTATGGAGTTTTACACGAATGCTTCGAGATGTTTCGTATGTGTATATAAGGCGGCTGGATTCATTGCGGGATAAGTAATTGCGGAATAATTCGGGAGTAAGACGTCCTTAAGTAGTCTCGTGTACAGTGGAAATAAATAGTGGTAGCCAAAGAAATAAATAAGTAGTGCCGTGTTATATAGAAGTGTTACATAAATACGGACAGAGATATTAGTATCAGAAATAAATAAATACAAGTGTTAATTTTAATTTATTAATAGTAGTTTAAGTGTGATACGTTAGTTTTTATATTTTATATTGTTATATAATTTTAAGTATATAGATATACAGACTGTTTTAAATAAATAAATTGCACGAGTTGTTTATTGGAACCCGAAAACGTTACAATACGATACCCAAGCGCCGACAAAACACAAGTCGGTTTAGTCTGAGTGAAATCGGATCCGCTTCCCCTATCTCACCCATGTATAATACAAAAGCGAATCATACGTAGTATATACAAACTAAACTTCATTCGGTCATGCAGAGACTACTTCAAAAATAATAATCTCTTGACAGTTTTTGCTACTTATATTTATGAAGTACTAATATTATTCTTTAAAAACATAATTGTTTGACAGGAATGTCTCCAGACATGAATACGGTACCAAGCTGGAAATCGCTACTGCTATCCAATACACAGGGTTATTCTGAGTGAGACTAGTTTGAGATATGCAGGATTAATTTTTTTTTTAAAGAATTTAAATAAAACAGTTACGTTATTATGGTCAATAGAACCATGCAGTATGGAAAACTTTATGAGTTAACCATTACCATTATTGTATTTGCCGTATGTTTTGTGTTTAATATTTATGACAAAAAGGTAGATTGTTTTGAAATTAGTAGTGTTCAGCATAGAGATTTAAATGAATATTAAAATAAACATTTTTTTATTTGTTTTCATATTGGATGTAATATGTGTGCTTTTTAATTTCTACTACATTAATTTTATCTCTCTTCATAGTAGTAGCTTTTAAATCTTTTGAATTTTCCAAAGTGATTTCTGTTTTCGTGGCATTCGGTACTTCGGTACTGTGGAAGATGTTATGTATGTTTACACATATATTAAACACAAAGTTATGTACAACTGTCAATTCATAGATCTTTTGTTGCTTATGTATTTCTCGCAGCTTACGGTTTTCGTCAATTACAGCCGAACGAGAGAATGGGTGCATTATAATCAGTCTATTAGGCAGTGATCGTCTATTCAACAAGTAAACGAAATATTAAATCAGCGATTGCGGCTTAATATTGAACAGATTATATAACAAACTAATAAACGTATTAGGTTTTCTTAATTTCGGTTAAGTGCAAGACATCTATTTATATTAAAAAGCCAAGTTCTGAGACCAAAAACATGTATATACTCTGAAATGTGGATAAAATCCTCTTCTACAGATCTCTATATTAATTAATTTCAATACAAATTAGTTTCACTTACTCATATTATCGTTGGGGTCAATAGGATCACCATCTTCAGACATATAACCAGGCGGGGGAGTTTCTGTTGGTGGGGCTGCATTATGTGGGGACTCTAAACCAGGCGAAGTGTTTGCGCATAAGCTTACAGTATCCATGTATGTACCACTATGTTGCATATGTAAACTAAGAAAATAAATGTTAAAATCCAACTATATATTTACCTAATTCAAACATACCCTAAAGGATTAGTATTATGTGGAAAAGATGTATTCTCTGGGACAGATGTATTTACGTCATCTAACGAATGAGTGTATATATTACTGTCATCGTTGGTTAATGTATGTCTGGGAACAAGTATCGCTGGTAATGCTGTAAAATACAGATATAATAAATAGTAAAAAAAAATCTAAAAACACGATCATACAGACAAAATAATGAATGAACTCCTTAAAATATAAGTTAAATTTCTAATGATATATATAAAAGCCCAAATTGTGATTTGAAAAAGTATGCAAATTATTATTAAGTTTGATAAACAAATAAGTAAAAATTAGAATTCTTTTTGCAAATTTTGCATATAATATATTATGTACAGATTTATTAAGAGTATAAACTTTCTTAAGAGAGATTCCCACTGATGCAATTAGTTGCAGCGATTTATCGCATGTGAAAAGTTGCATGAACGGTGCAATTTTTAAGAGTTGCACGGTTGGTTCACACTGATCAGGAAGTACGAGCAATTTTTCACAAATGCAATTTCTTTTTGTGGTACTGCCAACATGAAATAATTATATGTCATCATTAGTTTCAGTGATGAAAAATAATACATGTACTTTGGTACATTTCATAAGTAAAAGTGACTAAAAAATCGCATGCAATTTCTTCAGAAAATAGAACACGCTCTAAAACGTGCAACTTTTCACATGCGATAAATTGCTACAACAAATTGCATTGTGTGAACGCGAATTTTCGTGCAACTTTTCATAAAACTGGAATTGCTGCAACTAATTGCATCAGTGTGAACCCCTCTTTAGAGCTACATTTGGAATAATTTTTGTTTAAAAAATGTTAAAAACGCATTTAAAACTTAATTTGGAATAACCATCCCCTTATAATAATACTAATTCCCCCAAAAACATACAAGTAAAAAAAAGCAGGTCGAATTCTCGCAGGTATATGTTATCTTAAAAAAATAACTCAAATATAGAAATTAATATAAGTTACTCGCATTGTTCTGATAAGCAAAATAAATTCTGTGAGAATTGATAAACCTCCAGATCAAACTTGGAAGTTTTCAGAGGTTTCAATAATATCCATATCCTTAATGAAAACTTAACAAGTTTGATGAGAGGTTTCTCTGTTTTGTGTGCTTATCAGAACAATGCAAGTACCGATCTTGGTAAATGAATCGAGTGTACACAGAGAGATAGCTATGACTAGGGATCGGTAGTTAGGGGTACATTGCAGGACTGGACTTAAATGAACAATGAATGGCATTATTCATTTAAGATCGGCAGTCAGGGGTACATTGCAGAACTGGACTTAAATAAACAATGAATGACATTATTCATTTCAATTCGGCAGTCAAGGGTATATTGCAGGACTGGATTTAAATCAATTCATTATTCATTTAAGTCCAGTCCTGCAATGTACCCCTGACAGTCAATCCCTACTGTCTACACTCGATCCATTTACAAAGTATTATAAAATCAATGGAACAACATTTGTATAAAAAATTCGCAACGTAAATACGAATAAAAAAGACTTTATTTTTAATTTAGAGCATTGCAATATAGTTATTACGTTATTCTAATAACTATTTCTAACATCATTTTCAGTTGGAGTAATATCGATTCTATTTCCTCCTACAGTTTTTAGTTTGTTTAGAGTATTTTTATTTGTAACTTCTTACGTAGTTCTGACCATTTTTACTTTGTCTCCAGCTATTACGATTTTAATACTTTAAGTACTGCGTTATTGGTCTGTTGATTTAGTGCATGTATGGTTTTAATGTTTTGCGAAGAATTTAATGCGTCTGAATATATGGTCTTCTTCTCGCATATTACCAATCACGTTTCCGGTAGGCAGTTTGACTAATCTTTTGATATGGGTAAATGTGTTTGCGTTAATAAACGTCACTAGATGGAGTACTATGTTCACCAGCTATCAACTGTTAAATATATAGAGCAGAGTTTTTACACACCGTTTGAAAAGCCTAGGACATATGATTTTTGGCATGCAAATTGCGCTTTATTTAACAATAATTAATCTCAAAGCAATTGTATTTTTGCTGTTACTCTGCATTACAAATATTACATTTCATACTGTAATATCAGTTTAATTTTCCCACTTCAAAAACCTTTTGACTCGGCTGTGCAGATTAACACTTGTAACACACTAGTGTACATAAAAAATGTTCTACACAGAGTGCAATAATAACTACGTCACTTGAAAAAGAGAATATTCGAATACCAGCCTTCTGTCACCGATGTCACGAACACCTGCGATCGACAGCGTGTTGCCGCGGCGAGTCCATCAAGTTGCGCCCTTTTCGTCGCTATAAAAAAGAAGATAAACGAGGAGTTGATGGATTCAGCTAGTCACGTTTCCAAGAGAGTAAAGCTCCGAGAAGTTCGAAAACTTTTCTAAGTAATGCCTCTGTTATACGCCCATTAGTGAACCCACTTGTGAAGGTCAATTTCAGCAGGATTAATTAAAGTATCATCGTCTCCGTGGAGTGTAATTTGTGTGCAGGACCTCGATACCACCGACATTCCGGGACTTTTAATAGCAGCTGATCGACAATGACGAGCCACTTTTACTTTTCTCTATTTACTCTTGAACTCCTCGACTGGTTACCACGAACCAAATTCATTCCTGTATGTACAAGTCGAGTTTACGATGTAATCAATTTTAAGTTTCAATTTCTATTGTCTACACGATAATCCATACAAAACGCGAGTACTCGAATTTTGGATGAACTTTTTTTGTTGTTGGTTTGTTTGCCGCATTCTATTTGCCTAAATCATCATTATATCTCTTAGCAAATGCGACTAGGTCATTCATTTACTTGGAGTGAATTTTACTCAACTTTTGTATAACATGCATTCAAATAATTAGTCAATTTTCATTTTCTTTGATGCTGTGATATAATATATTAGCAGGCACGGATAAAATTAATGGAATTATGAAAACGCTCGTCTTCTGGAAAACTTCGATCGAGAAAAAAAAATTGATTCATTTCATTCCACTGAAGAACATAAAAGGAAGATGTAGAGCTAAGTAGAATATGATAAATTCTGAGCAAGTTTTTTTTAACATGCATGTTACTTTGTGAAATTTAAAACAACAACTTTTGTGAATATTTTTTTAAGTAAAATCAAACCAGTTTTGACAATTACATTACAGATGGTTATTGAATCCCTTTTTGGGAAATTCCTTTCAACATGCTAAAATTCTAACACACATGAAAATAAAAAAACTTATTGAAATATCAAGTGATGGAATGTTGAAACCAGAATTTCTTTCGCAGAAATCGGATCATTTTTGGATCAAAAAATGCAAGAATACCCCGAACTAGCAACCAAAACTCTTAGGTTTGGTTCTATTTGCAATCACATATTTATGCGAGTGAAGATTGTCGTAAATGATTGGTATTAAAAGTCAGAAATCGCACGGAACTTTAAAATAATATTGTCTGTGTATCAAATACAGAACTCGGATTCGAAAAGATAGTATCTGAGAAACAGGCATGTACGTCGCATTAATAATTTTTTACTTATTAATTAAGTAGATTAGTAACTTAAGAAGTTATATTTTATTTAGGACGCAACAGATAAAAATAAACCTGTAAATAAAATTGATTTTGTTTTATTTTGAAAATCCTTTGTTAATGTCACAAATTCTATTGCTATGTGTTTAAGCGACATTGTCGTTCATTATTTGGAAATTCCATTAAATATGTTTTTATAGTGTCTGTGATTTTATTAGTGTTTAATATGAGTGATGGGGGTTTATGGTAGAGAGAAGCGTTGGTGCTACTTTCTATTTTTGTAGTCAGTCATGGAAGACTGTCTCTGACTTAGCTTCTTATATTGTAATTGGGCATCACCGTAATAGTGATATCATCACTACTACTGTGCTCAATTTCGAATTACATTATTCATTTACATCCAGTCCTGCAATATACCCCTGACTGCCAATACCTACTTAAGACAATAGCGATATCATTATCATTATTATAATATTGGCGAATCTCGAAAGGCTACAAGGATCGATCAACAAGTTTAGGACCTGGATGCTATAAGAGATCAAATACGGTAGCGGGTAAATCTATTTTATTTGTTCCTTTGTATACAGGACAAATATTTAATTAACGCATGGAGCTCGTGTGTGCAGACAAACCCGCTTCAGACCCTACAATAATTTTGTGGCGATATATTTGATTTTTAACTGAACATTTAGGAGAGGTGATTCAACACAAGATGCATACTGTATTCCGCCCAAACCAATGTTGGCAATAACATGGAACGCACAAGGTTAATACATATGTATGCAATAAACACATTGGTTTACAGTTTTATTTATCTAGGTAACTACAAAGTGATCTTTTCCATTAAATCTTGCAAAAACGGAGTTGCAGGTGGAGTAGAACATACATTGAAAATAACTATAGAATGTGGGAACTCTCGTTGATTACATAGAATTTGCGATTGTTGCCATTTTACTTTTAATTACAAATTAGTTAATTGTAACATGTAAGCTTGATGCAAAGTGCAGAAAATCCCTTCCTTAGCCCACATACGAGTTTCGCTTTTTTACCCAGAATTTTCATTAGAAATCCACGATTATTTATTATACGAGATATTTTCTTTTGAAGCATCTTGCCTGACCTTTTATGAACGATTTTACAAATAAATCTCTAATTTTCTGTCATTTGGATATTGTCAGTTCACCTGTAAGTAAAATGACAATAATTGTAAGATGGTTATGTAACATATAGGTTTTTGTGCACTTAAATATAGTTTCATTATGAAACACAAATTTTCCACAATTATATTATTGTGTTTTCATTATTTATATACTTATTAATGAATATTTTATATTAACAACTGAATATTGACTGAACTTCGTTACAATTGTAGGTTAACAATACGTGCAATAAGTAATATTGTGCATTTGGCACGCAATGCCTTGAAGAATATTTTAAAAACAGAATTTCTTCCGGAGCCAATAGAAGAAAAATGGCGAGAAATATTATATTTAGAAGCAGTTAACGGAAAACATGTTAAGAGTTAAGAGATTTCTTGATAGTGGTTCGAATAATTTTAACTACAAGAGTTGTCTTTCTGTTCTTATGTCAATTGTTAATTCATACTATAGATCTACAATGCTGATATAGGGGGAAAACTTGTAACTGTCTTTTTTTGATAAAGCACATTTTGTGTCACTAACTGCAAATAATTACACTTCCTTCTTTTGTACTAATAGAAGACTATGCATTTTCACTATCAGAAAACCTAATAGACATTATCCCTTCCTGAGAAAAAACACATATTCAATTAACGTTTATGTGATGCAAGAAGACACGTCGAATGTACATCTGAAATTTTCTGTAACAAATGGAGTGTTTCATAAGCCAATAAATGTGCCCAAAGAATTATGTAAAGACGTCGTTAAAGCACGTGAGATTCTACATAACGTACTACGAATAAGCGATGTAATTAGATCTGAAGAACACAGTATAGGTCAACGACTACGCAATTCATATATAGTTCAGTGATGTCAAACAACTAGAATTGCAGCGTTTTGAGAGACCGTTTTATAAACTATTTTGTAAATCCAAGTGCATTGACTGGCAGTTGAATAAAATATAATATTTAGTATAATACTTCTTTGTATAGAAATATAATTAACTTACCTATTTTCTGTCGTCTTGTACATATTTCTTTTATTCAAGCGCCCATATACATCCTTCCATGCATTCTGTTTTTTTAGTTATATATTTTTTTTTTATGCCGCATCTTCAATTAATTAATTGCGTGTGTGAAAATGGCCTTAAATCTTTTTTTACGACAAGATGTGCCCGAGTCAGCTTAGGAATAAATTATTATTTCTAATCTATTGATAATAGTATTTTGTTTTTCAATTTCCATTATTTATTCGTAAATAGCACTTAAGTGAATTAATTTTTTTTGTACATGCTAATGGTACAAAATACACTTCACTCATGTAAATTAGCATTTGTTTTCATCTTCTTTAACCCACTTTAGATAAGGGTCTCCAAACTTGTTAGCCCCTCCAGTAACATCCACGAGCAAGACCCAGGTAGCTCATCATTATAACATACTCTAGTTTTGAATTATACGAAAATTTTTGTATCGGGTGTGGCTTGTTCTATAGTGAAACCATTTACTGACGAGGAATTAAGGATTGCGCTGATCATATGAACAGACGAAATGTGTCTAGAAATGCTAATTTATTAAAAAACATCACTTTGTCAGAAATAAAGTGTATGCCAACAACATTCTCGCCCTTGAACAGTTTGGGTTTCGTGAGGGATTGTCTACTGAATATGTAGTTATACAGCTCATTCAAAGTATTCTCAATCTATTAAATTCAAAACAGAAAATGGCGAGAATATTTTTTGATCTAACGGAAGCAGGCTTTGTGTTGGCAAGAGGTAATATAAGTACATAACTGATTTAGGTAGTACAGTAGAGCAGGTTTTTATGTATGCTAACGACACAACAATACTCATATTTGCACTGAATACCGAGCTACTACAGATTTCTTAACGACGATCAGGCAATTTCATTGAACAACTTTAAATTAATTTCAGGAAACCAATTACGTCGAATTCTGTCATAAAATAGTGTAACCACAATTCAAGATGTAATGTATTTCAAGAATATTGTCATCTAACAAAATATTGTCATCTAACAAAATTCAAAATTCCATGCATCTTACTTGGCAGGATCATTTGACTATTCTAGCGTTGAAATTACAAGAAGTGCTATTACTTAATAAGTAATTTGAAATCTATGGTAGGCCCGGAATCTCTGTTGAGCTTAGTGTACAAGTGTTAAATTACATGATTGTAGAGTAATGTATGCACATACTGGTTTCCAGAGCATTTTATTATACAGAAACGCATTATACGTTTAATTTTTAACCTGCATCCTCCCGTTTCTTGTCGGGATACCTTTAAAGAGAGACAGATTCTAACTCTGGCGTCAATTTAAAAATAAATTTTCTCATTTTTCAGATTTAGATGCAATTGCAAACGAAATCAAGATATTTCAAAATTCTTTTAACGGCGACATAGAAACTTGGATATGAATTATCTATATTTGTCAGAAATCACTAAAATGTATTTTCTCAAAAGTGTGCGGTGGGACATACACGCGACATTAGGAGTAAATTAAACTATCTTCATAATAAATTCACGTAAACAAAATCCAGAAACAAACAGGATGACCAAACAACAGCGATCAACGAGAAGCGACAAAGACGTTAAAAGCGTGTCCCTGTTTCTTCGATGGGTCAGGCAGGCGTAGTTGCCTGTGCGGTAGTCTGAGACGAGACGTTCGTAAGAATTCCATTTTTTTCTCTCAAATAGACAAACAGGGAGTTAAAATGAAAAATAAATGACTAAAAGACTGAAAGGACACTAAAAATACTTACTACTTATTTATTTTTTTTATAATGCCTTGACACGGACATCTATTTTTAAGAGTTTAAAGAACAACCATAATGCTTCCTTTATCTTTCGTAAGAAGCACATAGAAGTGTATTTTAAGTGTAGTAATATAATACATTTTATAATTTCAACTAATTAAAATTGAACATTATTACAACAATTTGTTTTGTTTTAAAATTTGCCCACGTATTATAAGAGCAACATTACCGGCGGTTCTATCAGTGTAAATATAAATACGTTTTCGGAGTGTAGGTGGTGGTTGTTTATCACACAAATACGATGAGGCGAAAGTGGGACAATAAACACTAAAGGGTCCGACGAGAATGTCGTTTCTCGTTGAACACTGTTCTCTGGTATGATACTGCATCAGAATATACAATCACTTGTTAAAGTTCGAAGCAGCTGCCATTTTATACAATTTAAAAAAAAAGGATTTTATGGGTTTGTATCAAAACAAGTGCTTCAAACTTTCGATGTCTTCTTCAGCATCTTGAGTATAGTACACTGTTTTTTAATTACGCAGACCACCTTTAAATTTTAACGCTAAAAGTGGGCAATTCGATTGGTTCTTTTCGTGCCCAAATAACACTTTAATTTAATAGACAGTTATTTCTAATCATTTGAGAGTTGCATTTTGTATACTTTCCACACTTTTTTCTAATTTGTTTTTTCTGTTTTTGTATTTATACAACAAAAATAGTTCTTTTTAGAACTCTTAGACCGTTTATGTAGTCATAATATATTATGGACCCAATGCCGAGTACAAGTGGAAACCTACCGATTTCTCCACCGAGGAAAGGCGGCCGCTTTAGTCACTTGTCCCTTATTGAAAAGCAAATAATTCTCAATATTTATAGGAAGCTGTGAATTGAAAATACAATAAAAGTACAAGCGAAATAGCATCGCATGTAGTGTCCACAACAGGTAATATTGTATATTCTTAGATTATGTGTTATGTGTACCCATATTCTATTACTGTAGTTGTTGCAAGAAGTACGGTTTTTAAAGTTATAAAGGAATATAACCACTATGCGTTTAATCTAAAGTGAACCTCTTTTAAAATAAAATTATATCATAAATAAGAAATTATATTTAATTATTATATTAAGGATATGAAATAAAACATAAAAAGAATAAATAATTCGAAGGAAAGTCAAGGTCACTTTATTAAAGGCAAAACACAAACCTATATATTTTCAATGTTGTCACCACTATCTCTATAACCGCACTCCAACCATTTACGAAGTATCATAAAAGTTTTCTTCAGACTCCCATAAATTAATGTGTATCCTATTATCATTAGCTTCTATATTTTTTTTGGTTATATTTATGTTGAACTTCGGAGTTATTAAGGTTAATAATAATAATTGTGTTTATTGCGCACCTTATTACAGGGTAGATATATAGAAAAAAAGCAACTAAAGGCAGACCAATCTCAAGGAAAAATCTAACAGTAGCTGTTCTCTTTTAAACTTAATAAAATTTACTACAATGTAATTAAAACTAAAACTTAAAAATGAGGTGTGGCCACCACACGACTTTCTTATACATGTGAGTGTTTCAAATTATACGAAATTGTTCTAAAGTGTTTTAAATAGTTTTATCTTCTTAGAAAATAAGCCAAATTTTATGAATTTTTTTATATAAAAATGATTCAAAATCCGATTATTAGTACTTCTCTTCTCTTAATAAATCTGTACAGAATGCATACTTTGGGAGATATTCGAAAGAAACTGCTACTCGCTAAGAGAAAAAGTGCTACTTCCGGTCGGAATTTTGGAATTTCATTTATACAAAAAATATTCCAAATCCAGGTCTAAATACTTTTGTACTCTTGATAAATAAATATAGAATGCAGAATTTACGACATTTTGCAAAAAATCGCTATTCGATAAGGGTAGTAAAAGTGTTACTCCAGATCCGAATTTTGAATTTTTTTTTCACACAAAAGGTATTGAAAATTAAGTTCTAAATACTCTTATACTCGTAATGTACCTGTCTAAAAATATTGACTATATGTAATATATGACTTGAATTATTTATATATTTGTTTAAACTTAGTAGTTGATGAAATATTTGCAAAATTCTGATTACTATTAGTAAAAAATAAAAAACAAATCAAGTTTACAAAACAAAAGGACACGTCAAAAAACAGCTATAGCGACATCAACATAGACTTAAGCTCGCGTTTAAATCTCTTCTGCGGTAACGACTTGAAATACAAAGGCAAAGTTTTGTACTTAATATACAGGGTGAGTCATATCCGTGGGGAAGGCGGATTGCGACTTTATGAGAAAAAATATGTCAAAGCAGTTTTCTTCAAATGATAGCCGCTTATTAGGACCACGTTTTAAAATTATTTTGTATTATTCAAAGTGTTCGATAACTTGGTGGTAGTTTTTCAAATGGAACATATATTTACTATATATTATCACATTTTTGTATTCCCCGTATAATTATTAGACAAAAAGTTATAAGGTAGCATAGACCTAAAATTTTTCGACTTATTACCATTTTTCTTAAAAATTCGTTGTTTCTATAAAATCATATTTTTCGAAAACGATGTATTAGCGGGACACAATTTTTGGTAGAGTGTTTATAATAATACGTCCTAATACAAACATATTTTTTTATGCAATTACTAATTGAATTTATGTATATCGGTTCATTTTTGGATTGCTTACTAAATTTCGCACCTAAAACATGTCAGTCGTTATTATTTTAAAAGTGACCATTACTGAGCTATTGTGCGTCATGATATTTGCCGCGAAATTCAAAACTGAATGGATGACATTTAATACGTTGCTTTTTAATTGTCAAGTCTAATTTTAAAATAAATTTTTCTAAAAATGAGTTTAGAGATATGATCTTTGTATGTACTGGGGTAATGACAAAAAATTGAATACATCTTATAATATAATTCAAAGAATAAGTAGAATATGGCACAATAAAAACATTTTAAAACCAAAAGAAAAAAAATTAAGAACTTGATTGTAGTAGGTGTAGAAACAGGAAATGTTACGTGAATGACTGAGTAATTAGTGGAACAGAAATTATAAAATAACAATAAATATGAACATTACAATAGGTATAAATTAAAAGTGTTAAAATTCACTTTTAAAAGCTTCTGAACATGCTTCCGAAAGGATAAATCGACATTATAAGGCGTTGAGTACTTAGATTTCTAAATATTTCGAAGTCGAATATGTTCCCTTATAACTTCGTTTGTGGTTACAAGGTATACTGTATGTTTGCTCTTTAACTGATCCCTATAAAAAGAAACTAATTTTGTGATGTCCGAAGACCCAGCAGGCTAGTCTATAGCGCTTCAACGGACTAGCCACGTCACTGGAAATATTTCGTGTCTGTAGCATAGAATGTGGGATTTGCCGTCTTGTTTAGGCTCCACCTATGATGATCTATTTATTAGTGAAATAAGGGTTTTCATTTGAATAGTAATAAAAAAAAATCTTGCTAATTGATCCGCTTCTATGGAAACCAGCTTCATCCGCAAATAACACACTATCTAAAGAATTGGCCGGGCATTCATTTTAATTACTGCCCATTGGCACTCTTCTAGCTTTAAAATGATGGGTGCTTAACTCAATATTTAAATGTATTCATTTTAAGGTTATTGCAACGATGGTTGTTTGGCTAATATTCAGCAAACGACTTCGTTCATGGGTACTCACGTATGGATTATCTATTATTGCCATAAGAATTCTTAATTGATTTTCATCAAAAACAACATATTTAGGTTTATTTGGTTTTGAATTAGCAATACTACCAGTAGTAATGAAAGTATCCATTAGTCTTATAAAGGCATCTGTTTTGAAACATCTTCTCTGAGGGTAACGCTGCTGGTAAACTCTTTCGGCTGATAATAATATTTTTATACAAAAAGACCGTATTAAAAAAACAAAGTTGACAGAAGTATATAAAAAAAACGACAATAGCATAGAAATGGTCACTTAAAATAATAACGCCTTACTTGTTTTTGGTGCGAAAGTTAGTAAGCAATTCAAAAATAAACCGCTATACAGATGTTCCATTTGAAAAAAATCACTTTTACACAAAAATATGTCATGTAACATCATTGCAGTTTTCTGGCAACTTCAATTAGTAATTGCAAAGAAAAGGACCTTTATTATGAACAATTCTGCCAAAAATTGTATCCATATAATACGTCGTTTTCGAGAAATATAATTTTAAACATTGAATTTTTCAAAAAAAATGGTAATAAGTCGAAAACCCTAAATTTAAGATCTGTACTATCTTATAACTTTTTGACTAAGAATTATACGGAGAATATAAAAATGTAATAATATACAGGGTGTTCCATTTAAAAAATTATAACTATGGTAGGCAACCAAGTTATGGAACACTCTGTATAATACAAAATATTTTAAAAACGTGCTTCTAATAAGTGGCTATAATAGAAAAAAAAAACGCTCCAAAATATCTTTTCTCATAAAGTCACAATCTGCCTTCCCCGCGGAGATGACTCACCCTGCATATCTGAAAGGAGAATGATCTCTGAAAGAGGGATGATCTGTGTAATGGTGGAGAAATTAATCCTCTAAATCTCGTGTTAGTAGTGTGCATGTCAGACCGATATCTAATTTTTAATATAGGTATGGAGGGCACTTGTACAGCATTATCTTCTATCTCTCTGCGGCCATGCCTGTTAGCTTAATGTTAGGCCACCCCGTCTCGAGCAGCCTATGGCTAACGTGATCATACTTTCTGAGGCCATGATGTACTGAAGACATGGGTTCTGTATTTTTTGAATACGACCTTGTGTTAGCCGACCCAGTGCCCCATGATAAATTGCGAAGCAATATGTAAACCGTGAAAGACCGAACGTGTCACAGACATTTTCTGATTGACTTATTTTAGATAGCTCTGCAAGGAAACATTTTTTTTTTTAGATTGCAGTGTTTAATGAAAGACAATAGTTTTGAGGTGTAGATAGCAAATAAAATATGCCTAACAACCAACCCCTGGAGAACTTCAGGCTGTTTACAATTAGATAAATAACTTTGCAACAGAGTGACCGCAGCATCACCCAAGCCTATATATTCTAAATGGATCCAAGAATACCATGTAACGAAGTTCCTTCGTTAATTGTAACAAATTAACATTTTTTGAGTTCATAATTAATTTATTTTGTAAATATTAAATTAACTGTATGAATGTTATTTTGTTCAAATGTGAATATTGTATAAAGTGAAATGAGTCGACCTGTATGTATGACCAATTGTTGTAATAATTCTTGTTATTTACCTGTTTTTAAATGGAAAAATACCGAATGTCTACGTCATGCTCAGAGTCGCGTATTTCATGTCAGTATCGTGTGCAAATTTTATGTTTTGAACGGTTTTTTACTTACATACGTAGGGGGTTTTAACATATAAAAGGCCCTCATCGAGGTTACCTCGTTCATTTACATCTCCGATCCGTTCTAGTTCCTACACCTGTCTCTATTCAGCCTCCGAATGGCATGGAAGACTAGGTTATTAGTCAATCGTGTCAAACGCCCTAGTATAATCCAACAATAATACAAGGCACGAAAGGTATCCTCTATCTGCAGATGCAATCAAGTCATCAGTAACAGAAAGCAGAGCTGTCTCACAAGTATACCCAACCCTAAATTCCTTTATTTTTTAAGTCAGTAAGGTGATTACTTTTAAATGTTCTTGACAAAATTCAAACATTTCTGCTGATTCAATAATTGATTAGTTAGTGTACGGTCGCTGGAGACTTGCTTTGTTAACCTCTCGTTTTGTGGTACCACCCACACCACCACTGGCGTTTCTACCATGTAACAAAAAAATGCCACTCAGCATCCAAATTAAATCTGTCTTGTGGTGACATAAGTTAGTAATTGTTTTGTTTCTATATTGACCAGAAGCTCCGTCAGAAAATAAATGGCCTTCTTAATATGCTGATGATTTCTTCTGGATGTGATTTATTAGATGCTGCTGAAAGCAATGGACTGTAGCTGTATTGGGTTCCAATGACACTAAAACATTGGCTTTTTAATTTACCATCTCTTTTCAATAGACAAGTGGGTGAATGGTGGCTTGTCGATTGACCCAGAGATGACCCTGGGCCTCATCTTGTACAATAAAAGCAATTTTTTTCAAAAAAATTAGCCAAAATAATAGTTTTTCTTCGATTTTGTCTTTTTTATTTTAGAAATTTTTTTGAATCTTTGCAAATAGTTGTGTTTTTTCAATGCAACAAGCTTCTCAGCTAGTAGCTCAAAAAATTCTTCTCGCTGATGAGATCCACTGTTTAAAACCAATATTATCTAGCATTATATCACCTTCGTCTGATTCTAAAAACTTATCAGACAAAGCCCCTTTCCCTGGACATAAATCATAATCACTAATCATAGATTTGCAGTCAATCTATAATACCTAGCAGCTCTTAATCTACTTTTAAGTTTGATCCTTCTATCATTACCTTGATATTCTGTTGGTGTAAACATACACATACACAATGCACAATGCGTTCCATATCCACCGGCTAAAACAGTATTTGGGCCAGTTCATAGAATGTTGATCTTTTAATCCTCAAATCTGAATATTTATTTTTGAATTCGAGGAATAATTCATTAAGATTGCACAGTATCAGCCTTTTTTGTTTCAGATGGCATAAAAATTAATTTGATAGTTTGCATTATTTTTGAAATGTAAATTTACTTATAAATATTATAATTTATGAATATAGTCTAATTTAACGCTCTGTCATTTTTGTCAAAAAAAAGATCTTTTATGGAATTTGTAAGGTCCATAAACCTGACTTGTAGATAAATCTCAAACATGAAATGTTTACAGCAGCATAATACACTATAGAGGGTTTATCTGTAAAAATTTCAACTTTTTAAACGTTATTCCAAGAAAGATATAAGGCGTCAAAATTTCGATTTTTAAAATTTTTCGATTTTCAAAGCCCGTAACTCTTAAAAGAAGCAAATCTCAGGGTTGAAATTTACAGTACCTACAGCGCATTAAGGTACACGTCCCCACAAAATGGAGAATAGATTTATTTTGGGAATAATATGCCTTCGAAAATTGAAAATTTGTCACTTTTAAGTCAAACTTTTAGGTTGATTTTTGCTAATTGGGATACAACTTTATTCATTATCATTATTTCTGTTTGGCATATATTTAATAATCATATATACAAAATTCTTAATTCAATTTCTTATATAATAATAAAAATTAGTGTAATAATAAAAATTAGTGTATGTACTTAAATAGGCAACTAAAAGTATTAGCATTCTTGACTTAGGCAATTAATTTTTTTTTTGTTTAGTATGTTCCAAATAAAAATAAATATATGTATGATTTTTCTTAAATAAATACTATTGATAATTTAAAATTTACCGGGGTTTGTATATACCTAGTTTAGTTGTGGAATACATACTAAGAAATGACGCAAATAACGAATTCAATTATTTCTTAAGCTCGTTTTACATCTATCAATTTTAAGTTCGATTTCTAGAACTTGGCGGAGTACATGCAATATTAACGGCATTTGGGTTTTACATCCATCAATTTCAAGTTCAATTATAAGTTCGATTTCTAGTTCGATTTTAAGTTCAATTTCTAGTTCGATTTTAAGCAGCTGCCCATAGCGTTTACATATGTGATTTTCAAGTTCAATTTAAAGAAGTTGAAATTGATGAAATAGAACATTTTCTATTTTTCTTCAATTTACTTTCAATTTTTTAGTAACTTTTAACTTGTGTACAGAATTTGGTAATGGGGTTATTGTGTTTGGTCATTCTGTGCAGATTTTATGGTTATGTCAGAGAACTCTGTGAATGTTCTGTTATTGTTATTATTTATATATTTTTATTAGTGATTACTGTTTGTTGTATTTTTGTATTGAGACGAATATCCATCAAGATATTTATTTTCTTTTACTACTACTACATTTATAAAAATAAATATTCCATTCATCTTTGAAAGAAATGCAACAAGATCTGATATCTTTATATGTACAACATACTAACTTGTACATGGTAAGTACAACATTGTACAAAAACAAGAATGCAAGACTATACTCTTTTAAAAGTATTGCACATGAATTATACAGCTAAAATTCACTTAAGTTGCATAAATGTAGGCTAGTGCCAAAATGAAATCTATATCATGAAATATTTATTTATTTATATATGGAATTGTTTGTTGTACAGATTATTAAATAAATACTACTACTATCACATTGGCTGATGTGAATAAAAAAATTAATAAGCTAAAACCGCAATATTTTCATGAAAAAAATAAAATAAAAAAAGAGTGAAGTGGTGTCGGAAGTGATGCGATATATGTTCCAAGTTGGTGGTGTTTCAGTTTGTTAGCATTTCTCAGCACTTCTGCACCTATTAGAAAAAGTGAAAGCAACCTGAATGTTACCAAAGAAGTGGAAGCTCAAGAAGTAATAAGCTATAAATTTTCTACAAGTTGTTCTTCTTATAGAATTTGGAGTTACTGTATGATGGTCCTGTAGAAGACATTGATTTGTATTCGTAGAATATCCAAGAGGAAACTAGATCGGAGGTATCTTCTCCCCCCTTCTACAAGTGCTAAATGAGACGTAATGTGCTGCAGGACACAAATGAATTATTAATTAGTGAGTGCAGGAGCTGGTCTTAACAATGAAAAAATGTAGAACCTGACCATTTGTAAGCTTTTGGGCACTATGTATTAGTAATAATATTATTTATGGTGTTTGTTGAATTGTACTTGTAGAATGGTGTCATCAGAGTTATGGCGAGTGAAAAGTCCCCAAAAGCGTGTATAATTTAAAAATAAGGATCCTTAGTTTAATATATGAAGAAATAAGAAACAATAACTAAGAAAATAAACTAATACTATTGTAAATATTATTAAAAAATAGGAAATTCTATCATGAATGTAAATGAAAAGTAAGGCATACTATATTTAAGAAAGGTGACATTTTGCTGTGTTTATACAGAGATATTCAAAAGATTGTCTATCCTGCTTCAAAAACGTGACACATACTAAGTACATTCTGCCTTTCTACTAATTGGTTTGAGAAATCTCGATAAGTAAGAATCTCCTACTTGACACTTTCACTTTTCTTGCAGTTACTATTCATTTCTTTTATTAGTGACATTCAAAACCTGTATCTTTTGAAGACAAATAAAATAAACCTGATTTGTCTCACATCTGGCAGTATGAATTGCTGTCATCATGCAAGAAGAAATCCAATGTAATTAATGTATGTCCATCTTATAATCTTGTGTACCGATAAATTTTGAATATTAATCTAATGCACATGCTTAAAGTGTGTTATATAGTAATGAGGCAGGTTACAGTCATTTTGAATCTTTCTGTATTTAGATGTACCTCAGCATGAAGTACACTTTAGTGTTTAATGCCTGATTGCACCACTTCTCATTAAAAGTAGTCCTTAATAAAGTGGTAATTAAATTTTATGTGACTTATAGAAAATCCTATTGTACATGTGCTACATATTAAAGTCTTAAAAGAGAGAGACACTTCATAAGTTTCTAATAAGTTAATTGTTAACATTGCATTTTCTAGTAACTTTTAAAGGTATTTGTGTGTAGTATTCGTTGAAATGTAAATAACGTATGACAATTATTTACAGTCAAACTTGTTCATCATATCAATTGATAGTTGTGTTTATAAGAAATATTACTGTTGAACAAAAATTTCTTGGATACAGCCTTGCTGAATAATGTAATCTAATTGATTACTGTGACTTACATATATATCTATACGTAAAACGTATATGCATATATGCATGTATAGATATATATGTAAGTCACAGTAATTATTTACTGCTTGATGTTAGTTTTAACATCCATGTGTTCACACTTTTCATTTTGTAATCTAATTGGTTTGGATTCTTTGGCCTGATGGTTTAGAGATTCTTGCATATTTCAGCAAATATTGGGTAACACTGTAGTGGTAATAATACGTGTAAGCACATTTATTATTACACATTATATTCCATAAGCCATTACTGAATGTATTTTCTATAATAACGCTAATTCCAATATAAGACTCAGTATATTTTTGAAGTGTAATCCTACAGGGATTAGTAGCGATGGAAGATTGTACCTTCTAAAATTACAGACACTTTCCTCGACTCAATTAAAAACTTGTGTACATCTCACCAAATAACATGTAATACTGTACATTCCATTTTAAATGTACAACTGATAAATATGTTAGGACTATGTGTTAAGCTAGCTCATTGAACCACTACTCTTTCATTTTGCAAACGAAACCTACAAAATATATTTCAATAAGGTTGTGAAAATAATCAATCATTACGTCAAGGTATTCCAGCATGTTGAGCTGGTTAAAGTGAGAATACATTGTCAAAAACATTTTTGAATTTAAATTGAAGTATAAAATTTTAATGTCAACTTTAAAATTAGATGCTAAAAATATTCTAAATCTATTCATTTGAAATTCTTTTTTAAATTGCTGTCTCATAAAGCCCTCATTGATTGGTGCCTCTTTTTTTTAAACAACCATGGTCTAACCCACCACCTTTATTTTACTCGTATTATTTACAGTAATGTGCAACATTAAAGAAAATCTGTAGATTTGGCGATTAAGCCATGTTGTCATCTTTTTTTTATCGATCTATTATATGTCGCAGGTTTGATATCTAGAAATTTTTATCTGAACTTTTGTCATGCTACAGATGGCACATGAAAATATTTGTTAAGCCATGTTAGGGGAGTTGGACAATCCTCTAACACTTGAACAGGAAGCTATTATATAAGTTATAGACATAGATAGTAATTATAATAATAGGTATATTCAAAAAAAAACTGCCTGTAAAATATTTTGTAGTTTACTTAAATAGAAAATACAGTATTAAAACAGCAGCATATTGTTTATATATAGTATATTTCTCTTGTGCTAAGTGCATTAAAGTCATTATAAGACAGACGTATGTATTTCTTTATTAATTATGCTTTATACTTCAGTTTACTACAATATAGTTGAATATTTGCAGTTTTGTTAAAAGCAATCAATTATATACACCATTATAATCTAAAAAATAACATATTTTGCTTTACATCAGTATAAATTTGTCTTTTCCTAAATCAAAAATACTTACACTGATGATAAATGACGGAGCATACAACATACAGTACACAGACCAAGTCCTGACCGATGGGTGGAGCCTCGACCTATAAGTCGCGCAGATTTATAGGTTAGTGTGTGACAGAGTAAGTATTCAGAAAAAAAAATGATAACATTTGTTCATCTTCGCATTCATTAGCCGGACGAACGAGTAAATGCAGATAAGAAATTGTAATATACTGAAAAGAGACACATATATGTGTAACGCTTGACAATTTTTCCAGACTGCTCGTACTTATCCTAATATTAAAAGGATCCACTGCGTATCTTGTGGGACAGGCATCTCACCGGTCAGCTCTCGGTCTGAGAGCTGTACTTACTTAAACATCATCTTTAGCTCTCCAGTTGCCGAAGATGTTCAAAAAAATATCAAATAAATACAAGATTATTAGATTTATATATATTTACTTATTTAAAATTACGAGTATATCCAGACAAAGAATAATTGAAACTATGTGTTTGGCGTCTCCAAATCATTGTATACCATAACCACACAATAAGAGCCCTCATTTTATGCAAATAAACACTACCTTTTTTGATTCTGAAGACTGCTTTCTATTGATATACGTTTTATCCGATATTTATTTGGAAAAGAATGTTATATTATTTACAGATATAGAACTAAATTCACCCAAATATTTTTATGGAATGACACACATCAGTATCTATTTGTCAATTTGACGTTCAGAAAGTTATAATTGACAAGTGTAAAACGCTTTACTGTCACCCTTTGTGACCTTGGATTTCTAGTTTGATTTTGTGAGCTTGAATTTCTAGTTCGATTTTAAGTTCAATTTATTGATAGATGTAAAACGAGCTTTAATACTGACCTATCTACACCCCTACCTTATAATGGAAAAAATCTATGCTCACTTGTATTCTGATTAACTAACATGCACATTAAGGGGTTCCAACTCCAACCCAATACAAAATTTTAAGAAAGATATTAGAAAAGTAAGACAAACTAAATAGTACTAAGAAAAACATTTTCTGATTACTGTTTATTTAATTTATCTGTATAATTCTAACATATAACAGCTGTGAAAAGTACTAGAAGAGAGATGATAACATATAGAACAATAGTGCTGTCAACCAACTTTGCAACTGTTGCCCAGTAAACTGCTGCAGCAAGAACATTTTCGGATCCATCTGCTGAATAAATTATTACTTGTATCTATATCTGGTCTTTTAATTTTTCTGTTCATTTAAATTTACTACACCCTGTCTCAGAATAAGGAGTGATTCAAATATCCCGCCAAAACATGGAACACAGCTTAAAATTTAGTTAGAAGAAATGTATTAATTGTAACTAAGGATTTAGCTGTTTTGTGTTTCATTTACTACTTTCGTTAAAACAGATGGATGTGCCGCTTTTCATTCTACCAGTCAAAGCAGCAATACAAGTGCACGGCAATTGGAAACAGGAGAGTAAAGTTATAAACACAAGTAGGTGCATACATATATAATTAGATGAATACAAATCTCTTATCATTCAAATCTATTCATTCTAGTTTTACAAAAAAAATAGAAGAATCTATGGATAAAGATATAGGCCCAATTTACAAATGAAAGCATAAACTTTGTTCTGAGCGTTTTGAGGAGGATTGCCGTTATAAATATATAATTACTGCACATTTTAGTGAATGTGCTATATCAACATGAAAATTGTGAATCAAGTTTATTTATTATTAAATATTTGTATCAGAGAGCAAGATAGAATCAAACCTTTTATCTTTTATCAAAATGTCCTTAAGAACTTGCAGAAAAGGTTTTGCTTATTAGTTTCTATTTTAAATATCAAAAAAAAACTTATACAGATAAATCATTCGTATTACTGCTACAAACCTTGAGGAGGTAAATTCAAGCAACTAGTCTTGAAAATGTGAATCTTACATACAACAGTAATAAATACAAAAATTTACATCGGGTGAAGTTGTTTACACGAACTACAAAGAAATTACATATACCTACACATTACTTATTATTATTCCCTATTAAAATTTATTTATTATGAAAATATATAAAGTATAACAAATATTTATTCTAATATACATATATTGGAAATTAACAATAATTTAGTGTTCACATCTTGTTAAAAAGATTAAAAATTTACATGGTTGGCACAATTTTTCCAAATACTTATTGTAACATTTATAATTGCTTCTGTCAAAAGTTCTCATATAAGTGATATTCTGAAAGGGATTTTTTTTGAAGCATCATTTTATGTATCAATTCAGATCCTATATGAAGTATTCTTAATTGCCTATCTTTATCGGTATGACTATTTAATCCTACAGGTTTTCAACAAAGCTTGTCGTGCACTCATTATACTTGTGGCAATCCAAACTTTTTCCCATATTCTCCACCAGATATTTTCACCTATTTCTATTAGTACAGGTTTATTTACGTTTGACATATCTGAAATATAACATGTATATGAACATGTGGTAATATAATTAGTATTTAATTAACACTTACTTGAAATTGATGAGTGAATTCTAGAATATGTGTGAGTTGTTCAGTTCATTTATGGTATGAACTCATCTATAGTTATTTTTGCAATGATATTAATTGTTGAATGCTTGATTTTTGCACTGACATACAGTATTTTTGACAGATTGATCAAATTCAAAGTTTCAAATACATGATCACTTGTTCCTTAGGTCTTAAGCCGTCTGATCAACGCATGCTCATGTTGTACATAAAAGTACGGATTTTATTTAATAACACAGTAAAGTACAATAAACCAAAGTAAAAATGTGAGAGACTAGGTTATGGCTTGGCTATAAACATAAAATGATATTTGGTCAAACTTATTTTCCCATGTTAAACTTGCCTACGCAAGAACCAATGAAATACTTTAAAAATATGCGCCATTTTGGCGCAATATTTGAATCACTCTTCTTATTCTGAGACAAGGTATAGATAGTACGTCGATTTAGTTTATATGGACAATGTGGATCATTATATATTTTAAATAATTTAAAACATTGACATTACTACAGTTTCTTGAATTTATACACAACACATTATAGATATCTTTTCCTACAATGCACATACAAAAGAAACAAAAAAAAATAACCTCCAAGTAAACCACAATCAATCGAATTAATATTTCTGTTATTGTAGAGGAGAAATATTAAAAGTAGCTCAATAAGTATACTTGCATAGGAAACAGATACAGATAGCCATATTGATTTCCATTTGATAATATCCTAGAGTGTCCTAGACAATCTCATTTCATCATATCCATAATCATATCAGTAAGGTTATAGTGACAAGTATGCATGATCATATGATTATAAAATGTTTAGTTTGAAAATTAAATATTTAGATGTAACTCTGATGGTGGCACAAATAAAGAATGACATTTCCAATTTACAACATGAACAATGGCAATATGTAAATCAATAAAATTACTTATCAAATTCCTAAGACAACTATTATTAATTATAATAGTGCAATATTATGAAATTAAAAATTATACTCAGCTTAGATATAGTTCATGATATACATACAGAAATGTATTAACATTAAATCAAATCTCGCACGTAAATAATTTAGTTTGTATAATTTGTCATACCTGGACTCTCTATCCTTGTATAATGATATGGATTAATACAAACTTCTTCCTTTTTTAAGGTATATGCATATTCACAATGATCTAAAGGTCTCAGCTCATGATGTGATTGAAGCTCAGGCCATCTCCACAATCGACAATATATAACATGAGGTAAACCTTTCCTTTGCTGTATATTTGAGCCAATTTCAGCTGCAGGTCTGACTCTGAATTTAAAAATAAATGGCAAGTTATTTCAATACATGCATATTTATATATTTTCTTACTTTTACTAATTAGAAAGGAGCTGTTTGTAATATTTTCTTGAAGGAAAGTGGAAAAATGTTTGATAATATAATGAGATCCAGCACATTTGCCAGACATGTAGGGTAGGTCACAAGCCAGACACAGTGGGGAAGGAGGGGAACATAACAAATCTATAATTTGACCTTAAACTTCGCGGATATTTGTGTAAATAAAAATGTTACCTGGGTATTGTCACACATTTAGTATTATGATTCTGCGATGATACTGCCCTTTCCAATTCTTCCAAAGCGCCGGATTTTTTTAGTTTTTTTACTAAATTCTTTACTGCTTTCTCACACCATTTGTCATCGGCGTCTGAACCTTTTTTCCATCCCAATAAACGTTTTACAACTGGAGGTGTAAAGGGTAACATTCCACTGATCATAAAGTACACATAAGTAAAACAAATTATTCCTTTACGACACGTGGTCTTGTTTATGACTTGGATGAATTCTTATGTAAAAATACTACTTCCCCACTGCCATATTGTACTTTGACAAGAGGTCGTTCATTATTTTAGGTAGTGATCCAATCACAGACACACTATTTGCTAAATATCTTGTTTTTGCACGTTTATGTTATTAGTATATGCGTATCGCTTTGATTGATCCTCACGCATGCGTGTGTCTAAAAAACTATTATTCATAGCCGTAGGTGTACAAATTTTGTGGGTTATCCCTACATTCTTATTTTCAAAAACATCACATTCAAGCAATAAGTATGAACCGAAAGAAGTAACGTAGGTAACTAAGTTGTTGTTGTTAAAAACAATTATATTTACGTATAATTTAACCACTTAGTTGTTTTGACATTGTTAAGATAATTTCATTCTCTAAATTTAAGATTATTTTAATATCTGTGTTTACAACAAATTGATAAGCAAAATGTAAATACTATCGGAATTTATAGTCTAATAAGTTGCATGGTAAATATAAATAATATATATTTTCAAATTTCAGGAATTTCCAAATAATATATATATACTTATGTATTGAAAAATTGAAAATCTTCTTGGTAATAACAATATGACAACCAGTTGTCATATTGTTATTACTTTTAATTCATTGTATGCCACTACTACCAAGAAGATTTTCAATTTTTCAATACATTTGTATAATTGGCAAAGAATTGTAATATATTTTTTATATATATATATATATGTATATATAAAATATATTAAAATTCTTTGCCAAATATACAAATGTATTGAAAAATTGAAAATCTTCTTGGTAGTAGTGGCATACAATGAAATAAAAGTAATAACAATATGACAACTGGTTGTCAATTAGAAAGCAATGACAAATATAAAATGTAATCAAATAAGCATAGGACAGTCGGAATTAGTTATATAGTCACATCAAAAGGCTTGAGGTCTACCACAAACTGTTCAGTCAATGCAATTATTAGGGAGCGGAATCGAGCGAGCCATGACTCATCGCTCATGGGCGCACTATTGAAATGTTGTATTTTTAAAGAGGTTTTAATTTTATTTATATAATTGAATAACAACTCATAAAATACAAAATACATTATTATTTGTTGATTTTGTTGTTCAAGTCGAGTAAAGGAGTATTAATATTCACCAGCAATACTTTCTCAAGGTTCTCTTCTGTAAGATTTGTTCTTTTTGAATGAAGTACATCCTTGTAGATAGAAAACGTCCTTTCTACATCGCAACTGGTTATAGGTGCGTACTGGAAATATTCTTTTATTTCAGCGTATTTAGCAGTTTGATTTTGTGTCATTGTCCCCATACACAATTGCCACAATGTTATTAAATCTGGATTTCTATTAAAAACAGCGTCTAACTTTTGCCGAAGGCCACATCCGAAGTCACTTGGAATACTTTTGAAATTATTAATAGCCGCATCTAATGTGGTTAATCCATCTTTTAGTTTGAGATTTCGATTTTCAAAATATGTGGTTAGTTTAGGCAAATTTCCAAAGTGTTCCTGAAGGAATAACAGCTGATTTTTTAAATTTGGGATTTGTGTTAGTTCCTTGCACTCAGAAATACTTCGAGCATCGTCATTTAAACATGTAACGAAATTTTGTAAACTATCGAAATTCTCTGCATAAAAACTAATAGCTTCCAGCCATGTTCCCCATCTAGTTATTACTGGCGCGGGTGGCAGTGACAAAGATGGAAGTTTTTCCCTGTAAAGGGCCACTCTCGATGGTGCTTTTCTGAAGACTTTTTTAAAAGCCGATACAAGTCTATCAACTTCCGGATAGTTGTCTCTGATATATTCACAGATTCTGTGGAGAGCATGTGCTACACAAGTAATATGCAGCATATAAGGATATGTTCCCTTTAATAGCCTGCCGGTTTTTAACATATATGCGGCACTGTCACTAACAAATAAAAGTATTTTTTCCCTGTACCTGTCGTCCGAATGAAGCATTTTGTGCAAATTCTCGTCAATGGTTTTAGCAACTGTTTCCGCATCAACTGTATTTATAACTTTAGATGCTATTACATATGCGTTATATGGAATAGTTGGATGTAGTACACCAGCTACAATATTTACCACACAGCGTCCTAATATATCGACAGTTTCGTCGGCACTTATCCATAGGTACTGATTTGAAAGATGTCTTCTAATGCATTCTACTGTTTTCGTGAAGCACTTAGAAACATAACATTTGCGTAAGGTGGATTCATCAGGAACATGTCGACCAGTATATTTTTGGAGAAATGTTTTGAAAGTGCGATTGTCAAGTTTCTTTAATGGGATATTAGCCGCCATTAAAGCTTCACAGAGTTCTTCGTTAAAATTGTCAGCTTTCAACGGGTCCAATTTCTGTGTATGTTTTAGCGATGCTAAGTGACGTTGTACGTTCGATTTTTTGGCATTCTGTAACGATATTTTACAGACTTTGCAATAAATATCGGAATCACTGACAATGGACATACAATCAGTATGACCCTCAATCCAACTCGCCATTGTTTCACGATGTATTTCTCGACGTTCTTCCTTATCATATCTGAAAAAGTAACATAAACAATGTTCTAGATCTAAATAAACGATAACTAAAAATTTTAATCTTAATCTTAACAAAATCCAATTAACACTTACGTCGATATAAATAGAAGAAGTAGATTCATTGAACCGGCAGGAACTATTACAAAAATTACGAAGTACGTAATTAACAGTTAAAACAATGAAACAAGGAAACTAACGTAAGGTATAAATGAAAATTTTATTTCTCTTGGAAATATAACGTAAATATAATAAATTTTAAACACTCCTGACGCCATTATCTACGCCCGTGTATAAAGAATTTTACCTCATAATTCCTTATTTTATTGCCCTTTTTTCTCTGATTCTCGGTCTCTTGTCGAGCGTAAACAGATGTTGCAGTTCGCCTTATGAATTAGTGCTATTCAGATATAATGTAAACAACACGCAGTTGTTTACATTATTTCTTTTCACGGTTGTGGCTCCGTGGTAGTTTAGCTCGCTCGATTCCTCTCCCTAGCAATTATACAAATAACAACGACGCAACTATGTAATGAAAAATTAAGAGTAGAACTGTTGATATTATAACAATATAGAATGTAAAATCAGTCATGTATAAATGTAAATGAAAGCAAATAAGCATAGGACAATCGGTATTACCTATGTAATCCTATCAAAATGGCCTAGGTTCACCTAAACATGTACAATTTGATTGAAATACATAAACAATCAACGATGCAACTATGTATGTGTTAAGATGTATTTGTAGCTACAGATATATATGTTTATGCTGCACTGACGAAACCAAACTAGGTAGAAACATAGGTAGATAGGAAAACGAACACCAGAGCCGAGCTGATGAATGTTCACGTTGTAGTGGTTAATGAAACTAATGCATATGTGTTAGTCCTCGGAGTGGTGTGTTTCTTTTCCTTAAAAATCATTAACATTTGAATAATGCAAGTAATTATCATCAATTAATTAATACGCCGCTAAATTCAAGAAACTTCTCACATATTTAGATATATACGGCAAAGAAACGAATTATATGTGTTTAATATATACGTTAAACACATATAAAATATTAATTGTAATTATCCAGAATGAAATTAGGATTTCTGTGTTCCAACACAGAGTGCACTGAATGTGCTTTAATTTCGTAGAAGGAAAACATAGTAGTTAATATGGTTCCTTCGTTAAATGAGAATAATTAGAAATTATCTCTCAAGCTTGCAAAGATCGTCCCCGAAACTATATATACAAAATTTCGGTAGATAGGAAAACGAACACCAGAGCCGAGCTGATGAATGTTCACGTTGTAGTGGTTAATGAAACTAATGCATATGTGTTAGTCCTCGGAGTGGTGTGTTTCTTTTCCTTAAAAATCATTAACATTTGAATAATGCAAGTAATTATCATCAATTAATTAATACGCCGCTAAATTCAAGAAACTTCTCACATATTTAGATATATACGGCAAAGAAACGAATTATATGTGTTTAATATATACGTTAAACACATATAAAATATTAATTGTAATTATCCAGAATGAAATTAGGATTTCTGTGTTCCAACACAGAGTGCACTGAATGTGCTTTAATTTCGTAGAAGGAAAACATAGTAGTTAATATGGTTCCTTCGTTAAATGAGAATAATTAGAAATTATCTCTCAAGCTTGCAAAGATCGTCCCCGAAACTATATATACAAAATTTCGGTAGATAGGAAAACGAACACCAGAGCCGAGCTGATGAATGTTCACGTTGTAGTGGTTAATGAAACTAATGCATATGTGTTAGTCCTCGGAGTGGTGTGTTTTTTTTTCCTTAAAAATCATTAACATTTGAATAATGCAAGTAATTATCATCAATTAATTAATACGCCGCTAAATTCAAGAAACTTCTCACATATTTAGATATATACGGCAAAGAAACGAATTATATGTGTTTAATATATACGTTAAACACATATAAAATATTAATTGTA
The DNA here is from genome assembly GCA_963170755.1 of Amphimallon solstitiale. NCBI lineage: Eukaryota > Metazoa > Arthropoda > Insecta > Coleoptera > Scarabaeidae > Amphimallon > Amphimallon solstitiale. Next base: position 99,900,650 of record OY720676.1, on the reverse strand, counting down.
ATTATCCAGAATGAAATTAGGATTTCCGTGTTCCAACACAGAGTGCACTGAATGTGCTTTAATTTCGTAGAAGGAAAACATAGTAGTTAATATGGTTCCTTCGTTAAATGAGAATAATTAGAAATTATCTCTCAAGCTTGCAAAGATCGTCCGCGAAACTATATACCGGGTGTCCAGTTTAAAATGCAGTACATGGGGATATTGGAAACCGTTGGAGATACAACGTCGGTTAAATGGGAGAAAAGTTGCGTATTCATTTGTCCATGAATAATCCGACATCAGATTTTGAAATTTTTGTTTCATTGGGCAGATACAGGGTGAAAAAGAAAAAAATGCATTTTTGAAAATCTTTCATATTTTGTTTCCTAGAAGAGATAAATTTACAAAAGTTGTAAGCTAGGGATAACAAGTCATGAGGATTTTAAAAATGATTAAAAACAAAATCTAGGTCTACTAGATTTTGCGTGACAATAATCAACTTTTGTTTTTCTTATGGCAGCCATATTGTATTTTGACATTTTTAATATCTTCAAAAAAAATGCTATTCAATGATGTATAACATGTTTATGTTCAAGATAGTAAAAGCATGAAAAATAGAGAAAGTAAGATTTTAACATAGTAGGCCATGGAACTGTGGATATCTTAAGTGTATACTGATAAAAAAACAAAAAATTACAAGTCTCCAAGTACTGTTAAAATATCTTTAACATTTTATTTATTAGTATTCATTAAATAAAGGTGGTTAGGTAGCTGAATCATTAATGTAACACCTGTTCAAATAAGCCACCGTTCATTCGTATGCACAATCTACATCGTGTTAGTACTGCCTCACACGATTGTCTAACCATGTTCGGTGTCATTGCATTCACTGCTTCTTCAACTGCTTGACGTAATTCTTCCACATTTTCATAAGATCTCGAATACACCTTGTTTTTCAGATAGCCCCATACAAAAAAATCAAGAGGTGTGTGGTCAAGGGACCTAGCAGGTCACCCTATTGGTCCTCGGGTACCAATCCAGTTATTGTAATATTGATTATTTAAATAATATTGTAATTGTGTGGAGGCGCTCCGTTTTGCTGAAAATACATATTTTGCAACGTGGCAAGTGGAAGTTCTTCAATTCGTTTAGCAACATGTGTGCGCAAAAGTTATAAATACCTTTCAGAATTTAAATTCTCATTGAAAAAGAATGGACCGATAACATGGGTATCAATAACGCCGATCCAGACATTAAATCTCCATCTGACTTGCTGTCTAATGCCACGAACTAGGTGTGGATTTTCATCGGACCAAAAGATAGTATTTTTACGATTAAACATTCCAGTATTAGTAAATCGACTTTCATCAGACCATAAAATTTTCGCAAAAAAGTTTGGATTTTCATTATGTTTTTCGATGAACCAATGACAGAATTGTGCTCTCCGTATTTCGTCACCATTTTGAGCCCTTGACTGGCTCTTTCACGATAAGGTTTGAATTTGGCACGCTTTAAAATGGTACCAGCTGTTGACCTAGCGACGCCAAGTGTATTTTCAATTACCCGTAAAAACGTACGGGGATTTTCAGCTACTGCTTGAAGAACAATATTCTCATTATTTTCATTGTTTTGCCTTTTTTTGGGTTTGACAAAACTTCCATGCATTATCAAATTATCACGCAATCGGCGAAAAATGTTTTTTTCTGGCTGCCGCCTTTCAGGGTATCTATCGAAATACATTTCTGCAGCCAATTCATCATTTCTTCCACACAAAATAAAACACTCCAGCATTTGATGTTTGTCACTATTTGTAAAACGATCCATCTTAGGTTTGCACAGTACAGATACTTATAACAATAGAATGAGATTAACAATAAGATTACTGACAGTTTAGAATAAACTTCACAGCTTTTAGAGTTGTTTAATACAAATGTCATATTTATTATCACGGCCTACTATGTTAAAATCTTACTTTCTCTATTTTTCATGTTTTTACTATCTTGAACATAAACATGTTATACATCATTGAATAGCATTTTTTTTGAAGATATTAAAAATGTCAAAATCCAATATGGCTGCCATAAGAAAAACAAAAGTTGATTATTGTCACGCAAAATCTAGTAGACCTAGATTTTTTTTTTAATCATTTTTAAAATCCTCATGACTTGTTATCTCTAGCTTACAACTTTTGTAAATTTATCTCTTCTAGGAAACAAAATATGAAAGATTTTCAAAAATGCATTTTTTTCTTTTTCGCCCTGTATCTGCCCAATGAAACAAAAATTTCAAAATCTGATGTCGGATTATTCATGGGCAAATGAATACGCAGCTTTTCTCCCATTTAACCGACGTTGTATCTCCAACGGTTTCCAATATCCCCATGTACTGCATTTTGAACTGGACAGGCTGTATACAAAATTTCGGTAGATAGGAAAACGAACACCAGAGCCGAGCTGATGAATGTTCACGTTGTAGTGGTTAATGAAACTAATGCATATGTGTTAGTCCTCCGAGTGGTGTGTTTCTTTTCCTTAAAAATCATTAACATTTGAATAATGCAAGTAATTATCATCAATTAATTAATACGCCGCTAAATTCAAGAAACTTCTCACATATATATATATATATATATATATATATATATATATATAACTATAAAATTGATTATTTTCAACAATTCAACTAACCGAAAATAGCATCCTTGAATTTGCATTATTTTTAGAATGGATGAATATTATTGACTTTTTTATTAGGATGAAATGAATTTTTCTGACAGTGGGGCAGATATTAAGAGGGACGTTTACCTATCGAAAATTAAGGCATCGCCGTTTCGCGTTTTTACTTTCTTATACGTAGTATAAGGAAGTATTGTGATGATGAAAATGTTCGACCTCGAGATTTTTGCAGATGTCCACGTTTTGAAGTCCCCTGATACCGAAAAAGTGGTTTTTAAAAAATGTCTGGGTCTCTCTCTCTCTCTCTCTCTCTCTCTCTCTCCCTCTCTCTCTCTCTCTCTCCCTCTCTCTCTCTCTCTCTGTGTGTGTGTGTGTGTGTGACCACGATAGCGGCCAAACCGCTATAGATATCAATTCCAAATTTTGTATTTACGTGTATAATCTCCCTCTTGAGATCTGATTAGTTTTTCAGTAAAATCGGTAGACCGGAAGTAGCAGTTTACTTCAGCGAAAAAATCGAATTTTGCGAATATTTCGTCAACTACTAAGTTTAAACAAATTTATAAAGAATTCATATATACTTAAAATTAAAATTGAGAATAATTTTATTTAAAAAGTTTTTCGAAATTCCTACCGGAAGTAGGTCTTTTACTCTTATCGAAAATAAGTTTTTTGCGAATATTTCGCAAGTCATGCTTTTTAGACAAGTACGTTACGGGTATAAAAGTATTTAAAACATAATTTTCAATATCTTTTGTATAACAAAATTTCAAAATTCAGACCGGAAGTACCACTTTTACTCTTATCGAATAGCGATTTTTTGCAAATATGTCGTAAGTTATGCATTCTATATATATTTATCAAGAGTACAAAAGTATTTAGAACTGGATTTGCAATATTTTTTGTATATATGAAACTTCAAAATTCGGACCGGAAGTAGCACTTTTACTCTTAGCGAGGAGCACTTTTTTGATAATATCTTGCAAAGTATGCATTCTATAGCGATTTATTAAGCGAATGAAAGTACCTAGAATAGGATTTTGAATAAGTTTTGTATAAAAAAATTCTTAAAATTGTATAGTTTGAAACGCTTATACGTATAAGAAAGTCGTGTGGTGGCCACACCTCATTTTTTAAACTCATTTTGTAATTTTAGAATCTCAAATTTGGGTTAGTGGTGCAAAAGGCATCAATTTATAATGTCAAGGTCCGTTTTTGTACTAATTTATTTTCTTAAGAAAGTTATGTGTTTTAGAAATAACCACAAAAATACATGAATTTGATTAGTGTCTACTAACTAAGGTTGGTATACAAACGAAAAAAAACGACCTCTACGCGCTAGCTGCACATTTGATGTACGAAATGTACGATATAAAGAAAAAATCAAATTTATGTACTTATTTTTAAAGATAAAAAACATTAAACAGTGAACCTTGTCACACACATTTCACACAAGATTTTACGCGTCCTCTATCCCCACATCGGAATCGGTCGCCTATTGCAGATTTAAATGCGAGTGACAGTTTAATTACAAACTGTCACTGACATTTAAATGTCCTATATACCTATAATATTCGAGTGTATAATAATATAACAGTTATGGGCAAGCGAAAATTGGCTTATTATAAAACATCAACAACTTCAACAGTTCCGTAAGTAGGTACTCATTCTTTATACATATGTTTCCCATCTATAGTATTCCTTAATCTATGAATAAAACCGAAGCGCTGTAAAGGAAACCGAATATTGTGTAGCTTCACTTACTCGCACCCCCTTGCGTCTACCCGTGCCGCGAGTAATTTAAGTTGCATAAGTTTCTATTTGTTGGTAAACGCCCGTCTTAATTGAAAATATATTCATTCTTAAATTATGTGTCAAGTAAAAAGTATATACTTATTTTCCAAATAATTTTTAATATTTGTTATAACAAGTAATTATTCATATGTTTAATAGTTGTCACACAATTAACGAAAAGCTTTGAAACATGTCCCTGTTTCTTCGGTGAGCCAGGCAAGCGTGGTTGTCTGCGCACCTCTATTTTAGACGGACGATCTGTCTAATACACAAATAGAGAATTAAAATTAAAAATAGGTGACAAAAAGTTGAAACGAAACTAAAAATTCTCATATATAATTTTATTTAGTATATATGTTAGCTCAATTCAATTTTGAGGACCCTTTCCAAATACTTGTACTGCCGCAACATCCACTGCATTCTACGCGTTACGCGTACGTTTTTTTTACTCTTGTAGGCATTACACCGAGGGTCTAGAAAAGGAGACGTGAGAAATAGCACTGAAAATTAACCAATATAAAATTACAACTGCCTGGCTATATTTAAAGCTTTGCTGCCAACGGAGCCTCTGAAAAACATTCCAGAGTATTTAGCCTTACTACTCCTGTACAGCGGGCTCTGCAGGAATGGACTATGAACATCCTCCATGGGAACAAAATAAAGAAACCTTTTGTTTTCAAAACCAAAGAGAATAGGGAGTTAGATTCTGACTAGGACACTTTCAACACAACTGTCACAGTTACAATCGTAACAGGCTCTTTCAGTTCCAACCATGGAACACCTGGTAAAACAGATGAATTTGTACCAAAAAATCGGTTTGTAAAAACAGGAACGCTGAACAGCTTACGAAGGGGATACTGGGCATCAGACTCGCAAGCAAAAACTTTCTGGTGCTCAGAAAAAGAAACTCATGAAGACAAAAAAGATTCCTGCAGGAACGTCGACTACAGACAATCCTCACAGAAGGAGGTGGCAACCAAGACGGCAAAGGACTTTAAAGATCTCGATCAGAGTCGCAAGCACCATCAATGGAAATGGGTTACACGAAACCTAGGGGTGGTGTTACACCACAAACTGTTTCGTATCTGTGTCTAGGAGTGAAACTAGACTCGACGCTTACCTGGGACCGACACTTGGAAAACATTACGAAGAAAGCAGTAACATCATTAATAATAAATATATGGAAGCTATGTGTCTAAGTTTAGACATGATCTACTGAACGTTCAAGCATTCTAATACTCCGAAAAAGAGACTTATGAAGGTAAGAAAAATTGATGCAGGAACATGGGCAGCAGACAACCTTCATAGAAAGGAGGTGGCGACCAATGCAACAAAGGTAGAAGGCGTTTAAAGACATCGATCAGAGTTGCAAAAACCACCAATGAAAACGGGTGCTAAGAAACCTAGGCGTGGTGTCACACCACACCGTGGTGCAATGAATGGAATCTGCTTAGCTGTCAATATGGTTTAAGATTGGACTGGATGTACTGGATGATTGTAAAACCTATCCTAATATATTCCTCTCTACTGCGGTGGCCAAAGACACAACAAAGAAAAGCTACTGTACAACTGGGCATGGTGCAAAAACTTGCCTGTTTGGGCATAATGGGTTCAATGCAGACCCTTGGCCTCCTGCCTCTTCAATTTGTGATATAGGATGGGTACTTTTATGCTGCAGCCAACTACCGCCAACATTAAGAGAAAAGCGATACACATGGTAATTGCGGACTCTATGGGTTGTTCTTGACATAAAAACAGACCACATGCTAAAGCGATATAGCCTCATTTGCATTTATCGTTTGTAATCCTACCAAAGACATACGTGTAAGAAAAACAGGCCAACTTCTCGCGGGCATGTGTGTTATACAGTGGCGGCTGGTGAGTACGTTTTGGTCGAGGTTTTGGTGGAGCAATTACATAGACAAGACTGATTAGTGTATTATCGATGATATGCACGGCATCTAGTGTATATCACCGATAATAAACGAATCAGTCTTGTCTATGTAATTGTCAGTGGCGGCTGGTGAGTACGTTTTGGCGGTGCACGTACATAGACAAGACTTATTCGTTTATTATAGGTGATATACTAGGCACCTGGGAGTGTATCAGCGATAATAAACGAATCAATCTTGTCTATGTACGTGCACCGCTAAAACGTACTCACCAGCCACGCCTGGTAATTGCTCCGCCTAAACGTACTCACCAGCCGCCACTGGTGTTGTATTATCTTACAAAATAACTGACATATAGAAACTATTCCAAGTTACTTGCCTACACATTACATGCATTGTTCTGATAAACACAGCACATTCTGTGTATATTGATAAAGAGCATTCAGAGATTTCAGTAATGTTCATTAAAGTTTTGTTGGTTTCCTGGACAACCCTTCTGATGAGTTTACCTTTGGGGTTTCTGTGATGGTTATCAACGGAGTGTTGTGGTATCTTCATAACAAGCCGCAGGTGTCTTGTATCCGCTCTAGGCGGTATGGTAGTCCACGCTGGACTAGCGTAAGCTAGGATCAACCGAATATGTAATTTATATAATGTTACTGCTGCCTTCGTGCTGAACGCCACGGTGCCAATTATCAGTATAAAAGAGTAACATATTAGCAGTAACTCTTCTTGATTAATTTTAATTATGCTATGTATAATTAAGTCAAGACAGCAAATTTTAAATAGTAATATGGTTTATTCAGATATAATATCCTATAACTTTTGCAATATCGCCCACAGGCACTAGAAAGTATATACTTTTAAACAGTAAATTTACTTTTCAAAGATAGATAAATATACAGGTTGTTCCATTTAATTTATTTTTAAATTTTTAACTTTAACGAATGGCAGGTAATTCTAAAGAACATGCATAGATATGTCGAAATAAATATTAATTTTACGTACTGAAAAGATATATCTACTAATTAAGCCAATAATAGGTTATTTCATAGCATCTTTTCAAATGTTGTACAATTTTGAACGAAAAATCGTCATATCTCAGAAACAGTTGAAAATCGACAAATACAAGTAAAGTAAATGTCATTTTAATCAGCTCTTTAAGCGCTGTCATAAAATGTAAAAAAAAGGCATAGCTTTCCATTTAAAAAAAACATAAGTTTCTGTTGGTTCGTCGTTATCGAACACTCTGTATAAATGAAAATATTTTTAAATTGTAGAGCTTATTTTTGTATTAAAAATTATTCGCTATCTACATTATTAGATACCAATAACGAACTTTACCGCTCCCCTGGTATAAGATGTTAAAGTAGAAGAAAATTGATATATATATATATATATATACCGGGTGCACGAAGTCACGTGTTTCTGACTCATTGGTCGTAATCAGTACGACGCAGTCAATAATAATAAGGTGGGATATCCTTGGAGATAGAAGCAATAACGGAAGAGCATCGGTATGACATACCAGCATTTGCAGCTTCTGCCAGAAGATCCCCAGATTTGATGACATCTGACATCGCCGTGTACCCAATAATACCCTCTCTTCTGTTTTTTGTATGCGCATTATTCCTTTTATGTTTTATTCTTCCTGGGTTTGGTAAAGCACGCCGGTTGATAATGTCTTCCTCGAGGCGATGTTGGTTGTTGTTTTCAAATCCGGGAAGCAGAAGCTGCAAATGGTGGTTTGTCATCTCGGCGGTCTTCTTTGTTTGCTTACATCTCCAAGGTTATCCCACCTTATTCCTTGGCTACATCGTATATATATAATATACAGGGTTGTTCATTAGTGCGTCAGAGTCCAATATAGGCGTTATTAAATAGTACTGCAGAAATTTCTTTTTTTATAAAAAGTGGCACAGTAACAAAAAACACACATTTTGAAAATAATTTGAATTATACAGGGTGACACGTTAATATGGCGCACATTCGATTTTTTTTTAATGAAACACCCTGTATATCTTTTGTTTTTCCTTATCTACTTTAATTTGTGTCGATATCTGGGGTTTTGGTTTTGGATGACGCATTGTTGAGTTATTAACGCAAATTATAAAAAAATGGTCGCGACAATGTTTATAATGTATCGTCGTGTCACTGCTCTATATTCCCACGGTTCTGCTCAGATACATTCCTTTTGTTTCATCTCATTCGTGAATTTACTAATATTCACCATTAGACGCGAGCGCTGCGAGAAATTGGCTGAACGCGTCTATATTTGATGCAGCATCGACAGATCGCTATTACTTGAAGACTCACCTGGGGAGTTAATCGGGTCGCTTAACGAAATGCGTGCGTCGCGGGGTTTGTGAGAACTAAACAACAGCTGTCAGTCACGACATTATATTTTGAAAAGATTAAAACTTCGTTTGTCTAATTAAATTAGTGAAACGTGATAATGTTGGTGTTTTAATCAAGTGCCATACCGTAGCTCAATCGGAGACAACGTCGATGGATTCTCTTAAAAGGTATTTATACATTCTTTTGATTAATTTATCGTGATGAAATAAACATATGCAGAGTTTTTGTTTCGTGTATTTACATTTATTTACACACACAGATATTTACAGCATAGACAAGTTGTATCAAATTTATTATTCCACATTAATTTCATATATACATCGGAGAATTATATGACAATTATTAAATACCTCGGCAGCATGACAATTTCAAGGGGAACGCGTAGATTTGGCTTTTATTAGCCCTTGAAATTTGCCGTGTACACAGTTAAAGTAATTACGGATACGTTTTATATTACAGCACATACAAATTTGATGTTAACAAATAATAAAATTATTTCCTAGAATAAAAGCATGAGAATTCCGTAAACTAATAAAATGTTTCGTTTGATAATAAATTAAAATTTTGGATAGTTCTAATTGCAACCTTCACATAGACAGTTCATACGTTTTTTTTCCGGTCGGTAATCTAGTTGACAACGTTGACTTTGAAGATGTAAACAACTAATTGATTGACATGAAATGCAGTGTGATAAATTCATGAAATTACATGCTCTTTCCTTATTTTTCGTGACCAATTAGCCCACTAATTTATTGCAACGGATAATGAATATTCCCTCCTCAATTGGATAAATTAGGGCTCCGTATGATAAAGAAAAAAAAAACTTTTAAACTAGCAAGACGGAATCTTTCAAACAATCCGGCCGTTAAACGTGAATATTTGAACGTTAATTATGGATTCAGTAATTTGCTTTGTTAACAGACGGTATTTGAACGGATTAAGCCCCCTGAACCTATATACTATAATATAGTTAGGATAACTCTAAACGGACTTAATGACAGGTAATTAATTTAGCAGCGCCTGAACTTAAAGTTAGACTAGCTATAAATGTAATTAAAGACAGGTAATTAATTTAGCCGCCCCTGAACTTGTAGTTAGGCTAGCGGTAAATGTAATTAAGGACGGGTAATCAACTTAGCAGTGCCTGAACTTGAAGTTAGGCTAACTGTAAACGAAATTAATGACGGGTAATTACTTTACGGATTAATTGGTGTGGACCTATAGTCAAACCAATTACGGGAATTAGAAGACTGGACATTTCAATTTGAAATTAAATGAAACAGCCTAATTAATGACGGGTAATTACTTTACGGATTAATTGGTATGGACCTATAGTCAAACCAATTACGGGAATTAGAAGAGTGGACATTTGAATTTGAAATTAAATGAACCAGCCTAGACGGAATCTCAAATAGGAGTCTCTTTTCCTGCAAAAATGTCTCTGCTTTTATAGCCCCCAGACGAGTACGTCACACCCAAGAAAGGCATATTTTATACGGCAAAATTACCCACACTCTAATATTTATCTGAAGACGCGTTGCATTTTGTCACGTCCGCATTTGTGACGTATCCAACTGACAATTTTCCTAGAAATTATACCCATATCGATTCTTTTTAAAAACTATCATGAATAAAATTAATTAGCAAATTACCGGTACCATTTACCAATGAATAAATGAATACGAATAAACAATGATTTAAACACGTAACGGACGAGAAAATGCCTCATTAAATTATAAAAATATTTTATATTTGCAATTAATTAATGTACAATGTACAATGAGCATTTTCTCTGTCTTAACGACTCAAGTTCGTTACATGTTTACCATAATAATTCTACGGGGTAGTATTACGTTTATATAAGACAAAATTATTTACTAAGTATGTAGCCAAGGGATGGGTTGAACCTACAAAATAATCAAACATTAATTTTATTATATAGGGTGTTTGTTACGATGCAGTCAATTTGTCAATCATCAAAGAGCGTTTACTGATGAAAAATTATGAAAAGTCTGTCAACTTTGCCTTTTTTTCCTGCAGCTCGTGTCAGAACAAGTCTCATAACCAGAAAAAAGTGTTCTATTATATACTTAATCTGATAATCATTTTAATTAATTTATTACATTTTAGTGCTCTCAATTTTTTATCTCATCTTGGTCTAATGGGATCATCCGATCAAGCTCTTTCCTTTTCAGAACTTAATGAAGCCACTTCATGTGTTCCTGCTAACGATTCATCAGTGAGATTTTGTCCACTAACACCAGCAAAACTAATATTTGAAACTTCATCTGCAGCAGATGTTTCTAGTATTATTTTCAAAAATGCTACAGCATTGTTACACAATCAAAATCGCTGGTGTTTCATTGGTACATAATCTTCATCTCTGAAATGCTCTGAACAAACATATATTTATTCTCTGACCATAGCCAATCAGTTGCTATATTCAAAGCTTTCAAGCATATCGGTAACAAGCCACCTTCTGAATATGTGAAATAATTTTGATATTTCAACAAATTTAAAATGATCATGCCATCAAACCTGTGAAAACTTTATCCTTCAGGTTTAAACCTCTTAATATTGGAACAGCTTTTAGGACTGCACGACATGTTTATATGTATTTAATATCTAAAAGATTTATACAATAATGAAACCACACACTTGAGCACATGAAACAAATATTACTTCCACAGCTACTTTTTCCACACGATTCACCAGAAACAAGTATGTATGAGAACTACATTAGAAGTCAAAAACAAGAACACAATAGTTTAGTAATACACCACAAAAACAAACATAATGATGAACATAAACAAAACCACTCATGACATACCTGGGTGAAAATGGCGGCGATCATTGCGTCGCGTAAAAATTAAATGCGCAGTGGTTCAAGAGCATTCTCCCCTCTCTATATCTCTGATTGTAGCATAGCACTAGAATACAGTCTGCATACTAAAATTTAAAATGATAATATAAAGGGAAAAAAACTAATGTCAAACTTCGTGTATGCAACTTTGCTGTTTCCGGTTGTTTTTTAAATACAAAATAAAAAATAAAACAAAACAAAGTGTAATGTCACAAAGCTTTTATGTGTTATTGTGATTAATTTGTGAAGGAGTTTTCAAATTTTATAATTATAATATGACTTTTTGAAAAAGATATAAAGTAGGTACATTGAAACGTTAAAGGAAACGGATCGTTTTATTTAATTAGTAATTTAATTACCCAAAAAACCCAAGAAAAATTCGAATATATATATATAGGTACAGATTGTCCAGAAACTCTCCTGACAAACGAAGACCGGAGATTCCTCAGATAATTTTAAGACAATTTAACCCAATTCACCCTAGTCCGAAAATGCTTCCTAAGGGAGCTAGAGCTCTTTGAAGATGGCGCCTTGTAATTATTTTTTTTTAATATCTCCCGAACGCTTCTATTTAGAAAAACAAAAACTGGTATGCTTATTTATCCTCCAGAGATGAATCGATTCCATCAATTGCGGATTTCTAGTACCGGTCATAGGCGTCCGTTTTGGGTAGGTAAACGGTTATTTTAACGCATAACCTTTTTGTCTTTAACTTTTAAGCATTTGTGACACTAGATTATTAAATTTTCAGGTATTCTAGTACTAAAAGGTAGTCTTACTTTAAGTCGGTAAGATACACCGTTTTCTAGAAAAATCGATTTGAAAATTTTTCGTTTTTCCGTCATTAAAATTCAATTTATTATTTTTTGCGCTAGTTCGCTCTGAACTGCCAACAGAAATAAAACCTACGTTTTTAATTGCCAAATTGTTGTTAGTTCGCGAAGTTTATCTTTTAATTTTTTACTTTGTAGCATTCAAACACAACGATTTCAATTTGAAAAAAAATGGTTTTTACTAATGAAGAATACGCCGATATGCATTTAGTTGAAAATCGTTTTCAACATCAGTTTTATTTGAACGTTTGACTTGGGATTGTGGGTGACTGCCTAATTGGACCGGTATTTTTACCAAGGAGACTAACCGGAGAGGGGTATCGCAACTTTTTGGAAAACACGCTCCCTGGATTTCTGGAGGACGTACCATTAGCAATTAGAGATGCAATGTGGTATATGCACGATGGCGCACCAGCCCACTTAAGTCAAGTAACTCCCGTGGATTTTTTCCTGTGGGGCCATTTGAAGTCATTGGTGTACGCTACTCCATTGAAAAACGTAGAAGACTTAAGAAATCGAATCATTGCTGGGTGCAACTCAATTGAAACCGATCCTGTAGTTTTTGAGAGAGTTCGCCAGTCGATGAGGAGAAGATTGGATTCTTGCATCCGTGCTCGAGGTGGTCACTTTGCACAGTTATTGTAATTTTTGCTTGCTAAAATTGTTGGTATTGTAACGAAACCAGCAGACGAATTGAGTTCTCTCGGCGCGATAAAAACGAAATTGTCACACGCACAAAAAAAGACCATAAATCATATTCGGCGCAACTGGTAAACATCGTAAAGCGGTGAGTCATACACTTACGCATGGTACTGTATCGGAAGCGGAGACAAATGTGTATGGAATATTCTTCAAAACATCGAGAGAAGTATGGAATTTACAGGAATGCTCTAGTAATCTTCACATACGTATATAAGGCGCCATGAGGCAGTACGGAATTCATTACGGAAGTAATCGCGGGGTAACTACGGGATTCATTCATCGCGGGATCGAGTGCGAAGAAATTAATAGCGGTAGCCAAATAAATAGTTCTTTAAGTAGTGCCGTCTTATATAAATAGTGTGATATAAATAAATACGGACAGAGATATAAATAATAGTAGTAGTAAATAAATACCAGTGACTATTCAATTCACCTGTCATTGTTCAAATATGAACCAATAAAATAGCAAATATTTACTTTCGTATCATAGCAACAGGAAATTTCAGCGATTATATCTTCCTAGAAGGTATTCAAGTGGATATTTTAAACAAGTGAAAGTTTTTATTAATGTAACTCATTTACTAACAATATTGAAGGTACAATTAGAAAAACTAACATTACTGCAGTGCTGCAGCAGACATTCTGGAACAGAGCTATCACTGGGAGTACCCGAGGGAGTACCTTTCTCTTGTAGCTTAATACCGTCACTATTACTGACAGATGTCGAAGTTGTACATGACACATTTGTTGTTGTAAAATTTCTTCGCATTTTGGTGATAATCGACTCGTGGTGCTCATCATCAAGCTGCAAGTACGATTTTATGGAATTCAGATTTTGGTGTCCCGTTATTTTCATCAGTTGTTGCTCTCCGACTCCAGCTTTCGCCAGAGATGATACAGTTGAAGAGCGTACCGAATGATTTGATATCTTCCTTCTTTTAACATCTAATCCAGTTTTTTCAGCTAATAACTTCACCCATTTACTGATCTCACATATACCAACTGGACTGTTCTTATACCACACCGCATTCTCAACTTTATCCCAAAACGGATTCGGTGTCAAAAACATCCTTTCTGTTTTCACATTTTTTCCTCTCTTCGATTTCAGTAGATAATACAATCTAAATAACAGAAGAATATTAAATATACCGTCTTGAAATTAAATATAAATAGGTTACCTAACTGGACACATATCGGTATTGCTTTTATTCTCTATCAACCACTTGCTGCCTGTCAATGATTTAGTTCCCCCCTGCGCAGTTTTCGAAAATACTGGATTATACTCAATTCTACCAGTTCTTCTTCCCTTGTTATCGAGTTCCTCCTTGAAGTAATAGGTGAAACAGTTGCTCCCTTCTCCTCCCCGCCAAGCTAGTTCGTAAGATGCTATTAAGAAAAACTTTTTCTGTAAACCGTCTGGGGTACTCTCATCTAATATGCGTATCATATTTAAGTATTCTGGTTCTGTAAGTGCCGCCGCGTTGCTGGTTCTTTTTTCAGGACACGCTTGCAGTTTTCTTCTTGTAGCATCCCTGGCGTCACGTGCTGACTTAAATATTGCATCAGAAAACGGGTTTACGTTTATTTTCCACTTATTGAAGAACATTTCTTGAACCATTTTCGCCGTCACGTTCCACATGTGCTTGATGACGCCTTCTTTATAATCGGACCCATCTTTTTTCTTCATATTACATGCCCACGACTTTAAGATGACATTTAAGTCCACAGGAGAAGTAGATTGATCCAGTTTATAGCCTTTTGCTGTTAAAAATGTACTAAATTGTCTCCATACTGAATCTTTGGATTTCTTCGTGTTCCAAGGGATATTTTCGCAAATTTCAGCATCGATTTCGTCTTCAGATTTCGTGCCAAATCTTTTCTCAGTTCCCATTATTTAGAAACACCAGTTTTTATTCAACGAAACGAACTAAATAGGAACACGATTTCAAAAATTTTAATGACAAACATAAATGTTTTTTTTGTTGACATGGAAACGTAATCATGTGTAACTAAATTTTGAGTCATTTTAATATGAAAAATTGATTTGGTTCATTGAATAGTCTCTCGAATACGATTCGTAGTCAAAGTTGAGTCTACTATTTTTGTGGTGCTTTACACTCATGTCTTTCATAATTGCGAATACTACTCGTGCTCCGCACTCGTAGTATTTAAATGCAATCATGAAAGACATTCGTGTAACCACCACAAAAATAATCGACATAACTTTGACTACTCATGGTATTATAAGTGATAATTAAATTGTAGTAGTTTAAGTGTGTTACGTTAGTTTTTATATTTTTATATTGTTAAATAATTTTGAGTATATAAATATACAGACTGTTTTAAATAAATAATTGCACGAGTTGTTTATTTCGAACCCGAAAACGCAACAATTGGTGTCAGAAGTGGGATAAACAATATAGAAGTGCAAATAAATAAATAAATGGCTACCAAACGTTTGGAAGAATTAAAGGTCTCCGAGTTAAGGGCAGAATTGGAAGAAAGGGACGCAGATGCGTCTGGAAAAAAAACAATTCTCCAGGACCGGCTTCGTGACCTTTTAATAAATGAAGGTAAGGATCCCGAAAAATATTTGTTTCAAATGCAGACTGATCCAAGCTTAATAATCTTAAAAAATGAAATGTTAACTGTAATGGCAAATTATTCAAAGCAATTCGAGACTAGTATGAAGACTCTAAGAGATGAAGTTGCAAAACATTTCGAGAGTAATATGAAGACTCTGGAAGAAATTGGAAGTAATTTGGAAGCTTTAAATAAGGAAATTGCAAATAATTCAAAAGCTTTGGGAAATGAGGTTGCAAATGATTCAAAAGCTTTGAAAGATGAAATTGCAAATAATTCAAAAGCTTTGGGAGATGAAATTGCAAGTAATTCGAAACAACTCGAGACTACTTTCAAAAGAATTCATCGAATGGGAGGCAGGAATTTTCTGAGGCCATCGAAGCCATGGAACAGAAAGTTGAGGAGCGCGTGTTCGGAATGGGGGACGAGTTTGGGGTTCAGCTTCAGTTGCCAGCGATGAACGACTGCGGTCCCCATGATATCTCAAGCGGAAGCCTGGAGATTGCCCGAACAGCCAAGGTAAAGGTAAAACCTCCCACCTTCGATGGAAAGACGTCATGGATGTCGTACCGGAATCAATTCGAAGCCGCTGCAGGAGCAAATGGGTGGACGTCCCCGAAGAAAGCTACTGGTCTGATTGTGTCATTAAGAGGCCAGTGATGTTCTGCAGACCGTACTTCCGGAAGAGTGTCAAGACTACCTTAAATTGATCAAGCGTCTTGAGATGAAGTATGGGCATGCGCACCTGGGACAGGTAGTCCGACGATTGGTGAATAAGGTGCAACCTAAGAGAAGAACGCTCCGATGCTGGAATTGGAAATGGAAATGGAAATGGAGATGGAAATGGGCCATGCGCATAGTAAATGCGGGAAGAAGCCCAAGGAGACCATAGCGGAGCAGCGAAAATGAAACGGATCGATGAGAAGAGGCAATCGTCGACCCAGTATCGTGGAGCCTCAAAACCAATAACGCAAATTGCAACTGTGCAATACCAAAACGCTGATGCTGTTGCAAGAAGACCACGTCCAGAAGACTGCAGGCATTGCAGCCTGGTAGAAGAAAAATCGGCCAACACATTCAGAACTGCCGTGGTTGACGATCAGTGGCATCCTGACAATTTGTGGATTGGTCAAGAAGCTGATGAAGACCTTGGTTCATTGATGGTTTGGAAAGGTACTGGTCGCGGACCGGCTTATCAAGAAGTGGCTCCTCGCTCACAGGGACTGGAATCCTACTAGGCTCAATGGGTCTCTCTGAAGGTAGAGGATGATCTACTCAAGTGTGTTGTGGAGAACCCAAATGGAGAAGACTACGTCAGCGGATCCTGGCGAAGGTTAAAGGATGTCCACGAGCGAGTACGCCATCACACTCAGGATGCCAGCGACAGGATGAAGGATCGTTACCACGTGCAAGCCGAGAGAGGTGGTTACGGAGAAGGAGACCTTATTTGGTTGTATGATCCTCAACGTCGCCGATGCCTGTTCCCAAAGCTCCAAGAATACTGGGAAGGACCATGCGAAATACTAGAGCAAATAGTTGACGTCGTTTATCGCATGAGACTAACACCTCATAGTGAGCCAGGGATGGTGTGTTTCAACCAGTTGCCCCATACCATGGACGTGACGGCGGTGAAGTGGCGGATGCGGGACAAATTACCGGAAGACCTAGAGAGCCAATTTATGGGGAATGTAAGGAGGCTGGCAATTCCGAAACTGGGCTGCGGATTAGACCGTTTGGAATGGGAAAATCGCAGGAAACATACTGGAGGTGATGTTTCGGCGTGCTGGTATGGAAATGGTCGTGTGCGGCTGTCGGACCGATCAGCCCGTTGTGCAGCCTGGGACGGTGGATTGCCATTTCTACAAGACGGCTGGGTGCACCCGTGGGTCCCGGTGTGGATTTCGTTATCCGCCGGCGTCAAGAACATGGAATAGTGTGTTTCGGGACGAAACGCAGTTTTTAAGAAGGGGGCAATGTAACGAAACCAGCAGACGAATTGAGTTCTCTCGGCGCGATAAAAACGAAATTGTCACACGCACAAAAAAAGACCATAAATCATATTCGGCGCAACTGGTAAACATCGTAAAGCGGTGAGTCATACACTTACGCATGGTACTGTATCGGAAGCGGAGACAAATGTCTATGGAATATTCTTCAAAACATCGAGAGAAGTATGGAATTTACAGGAATGCTCTAGTAATCTTCACATACGTATATAAGGCGCCATGAGGCAGTACGGAATTCATTACGGAAGTAATCGCGGGGTAACTACGGGATTCATTCATCGCGGGATCGAGTGCGAAGAAATTAATAGCGGTAGCCAAATAAATAGTTCTTTAAGTAGTGCCGTCTTATATAAATAGTGAGATATAAAAAATACGGACAGAGATATAAATAATAGTAGTAGTAAATAAATACCAGTGATAATTAAATTGTAGTAGTTTAAGTGTGTTACGTTAGTTTTTATATTTTTATATTGTTAAATAATTTTGAGTATATAAATATACAGACTGTTTTAAATAAATAATTGCACGAGTTGTTTATTTCGAACCCGAAAACGCAACAGTATGGTAAAATATTCGTTTTTGCCCTTAAATAAAACCTTTGTTATTTAAAAAAAAATTCTGTAATAAATGCACTAAAATGTGTTTTTTTTACTAAAAAACGGTACGTCGTATGATAGAAAGTTAAGAGAGCTTTTTTCTTCACAATTAAACAAAGAATAGAAACATATTTTTATTTTTAGATAAATCAGCGGCGTCCTATTTTTTTCTTGAAAAATAACACGCCTAAAATTTCATTATGATCTTTAATGCCGTCTTGGAGAAATCTAATTTTTACTGTTTCTTTTAATTAAACTTCAACACGCTGTAGATCGGTAACGAAGCGTTTGCGGACCTTGTTTATTATAAACTTTTTTGTATAAAATGACCTGGACAATCAACTCCTTTAATATTGCCGCATATTTTTTAAACACCCTGTATATATATATATATATAAAACTATATACGTGTAGGTAAGTTCTTGGTATTAGGCCTTTTTAACGAAATGCAATAAATACTAGGTTTTAACGTTTCGACATTTTTTAATATTAATGTCTTCTTCAGAATATTAAAAATAGGTATAACACGTGGTATAACAGTTAAAATTGTATAAATAAAATGTTTCTCTTAAAATTTTGTCAAAAGACTTGACATACATCAAAATTTTAAGAGAAACATTTTATTTATACAATTTTAACTGTTATACCTATTTTTAATTTTCTGAAGAAGACATTAATATTAAAAAATGTCGAAACGTTAAAACCTAGTATTTATTGCATTTCGTTAAAAAGGCCTAATACCAAGAATTTACCTACACGAATATAATAAAGGCCAAGAAATAATAGTATTATTAATATAATACTTATTTAAATAAAACTATATATATATATATATATATATATATATTACCAGCCACAAATAGAATGTTTTAATTAACCCAGCCCACACATTCTGACCTTCCTGGATCAGTAAATTACATACCAATACACCCTGAAAACAGTGTCTAACATCACAACTTCCAATATATATATATATATAGTTTTAAATAATTTTAAAACTCGCTAATTTGCAGTGTTTGAAAATTACAATTTTCTAATTTTAGCACTGACTATTAATTAATTAGGATTTTTTTTTTAAAAATTACCGACACGGCGAGATTCGAACTCAGACATACCGATTACTAGTCGGTTGCTCTACCACCTGAGCTACCGTTGGCGTCTGACTTCGAATTTCGAAATCGTACTGATATATGTATATCAAGTAACAGATAGAAATGAGAATGTATATATTAAGCACTGAACGTCCATGTGCTTTATATATGTGATATTAAATTTTATTGACCTTTAATTCATATATGTAAATATATATTAATTTTATTGGACGATTTTTAGGTCGTTATACTAGTTTTAAATAATTTTAAAACTCGCTAATTTGCAGTGTTTGAAAATTACAATTTACAATTCCTGAGTTCGGATCTCAGCCGTGTCGGTAATTTTTAAAAAAAATTACCTAATTAATTAATAGTCAGTGGTAAAATTAGAAAATTGTAATTTTCAAACACTGCAAATTAGCGAGTTTTAAAATTATTTAAAACTAGTATAACGACCTAAAAATCGTCAAATAAAATTAATATATATTTACATATATGAATTAAAGGTCAATAAGGCGAATCAGGACGACCATTTAGTGTGTTTCCGATGCGGTAGATGGCGCTGAAATTATTTAGCTGTTTTAAGAAAAACCAAGCAAAATATTTTTAATTTGAAAGAATAAATGTTTTGAAAGCAATAATCAAAAATGCGCTAACGTTTTAGTTTTTCAATTTTTTTTTTCTAAAATTTTTTTTTGTAATAACTTAAGAAAAAAGAAGAAAACAGAAAAAGTGGCCAAGAGCGACGTTCAAGCTATATCTACTAATGTTTAATCAATTTTTATTTTATTTTTTCGCCAGAAAATAGCGTCCGAAACAGTAATATACGTTTTCCTCTTTGATCTCGCCGCATCGTAAATGCGGACGATCTTTTTGCCACGCGTCTAATTGACTGCGCCATACAAATTATACCTATATTCGAGCTGAAGGATCTTTTCAAGACATTGCCAGTGTCCTGCGAAGTAGCATACATAGTTAAAACAATTGAATTTACTGATTTAAGATAATAAATAATTATGTTAATGATACTGGAAATAAAAGGGCTAGCCTGTTAAGAATGTTTACGGGCTACGGGTTCATAGTAACTTAGGTACCTACGTATTTTCTGCAACAATTCAATAAATTATACTATTATTTACTTACTTTATGAACAAAACTATGAATATAAAATTGAAAAAATATAATACTATGTTCATACTAGTTATTGATACATTTAAAAGTAGAACGGGTACCTAATTCTTTCCGAGTTTGGTTTTCCGAGAACTGACTTTTTGCACGTACGGCGATAAAAAATCAAACAAGCGACCCCACTCACCCACAAATTTGATTCTTATATCTACTAAACACAATATTCAAAACACAGTGCCACTGTGGAACTTGCAATTGCGGGAATTCCAATGACATCATAGGTTTGTTCGTAGAGAGTTTTTGTGATAGTTATTCGACAGTCTCCGACTTTTCTAATGGGCATGCGCCAGTCAAAATTTAATATAAATCAAACTTGTTTGAGATTTTGACAGTACGAACGCTTTATAGAGAGGCAATCTTTTGAAAATGAATGTACATTATGGACCCACGATAATACAAAATTATTAATATTAATTATTATAAGTATTAATTATGTCTGTTTTTATACACTTCATTGTAAATAATCGTTTCTGTTTTTAAAGATGATCTTTTATAGAATCTCTTTGTTTGTATACTTCCAATACCTAGTTACCTTTTATATACAAATGTGAATATACACGGAGGTTATGTATTTCCATTATGTACAACAATAAAGGAATCGTGATCGATAACACCTCGACGCAATTGACCCTACCAACCACAACGAAATTTAAAAAATTCTACTTGAAATGTGTACACACGCATGTGCGAACTTTTGTCAGAGATAAAACACCTAACTCTTGTGATAGTTTGAAAATCATTTACAATTGCAAATTTGTATTCGTCCGAACACTAAACTAGTAGTTGGAAATGAATCGAATTTGTGATTCTACTCTCCGAACATTGATCATAAAATACGCATGCGTCGTACAGTTTCTGATAGTTACCAATTACTCTGCAAGAAAACCTCATGTCTGTAAACAGAGATTCCACCCGGAGCCTAAAACAAATACAGAGAGAACACCTCCAAGGATATCAACTCCTAAATTAGAACTTACGGTGGCTGATAGTGCTGTATGGGGAGTAATGTCTATTGGTGGTGGACATTCGAGCATGGAAGAATTGTTCTCTACCATGGGAGTTAAACCAATAGGCAGCAAGTCATTTCAAAAGATAGAACTGAAACTAGGAAAGGTAAGCAGAGGTTAATATTTTCATCTAGAGTTTACTGGTAACTTGTGGTTTTACAAAGGTTTGGCAAGAAATTTTATAAGAATCCATGATTGCAGCTGGCAGGCAGGAAAAAGCTTTAGCTGTAAATAATGGTCATATAACGGAGGATGGGACTCCATTTATCACAGTAGTTGTGGATGGAGGCTGGTCACATCGAAGCCATGGTCACAGATATTCTTCTAATTCTGGTGTAGCTTGTGTTATTGGTGTAAAAACAAAAAAGTTGGTGCATCTGGATGTGAGAAATAAATATTGTGCCATGTGCCTTTATCTTAAAACAAGCGGAAAAGATAAAGTGCAGGACCATTGTTTTAAAAATTGGACCGGTACTTCCTGTGGAATGGAATCGGATATGCTCATTCAGGCTTTTAATCAGAGTAAGACCCTACATGGACTGGAATATCGATGCTTCATTGGGGATGGTGATTCTAGTGTGCACAAAGAATTACAAGAAATGGTTTCCTACGGTAGAAAAATTGAGAAAATTGAATGTACAAACCATGTGATGAAAAATTACACTAAAGCTTTGATGAAAGTTCAAGGCGTTTCTAGAAGTGTTAGAAATATTCTTACGCGTCCGATCATTAAACGTCTAGTCAAAGGTGCCAGGGCAGCCATTATATATAATTCGAAAAATGGTAAAAACTCTGTCGATCTCAGAGAGGATTTAAGAGACGGGCCAATCCATGTATTCGGCATGCACAAGAATTGTAAAAAATATTTTTGTTCATCGACGTCTGATAAAAGTGTACTAGAGGGTGATAGGCTCCAAGCATTTAAATATATTCAAGAATGCCTCAAGCCTGTTATCCGAAAAGCTCATCAACTTGTTACCAACAGTACGAGCAATTATGCTGAGAATTTTATGTCTTTAGTTGCTAAATTTTCTGGGGGGAAACAAGTTAATCGGTGCAAAAGAGGATCGTACACTATTTGTGTACAGGGTGCTGGACTTGATTATCAGATGGGCTCCAAGTGGCACTACGAAACTATGAAAACATCAGTAGGAAAAAGCCCATCTGTGACAATAAAACGTCGACCACAGAAAATTACAAACAAATTATTAAGGACAAGAAAATCTTTATTTGTAGTTGACAGGCCAAGAAAAGGAAAAACCAATGAGGTAGAAGGAAGAAAAGACTATGGCGAAATGTGCCAAAAGCTTGACTTGGACTCGGAAGAACTCGCAAAAGAAGCAAATGAATTTAAAAAAAGTCTACAGGGATCCATCGAACAAAGACATTTGATAGAAAACATGACTAGAGGACTGAGTGATAATGAAATTTGGTTCATGGAAAGAAAAAATCGTCTAACTTCATCAGTGTTCGGGCAAATAGCGAAACGGAGAAAAAATACTAAGTGGTGTAAGATGGTTGAAAACTTTTTGTATGGTAGACCATTTACAAACGCCGCTGTTCAGTATGGCAATGTTAACGAGAAAAACGCTATAAGAACGTATATTGAACGAACAGAAGAAAAAGTTACGAATTATGGTTTATTTGTTCATCTAGACCATGGCTACTTAGCCGCTTCTCCAGATGGCCTAACCGATAGTGGAGGTATTGTCGAGGTTAAATGTCCAAAGGCAGCAAAAAACTTGACAATCGCTGAGACAACTGAAACGATTAAAGGTTTTTGTTTGGACAAAAGTACTCGATTAAAAGATCACATAATTATTATTATCAGGTGCAAGGACAATTGCATGTAACTGGTAGGAAATATTATGATTTTATTGTGTGGACACCTAAAGACATTTACATCGAGCGGATTTTGTCTGATTATGAATTTTGGAACAAAACATTGTTTCCAAAGTTGAAATTTTGTTTCGAAAAAGTGTTTTTACCTGAAATCATAGACCCACGAACATGTAGGAGTATGAAGCTTAGAGAGCCTATGGAACATTTTCAAGATACAATATACATACATAAATTATGCGGGTAGATCACCTTGATCTTCATTATTAATAAATTTGTATGAAAAAACAATCGATTGTTTGCAATGTTTTTTTTCACGACTGGAAAATCTTTTTTATTAATATTTTTTAATTTCTGAATTAATGCCGTTGTAGAAAAAAAGTAGGACTTTTAGCGTTTGTTGTAATGTAACTTTATGCCACCAACGTTAAAAGTGAGGGACATTTGACACTGGTGTCATGTAAACGATATTTTTACTGTGAAACTAATACTTGTAATTCCGATTAGTTAAATGAAATTCAGAACAAAAGAATTGTAACTAGAATAGCCAATTAAAATTCAGATAGAGTAAACTGTATTTCAGAAATCATCAATTAATTGTTATTCAGAGAATATCATCAAATGTAATTTAAAAGAGATTATGCAGGATTTTATTTCAACACACAGTACAAACGATAAAAATATACAAAAAGGTCAACCAAGGGTAGTTTTATTATTAACAAAATAAACACTTATATTCCTACTCGCATATTATTCATTGCCAAAATTATGTGTTCCAAATTAAAACTGATAATTTCTGAATTACATTTGATACCTGAATAACGATTAATTTAAATTAATTGACGATTTCTGAATATCAACTTACGCTTTCTGAATTACAATCAGAAATGGTGTGGATAAGTACCAAATTAGAGGATGGAGATTTCAAAATTTCCACGCTCTTCCGTTGACCCCGTTACTATCAATAAAATACAGAAAATCTTACGTCCCACCTAAACTTTTTTTGTGTAAAAGGATCCAGCGGACTGTCGGTATAATGACTGTCAAAGGAAAATTCACTTTTCCGTTTCGGGCGTTATTATTTGCCGAAATCAAAAAAAAAAAATTTTTGTCATTAAAAAATTGGTCTTCATATATACGGAGCGGATTTTTAATTTTTTTTTTTATTACAAAAATGTTTTTTTATTTTTTTTATCAAACCAAAAATTAAAAAACTAAAACGTTGGCGCATTTTCAAACAATATTTTAAGAAGTATGCAGTTTAAAATTTGAAAATCGGTTGTACCGTTTCTTCAGAAATCGCTAATTACTTTTCCGATATCTGCATCCCTCTCGCACACTTGGCCGTCCCGATTCGCCTTAACTTTGCCCATTTTGAATATACGTCTACATTAGCAAAAATTTAAATATAATAAGTAAAGCCATAATAATATATAGCAATTCCACATGTAATGTCTATGCGCTTTACGCTACAATCGAAAGCAAGTGAAGGCGTGTAAGGAAGGGTTTCACTTTGTAGATCCGATATTGTCTGCATTTTCAATTTCTTATTAGTTTCTGATTAACTGAACACACGCGTACGCACACAAAGCTTGTCTTCATTTAGTTGGAAATAATTTTTTTAAAAATGATGTATGACAGTGTTACGGTTCGTGCGGTACTTCGACTGTGCAATAATTTGTCACGCTACTCTTAAAAACACACCTGGATTCACGACTTAACTTCGCATATTACATCTACAGATACAAATGTGTCGTCTTATAGACAAAAATATAACATGCAGAAGACAGTAGGACATTTTATTCTGTTATAGCAGGAAGTGTTTGAAAAGAAAATGACATTTGTTTACGCGACGGCAGTATTGTTGTTTGTGCTGTTTTTCCAGGCCAAACAGATAGAGACTGCATCGGACGCTCGCATAGTGCAGGTATCAATACCTATTTTATTTGTGAGAAAGGTGTTTTTTCTATTTTATAATTGCTACATTTTAGAAATTCGTGATTTACTTTTGTTCGTACAAATTGTCTATTTATGCACGAGAGTAACTTTAGCAGTGCTTTATACATTAATTAGTACCTATAATAGGTATCTGTCTACTATAATATTATTAAATTTAACGAATTTTGTATTTTAACATTCGATTTTTCAAATATGAGTCATTTAAAAGCTCGGCTTTGGTGTTACTTACTGTAATACTTGCTGTCGTAATAGAAAAACAAAGTCTAAAATCAAATTAAGGAAGATTAAAAATTAAAAAGTTAACATTATAGTTCAATTACAGATGAACAAGTATTACTCGTAGAAAGTTGGGATTTGTAATATTTATATATATCACTTTTTTCCAATTAAAAAAAAATACTTACAAATTTGGAACTTAGTTTGCATGTCTTGATTTTTATTATAATATTAAAATTTAGAAACATACAGTAGGCAATCTAGTATTGCCTAAATATAGAAAATTTCCTTTTTCAAAATAATTTTCCAGTTAAAAAATTACTTACAAATTTGAAATTTAGTTTGCATGTTCTTGATTTTTATTAATTTATAAGAGTAATATTAAAATTTAGAAACATATAGTAGTTAATCTAGTATTGCCTAAATATTGAAAATTTCCTTTTTCAATATAATTTTCCAATTAAAAAATTACTTACAAATTTGAAATTTAGTTTGCATGTTCTTGATTTTTATTAATTTATAAGAATAATATTAAAATTTAGAAACATATAGTAGGTAATCTAGTATTGCCTAAATATTGAAAATTTCCTTTTTCAATATAATTTTTTAGTTCTAATTTAAAAATAATTACGTGACAACTCTTAATGTTACACATCCTTTTCAAAAAGGTGTGACCGAACGCACATTTCTTTATTTGACTGTATTTCCTTATTTGTTTTTATGTAATTTTCAAGTAATATTTATTCATTAATATTGTATTTTTGATATTTGATTTTGTTGCCTTTGGCTTTTTTTTAAGTTTTAATTGAATATATTTCACCATGTTTAATTCTCAGCAGCTAATTTATTTTAGACAGGAATATCAAGTAATTGCTTTCATATACATATTTTAAGAAAGTATTGTTCTCGACTTCAAGATTTTTGCAGATGTCCGTGTTTTGTAGTCCACCGACAACGAAAATGTGGATTTTGTAAATATGTCTGTGTGTCCATCAGTAATAAAGATAACGACCAAACGGTTAGAGCTATCAATTATAATTAGTGTATTTCTTTCTCCCTCAATCTGATTCGATTTTTAGTCAAAAGTGTAGATCGAAGGATCACTTTACTTTAATAAAAAATAAAATTTGACCAACATCTTGTGAACTACTAAATTTAGACAAATTTCTAAACACTGCAAAACCTACTAAAAGGTGAATTTGAGAGCTAGTTTTTCAAAATTGCAAAATTTACTTTGATCAAAGAATAGCTTTCTTGCGAATATCTAGCAAATAATTAATAATGAAAATATTTAGAACGTAATTTGGATAAACTTCTGTAGGAGGAATTTTCAAAATTCGGACCGGAAATAACACTTTTACTTTTATCAGACACTAGTTTTTAGTCAATATATCTTACAAACTGACTGCGAGCGTGGCGCTCTCCTGTAATCTAGCAATATGATGTAGTCGGATGTAGCGGTAAGCTATCAGGTGATTCTGGATTAGAAAAATCAGTAATGGACTCATGGAAAAAGAAATGACTGAAAGGTCAAAAGGGAAGCATACCCTCTGGTTAAATGATAATAATAATAATAAATTATGCATTCTATACAGACCTATTGAGAGTGTATAGGAAATAATTTTATATAAAAAGAAATTCAAAATTTGGACCGAAAGTAACACATTTACTCTTATCAAAAAGCAGGTTTTTTTTTGCAAATGATACATTCCGCACAGGTATATTAAGAGAATAGTCTGGTGTTCACACTTCATTTTCATTTGTGCGTTTTTTCACCTCTCTTTTTGTATAACCATTATAACATTTTACATAATGGAAACAATATTGTTTGACGTTTGTAGTGTTGTGCTAGTTTTGTAATTGCCTGTTTCTATTATGTGTACTAAAGCTTATACATTTTTTCTCGGCGTTGTATTTTCTTTACTATCATCCTTTAATATATTTTTTTGTCTTCTTTTTGCCTCTCATCAAATTTATGTGATAAATTTAAAGATTTTCTCATTTCGTTTATTTAATTTAATACAACAATGTTTTCTTCCACGATCTTCTTCGTTTGGTGGCTGCACAGATGCAACAGAACATCGTCGCCTAACATCTTCGCGTACATAATGCCGTCCCATCCTCAACAGCGTATATAGTTATGTACTAAATACTGTGACTTACATATATACATTTATACGTAAAACGTATATGCATATATGCATGTGTTTGAGATACACACATACATTAAGTGCCATTGCCGACAATCGAACGCACAGACACCGGTGTTTCGACCTATGAGGTCTCGTTAGTGTGCGTGGAGACTGTCGACAATGGCCTTAAGACTTAAAAAGCAGCTCAAACACATGCATATATACCTATACGTTTTACGTATAAATGTATATATGTAGGTCACAGTATTTATTTACTGCTTGATGTTAGTTTTAACATCCATGTGTTTACACTATTCAATTTAGTTATTTATGTACTATTTACTGAAAAAACAAAAACGTAGGCGAAAACGTTGGTGCAGACGCAATTATTATATCTGGGATGCTTGGTATACACAGCATTACTTTTCCTGATAAATGTCGATCAAACTTAGAATAACGTCCTCCATCCACTCCATACCAAATCATACTAATTCAGTTTGACTAAACTTGTAATGTAAATACCCAAAAGAACGTTTTTAAATTAAAACGACAATTTTGTCACCCGAAAAGGTACGAAATTGGGTTTTTCTTTGACAAGGTATGACTTCTGAATTATTTTGAAGGAAGGTTCGCACGCCACAAAAACTCTTTTCCTCATTAAATTTAAATAAAATGAAAAACAAACTCTAACATTTATTCTTTGTTCGCCTGGCTCGTCCAGATATATGCGAACATGTGATGCAACGTGGACGCGTAACATTTCTTTGATGCGACGCACAGTGTGGGATTTTGCAAATCTAGGGGAACTTAATTAATAAAAAATTTTGATTGGTATTTACGCAAAAATTACGCGTTTCGGCTCGTATTATATCAAACCTCCTTCATGTCATTACGAATTTGTTACTGGCCACGCGGTATAGTCGGGACGTTATCGTAAAGTGACATCATTGTTTACATTTGCTCAGACGGTATTTCTGTCAGTCATATTGTGATGGGGTGTGTGTCGAGCTATTAACTGCAAATTGAAAAACAATTAGCATGTTTTGTTCGCTGTTTTCCGGAGCGTCTTGCAAGGTAAGAATTGTCATCTTGTTTTTAATTTTAAGGAGAGTTTCTAATGTCACTAACTTATGAAGTTCTTAGTAGATGTATATATTTTTTAAATTGAGATTTAAAAATGTATCCTCATGTATCCAGCGTAAAACATTTTTTTTACTTTTCTATGTATATACCTCTACCAGAATAAGATTGGTTTAGCTGCGCCTGTTTGCGCAACTCTTATATTTTTTTCATTTTCTATGGAGGTGTATAGCATGAAGAAAGGAGACATTTTTCAGGTATTGCATCACAGCAAAAAAGAGTTTAGAAATGAATTCATTTGCCACTGTATATTTGAAAAATATAATATTTCCATGCACATAGACAACGAATCAAGGGTTTTGCAGGTATTTGTGAGCATCTTATGTAAAAAATTAGAAACAAAATGGCAAAACTGTCAGCGTAAGCTGCCAAGGTTTCTAATTTTTTACAAAAGATGCTCACAAATACCTGCAAAACACTTGATTCGTTGTCTATGTCCATGGAAATATTATATTTTTCAAATATACAGTGGCAAATGAATTCATTTCTAAACTCTTTTTTGCTGTGATGCAGTATTTGCTTTCTTTATGTTATACACCTCTGAAGAAAATGAAAAAAATATATGAGTGGCGCAAACAGGCGCAGCTAAACCAATCTTATTCTGATAGAAGTATATACATAGAAAAGTAAAAAAATGTTTTACGTTGGATACATGAGGATATATATATACAGCTACTAAGAACTTCATAAGTTAGTGACATTAGAAACTCTCCTTAAAATTTGAAACAAGATGACAATTCTTACCTTGCAAGACGCTGCGGAGAACAAAGAACAAAACAAGCTGATTTTTTTTTAAATTTGCAGTTAATAGCTCGACACACACCCCATCGCAATATGACTGACAGAAATACCGTTTGAGCAAATGTAAACAATGACGTCACTTTACGATAACGTCCCGACTATACCGCGTTGCCAGTAACAAATTCGTAATGACGTGAAGGAGGTTTGATATAATACCAGCCGAAACGCGTACTTTTTGCGTAAATACCAACCAACAATGTTTATTAATTAAGTGCCCCTAGATTTGCAAAATCCCACACTGTGCGTCGGTGAAAAATCGACAACTGATGGGTCGCCGTTATGTTACGATGTTACGCTGTTGCAAGGTTGCGTCCACATTTGATACGCGACGGTGTTGCGTTGCGATGTTCGGTTGCATGTGCGTAGCCACCTTTACTTGACTCGGTTGCTGTTAGTACAAATAATTACACGCGTAAGTCAAACTGTGTCGTTCGCTCTTATGCAGTATATGTTTATAAGTTCTACAAAATAATGGTATGAAATTCTATATGCCTTATGTTTTAAATAAATAATCTATTATATATTATTGAACATGTACAAAAAGATCGGCTATGCTACTATAATTTAAATGAATATATTCTTTAAAGAATATTATATTAATGCTTTCACTTTCTTATACGTAGTATAAGGAAGTATTGTGATGATGAAAATGTTCGACCTCGAGATTTTTGCAGATGTCCACGTTTTGAGGTCCCCTGATACCAAAAAAGTGGTTTTTAAAAAATGTCTGTGTGTCTGTGTGTGTATCTGTATGTCTGTGTGACCACGATAGCGGTCAAACCGCTACAGATATAAATTCCAAATTTTGTATTTACGAATATAATCTCCCTCTTGAGAACTGATTAGATTTTGAGCAAAATCAGCAGACCGGAAGTAGTAGTTTATTTCAGTGAAAAAATCGAATTTTGCAAATATTTCGTGAATTACTAAGTTTAAACAAATTTATAAAGAATTAATATGTACTTAAAATTGAAATTGTGAACAATTTTATTAAAAAGGTTTTTCGAAATTCCTACCGGAAGTAGGTCTTTTACTCTTATCGAAAATCAGTTTCTTGCAAATATTTTGCAAGTCATGCTTTTAGACAGATACGCTACGAATATAAAAGTATTTAGAACTTAATTTCCAATATCTTTTGTTTAAAAAAAATTTCAAAATTCGGACCGGAAGTATCACTTTTACTCTTACCGAATAACGATTTTTTGCAAATATGTCGTAAATTATGCATTCTATGTATATTTATGAAGAATACAAAAGTATTTAGAGTTGGAATTGGAATATTTTTTGTATAAATAAAATTTCAAAATTCGGACCGGAAGTAACACTTTCATACGTATAAGAAAGTCGTGTGGTGGCCACACCTCATTTGTGGTCTGAATCTAAAGGTTTCCTTTGCGGTAAATGCAACTCATTCAATATCCTCTGTAACAAGTACATGTTTCTAAACTGGGAAACATCGTTTGAAATTTATAATTTCGGATAGGTTCTATTTAACACATTAATATACAATTTACCAATATTAGTCTTATATTACTCCATTAATAATTATATATTTTCTTTAAATAAAAATTTACTGTGTACCTGACATTAATTACTATTAGAAAGTTGTAGAAAATAATACAAATTTACCAAATGTATTTCATGGCTTAACTATTTAAAGTAATTTTTGTAATTATAACTGTAACATCTAAATTTTGTCTTGTGTTAAAAATCGTAAGTAATAGGTAATTACTGGCATAAAATCAGTCAGAGGAAAATATCTTAATGCATGTCATATCAACTTAGATCTATATCTATTCTAATTATGTAGATTATAATGAAGATTCGTCGCAATTTGACAAAAAAATATACTATACCTAATAATACTTTTAAAAAAATAGGTGCCTAATAGTAATAATAACAATAATATACAGCAAGTCCCAAAAAGATACCGACAAACTTGAAGGGGTGGTATGGGACATCAACACAAAGTTTTTTGTTTAATAAGCATATGTCCACAAATGAGCCGTTTGTGTTGTAGAGCAATAAAATGTTCATATCCAAATAACTAAAGTAATTCTTGATTTAATTGGGCGCCACTATCTTTCGTTAAATTTTTGTTTTATTGCAACTATGGTTTTTGTTGGGCAGCAATAACATTTCTTTATCACAATAAACATTCCACAGATGCCGATTTTGAGATCATATAGTAGTTATTTGTGACATTTAGTTGTCAGCATAACATTTACTTTGTTGATTGTTAATTTAAAATTTAATTAAAAATGAATGATTATTACACATTTGAAGAACTTGCCGACATGCATCTTGCTTATGGTGCAGCACAGTGTAAAGGAAGAGAAGCAGCACACTTGTATCAACAGAGATATCCGGAACGTAGGCAACCTCATTATACAACTTTTGTTTCCATCCGTCCTCGCCTAAGAGAGAGTGGGAACCTAAGACGTGGTGGTGGTGGTGGTCGTCCAAGAACAGTTCGTATGGTTCAATTTGAAGAAGAAATTCTGCACCGTGTGGAAAAGACCAATCTCCAAGTGTTCGCGCAATTGCACACCATATGGGAACCTCCAAGTCGACGGTACACCGTGTAATTTATGACCAACTTCTCTACCCTTACCATTGCAACGCATACAAGCTTTAAATCCTGAAGATTAACCGCATCGATTGGGTTTTTGCCAATGGTTTTTGGGTCACACGATCCTGATTTCGGAAGAGTAGCATTGTTTCCTGCTGAGGCATGTTTCACACGCGATGGTTTTTTTAAATGTAGAAACAGTCGCATTTGGCATGATGAAAAACCTCATGCTGTGGTCTTTAGAAGACACCAGCAACAATTGGTTGTTCATATGCGGGCTGGTATTGTTGTAGAGAATCTACTAGTTCACTTGATGTCTGCTCGTTTGAATGCCAACATTTATCTGGATTTTCTGCAAAATGTTTTGCCTCAATTATTGAAAAATGTGCCTTTACATATTAGATATAACATGTGGTTTCAACATGATGGGGCACCTCCACATTTTGGTTTAAACGTGCGTCAGTACTTGGACCAGCAATTTTCCCGCAAATCGATTGGAAGAGGAGGTGGCGCGCGTTTTACTGATCTCAACCCACTGGATTTTTTCCTATGGAGTTATCTGAAATTTTTAGTTTGCGAAACACCTGTTCGTAATGAGGAAGATCTCCTAGCAGGAATAATGTCGAGTTGTACACATGTAGAAGCTATTCTCGGATTATTCCATAGGGCCCGTCAGTTAATAAACCGGCGCGGCGGTGCAATCTTTGTACTGAAGCTAATGGCCGACATTTTCAACAATTTTTGTGAACCATCATTTATTTGTCAATAAAACAAAGGCTAACATGAACAAAAACTGATTTAATAATGTCCTCATAAACTTTTTTTGTAAAATGATACCAAAACACTTTTTCATATTTAATGCTAATATGGCTCATTTGCGAACATATATTTATTAAACAGAAAAATGTTTGTTTTGATGTCCTCAACCGCCTCTTAAAGTTTGTATGTTTTTGGGACAATCTGTTTATCTTAAGTAAAATTACGGTCAAAGCTAGCTCTTTACTTCCTTTACCTATTGCTTTATACGGATTTGGTACATAAGAGAGTAAATTCATTGGAATAACTTTTAGCAATTTACATAATGTTTTGCATTAGTCTCGTCGTCCTTAACTATCCTATATCCGTGTTTATACAAATTATAGCTATTTAATCGAATATTAATTTGTACTGCTTCTTATAAATCTGATCCAAATGAAAACGATGTCAATCACTGATACCAATTAATGATAGTTTAGCAATATGTGTATAGCTTGAATAGAGTATAATGGCTTTACGCTATAACATGAAGAACACCTAAATATCATTGTCACATTGTTTAGTATACTATGGAAAATATTTTGTTATATAATCCTGACTTTCCTTTCTTTGTATTTTGTGCGAAGAGATTTTATTGTACCTAGTCTGATACTTCTTCAATAACACCAGCACCAGATTTTTAACTTTATATTTTTGTTTACTATATACACGCACGTTAAATTTTGAAATCAAATGATCGTAAGATTGGATAAAATTGAATGCATAATAAGAAATTTATTATAACTAGGAATTGTTTCTCTCTACTTTACTCTGACCAGGGTAGTGAAACATTTAGTTTTCTGTTTTTATTAATATCATTTCGAAAACTTATTTAATTAATTAGAAACCAAATTATTTGTAGAGAGATTTACCAACATTATTAATATTAGTGAAATAATAAATTAATATATGTGGTGATAATAAATATAAAAGATACGAATTATTATTGTTAAATAAATTAATGACATGACAAAATTTACAGACATAATGCTTTGAAAAGGAAATGTATTCTTCATTCTTCGCTGATGTAATAATGTCAGTGGTGCGTAAAATTTTAGTCAATTCAAATAAGTGTGTTAATAATAAACGTTAATGCATAGCCTTCGTGTTATTTTCTTGTGATGTATGTGCCTTAAAATATTAGTCAATATACAGGGTAGAAGTGAATAAAAAAATGCCCATAATATGGAGGCAAGTACACTGTTCCGCAAAAGCTGTAATCCTAATGAAACTTTTTCTTTTAGATAATTTGTAAAAAGAGAATTCTCTACTACGGTTCTTGTTCATCATAGAGTATGATATTTGCGAATATTTTTGTACATATCTATGTAATATCCGTTTGTAGAATTCTAAGTATCTAATGGCCCTAGTATTCGTTTCGTTGTTTGCAACCCGAGTGGAATTTAAAAATAATCAAACATTGTAATTATAATTACAAAATAATTACAATTTTAAACACTCAGATATATTAATTTTAATAGTATAGTATTATCAAGTTTTAACTTCACTTCATAAATGGTCTAGGCTTTTCCAGAACATAATAATTATATCTAAAGTAAACAAAATGGCCAAAATGAAAGTGTTTATAATAGAACAAAAATAGCTATAATCGCAGAAAATTACCATTAACAACTAGCAAAGTAAATATGGACAAATAACAGAAATGATTTAATCTACAAAAATTACAAATTATACTACCTATATATTATAAAAGAACACATGGTAAATGCAATTAAGTTATCCAAATAAAATTTAACATGTACCATTAAACTTCTGCCTATTTCAAATTTAAAGAAACTGCTAAACATTAGCAAAGAATACCAAATAGGTACACTATTGCAGATTATTATGAATAAATTATTTTTAAAATGTAGTTAAATTAGAATAATGCGTATGGTGTTCATCAAATAGTTCAACGACAATTTTCGAATCATTATAGAACTTTGTCAGTGAAAACGACGC
Source organism: Amphimallon solstitiale (assembly GCA_963170755.1). Taxonomy (NCBI): domain Eukaryota; kingdom Metazoa; phylum Arthropoda; class Insecta; order Coleoptera; family Scarabaeidae; genus Amphimallon; species Amphimallon solstitiale. Next base: position 99,865,667 of record OY720676.1, on the reverse strand, counting down.
TCTATTTTTTGTAATTGTTTTAATAATGTTAAAATGTTATTTTATTTTTGTAGAGTTATCGACAACTAACCCTAATACATGACCCATTTATAAATGTCTCAGTTCTGCTTTTGATAGATCACATTGTCCTGATATCAATGCATATTTAGATTTGGATGATCAAACAAATACCTGATTAGAGCATTTTCAAGAAACGTATATTTTTATGGATTTTAATAGACTATACTAGTTAGACCAGTAAGAAGGGACCTAAATAACCCTCGCCCCACACTTTTTTAATAATTTTTTAATTATTATTTCAGGCCGATTCATTACTACTTATGTAATTATAATTATATTATTTTGTATTTTAATGTATAGTTATAATACATTATGGAAAGATGGAAGGAATACTTCGACGAACTATTAAATACGGGAAATGGACAAGAAAACAAAGGGTAGGAAGGAGAAGCAAAAGAAAGGAGAGAAACAGGAGATAGAGAACTAATAAATGTAGACGACATACAGGAAATACTTAGTAATACCAAAAGAGGAAAGTCAGTAGGGCATGATAAGATAACCCCGGAAATGTTAAAACATCTGGGCCCACAAGGCAAAGAAATGCTAGTTAAATTTCTTAATCAAGTATGGAAAACAACACAAGTACCACAGGACTGGAAAACTGGTGCAATCGTCCCTATATGCATAAGAAAGGAGATACAAAAGTTTGCGCGAACTACCGGGGAATAACCTTGCTAAGTGTAGTATCTAAAATATACGAAAGTGCCCTGGAGAAAAAAATAAGACCAGAAATAGAAAAGCAGTTAGAAGAAACCCAGAGTGGATTCAGGAAGGGCATAAGTGTACAAGATAACATCTTCACAATTAAACAATTAATAGAGAAAGCTAGGGGAAAAAACGAACTAATATACATGGCATTCATAGATATTGAGAAGGCCTTCGACCGAATACCGAAAAGCATAATCTGGAACAGTTTAAAAGAAAGAGGCATCCAGGAGCATTTAAGAGCAGCAATAAAAAGCCTGTATGATAAAAACACCAGCTACGTCAGGAAGAATAACATGGAGTCCGAGGAGTTTGAGATCCAAGATGGCTTGAGACAGGGTGCGGTGTCCTTAGCCCTCTGCTATTCATAACAGTGATGGACGACGTAATTAAAGTCACAAATGACAAAACTAAGAAAGTAACCGTAGGATACAAACGACTGAGTCCAGTTACAATTTCGAATTGCGCTTTTGCCGACGATATAATGCTATGAGCACCAAGCGGAAAAGACCTCAAAAAAACATCACAATATGGCATGAGGAGTTATCCAAAAGGAACATGAAAATAAACGCAAATGAAACAAAAGTACTAGTCATCAGCAAGGATAACGAAGAAATTAATATAGAAATTCAAGAACAAAAATAGAACAAGTGAATATATTCAAATACTTGGGAGTCCAAATAGAAAGGCATGGTGACATGGAACAGGAAGTAAATGAAAGAATATCCAGCGCGGCAGGAGTGTACTTCTCACTTTCTGGGTGGTTTCTGAGCAACAAGGAGATTAGTCGCAAAACAAAGATGGCTATATAGAGAGCAGTGTTCAAGCCAATATTAACATACGGCAGCGAGAGCTGGGTGACGACAGTCAGAATGAAGAGCAGAATACAGGCAATGGACATGAAATACCTAAGGAAAGTAAAAGGGGTCACACGCAAAGATCGGATATGAAATGAAATTATAAGAGAAGAACTGGAAGTAGAACCAATATTGGGCAAGATTGAAGACCAGCAACTAAGATGGTTTAGACATCTACACAGGATGAGCAACAGCAGACAAGCGAAACATGTATGGGATGCGAGGATAACCGGCAGGAGGAGCAGGGGCAGACCTAAGAAAACATGGAACAGGGAGATAGCAGCAATACTGGAGAAAAGGGGCAAAACGTGGAAAGAAGCGCTGGAGCTGACAAGGGATAAAAAACAATGGGCAAAGTTTATATATGAAAATAGAAAATAGACAAAGTAATAACCTACAACGTTATTCCTTTTCAATCAGAGGAAGACAAAATTTATTTAACTTGTCCAAAAACACCAAAACCTTAGTACAATGATTGTTGCATCTTTAAGTAGCATGATACCAAGCCTGAGGAGGAAACTGACGCTGGAGCTCGCTCTCTAGTCGCTTTGTATGACGGCGACTTGGAGAACGATACATTGAAAGAAGCTTATTACCAACAATTTGCGATGTCAACAATAAAAGGACACTGCGAGGTACTATACATTTAAGATATACCACCAAGTTCAAAAATGGCGTAGGGACCAAGAAAGAAGACTAGGGCCTGGTTCCAGCAATAATATCCTGTAATTGGAAAAAAAAGATGTGTCACTACTTATGGATGTAGGATTAAAATGCGTATCATATTCGCATATGAATATGTAATAGTGGGCAAAAATGCGATAATGCACCAGAATATCACATCGTCATCGAGAGTGATTACGAAAAATCGATTCCATTGATTAAGATTTTCAGCCCAGGCTTGAACCAAGACGACCAAGTCAACCTGTCTCCCGGACCGTCAAAAATTAGAAACAAATACTGAAAAAAGTACCAAAAAATGTATGTACTTGCTAAATGAAATGTATAAAAAATAAATTATAACGCGACTTTATCATTATCTCATGTTGGTGTTGAAATAAGCTTACGAAATTTTTAAAAATACGTCTAACATTATAATTACACGCTAAATTCATAATTACATAATTATAATTATGTACTTACTAATGAATTGCCAGAAATTATGATTTAAAAAATTGTAAAAATGTGGATTTTGATGATTTTTTGGAAAAGTGTTTGCGGCGCTCTAATTCGCCGAAAATATGGCCACGTATTGGACGCACAAAAATTGTTTAAATATCAATTCTCAGAAATTATGTCCTGTCGTGAGATCATCCGTTCAGGAATTATTATCCAAGATGGTGGCCTCCCTCGACCATGAAATCGATAACTTGTTTCTCATTAGGACTCAGATCTAAGCATGTCGAAACCGTTTCTGTGGGGAAATAAAATCTAAAAGACTGAGGTTTCATCAGGTTTTTTCTTTTCAGATTTTATTTCCCCAAAGGAATGATGTCGACATGCTTAGATCTGAGTCTAGTCCGAGTAAATAGGTGCATTGTTGAAGGATCGTTCTCATGTGAGCTGAACGTTGATAGAGTGGTGTCGCTCCATAAGAAGAACGACGTCGGTACTTGTGGTAATTTTGGTATAACTAGGTGAAGCATTTAACACAATTAATCGCGCAATGCTAATTGATAAATTAGAATTCTATGGGATTATAGGCACACCGCTCAAGGTTATGGTACCTATCTGTGGGTAGCCAGTGCAACACGTTTCTTGTGGACGGAAGCATTGTCGTGCAGGAGCAGGATGTCCTTCGAAAATGTTCCCCATCTCTTTTCTTTAATGACTTCTTTTATATTCTTCGGGGTTGAAGCGTACCTAGTATTGTTAGTTATGAAAACGCATTTATAGCTGTATACAATTTCTAACTCTAGGTTTGTCGAAATAAGATATAAAGTTGTATATGTCTATATGTACAGACTAACTAATTACTTTTATGTTAACAAAAGTAAAATTATTTAAATTAAAAAAAAAAGTAAAATTCAATTTGTTTTCATTGAGGAAATTTAAGAGATAGAACATATATAGACAAACAAATTACACGTGAATATGTATGTACATACTACTCTTAAAAAATTAATACCATTAACTTACATTTGATCGACTGTTACAAATTATTTACCTTATTATGGTTACGCCATTTAAATGAGAACAATGCAGATGCGTGACGACCTATAAATTTAGCGAGTGGAACATTGCGGAAAAAGAAGTAGCTTAATATAATGCATATACCTACCTATGTAACGTAATATGTACAACATGTATGTCAATAGCGTCTTACATGTATGTGTATGGTTATGTGTTTGTTCGTACAAAAGTGATCACATCAGTGGATTAAAATCGCAGCAATGAAATATGACTAGGGAAGCAATGTTGGCTTTAAACTAACAGTAAGACTATCCAGTGGCGTAGATAAGGCGCCCGCAGAGCCCGCAATGCGGGGGAGGGGTGCAAAAATTCAGGGCCCCGCACTAGTAATGAAATTTACAAAACTATTTCCGTTTTATCGTTCATGTATAAAAAAATGTGTATGTTATTTTATATGTACTTGTTTTCTAGTATTAAAAATTATAACACTACGTGTATTTGTATTTTTTACTCTGAAAACGTTCGTCCAGTTTTATTTTTTTATTGTTCGTATTTCTCTTTCAGTTTCAAGAAAATATCACATGTGGTATTGACAATTTGCTTTTTCTTAAAAAGAAATGAAATATCTCTACTTATATAGAAACCCACAGTATGACTGCATTTTCTGTCTTAACACAGGTCCATATAAAAAAAGGTTTATGTTTTTACCTAACTTTTGGCCTGCACCGCCTGTACGTCTTACAGTTTTACAAGAGATGTCACAAATGCTTTCTAACAAGTAGAGTAGGTAATATATAGTCCGTATTAAAAACCATGCTTTTATGGGCTAAAAAATGAGGTGTGGCCACCACACGACTTTCTTATACGTATGAGCGTTTCAAACTATACAATCTTAAGAATTTTTTTATACAAAACTTATTCAAAATCCTATTCTAAGTACTTTTATTCTCTTAATAAATCGCTATAGAATGCATGCTTTGCAAGATATTCGAAAAAAAGTGCTACTCGCTAAGAGTAAAAGTGCTACTTCCGGTCCGAATTTTGAAATTTCATATATACAAAAAATATTGCAAATATAACTCTAAATACTTTTGTACTCTTAATAAATATATATAGAATGCATAATTTACGACATATTTGCCAAAAATCGCTATTCGGTAAGAGTAAAAGTGTTACTTCCGGTCCGAATTTTGAAATCTTTTTTATACAAAAGATATTGAAAACTATGTTTTAAATACTTTTATACACGTAACGTACCTGTCTAAAAAGCTTGACTTGCGAAATATTCGCAAAAAACCGATTTTCGATAAGAGTAAAAGAGCTACTTCCGGTAGGAATTTCGAAAAACTTTTTAAATAAAATTATTCTCAATTTTAATTTTAAGTACATATGAATTCTTTATAAATTTGTATAAACTTAGTATTTGACGAAATATTGGCAAAATTCGATTTTTTCATTGAAGTAAACTGCTACTTCCGGTCTATCGACTTTACTGAAAAACTAATCAGATCTCAAGAGGGAGATTATACACTTAAATACAAAATTTGGAATTGATATCTCAAGCGGTTTGACCGCTATCGTGGTCACACACAGACACACAGACACACAGACACACAGCCACACACACACAGAGACAGACAGACACACACACAGACATTTTTTAAAAATCACTTTTTTGGTATCAGGGGACCTCAAAACGTGGACATCTGCAAAAATCTCGAGGTCGAAAATTTTCATCATCACAATACTTCCTTATACTACGTATAAGAAAGTAAAAAAAATACAAATTCACTAGAGACAGACAACGATAATAATTTTGCATTTTACATGTACTATGAAGTTATATGACTATGTTATGCATAAAGATTGTAGGTACATAAACTAGTAGATAAAATTTAAATTACGAAATTATGAAAAGGCATGTTTATTTCATAAAACTGCATTTGCACATTTGGTTTAATGACCTATTTGTAAAAAAATATTATACTGAATAAATACGAAAAATTATTTCCATTCCTTCAGTTTTATTTTAACAGCGAGTTTGTTTGAATTGTGAAAATAAATTCTATTTGTATTAGTGCATTAACTTTTGTGACGAATTAGTGATTAGCATATGTACGTATACTAATTTAATTTTATCAAAATTTAACTAATTAAATTTACGTGTACCAAAGTGTATAGTTCGAAGTAGGTATTCAAAATAAGATGAGCGAAAGAAAATATATGAGTGGTGCACAAAAACGAAAATTGAAACAAGAAAATCTTGTAAAATTGCGTAAATTACCGAAGATTAGCAGTTTTTACTTTCTTATACGTAGTATAAGGAAGTATTGTGATGATGAAAATTTTCGACCTCGAGATTTTTGCAGATGTCCACGTTTTGAGGTCCCCTGATACCAAAAAAGTGGTTTTTAAAAAAATGTCTGTGTGTGTGTGTGTCTGTCTGTCTATGTGTCTGTCTGTGTGTCTGTCTGTCTGTCTGTGACCACGATAGCGGCCAAACCGCTGTAGATATCAATTCCAAATTTTGTATTTACGTGTATAATCTCCCTCTTGAGATCTGATTAGTTTTTCAGTAAAATCGGTAGACCGGAAGTAGCAGTTTACTTCAGTGAAAAAATCGAATTTTGCCAATATTTCGTCAAATACTAAGTTTATACAAATTTATAAAGAATTCATATGTACTTAAAATTAAAATTGAGAACAATTTTATTTAAAAAGTTTTTCGAAATTCCTACCGGAAGTAGGTCTTTTACTCTTATCGAAAATCGGTTTTTTGCGAATATTTCGCAAGTCAAGCTTTTTAGACAGGTACGTTACGTGTATAAAAGTATTTAAAACATAGTTTTCAATATCTTTTGTATAAAAAAGATTTCAAAATTCGGACCGGAAGTAACACTTTTACTCTTACCGAATAGCGATGTTTGGCAAATATGTCGTAAATTATGCATTATATTTATTAAGAGTATAAACGTATTTAGAGTTATATTTGCAATATTTTTTGTATACATGAAATTTCAAAATTCGGACCGGAAGTAGCACTTTTACTCTTAGCTAGTAGCACTTTTTTTCGAATATCTTGCAAAGTATGCATTCTATAGCGATTTATTAAGAGAATAAAAGTACTTAGAATAGGATTTTGAATAAGTTTTGTATAAAAAAATTCTAAAGATTGTATAGTTTGAAACGCTCATACGTATAAGAAAGTCGTGTGGTGGCCACACCTCATTTTTTTCCCTTGTAATTGATACAACGCAAGAAGGACCAACTAAGTCTCGTTATAAGGTATACAGGTATAAAGAAACATTCAAATAAACAAAACACTCTAGAAATAAAGGAATCATTTATTGGATTTATAGAGCTAACCGAACAAGATTCACAGAGTTTAGAAGCTGTTGTTCTAAGTAAATTTTCAAATTAAAATATAAAATTGTCGAGGGCAAGGATACGACGGGGCTGCTAATATGTCTGGAAAATATTGTAACGTTTTCGGGTTCCAATAAACAACTCGTGCAATTATTTATTTAAAAACAGTCTGTATATTTATATCACTTCTAATTATTTACAATATAAAAATATATAACTAAAGTATCACACTTAAACTACTATTAATAAATTAAAATTAACACTTGTATTTATTTATTTCTATTACTAATATCTCTGTCCGTATTTATGTAACACTTCTATCTATAAAACACCGCACTACTATATTTATTTCTTTGGCAACAACTATTTATTTCTTCGCACTCGAGACTACTTAAGGACTTTGTTTCCCGAAACTATTCCGCAATTATCCCGCGATTACTCATCCCGCAATGAATCTGGCCGCCTTATATACACATGCGAAACATCTCGAAGCATTCGTGTAAAACTCCATACTTCTCTCGATGTCTGTAGAACATTCGTCCGACATTCTGTCGCCGCAGCACACGTGATTCACTGCTTTATGATGCCTACCAGTCGCGTCGAGATGATTTATGGCCCTTTTTTTTATTGTCGCTCGAATGTCTGCTGGTTTCGTTACATTGCCCCCTTCTTAAAAACTGCGTTTCGCCCCGAAACACGCTATTCCATGTTCTCGTTGCTGGCGGATGACGAAATCCACACCGGGACCCACGGATGCACCCAGCCGTCTTGTGGAAATGGCAATCCACCGTCCCAGGCTGCACAACGGGCTGATTGGGCCGACAGCCGCACACGACCATTTCCATACCAGTATACCGAAATACTATTTTCAGCATGTTTCTTACTGTTCTCCATTCCAAACGATCTAATCCGCAGCCCAGCCTCGGAATTGCCAGCCTCCCCACATTTTGCTCGAGTGCACGTCCTCGTAAATCGACAAGGGATTCCCATAAGCTGGCTCTCTAGGTTTTCCGGCAATTTGTCGCACATCCGCCACTTCACCGCTGTCACGTCCATGGTAATGGCAATTGGTTGAAACACACCATCCCTGGCTCACTATGGGGTGTTAGTCTCATGCGATAAACGACGTAATCTATTTGCTCTAGTATTTCGCATGGTCCCTCCCAGTATTGGTGGAGCTTTGGGGACAGGCCTCGGCGACGTTGAGGATTATATAACCAAACAAGGTCCTCTCCTCGGTAACCATCTCTCTCGACTTGCACGTCGTAACGATTCTTCGTCCTGTCGCTGGCTTCCTGAGTGTGATGGCGTACTCGCTCGTGGGCATCCTCCAACCTTCGCCTGGGTCCGCTGACGTAGTCTTCTTTATTTGGGTTCTCCACAACACACTTGAGTAGATCATCCTGCACCTTCAGAGAGTCCCATTGAGCCCAGAAGGATTCCAGTCCCTGTGAACGAGGAGCCATTTCTTGACAAGCCGGTCCGCGACCAGTACCTTTCCAAACCATCAATGAAGCAAGGTCTTCATCAGCTTCTTGATCGATCCGCAAATTGTCGGGTTGCTACTGATCGTCAACCACGGTAGTTCTAAATGTGTTGGCCGATTTTTCTTCTAGGCGGTTGCTATGCCTGCAGTCTTCTGGACGTGGTCTTCTTGCAACAGCATCAGCGTTTTGGTGTTGCACAGATGCAATTCGCGCTATTGATTTTGAGGCTCCACGATACTGGGTCGACGATTGCCTCTTCTCATCGACCCGTTTCATTTTCGCTGCTCCGCTATGGTTTTCTTGGGCTTCTTCCCGCATTTACTATGCGCATGGCCCATTTCCATTTCCAATTCCAGCATCGGAGCGTTCTTCTCTTAGGTTGCACCTGATTCACCAATCGTCGGACTACCTGTTCCAGGTGTGCATGCCCATACTTCATCTCAAGACGCTTGATTAATTGAGGGTAGTCTTGACACATTTCTGGAAGTAAGGTCTGTAGAACGTCACTGGCTTCTTCTTTGAACGACACAATCAGAGCAGTAGCTTTCTTCGCGGACGTCCACTCATGTGCTCCTGCAGCGGCTTCGAATTGTTTCCGGTACGTCATCCATGACGTCTTTCCATCGAAGGTGGGAGGTTTTACCTTTGCCTTTGCTGTTCGGGAAATCTCCAAGCTTCCGCTTGAGATGTCATGGGGACCGCAGTCGTTCATCGCTGGCAACTGAAGCTGAACCCCAAACTCGTCCCCCATTCCGAACACGCGCTCCTCAACTTTCTGTTCTACGGCTTCGATGGCCCCAGAAAATTCCTGTCTCCCATTCGATGAATTCTTTTGAATGTCTTCCTTAAAAGTAGTCTCCAGTTGTTTTGAATTACTTGCAATTTCATTTCTTAAAGCTTTGAATTATTTGCAATTTCATCATTTAGAGTCTTGAAATCTTTTAGAGTCTTCATATCAGTCTCGAATTGTTTTGCAACTGCATCTCTTAGAGTCTTCATATCAGTCTCGAATTGTTTTGCAACTGCATCTTTTAGAGTCTCCGCTATTAAGCTTAGATCAGCCTGCACTTGAAACAAATATTTCTCGGGATCCTCACCTTCATTTATTAAAAGGTCACGAAGCCGATCCTGGAGAATTGTTTTTTTTCCAGACGTATCTGCGTCCCTTTCCTCCAATTCTGCCCTTAACTCGGAGACCTTTAGTTCTTCCAAACGTTTGGTAGCCATTTATTTATTTATTTATTTATTTATTTGCACTTATGTTTATCCCACACTGACACCAATTGTAACGTTTTCGGGTTCCAATAAACAACTCGTGCAATTTATTTATTTAAAACAGTCTGTATATTTATATACTTAAAATTATATAACAATATAAAATATAAAACTAACTTATCACACTTAAACTACTATTAATAAATTAAAATTAAGACTTGTATTTATTTAGTTCTATTACTAATATCTCTGTCCGTATTTATGTAACACTTCTATTTATGTAAGACGGCACTACTATATTTATTTCTTTGGCTACCACTATCGCACTCGAGACTACTTAAGGACTTTCTTTCCCGAAACTATTCCGCAATTATTCCGCGATTACTCATCCCGCAATGAATCCGGCCCCCTTATATACACATGCGAAACATCTCGAAGCATTCGTGTAAAACTCCATACTTCTCTCGATGTCTGTAGAACATTCGTCCGACATTCTGTCGCCGCAGCACACGTGATTCACTGCTTTATGATGCCTACCAGTCGCGTCGAGATGATTTATGGCCCTTTTTTTATTGTCGCTCGAATGTCTGCTGGTTTCGTTACAATATAATGGTTTACAAGCCAGAATTAAGAATCGAGTTCCTACAGCTGATTATATTCATTGTTCATGTCATAATTTGAACCTAGTCTTAAATGATTCTGACCAAAAACATCATTAAACTACAGAGTTTTTATGATCTTGTACAAAGCATTTATGTGTTTTTTAGTGAAAGCTTTCCACGCTGGCAAGTCCTTCATCAAGCTGCACCACATGCGGAAGTAAAATTAAGTACACACTGAAAAAGATGTGCGTAACAAGATGGTCTTCTAGATTTGAATGATTACTGTCAATAAAATATAGTTATCAGTCTGTAATGCAATGTTTGTTAAATTTTATCCTGGTGTGCAAAAAGCAAAATGACAGAAATGAAGTAAAGTCTCTGCAGAATAAAATGGATAATTATGAGTTTATTCTATTGCTAGGTTTCCAGACTAAAATCCTCGAAACTGTTAACTTAATTTCAAAGCAACTTCAGAGCCCTTCATGTGATTTAGAAGAGACGTGCAAATTGCCCAATAATGGTCAAGAAAACTTGACAGAACTACGACAATGTTTTGATAAATTAGAAGAAGAAGCTAAAAATCTAGCAGAATCTTGGAATATTAAGCCTATGATAAAATATAAACGCCAGAAGAGAATTACAAAGTTTTTTTGATGAATATGAAAACGACCGTGTAATTCCTAACCCGATAAAAAAATTTCAAGTAGAAGTTTTTAATGCGTCACTTGATATTATTATCAACCAATTATGCAGAAGATTTTACTCCATAAATGAAGTTGTAATCCTTTTCTAAGAGGACTCACCACGGTCCCTAATCTTCTAACATAAAACACAGCGATATCTTACATCTTACTAGTATTAGTACCTTAATAAAAAAATTATAATATCAATTTGTTTAGACCGGAAAGTTGTTAGAAGTGTGTTTTTTTAAAAAATATGTTTTTGTATTTTTTAATAACAGGATTTATATCGAACTAAAAACTTTCCATTGCGTATTAATTTTTATTAGAAATTTTACGTTACTTTTATTTGTTTTATTTACTTTGGTGACTTCAGAAAACATGAATAAACCAAAAAACAATTTTACCATTGGGAAGTGCTTCCCTCTGGCGCTACGGCCAAGCAGTTATCAACGTAGTACACTGTGGCAACAGTGTTATAGTTGGTGCCACAGTAATACTATATAGTGAAGTAAAATCGCTGTATAACAAAATGCGACCCCGACCATCTTGTTCAGAAAAATGTTTGCCATGCGAAATGGACATATACACCTTTTTTTAGAAGGGCAAAATTTTGTAAAATAACTTTCTGCCTGCGAGAGGCGTAATTAAAAAAATGTGTTTTGAAAAACATAAATCGCGTTATAAAATCAACGGTTTGAGTCAGGACTGTATTTTTTTTGTCGACTTGCTCAAAAAGTATAGCGCTTCTAATGATACACACCAAATTTTCAGAACATAAAGCCTTTTTGAGAAAATGACTCTCGAAGTTGCCCCTAACAAATACGTGCATTGTTAACTTGACTATGCGAGGGACTATGTTAATGATCGATAATTTATGTACATATATTTGGAGCCAAATGCAGGTTAAAATATAGAAAAGTTTTTAAAATAAAATCCAGCTACTTATGCCTCATGGTTTTCCAGATATAGAATTTTAAAAGACGGCTGCGGCGCGGTTAACACTTCTCGGAGTTCAATTACATTGCACTCGCGAAATATGTGTACTATCATTGCCCAGTATATTGCACTCGCGAAATATGTGTACTACCATTGCCCAGTATCCAAGTAGAAGCCTGCACGGAATGCATATTATTAAATATTAGGCTTCTCTGATGAAAACTACGAATTGTACGGATAATAATTGTAGTTATAAAAGAATATTTAATTACAGTTTCTTACTTGTAAATTGATTGAAAATCGGGAAAAATTTGCCATATCAGTATGATTTTCGTAATCACTTTTTGTAATATTTTAGATCAATTTATTATTAGATACAGGGCAATCATCATGACGATTACACACTAATATCAGAAATGATTTCTCGACTTCCAAATTTATAATAATCTTTTTGCTTATGATGAGAAATATATCATTGAAGACTTACCTACAATTTTATCTGAAATATACAGGGTGTCTCTAAAAGGTGCGGAAAAAACGCTACCACACATTTCTGAGGGCGATCTAACCCAACTTACCTCAGTCCAAAAGTGGATGCACCATTGCATTGAATTGCCACAAGAATAACACCCAAATTACAGAAGCATATGTGTCCATATACGGAATGAATTTTTTATATCCAGATTACTCATAAACGGCTGCTCCAATCAACTCCTACCAGGTATACCTTTTCTAGGTAAAAAACATTGGAGAATAAGAATTTTTATTTAAAAGTTAAATACAGTGTTTCTCAAAAAAGTTATTACGTTTTAAATGGATACAATATGCCGCAGGTGGCGCCCTCTACATTTTGCAATGAAAATGAGAGCAGATTTAAATTTTTTACCCCACGAAACCCCCCCTACCCAAATATTGTGACAATATACCAATTATTACAGAAATTATTTATAAAAAACTAAAACCAAATTGAACTTTTGACACTCTGTATCTCCGAAAGCATCCACTTTTGGACTGAGGTAAGTTGGGTTAGATCGTCATATTTTGCCCTCAGAAATGTGTGGTAGCGTTTTTTCCGCACCTTTTAGAGACACCCCAGTATTTGCTGTAACAAGTTTTGTGGTATTGCGCATTATAAAGAAAAAGATCATTATAAATTTGCAATCCGTGAAATCATTTTCACCACATTTGTTAGCAGCGTCTAATCATCGTGTTGATTGCCCTGTCGGTGTCGGTCGAAAATATTACAATAAATAATTACGAAAACCTAAATATAGCGTTTCAGATACTGTAAGTGAGTGCACTTCCAAAAAATCTACAACTTATTTTTTAGTATATGCTCTGTTGTGGTGGTGACTCCCCCTGTTTGATAGTGTTTCACGTCTCATCCCATATTTTCGGAGAACATAGAAAATGCCATATGCTGGCTTATTTTACCTGTGAACCAAAAGAATGTGAGGCAAATTTGGTGCCTAAAATGCTGGAGTGTGGCCTATATAAGGACATTCAGTCTGCTTTTGACAGATTAATTTTAAATGCATACAGTTTGGTACGCAATATGAACAATAATCTAGCGGAACATTACAATTCCATTGTATGTAAGCATGTTGGTGGGAGAGTGAATTTTTCCATGAAAAATTCTTATGCAACGCGTTGCCACGCAGCTGCTCTCTCTTTTAATTGTGCTGGAGACTATCATCGAGTGGTCCATAAGGCGCTTGTAGGACAAAGTCCAAGAGGTTCCAAAAATTTTTTTATTGAAACAATGAAAAAACGGAGGAAAAATGCGCGTAAGCTGTGTGGTATAAGGAGACGACTTTTCAAATCAAGATTTAGGGAAGTTGCTCTCTGTGATGAACATTATGGACCTAAAGCAGCGGCGCAAGTGAGAGAAGATCTTTCTCCACACGTATATGAGTCCAAAATGATACAGTTCTTAACGGAGTTGTCTAAAACAGAGGAAGAAATTGTACAAATTGAGGAGAAAGCAAGAGGACAAGGAGGAAATCCATATTGGACACAGGAGCGGTCATTACGACTCACGGCATCCAATTTTGGCATGATATGCCGACAGCGGAGTAATTCTTCGAATGCTAAAAAAGTCCAACATTTGCTATATTCTTTCTTTAAAGGAAACAAGCATACGAAATATGGCAATGAACATGAATCCAAAGCTATTCAACGGTTTCAGTTGGAATATGGAGTTGAGGTTAAACCCTGTGGATTGTTCATTGATTCTAAAAATTTCGCACTTGGGGCAAGCCCAGATGGGTTGTTTGGTTATGATTCGATTGTAGAAATTAAATGTCCTTCAACAGCTGCAAAAATGACACCTGAAGCTGCAATAACTAGTAATATTATAAAATTTTCAACATTAGACGAAAATCATTCTCTACAATTAAAAAGGTCACATGTCTATTACTATCAGGTGCAAGGTCAATTGCACATTACAAAAAGAAGATATTGTTACTTCATTATTTATACCCCTTTGGGAAGCATAGAAGAGGTAATTGAACGGGATGATTATTTTTGGGAAAACGAAATGGAGCCTAAGCTACTAAGTTTCTACTATGATTCTATTCTTCCTGAGCTAATTAATCCTAGGCTAAATAGGTAATGTACATATGTAACTGAAACACATTTTTTGTATACTACAAACTCGATTTTATTTCTAAATTACTTGATTTGTCATAAATAAATTATAATTTTTGACCGTAAAACAACCATTGTTGTAATATGTTTATACTATGCATCACAAGTACCATTCACTTGTAAACAATCTGAAATTTAAAAAGAATTCAAAGTTCATCTAACCCGTCATTGTCTGGAAACTCGATATATATTTCGATATTTAAACTATTTTGATAAAACTATACTTTTTGTACATATAGGTTCCTAATAAATCTATTAAAAACCATGTTCATTATCGACTTTATTTCGAAAAACATGGATCATGTTTTTATTCTTAGAGCCCGGTCGATTAGTTCTGCATGGACTTTTTAAGTAATATGTTCCGACGATGTTGCCAATACTGTTTCGTGGTGTTGGAACTACTGCACGGACGGATGCGCTTCTATCTCGGTTCAACCACGTCCCGGCATTTAGTATGACAAAGATGGTTCAATGTAAACATCTGTCGCATGAAAATCTGACAAATGATTGTACGCGGGGGTTAGGCAGAAGCGTAAGGGGATGGATTGTTTACGTTTGACTCGATCAGCTGATGGTGAATGCAGACATATTCTGAGCAAATATGGAATTGATTTTTCAGAAGATTTGCCGATTCAATTAATTAATCTTAAGACTGTTTTGTTTAATGAAATTAAACAAAAATCTTCTATTAAGGACTTAGCCAATTTATTAATAGTGGAAAATGCATGTTTAGCAACTACTCTTCCAGATCTATGTATACTATTTCAGTTATATATAACACTACCGGTAACATCAGCAACAGCAGAAAGATCGTTTTCGAAATTAAAATTAATTAAAACCTATTTACGCAGCACCATTAAACAAGTTCGGTTAAGTGCCTTGGCTGTTATAAGTATTGAACATGAACCAAGTAGGTTGATTTGGAAGTTAGTTGAAAATTTCCTCCTATTGACAAAAAAGACGTTTCGGCATTTTGTCTTCTAATTAGCTTTTTTGTGTTTTCAAATGTATTATTATAAAATAAATTTATTATAATTACTCCGATATTCACATTCTATGCTACTATCTCTAAACAAGTATTTTGGAAGGACCCCCTAAAAATGTTGCAGGGGGCCTACATTTTTTATCTACGCCACTGAGACTATCCGTGAGAATTTCTTTTATTTTACAACTTTATTATTCTACTACTGACTTTTGTTTTTCGATATTTGATTGTTTTTTTTGCGAAAATTACGTATCCTAAATATGACGAATGTTGTTATATACCGAACTCCATTCAGAGACAGAGAAGTGAATTTTAATGCGGCACTCGTTGCGTAATAAATTTAACTTCGGGGCTTCGGGGTAGTCAATGGGTTGTGAGTCTCAACTCACTCATGTAGAATTTTATTTTAAAATACAAAAAGTGATAAAAAAGCACAAGAGTGTTGTCATTACTATATGATACTGATGCAGTGAAAGTGAAGACTTTCAGGAGTTCGTATTGGTTGTAAATGGATTGGAGGCGACGGTGTCAACATCAAACACAGACTGGAATGATGAACGACTTACAGAACTGATTGATAATTGGTAAAACTTCGGAGGATCTAAACATGTCTAACATCAGCGTAATGTTGATCATATTATTCGTTCTTTGTTATGAATTGTGCAAACAGAATATCTACCCAGGTCACAGTATAGTACCTATACTGTAAGTTCACTCCTCGGCGGTCCCTTTGATGTTCGTGTTTTTTTAGGACATCTTATCTCAGGGTAATGCTGCTGGTAAACTCTTTGGGCTGATAAATAATTTCTTTGACGTTCCTTCAGTACAAAAAGACCGTATTAAAATAAAAAACATAAAGTTGGCAAAATCATATAAAAAAAATGACAATAGCTCAGCAATACCATTTGAAAAAGTTCAGTTTTAGACAAAAATATTGGTCGTTATCAGTACGGTGTAGCCAAGGAATAAGGTGAATTAACCTTGGAGATGTAAGTATGCACGGAAGATCATTAGGCGACAACAACTAACATCGCCACGAGGACGACATTGGAAACCTGCGTGCTATCCGAACCCAGGAAAGATAATCAAAAGAAAAATGATCGCGGATACATAAAATAAAACAAGAAATAGATAATATTGGCAAATTCCGCTGTAGGGCAACCGTATTAATATTCTCTATTTATTGTATAATTGTGTCAGTTTCATTGTTTTATATTAATGTAGCACAGCATGCCGTGAAATTAGCTGTGACGTTGATGTATGACGTTTAATAAGATTTTTTAGTTGACAGGTGTAATTAGTTGATGTTATTAATTCTAAAATAATTGAAGTGATTTTATAATGATGTTTTCTAAAGAAGAGCTTACAGATATGATTTTTGTACTTGGGTAAAGTCAAAGATATTATTTATTAGCTCAGAGAGTTTGCCAGCAGAATTACCCTGGGAGAAGATGTCCCAGAACATATGCCTTTAGAAGAGCAATGGACACTTTCATTACTACTGGCAATGTTGCTTATGTTATTTTTTGTTCTTGTTCACTAATTACAAATTCGTTTATACGTTCTAATTCCTATAATTAAGGTATTAATTTGTTTTGTTTTAAAATTTGTTTATTGTACCATATTCTATATATTTTATGAAAAGTATAGAATTTCATGGGGTAACTCCGCTCAAAATGCAACTGCGGACACGTGTTTCGAACTACTTGGTTCTCGTCAGCGCAGTGTAGCCAAGGAATAGGATGGAATAACCTTGGAGCTGAAAAACATCAATCAGAGACATACACAAGGGACAGCCTACCAATTGAGGCTTCAGCTAGAGTGTCCTCGATACTGAGAATGAATCTAACGTCGCCGCGAGGTAGACATTGTCCACCTGCAAGCCATCTGAACCCACAGGATAACAATAAAGAGAAGAAATATTGCGGATTATAGAATAATAAAGTATAGAATTTCATGGGGTAACTCCGCTCAAAATGCAACTGCGGACACGTGTTTCGAACTACTTGGTTCTCGTCAGCGCAGTGTAGCCAAGGAATAGGATGGGATAACCTTGGAGCTGAAAAACATCAATCAGAGACATACACAAGGGACAGCCTACCAATTGAGGCTTCAGCTAGAGTGTCCTCGATACTGAGAATGAATCTAACGTCGCCGCGAGGTAGACATTGTCCACCTGCAAGCCTGACGAGAACCAAGTAGTTCGAAACACGTGTCCGCAGTTGCATTTTGAGCGGAGTTACCCCATGAAATTCTATACTTTATTATCCTATAATCCGCAATATTTCTTTTCTTTATTGTTATCCTGTGGGTTCAGATAGCTTGCAGGTGGACAATGTCTACCTCGCGGCGACGTTAGATTCATTCTCAGTATCGAGGACACTCTAGCTGAAGCCTCAATTGGTAGGCTGTCCCTTGTGTATGTCTCTGATTGATGTTTTTCAGCTCCAAGGTTATCCCATCCTATTCCTTGGCTGCACTGCGCTGACGAGAACCAAGTAGTTCGAAACACGTGTCCGCAGTTGCATTTTGAGCGGAGTTACCCCATGAAATTCTATACTTTATTATTCTATAATCCGCAATATTTCTTTTCTTTATTTTATGAAATATATTGCAATAAAAGTACAATATATCCAATTTTTGTATAAATATGTAGATATATAAACGAAACACTTACCAAGATTATAGAAGTAAAAGGAAAAAGAACAGTAATGATATATTTATATATTTTTGGAATGCAGTTTTATAAACAACTCAAAATCTTAAACTAGTAAACATTTTTTTTTGTTATTCCCCCAATACCAATAAAAATCATATCTATAAGCTAATTTTTAGAAAAATTCATTTCAAAATCATGCTGTCAACTGAGTAACAACTTATTAAGTGGCCTCCATTCAATTTCAATGTTGCAACAAATATACCGTATTCAAATAAAAAACATAAAGTTGTCAAAATTATATCAAAAAACGACAATAGCTAATTAATAGTCATTTTTAAAGTATTAACGTCTTACATGTTTTTGATGTGACATTTAATAAGAAATTCAAAAATAAACTGATATACAGGATGTTCTATTTGAAAAAAATTGACTTTTATACAAAAACGTGTCATCTAATTTTAATCCAGTTTTCTCCACATACAATTAGTAGCTCAAACAAAAAAATATGCTTCTATTAAGAGCTCTTATTATGAACAATACTACAGAAAATTGTGCCAATCTAATACGTTGTTTTCAACAAATATAATTTTATAATAACTTTGAACTTTTCAGAAAAATGGTCAAATACTTTAGATTTTAGGCCTGTACTATATTATTACTTTGTGCCTAAAAATTATACCGGGAATAGAAAAATGTAATAATATATAGGCTGTTCCATTTAAACAACTATAACTATGGTTAGCCACCAAGTTATGAAACACTCTCTATAATACAAAATATGTTTAAAATGTGCTCCTAATGAGCAGCCATCACAAGAAAAAACCGCTTCGAAATATTTTTACTCGTAAAGGCACAATCGGCCTTACCCGCGGAGATGACTCACCCTGTATAAATAAAATATATATTCAATAACTTTGAATAAGCTAACTACTACTAAACTAAGTTTATTTTTCGTTTGTAAATATATAAAAATGTTATTGTTACTATTTGCAGATATAATTAATAAATAGTGTTAAAGACAGTTGGCACCAAATAAGAGTTAGTTACCTGGATAAATAAAAGTCTATTGTTTAATGGAATTATTAAATCATTCTAACGTTTATCTCCTTTTAGTCAAATTACATGTGAATTTTTCTTTTTCATTATTTACTTCCATATTTATGTTATTCGCACTTTAATTTAAAACTTAGACTTTTCCGATTCCTAGGATTAATTTTTGGGTGATCTGTCTATCTTTGATATGGTCAAATGTCTACAGCTTTGTTCATTTTATTTGAATTGTGTAGACTGCTCCCAAGACTGTTGGAATGGTATCGATCTTCTGATTTGACTTCACCTGTTGAAAACTTCAGTAATATCTTTCAGGAACGCTCTCTCCATTTAGACATAATTTTTGGTTAATGAGCCGTTTTCTTGTAGGAGTATATATTCCTAAATTATATCACATTTTGAAATTATCGTACTAACTGAAGATAAACCTCTATAATTTTGACTAGAATCAAATATTTTTTTGATATAAGTTTAAGGATTAATGTGTTATTTGCCTATCTCATTTAATAATTATTTAGTTAGCTAATGATGTAAAATTCATACTTAATTAATGTCATCTTAGTTTTAATTGTCAAATATTGGCATTGCCTTAATTTTGTCACTATTTCTACATTATCAAATTTTAATTATCTTTTATTATTATTTTTTTAACTTTCAATATTTTTCTTTTGTGTTATACCTGCACTTTTACTTTCTTATACGTAGTATAAGGAAGTATTGTGATGATGAAAATTTTCGACTTCGAGATTTTTGCAGATGTCCACGTTTTGAAGTCCCCTGATACCGAAAAAGTGGTTTTTAAAAAATGTCTGTGTGTCTGTGTGTGTGCATGTCTGTGTGTGTGTATCTCTGTGTGTGTGACCACGATAGCGGTCAAACCGCTGTAGATATCAATTCCAAATTTTGTATTTACGTGTATAATCTCCCTCTTGAGATCTGATTAGTTTTTCAGTAAAATCAGTAGACCGGAAGTAGTAGTTTACTTCAGTGAAAAAATCTAAATTTGCAAATATTTCGTCAATAACTAAGTTTAAACAAATTTATAAAGAATTCTTATGTACTTAGAATTAAGCTTGAAACAAATTGTCTTTAAAAAGTTTTTCGAAATTTCAACCGGAAGTAGGTCTTTTACTCTTATCGAAAATCAGTTTTTTGCGAATATCTCGCAAGTCATGCTTTTAAGACAAATACGTTACGAGTATAAAAGTATTTAAAACATCATTTTCAATATCTTTTATATAAAAAAAATTTCAAAATTCAGACCGGAAGTACCACTTTTACTCTTATCGAATAGCGATTTTTTGCAAATATGTCGTAAGTTATGCATTCTATATATATTTATCAAGAGTACAAAAGTATTTAGAGTTAGATATGGAATATTTTTTGTATAAATGAAATTTCAAAATTCGGACCGGAAGTAACACTTTCATACGTATAAGAAAGTCGTGTGGTGGCCACACCTCATTTTTTGATATCTTGCAAAGTATGCATTCTATAGAGGTTTATTAAGAGAATAGAAGTACTTAGAATAGGATTTTGAATAATTTTTGAAAACAAATTCTTAAAACTCTATAATTTGAAACGCTCATACGTATAAGAAAGTAGTGTGGTGGCCACACCTCATTTTTTGTTATTGCTATCTTTAATCTTCGATAGTGCTTTGAATAAATACTTGTAGTTGTTTTGACATTTTGCGTCTGACTGAAAATAGTCGTTGTAAACCCTTCTCTCTCTAAACACGCCCCACGGTAAAGTGTAAACATCAGAGGGCTCGATAATTAATTAATATGAGGTGGCGCTTAATTTTAACCGTTTTAAGTAGACTGAAAGAACACTAAGGAACATGCTTCACCACTTCGAATTAAAGTGGGTAGCGGTTTTTACATTTTTTCGTTAAATATTTTCTGAATAACCAACCGTGAAATCAAAAAAGAAATTAATGTAATTAAAAAGTGATAAACCACAAACGCCAATAATCGAAATTATTATAATCAAAACCCATAACAACAATCGTTTTGCTACATATACATATATGAAATCTTTCGGCTAAGTCATTTACGAATTAGATGAATTTTAACGACTTGTGTATATGCAAAAACTCGTCATAATTGTAATCATGTAAAGGAAATGTATGTGTGTCTCACATTTCTTGACCGAACTATGTGTACTCAGTACACATAGTTCGGTCAAGAAATGTTGGCTCAGAAAAGCAAGAGTATACAGCATGAAACGCGGGAGATGGGGGTAGGTTTCGCTACCCTACATAAAAACATTAGTTTTGTTGGGATTTGACTGCCGTAGTACTATTACATTCCAGGATACTAATATTTTTAACACACATAATACATACCTGAGCAATGCCTTGCGCATATATGCCTTCAAATAAAAAAAAATTAGAGATACCTTCCTAAAAAAATTTAAATATGTATTACACATTCAAAGGTGAATTTGAGAACAATTTTGTAAAAAAAGTTTATCGAAATTTTTACCGGAAGTAGGTTTACTCTTAGCAAAAAATGCTTTTGCGAATATTTCGATGTTATGCCTGCCGGAAAAACATATTAGGAATATAATTCAGTGTTTCTTTGGAATAATTTCTGTATAAAACAAAATCAACTTTCGAAGTGAAACTAGTGAAAGTAACACTTTTACTCTTTAAGAAAAGCAGTTTTCTGCAAGTACCTCACAAATTAAACATGCTTTACAGATTTATTAAGATCCAAAGGTGTTGGGAATAAGCGTACATATACGTATAGGTGTATATGGGGAATGTGTCTCCTTATGTTTTCCATAACAAAACGTCCGGTTTAGCAATTTCACTAGGGTACCTATGTTTTTTATTCCCAGACTTGTGATAGTACGAAAATTAGTATTACGTCTTTTAGGTACTAGTCATAATAGGTTTCAACTTTTAATTTTAAAGAGTGATTTTAAGTTAAGGGGGAGCGCCCACTACCTTAGTCAGTTTCTTCCAAATCCTGACTTTATTTTTTAAAATATTGAAGAAGTAAAAGACATATGCTCGCGTGGTCCTTTTTCCGAAAATGCATGTAGAAAAATAATAAGAATTTAAAAAAATAATAATATATAATAATAAAATTTAGAAAAATATCCTTAAATTAAGAACACATCATCATTTAATAAATATTCTAACTACGTCCGTGAAAGAGTCTAAAAAATATTTTCACTATTAAACCTGTGATTTGGATAATAAAAAAAATAATACTGAGAGTTATACCAGAGTAATTGTTGGAGAAATTTTCAAGTGAAAGATTTTTTCAGTTTCACATATACATAAGGGCTTTAGATCCCCATTCACAGTCCACGATGATTTGAATAACACATGCCTAGTATCGATTCATTTCAGTCACAAAATTTTTTCCTGAACCCTCTAGTAATTTTCTTCAGCTTCAAACTCCGATATTTCAAGAACCGTAGGAATTCGTAAAAACTGAATAGAATCATTTTGCTTAAAATTAGTTATTGAATTCATATACGAAGTATCTCGGATACCTCGGCGGCCTGCCTGTATAAACATTACCGCTATAGGCAGTGTAGGGAGTATTTCAAAATTCTCAACACTGTCATGGAATATGCATAACATTTATAAATATAACGAGTGCTATGACAGTAATATTGAACCACTTTTTTAAATTCCCGAGTCTCGCGTAATTTAGAAAAACGAGGTTTAGGAAACGGCTTAGTAAACTGGCTGAACCTCTGTTAAGATATGATATACTCTAAATCAATTTTATTATTGTAAAATTCTTCTCTAACAAAATGATATTGCACTTCAATGTTTTGTGCGCTTATGAAATTTTGTGCTCTTGGTTAGTTTTATTGTGTTCTGGTTATCGATGAAAAGTTTAGTTAAGTGTCCCATGTCTTCTCCTACGTCGAAAAGCAGTGGTTGTGTATTCGTTTACATCAGAGAGCCAAACGCTTCTCAGAAGGGAATAGGATTCTCAAGCACCGTTCCTGAGTTGTCAGTTAAATTGGCGTGACCGTGGGATGGCGTACTGACTGGGTTAATACTTTCGCATCCCAAACGTTTCAAATATATATAATTCATTTGATGTATGACAATTAAACCAATTCTTCATCCCCATCCCAATGAAGTAACGCGGTTCAACAAAGTTCACATGAAATGCTTTTGCTAGTTCCTGTCGAGCAAATTGTAAACTTTTTATTGTTTGAAAACAATGAGCCATCATCAACGTACAATGTCAACCATATTTTAGCAAAATTGTTTTCATTACAAAAGACACAGTTAGTTGTCTGCGGACTAATTTCAAATCCCAGATTTTTTAAAAATTCATTAAGAGGAGCGTTTACCTATCGAAAACTAAGGCATCGCCATTTTGCGTTTTTTAAATTTATTTTGTAATGTTAGAATCTCAAGTTTGGTTTAGTGATGCAAAAGGCATAAATTTATAATGTCAAGACCAGTTTTTGTACTAATTTATTTTCTTAAAAAGTTATGTGCTTTAGAAATAACCACAAAAATGCATGAATTTAATTAATGTCTAGTAACTAAGGCTGATACACAAAAGAAAAAAACAACCTCTACGCGCCAGCTGCACATTTGATGAACGATATAAAAAAAAATCTTGCAACTATTTTTGAAGATAAAAAACATTAAATAGTGAACATTGTCACGCACATTTCACACGAATGTTTTTCAAGCTATTGCGTCGTCTATCCCCACTTTACGGTATTTCTACCGGTCCTAGCCAAGATGCAAATCTGTCGGAATTGGTCGGCTATTCCATAGTTAAATCCAAGTGACAGTTTGTAATTAAAAAGAAATGTCATATATACCTATAATATTCGAGTGTATAATAATATAACAGTTATGGGCAAGCGAAAATTGGCTTATTATAAAACATCAACAACATTAACAGTTCCGTAAGTACTCATTCTTTATACATTATGTTTCCCATCTATAGTATTCCTTTACCTATGACAGAATCTGTGAATAAAACCGAAGCGCTGTGATCGAAACCGAATATCGTCTAGCTCCACCTACTCACACTCCCTTGCGTCTACCCGTCCCGCGAGTAATATAAGTTGCATAAGTTTCTATTTGTTGGTAAACGCCCCTCTTTAATGTACTATTCCAACACCGCAAAGCTTGCTGTAGGCCATATAATGCTTTACTTAACTTGCATACTTAACCCTCTTCAACGTTCACACCTGGAGGTGGTGTTAAGTATATTTCTTCATTTAAGAACACCGTTTCTACGTCAAACTGAATCATTTCGTAGTTATATTTTATACCAAGTGACAGTTGGTGAGAAGGTGTATTGTCTATGCCGTTCATCTCCGAAAAACCTCTTTCACAAAGTCTAGCTTTATATTTCTTGTTTTGAGTTTGCACAATTTTAAATACCCATTTTGAGTTAATAATGTTCTTTGACGGTGGTACTTTTACGACAGTCCATGTATTATTTTCCTGTAAAGCAAGTTATTCATCTTTTTTGCTTTCTTTCAATGTTCTTTATCTTGCCTGTTAACTGTTTCATCGTATGTTTTTGGAACATTGGTTTCTGCAAAAATTACTTCATACCTCTTAGGTGGTTTTGTGCTTGCACGTGGACAGAAATTATGTTTTAATTCTTAGTTGTTGCTGCTAGCCGCCACATCTTCTCGGGTGACATTATATTCAATAGTAGGATTTTATTCAATCATTTTATTGTCGATTTATGGGAGTGTAGTTATTACACATCATTGATTCATTTGTATAGTCTTCAAGAAAGACTACATTTCTTGAAGTAAAATTATTTTTATTTATTGGATTGAATAACCTATAATTTAATTTAATAATTTCTTACTTTTTAGACCTAACTCCTTCTGCTTTTCGTCTGGTACATGAACAAAGCAGGTAGTGCCAAATGTTCTGCGGCCAAATGTTCAGCGGTTTTTGTCCTGTCCAGGCATATATGGTGTTTTGTTAAACACCTGGCTACTAGGTGTTTTATTGAGTATATTGCAGTTAATATCTTTCCCTCATAGTTAGTAGGGGGGTATATCGGCAATCACCATCGAACGTGCGCTTTCCACTACAGTTCTCATTACCCTTTCAGGTCTTCGATTTTATTGTGAAATGTATGGTGCTGTTGTTTAAAATGTAATACTTTTCTGGCATAAAAAGTTTTGTAGATGCTTGTTGTCTTACAATCATCTTTTAAAAGAACGAAATATTTGTAACAACTTACTGATTCTTTTGGAAAGGACCGCTGATTTACATGTTTCTTTATATTTGTGAATGACAGTTTGTGTTGCTAAAAACTATTAACACAATCCTAAATAAAAGCAAACATAAATTAAGAAATACCATGACAGATTTTGGTGGATGCACCGGTAATTTATTGCAATAAATGCATACTTCACAACGAAAATCTCGTGTATTATCTATTGACAATCACTCCTGATACAAGTTTCTTTGATAAAATTTCATGTACTTATTTTAGGTTCAAATGGGCAAGTTTGTCACGTAATGTCTTGAAATTAGTTGTCGTAATATTTGTTGAGTCACAGTTTAGAACAATATTCGATGTAAATTATTTTCTTCTTTCACCCTACAAGCTAATAATTAATTTTTTATTCATAAATTCTAGCATAATCATGTTTTTCTCTATTTTCATTTCTTTATTTTAATACATCCTCTGAGAATAAGTTTCTTTTCAGTTTTGGTATAAATAATACATTTGTTAGGGTTATCATGTTTCTTTCTTCCTTTCCATTGATTTTTTGTCTTTTGTTTTTTTTTGCGATATTTGCTTGTGAAACTGCTTAAAATGTCGTTCATTATTGCTGCATCACTGATTCTATCTCCTGTTTTTCGATTCTGACGGGCAAGATTTTCTATTTTAGCAATAGTTTTATTTGTTTCCATTTTATGTTGATGGAATCTTTCATGAACTAACATTTCATTAGTTTCTGTATTTTCTTCATAGGTCCAACTCTTTTTTTTTTTTTTGTCTAATATTTCTTTTGAAGTCTTACAGTTAACAATTAAAATAATCTGTGTTAATTACATTGCTACTGTTAGTGCAAACATTGTCTTTTTTCATTGTTCTACCACTTTGCTTGTTTCTGGTTTATTCGGATCAATCTCTGGCTTCTTTGCTGAGCCGGATGTAATGCTGTATAGAAACTAAGCTTTAAGTGCACAGGTCAAATGAAATTTTCATTTCTGGATATTTCTTCCATCATTTGTTGACATCCACCCTGTCCGCCATGTTAAGAAATGTGTATATTTATGTCTTTTCTACTCATAACTCCTAGTAAATTTTCTTTACGTCCTGAGCCGCATACCCTTTTATGGGTAGTGAATAAAAAACGTAAACAGGGAAACTTCATTAAACTAAACTTGTATTTTTGTTTGTATACACATAAGAAACACAACACAAAATAAACGTATCTAAACTAGTGACATGGATTTTACAATGATATGCTATTACCTATTACAAAGACGGTACCACCAACCTATTCCCTCCGAATGGAAAGCGATGAATGTGGATCTCTTCAGTGGGCTGGTGAAAGGCATGTTGCTGGAGAATGAGTGCTACTCCATAGATGAGTATCTTGCTCAACCATGATACGAACAAACAGGCTTTTCCCATAACTGGCGATCATCATCAATATTTCACACGTAAACGAAGTGAAATTAGAGCACCGTACCACATACTAACATGTTCACAGAAATCTTTAAGTTATTGCAGAAGTAGATTATAACAGGTTACCAGAAGAACTAAAGAAACACTGCCCGCAAGCAACATTAAGTTCTTTAATAAGAAAACCAGAAGCATGCTGATCAGCATGGAATGTTATAGTGTCCAGGAATGTCCACCTAACCTGCCGCAGATTGTCTGAACTATTTGAGTTGTTTATATTGTTTAATGTTTATACACTTTGTCTCACATGACTAATCATTTTTTGATTTGTTTATATGTTTATACTATTTTATATAATTTATACAAAAATTATTATATAAATATAATCGTTGTAGGCAGTGTAGCGCGTATTTCAAAATTCTAACCATATACCGGGTGTCCTAGGGTAGCGGTAAAGTCCATTATTGGTATCTAATAATGTAGATAGCGAATAATTTTTAATAAAGAAATTGTAGATAATCATAAACTCTACAATTTAAACATATTTTTATTTATACAGAGTGTTCGACAACGACGAACCAACACAAACTTATGTTTTTTTAAATAGAATGCTATGATTTTTTTTACATTTTATGATAGCCCTTAAAGGATTGATTAAACTGACATCAACTTATATATGCCGATTTTCAACTGTTTCTGAGATATGGCGATTTTTCGTTAAAAATTGTGCAACATTTGAAAAGTTGCTATGAAATAACGACTGATGATGAAATACTTTTTATGGGCTCAATTAGTAGAGATACCTTTTAAGTACGTGAAAGTAATTTTTATTTTGCCATATTTCGCATGTTCTTTAGAATTACATGCCATTCGCAAAAGTTAAAAATTCTAAAAAAAATTAAATGGAACACCCTGTATATTAATGTGCCATTGAAAAGTTCTTAAAATTTACTATTCAAAAATATCTACTTTCTTCCGCCTGTGGGCGATATGGCAAAAGTTATAGAGTGTTATATTTGAATAAGCCCGATTACGACTTAAAAATTAATATGAGTTGTTATGACTTACACTACACATAGCATAACTAAAAGTAAACGAGAAAAAATACTTCTAATATTTTCTTATTACAAATAAGTAATTTTTATTAAAATTTTAAAACTCATGAAATGAAAAGTTTGGAAGTTCATGGATTAGCAATATTTTAAAAAACATTGCAGTAGTTATGTCTCAAAAAATGTAAAACTTCAAACTTAAATATATAACTTGCGTTGAAAGGCAAACCGTCAATAAAAGCATTTAAATTTACTTTATTAAAAAAAGCTATCTTGAAGAATCAAATAAGTTTACAAAAATTTATAATAAATGTTCGAAATTATGCCCATCTACTTCTAAACACTTTTGAAGTCGTATTTCATATGACCTATAGACACATTTGCCATTAGTTCTCGATTAATAGAAGAAAATATTTCTGGAATTCTTTCTTGCATATTCTCTCTTGTGGTTGGAACAATTCTATATACTCGCTCCTTAACATAACCCCAAAGGATATAATCCATTGGAGTTAAATCTGGCGATCTAGGCGGCCACGATAATGGAGCACCACGGCCAATCTAATTTTCCCTGAATGTTTTATTTAAAAAGTTTCGAAAGCTTCTTGCGTAATATCCTGTAGCCCCATCGTGTTGAAAGTACATTACGCGGCGCCTATACAAATCTATATTTTCTAATAAGACAGGCAGATAGTTCTCAAGAAATTGTAGTACCTCTCTCCTGTTAGTGTACCATCAAAAAAAAGGTCCGATAACTTGATGGTTAAGGATGCCGCCCCATACATTTAACGACCATTTATGTTGATGATCAACGTTTCTCAACCAGTGCGGATTCTCAATGAGTAATGCATATAGTGTCTATTTACTAGACCATTACTTTTAAAAGTAGCTTCATCACAAAACAAAATCTGAGTTACAACATTGTGGTTTTGATTTATTTTGTGCAACAAGTTACAGAAGTCAACCCTATTAATAAAATCATTCCTCTGAAGATCTTGATGTAAGCTTATATGATACGGATTGTATTTAAGCTTCTTTAAGGTTCTTTTAATAAAGTTTTTGCTTACGTCCAGGACTCTAGAAAGTTCACGTACGCTTGTATATGGGTTTTCTTGAACGCATAACAAAACATCCATTTGCGCATCTGCGTTTTCTATGGCACTATTCTTTTTTTCATACAGAATACTGACAGTTTCTTCAAATCTTGTTAACAATTTCTGAAAAGCTTTTGTCGATGGCAGTCGCATATTTGAATATTTTTTCCTGTATATTCGTTGTGCCAGCAAACAATTTCGAGCACTTTCCCCCAGAACATAGACAATATCTATTAATTCAAATTTTAAATATTTCATTTTGCACACAATGTACATTTATGTACTTATAATGACGATGTCTCTTTAAACTGAAGCTATAAATCTAAGTTTGACGTTTAAACAATTTTTGACACAGCGACTGCGATATTTTTTATACTATTGCTAATTCATTAAATTTCCAAACTTTTCATGAGCTTTAAAGTTTTAATAAAAATTAATTATTTTAAAAAGAAAATATTAGAAATAACTTTTTTCGATTAATTTTAGTTATACTAGCAGTGCAAGTCATGGTAACTCATATTTTTATGTCGTAATCGGGTTTATTCAGATATAACGCCCTATAACTTTTGCAATATCGCCCACAGGCGTAAGAAAGTCGATACTTTTAAATAGTAAATTTTAAGTATTTTTCAATGGCATATTAATATACAGGGTGTTCCATTTATTTTTTTTTAGAATTTTTAACTTTTGCGAATGGCATGTAATTCTAAAGAAAATGCATAAATATGTCAATATAAAAATTACTTTCACGTACTGAAAAGGTATCTCTACTACTTGAGCCCATGAAAGGTATTTCATCATCAGTCGTTATTTCATAGGAACTTTTCAAATGTTGCCCAATTTTTATCGAAAATCGTCATATCTCAAAAACAGTTGAAAATCGGCAAATACAAGTTGATGTCAGTTTAATCAATCCTTTAAGGGCTATCATAAAATGTAAAAAAATTCATAGTATTCCGTCTAAAAAAACATAAGTTTGTATTGGTTCGTCGTTGTCGAACACTCTGTATTAATAAAAAATTATCTACAATTTTTGTATTAAAAATTATTCGCTATCTACACATCCTCTGATCTTCAATCTATATTGCTTATCCTCACGTGGATTGTTCAAGTCGACGTTATAGTGTGAGCGAGAAACGCGGAAAATAGCAAGCAATGAAAGTAGCAATATTTAATACTTTAACAGAACAAAAGAAATGGATATATGTATTTTAAATATGACGTAAATTCAGGGTATGTGAAGTTAGCCCCTTGTTGCTTCGAAAATCAAAAAGCTGACGGTTCCTTCGAACATTGAGATTCTGAATGGTTTTCTAGGTCATTCTAGTTGTTCTAAACATTGTTCCAAAAATCTCAAAAAAGAAAAAACTGAACTGGCCCAAATATGGAAAAAATGAGTGTTTGCCAGCCCTCCTTTTTTTTTTTGAAAATCGAAATTCTGGCTGTTGTTTAGGTTTGTTCTAAAATGTAAAGTATTTTAAAGCAAAAATCAATATGAGTTGAGAAATTGTGGGAAAATGAAAGCCAAAAGGGTCATTTTGGCAATCGTTTTTCGCCAAAATTAAGATTTTGACGGTTGCTCCAGGTTTTCTAGGTTTATTCTAAAACAACAAAACTGTATTTCTTATAATATTAAAAGATATTAGAAAGAACGAAATCCAAAAGTCTGAACAATTTTTGAAATATAAATTCTGAAATCTGTTCCGGATTGTTCTAGGTTCGTTCTAAATTGTTCAGGAGTATTTTAAAGAGAAAAAATGAGGTGTAGCCACCACACGACTTTCTTATACGTATGAAAGTGTTACTTCCGGTCCGAATGTTGAAATTTAATTTATACAAAAATATTCCATATCCAACTCTAAATACTCTTGTACTCTTCATAAATATATATAGAACGCATAATTTACGACATATTTCCAAAAAATCGTTATTCGGTAAGAGTAAAAGTGTTACTTCCGGTCCGAATTTTGAATTTTTTTTTATACAAAAGATATTTAAAAGTACGTTCTAAATACTTTTATACTCATAATGTACCCGCCTAGAAAGCATGACTTGCGAGATATTCGCAAAAAACTGATTTTAGATAAGAGTAAAAGACCTACTTCCGGTAGGAATTTCGAAAAACTTTATTAACACAATTTTTCTCGAATTTAATTTTGAGTACATTTGAATTCTTTATAAATTTGTTTAAACTTAGTAATTGACGAAATATTTGCAAAATTCGATTTTTTCACTGAAGTAAACTACTACTTCCGGTCTGCCGATTTTGCTCAAAATCTAATCAGTTCTCAAGAGGGAGATTATATTCGTAAATACAAAATTTGGAATTGATATCTGTAGCGGTTTGACCGCTATCGTGGTCACACACACACATACACACACAGACATTTTTTAAAAACCACTTTTTCGGTATCAGGGGAACTCAAAACGTGGACATCTGCAAAAATCTCGAAGTCGATAATTTTCATCATCACAATACTTCCTTATACTACGTATAAGAAAGTAAAAAAATGAGGTGTGGCCACCACACGACTTTCTTATACGTATGAGCGTTTCAAACTATACAATTTTAAGAATTTTTTTATACAAAACTTATCCAAACTCCTATTCTAAGTTATTTCATTCTCTTAGGGCCGTTTGCACCGTTCTAATTTTAAGGGTAGCTTAACTAAGGATCCTTAAATAATTAAGTGTAGCTTAAAGTTAAATGCATTGCACCGTTAAAAATAAAAGGAGGTTTAGCAAAGTTCTGAATACACTTGGCAATGTTGTAGTTTGTTCCTTCATTTGGTCTAAATCACAGTAAATTTAACTTTTAGTAGTTTACAGAACTAAAAACTGATTATCAAACGGTCTTGTCCATCTCTATCTGTAAGAAAGCAGGACGATTTTGTTGCAGATGGGTTTGTTTTGAACCATAAAGTTTTGAATAATCATAACTGTTGACAACATTACGTTTTTGTGGCTGTGAGCACCCATTAGTTTTAAATTTTTGTTTCTTTCAAACTGCAGTAAGTATTATCAAAGGTGTTACGTTAAACATATATATTTTATATAATAGGGGAACAAAACTAACTTGATATATGTATTTAACAAATCCTCTTCTTCATCCAAAAAGTTCATATCTGCTACTACAAAGTGAACAACTGATCATAAAAAACAACGAAAACATTCACAGATGTTGACAAAATTTACATCAGAGGCATTTCCCGCCATTTCCGATATTGTACGTATGTATATTCAATGTTGTAAAGTGCGCAAGCTTGTAAGTTTTCTTTA
Source organism: Amphimallon solstitiale (assembly GCA_963170755.1). Taxonomy (NCBI): domain Eukaryota; kingdom Metazoa; phylum Arthropoda; class Insecta; order Coleoptera; family Scarabaeidae; genus Amphimallon; species Amphimallon solstitiale. The sequence continues at coordinate 99,833,239 of OY720676.1, read as the reverse complement.
GGTTAAGGGGCCGTTAAGCCTTCAAAATTCCGGGCTAAAATTAAACTCTCCTTAAAGAGATTTAAGGAACACTTAGCATACTGTGCAAACGAATTTTAAAATTTAAGCTGCACTTAACGTTAAACCAGGCTTAATTGTTACGGTGCAAACGGCCCTTAATAAATCGCTATAGAATGTATACTTTGCAAGATATTCGAAGAAAAGTGCTACTCGCTAAGAATAAAAGTGCTACTTCCGGTCCGAATTTTGAAATTTCATGTATACAAAAAATATTGCAAATCCAATTCTAAATACTTTTGTACTCTTAATAAATATATATAGAATGCATAATTTACGACATATTTGCAAAAAATCGTTATTCGGTAAGAGTAAAAGTGATACTTCCGGTCCGAATTTTGAAATTTTTTTTATACAAAAGATATTGGAAATTAAGTTCTAAATACTTTTATATTCGTAGCGTACCTGTCTAAAAAGCATGACTTGCAAAATATTGGCAAAAAACTGATTTTCGATAAGAGTAAAAGACCTACTTCCTACCGGAATTTCCAAAAACTTTATTAATACAATTTTTCTAAAATTTAATTTTGAGTACATTTGAATTCTCTATAAATTTGTTTAAACTTAGTAATTGACGAAATATTTGCAAAATTCGATTTTTTCACTGAAGTAAACTACTACTTCCGGTCTGCCGATTTTACTCAAAATCTAATCAGTTCTCAAGAGGGAGCTTATATTCGTAAATACAAAATTTGGAATTGATATCTACAGCCGTTTGACCGCTATCGTGGTCACACACACAGACACACACACACAGACACACACACACACACACACAGACATTTTTTGAAAACCACTTTTTTGGTATCAGGGGACCTCAAAACGTGGACTTTTGCAAAAATCTCGAGGTCGAAAATTTTCATCATCACAATACTTCCTTATACTACGTATAAGAAAGTAAAACAAATCGACCGAGATAATAGGAACAAACGACTTTACAATGGGCGGAGTAGTTTGCACTTTCAAAAAAAAGGGTCTGCGAAAAATTCGTTTTTTCTGTATATCTCGGCCAATTTTGGACTTTTCTTCGAAATTCTTTGCAACAATGTTTAGAACTAGAAAAACCTGGAACAACCTTCCGAATTTCATTCTTTGATTTTTGATTTTTTTTTGAAATACTTTGGAACAATTTAGAACACCTAGAACAACCTGGAACAGTCGTCGGGTTTTCGATTTTCTAAAAGAGGAGGGTAATCTTCACACATTTATATCCAAATGTTCAAATTAGCTTTTGTAATACAATTTAATGTATCAACAATAGAAGAATAGTGTAAGTTTTTAACACCAAGTATAATAAAACGATTCTCTGAGACATGGTTAAATTATTATTATATCTTTTGTTTAATTATTTATCATATAAATATATTTATAAGTGCGTTTAATCTTGAATTCTAACTCTTACCTTTATTCCTTTCATTTTATTTAATTGGTATACTATAAATATATTTCTTTTATAGGGTGTTAATACAAATTTAGGCGAAGCATTAGTTTTTTTACGAGAATATGACGCAGAAGCATCAAATGTATGTTTTAAAGTAGCAACCTCACAATGGAATTATGCAACGAATATGACTGACATGAACAAGAGAAAAATGATCGAAGAGCAAGTGCTAAAAGCTAAATTCGATAAATTGTCGTGGAAGAGAGCAGCAACATTCGACTGGCCTAAAGTACCTGATCCTTTAATCAGACGACAATTAAATTTTTTAATAACTAAAGGAAGAGCTAGTTTATCCGACGAGAAATATAACGAGGTAATTATTGATACCTCTTATAAGAAAATAATCTTAAAAAATAAATATTTTTCAATTTTAGATACATCATCTCATATCAGAGATGAAAGACATGTACCTACATGTCAGAATATGTTCATTTAATAATTATGACACCAATTACTGCGATTTAACATTGGATCCTGATGTTCATAGAATTATGGCACATAGTAGAAATTCTGCTGAGTTACTTCATATTTGGAGGGAATGGCATGACAAGAGCGGTCCGCCAATGAAAAATAAGTTCATGAGATATGTTCAAATTGCAAATCAAGCTGCCCGAATGATTGGTATTTATTTACATATTGTCATTAAATATTGATTCAAAGTAGCAACTATTCATATTATTTGAAAAATATAATTTTTTATTTTTTAAATGGTATTGCAGCACGTTCATTAACTTCTAAGATTTTGCTCTTCTCAGGAGCTACTAAATCTGGTAGCTTGTGTGTCCAAATTTTAAATAATTAAATATCTAAAATCTCCTAAAGTTGTACTCTAAATACATGTGCTTCTCCTTTATACGATATAAAAAAATATTTTCCTAACTTTGATAGTTTTTATCCATCCTTAATTTAATTTCTTACATTCTAAAAATTAGTACAATAATATTTAATAATTAATTGTTTGCATGTTTTCTATTATTGATACTTAAATTCATAATGTATTAATTTCCTTTATATAAAGTCTAACTGTATTTGAATTTAAAGAATGGAGTATCAAATAAACAAATGACAACTAACATGACGTATCTAACCACGCAAGATTTCAATTTATTAAGAGCGCACAAACATTGGTTAACGAGAATTTCTCTTCTCGGCGTTAACCAAGTCTTTTATAAGTCCCATCAATTGAAAACCGCACCTCAAGTGCCATCTATCTTTCTCTGAATTTCCATTGGTGTACCTGTGCGAACCAATGTTGTCTTCACTGTCAATTTACCTTTACAAATGCCGACTAATTTTATACAAATATTCTTTTTTGTTTACAAAAATCGATATTAGCTATAGAATATGGTGTTTAATACACTTAAAACATTCATCAATATATGAGGTATGTATTTATTACATTGACAATAAAGTATTTATGTTTGTTCGTTGTTTTTTTAAACTTTAACGTAAAGAGTCATTGCATTCGTAGATCTGAACATTATTGTCATCCATCTCCACTCTCCATTATATAATTTAATTCGTATTCTTCTCTCATTACGAGAGTCATCCAGAAAGTAAAGAAAGTGTTGGCATAACTAAATGAAACGAAAGATTTCAACACAAAACTTTATTTACAAAGTCACAGTACCTTACTTCATTTTTCAATGTAGTTGCCACAGCTGTCAAGGCACTTATTGTGATTTGTGACGTGGGACCAATTTTTCAATTTCGATGTTACATTCGTCTGCAGCTAAAGATTTGAGCCAGGATGTCACCTCTTGTTTGAGGTTTTCGTCGTTTGCAACTTCCTAAATATTTTTTTAGTTTCGGGAATAAATGAAAATCAATTGATGCCAAGTCACAGCTGTAATGGAATATTTCTGCATTGACATTCAACCATAGACCGTACTGGAACAACTTCCTTTTCCAATTCATTTTCCTTTTGGTCACATTCCCTGGCTTGAAACCAACATAATGTGGTTGGCGAGGTACACGGGCGAATCCTGTTTAAATTACACGGCAAATGATTAAGCAGATATTATTCTTTCTAAATACACATTTAACTTTACACATAATGTAACACTTTCTTCATAGTTTTAGCCATACCAACATGAACTTTCATTATACTACTGGAAATTTATATTGGGGGGGGGGGGGGGTCGGTAGAGCAGATCTCGATGTAGTTGTGACGTCGCGGTCAAGAACAGATTTGTTTACACGTGTGCTTACCATAGTGTTTATATTAGGAATTGTAGTGTTCCTCGGTCTTTTTGATTGTTTTAACGCAAGGGAGATGTAACAAATACAATTTTTTAAACTATATTAACTCTACTCTCTTAAAAATGGAAAACAAAAACTTTTAGAATAAAATACAGGAATGTTGGTGATTTGGAATTCTTAAAAAATTTTCTGTGCGTGTAATTTAACTGCTGCAAGATGATTCACCCTCCTAACTGTACCACCTGTAAACATTACTCGCTGTCTGTTCCTTATATTCAAAGTGTTTCCATAATCTAGCTCCTCAAGCTTCACCTCAGGTACCTACATTAGATCTATAATATAATTAGTTTCTGTTTTCTATGGATTATTTAACCTATTAATTATTATATTTCGTTTTCAGATACACGTTAAATAGAATATTCTTAAAACTGAATATGAATTAAATATCTTTAGAATGTATTATAATACATTAGGCTTGTATGTATACGTTCATAATTAAAAAATCGAAATGCCTTTATTTTATTATTTCTTGATATTCTAGTATAGGCCTATATTATGTACACTTAGTTGCAATAAAAAGGTTCTACTAACCACATTGGAGCGGTGATATTCGAAATTTTAGTAGATTTTTTTGCAACTAAGTGACTAACCAACAGTGAATTTACAAATATATATTTCAATATGTATATATTTTAATTTACTCAACCTTTCTTATTTCTAAATCTAAAATTATGCATTTGACTATAAGTACAACTGATGCTTATACCTATTGCTTTAAATTTTTCAATTTTTAAAATTGTTAAGTTAATGGCAATATGCTGGTTAAAACTTTTTTGTTTCTTTTTTTGATTACTATACGTGGATAAAATATCCGACATTCCTTTAAACACTCTGTACATAATTTACTCATTATTGCCTGCATCGATTCGCATGCTTCTTTCTTACAATTTATTTTTATTTCTACATTAATATTGCTGAAACTTCCTTCCTGTATCGTATTTCACATGAGTTTTTCTGATTAGGAAAACTGAAACATTGCATCTTCATCCTTTTGCTTATTACTAACTCTAGCCATCATTTTAGAATGATGATGTAGTAAAAATTGATTTGGAAATCGGAATAGTCGGTGACCATACACCGTAATCGTGTGATCGACAGTGGATCATCTATACTACTATAAAAACTTTAATTGTTTGTTTGTTGGTTCGAGCATCACAGTGTTCTGATTAGGTACATCTGCAGAAGATTTTAGCTCTGTAATACTGAAATTGTCATTCCTATCATTTGAGCATTCCGCCTTACCTTAATTTTGACACGTACCTACTTTTTATAGCCGCATGCGAGAAACTACAAAGGTGCATTTTTCGAAATCGAAGAAACCATCATAATTTTCTTTTTATAGTACCTACTCTGATATGTAAGCATCCTTGTATCAGTCTCGCATCGATATACTATTTAGCTCTAGCATCACGTCGACACAATCCTTGGTTGCAGGGTGGGCTTTACCTATTACTCTGGGTCACGGATGGTTGTAATAATTTAGACAAGGATTAATATAGTCCCGGTTTCTATTTTTTTATATGTATTACAGGATTTAATGACGCTGGAGAACAGATGCGATCTGCATATGAAGAAAGTGATTTTGAATACGAAGTAGTAGATACGTGGAAAAAGATTCAACCATTGTACAAGGAATTGTTCACGTATGTCAGAAGAAAATTGTACATTAGATATGGACCAGATATTGTGCGACCAGATGGTCCCATACCTGCTCATTTAGTGGGAAATATTTGGGCTCAAGAGTGGTCGAAAATATCTGATATCGTTATGCCATATTCAATACAGGAGCAATTGGATGTAACAGATGAAATGTTAAAACAAGGATTTACACCATTGAGGTACCTATTACTTACGTAAATAAACTTATATTGTAAAATACGATTTCCGTTTGGAACCGCGTCATTTTTTATAGAGTATTTTATTGGTTTGAATTAATTTGTATCAAAAATATGTTTGTTTTAGAATGTTTCAGATGGCTGAAGAATTTTATACTTCACTTGGACTTAAACCGTTATCACCAGAGTTTTGGCGATATTCTTTAATTGAGAAACCAATCAACAGAAAAGTTCAATGTACAGCTAGCGCCTGGAATTTTTGTAATAAGATTGATTTTAGGTATATTTTTTTTGTTTTATGCAATTTATACAATTTTCGAATTCTATGACTTATTTTGGTAAAAGTTTCTTTAATTTTTTCTATACCCCAAATTTAGATGGAAAATTATGGGTTGAACACAAAGACGTTTGATACCGCCCCCTGTTATTTTTAATAATGAAATAGATGGTATCGATATTATGAACAAGGGCACTTTCAAACTTTACACTTGTGCCTATAGCTGAATTGAGTACAGGAAACTAAAATATAATTCCGTTCCAACGAAAATTCAATCCATCAAAACGTGTTTTCAAATTTGCAGAATGGTTTTTGCCAGTTGCAATACTTTTGCAACTGATTGTTTGGGTTTTTCTATAGCAAACCATAGAAATAGCAAATGGTATTACATATATTATTACATCTCATAGATGTTTACCGGATTACTATTATTATTAGATAGTTATTGAGAGGTGCAGCCTGAAGCATATTCTACTTAAGCGATTTACTTTTCTAGTTTAGAAGGTCAATCCTTCTTAAAAGGATAGTAGTCTGCCAACTCAGCCTTTCTTTGGGTCTTTCCATTTTACTCACCCAAGAAGATCGTAACTCCACCTAGTTAACGCTTCACATTTGAATATAACATCGGAAGCTGTTTCGTCTTTTTTATTACATATGGTTTCATGCTGTTGTGGCTGAAGCGTGATTCTGTGCTTTTCGTCATTAGCATCCACTCGCGCTCTTTGCCACACACTTTGTCTTTTGTTATTCCCAAGATTAGTTCAAGTTAGAACTGCCTGCTAATTCATTCCCCGCTATGCTTTCATCTTCAGGCACCCACATGATAGTAACTTTGGTATGATTTCTAGATGTTGCAGGTTTTCTCCAAAAAGCACATATATTAAAATTAATAATAATATTGTCATATTATTACAATTGGTGACATTGTACATATCACTAAATTACCGGAAAAGATGAATTTGCTATAGGGATAAATCGAAATTACATTGAATTTGCTATAGGGATAAATCGAAATTACATTCTGGATAAACAATTCAGCTATACTGAAAGCATCGAGGTAGAACTATAGTACTCCTATCTTTTATGCCAATATTTCCTGTTTTATTATGAACTAGCTGGCCCGGCAGACGTTGTTCTGTCCTTTCCGGTAGGTGGCGCGGTTTGCTTAAAATCTCTGTATAAGAAAATCTGGACAGAAAAGGTAATTGGCGTGATTGGAGGATAGGCAAACTACTAACAAAATAGCTCAATATATCGGACGGCAGTATATACCAAAACAATTTTGTTGACCACACGAACATATTGTTTACATATCAATCATTCCGGTTTATATATATATAATTTATTAATAACTTTCCTGCAGTGCCATTTATCGAATCCTAATAAAACTATGAATAATCGTCTCAACAAAACAAATATATTGTGTGAATATGACCTACGTACATATATCGGTCAAGTCGTTCAAAAGTTACACGATCGCTAAGAGACACACCACCGATTATATACAAATATATCAATATATGTATATATACAACGTGTCCCAAAATTCGCGAAACAGCTCCACAGTACGGTTTGAAGTAGCGATAAAGGAACACGGAAAAAATATTAAAAAATTATACATTTTTCATTCTAAAAGATATTGGCCTTTTTGTAAAAGTGAATTTGGCAAAACGTTTGATTTATCCTAATAATGGATAAGGTACAAGAGTGCCCGTATCCATGGAAATAAGAGAGAATAGAGGTGTAAATTCAGGACAAGGTTGCCATATGTTTTTTTCAGGTAAAATTAGCGTAAAATGATTTTCTGGAAATGGTATAATTAGAAGAGAGATCAATTACAAACCTGATTACAGTTGTTCAAAATTTTTATCCCATTCACCACATCAAAACCAATCTTTAAAATATTTTACAGTAATTTAGACAAACGACATCTACAGTGTTAACTTTGAATATTAATTTCTTTGAAATTAACAGCGATGGAATTTTTTCCATATTTTTCTCATGATCCTTGGTCCTCACATAATAACGTACCGTCCAGGTGTACCGCGAACACAAAGATATGGCGGCACTAGGCGCTGTCAAGCGTCTTGTTGTTCAACTTATGATTTTCTAAGAAAATGAAGGATTCATTTTAGGAATAGGAAAGAAAACGATATTTTAAAATGAGTAGTAGAATTAAAAACAGTATAAAACACGTGTTATTCCATTTTAAATGAGGAATATGTAATAGAAAGTGCAGTTACCTTGAATTTATTGTAATAAATATGATAACCAGAACTCTCAATACTTCTAATAAACGGTGTGAATCAATGAATCAGTATGTATCTAATGATGATAGCTTCCGTTATATTAGTCATTCGAATCTCTTGTATAGTATATCTCACTTAATAGTGTAACATTCTAATATTATTTTGACTTTCCAATTTAAACCAAAATATATTTAAAAATAAAACAAATAAATGTTTACAGAAACCATTTACTGAAAAATTTCACGAACAATTAGAATTACCTATAAAACATAAATGCGACTTTTATTTAAAGAAAAAAAAAAGAGTGGCAATTTTGATTAAAACAATACGTAAAGCAGTTGTCAAGAAAATTTGAGAAAAGATAAATCTACGAGGAAATATGTTTCTAAAGCTGAAATTTGTCAGTTTGACAATCAAAAGCCAAGTCAAGAAGAATGGTTGTTTACATGTTATGAATAAAGTTATGCGTTGTTTGTTTCCAACTATGATTAAAAGTTGGTGATAAAGAAAGGCATATTCTTCTGGCGGCAAGGATACTTTCTAAATAACGCAAAACATTTTATTCTTAGATCAAGCAACAGAAGTAACGTTTACGACTAATGGCACGATTTTCCCACAAACTACCCGAACTAGTCCGTTTGCAACTATTGTTGAGTTATAAACAGTCCACAGCAGTAATCTGAGAAGGTGCATAATCTTGAATGGTTGCAATGGAATGCATTACCAGCGTTTTAAAAAACACCTAATATAATTTATAATTGTTTCCATTTACTGTGCAGTTAGCTTTGCATTTGAGTGGTTAGCACAAACTTTTGACCATAAATTGGTAATAATAAAGGAAATTTTAGTTCAATTCGGAAAGGAACTAAAAAAGATATACCTAAGGGTGTTACGCTCTTAAGGGAGACAGTCTGTGGGTATATATTGTTGGCAGGATAAACTGTCAGTAGACCACGGATAACGCTCCTGTAGTTAAAATCACTGCTAATCGGTTAAACATTTTGAAAGGTTGCCCATAACGATTTTGGAAAACAATACAAAACTTATTATAATTTCTTATTTTTTATGTCGAAGTACAAATTTAATATTAAAAATATTCTCTTACTTTATTAAGATACGTACTGAAATTCATAATTCATTGTTTTTTTTAATGTTTTGGTAGAATAAAGCAATGTACTGGAGTAAATATGGATGATTTATTGACAATACATCACGAAATGGCACATATCCAATATTATTTACAATATGCAGAACAACCTTTCTTATACAGAGATGGTGCAAATCCAGGTAAGTCTAGAACACAAACACAGCATTACTTTTATTTAATTTCATTTTCTATAGTCTTGACCTTCATATTACTAGTTTCATGTCGATCTATGGGTGGGTGCACACCAGCTTTACAAAACAATTTGTTTGTTAAACAAAATTTTCAATAAACATTTGAAACACATTTTTGGCAAATTCTTAATTAATAATTATATTTGCTACTATAATGCATATAATTATAAATATCGGATTAATGTGTAGTTAACAAGCCACAGATAACTTCTTCACATAAAAATATACTTACGTATATACATAGGCTGAATCTGAAGTGTCCTACCAAAATCTAGGAACGTATTTTACAAGGAAATATTATCTTTATTATAATTTGTTTTCAATTCACATCTTCTGAATAGTCTATATTGTATTTTATTTGTATTTCCTTTACCATAATCATCGCGTTATATCAGGCTGCAATCCACTTTCAAAAAAGCGGAAATATATAGGGCATTCACAAAACACCTTATTCAAAGTTGAATTTGAAAGTTACATTACAATGTTAAATGCCTGTTCTACGAATTCTAAAATGCGTTATCTGAGAGCTATATTGCTGCCCTACTTTTAGTCGAGGCGCCCACCGAAATGGTACGTACGTGGCATGGAAGTGGCGTGGTGACCACGTGGCATGTGGCAGTTTTTAAACGAGTGAAATAAGATGCGACAGTGCCCATCGACATAGAGTGGCAGTGGTGAGATGTTATAGATGTGGCGTGGTGCCACTCGGTCGCCACTACTTTCTGACAAGTTTAATCTCGAGTGGCGTGTGGCGTATGGCAGAATGTGGCTCCATCAGCGGCACAAGTATCTGATGTATTCACTGAAGATGTCTCCAGACGATAACCACGTAGATGAAAAGAAAATCGGGAAAAATACAGTGAATTATGATGTAGAAGTATTATTTAACGAAGAGGACCATCATGTGTTCCAGGCAAAGTTTACTACAAGTAAGAATCCCAATTCATTGCAAGAAAATAATGAGAGACAACTGGGAAATAGTAGAAAGACGAAAGTGATCCAGGATTTTTCGGTGATAGCAGAACAAAACGACTTAAAAGCATTCAAAATCAAATTACTTTAGATAACGTAAATAAATCGGCTTTTGAATATTTTGAAAGAAAAAGACAAAAATCACACAGGGTGCCTAATATCTCGATGTACGAGGACGCTGATGCACTCTTCTTCTTAAGTGTACTGCCAGAATTAAAAGATGACAGACAGACAGAAACCATCTTTTAAAATGTAAATTTTGGCCATAGCCGGGCAAATCTTGAGCCTACAACTGATATAAACGCAACACATTCTTTTGCGGCATCTACAAGTAGTAATGCACTAACTGCTGTAGACAACACGTCAAGTCGTTTATCTACGACACGTAGCCACTATCCATCTTCAGTAGAGAAGACGAGTCCAAACCTTGTTGAGGAGTTATTTTCACGGCAGATACACATACCAGATGAGCAAACTTCTTTAGGAAATGCACTAAATGTATTATATTTGAATGCTCTAGGGCCTACTTCTTCAAGTAATCTGCAAAAAGTGGTCTTTTTCATGCAATAAAAAAGTTTAAACTTTTCGTCGTCCAAGTTTAAATCATCGCGGTGAACATTATAAATTCCGTACTTTTTATTTTTCTGCCACAGTAGGTGAACCCAGTGTGCTTTTCTACGATTATTACAATTACCATTGTGGTTAGCGATTTGAACAAATGCGGGAGCGTCGTCACTCTCGAATGACATTACGACTGCATAATCACAATAGTGGAATGGCGTGGCTGACACTTTGGTGAGCATTAAGCCATTTTGCAATCATACCACCGTTATTCCACAGCCACAACACGTTCGTGCCACTCCTATATCACTTGCCTTTCAAAATCCACGCCATCGCCACGCCACTTTGGTGCGCGCCTCGACTTTATACAGTGGTGTTGATGTTCAACAGAGAGGTCGAACACCTCGATATGATAAGACGAACTTTCACAACTACGATGATATATTGAATTTTATATCGAACTCTATGCAGGTACTACTCAACCGCGAGGAATGTCAAGGAATCGATACGTTTAGGGTCAGTTCACGATTAATGTTAACATTAAATAACAATCTTTCAACGGTAAAACTGAAAGATAAATGTTGAGTGCTTAACGTAAGACGCTAAACATAATAATAACAACATAACAGTTCTTTATTTGACGGATTCCAGCATGATAACAAAACAGTTATGATGATAATCATTAGATGCTACAAGTATGACGATAAATATTAATGATAAACAGTGCACGATAACGGTTAAGCGGCAACATTAGATGATAACCGTTAAGGTTGTTTAGTAGGTATCTAGTTAAGCAAACTAAATCCGCTATGGGGTCGCCAGTATGCACACTTCAAAAAATTAGTTTTTGTCTGAATTGTCCTGCCTACTTTTTACATATCACGAAATCCAAAGTTTTTCCATATTTTTAGCATGGAAAGATGAACGAATAAAAAACGAAAACACGTGTTCTTAAAAATATGTAACCAAATATTTCTTATATAGTTGAGTCGCATTCGCAACCGACATGCGCTACTAAATTTAAAAGGCGTCAAATTTGGGCTGTGGCAAAATTTTACCAGTCAAGAAATATAACCTACAAAAGCCATTGCAAGACTGTCAAAAAACACAAAAGCCCCAATAACAACAAAGATGAAGAAACAAATACCTAAATTAAAATTTAGATTGGTAACTCTGAGAGAAGTGACAACAATAATAAATCAATTAAAAAACAACACAGCACCAGGTTTTGATAAAATAACAACAGCAATAGTTAAAAGGAACAAAGACGTATTGTCACCAATTTTGACCAAATTAATTAACAACGTTATACATGATGGAGAATTCCCCGAATATCTAAAAAAAACTATTATTGTGCCCATATACAAAAAAGGCAACAGGCAGAACGTAGAAAATTATCGTCCTATCTCCTTGCTATCTACACTGAACAAAATCTTAGAGAAAAGCTTACAAATTCAATTGTCTGATCATCTAACAATTAATAAAATTGTGGACTCGAACCAATATGCTTTCCAGAAGAACTCCGGTACAACATCTGCAACAACAGATTTTATAAATGAAATTAAAGAAAAGGTGGAAAAGGGAAACATAGTAACAGCACTATACATAGACATGAAGAAAGCATTCGATACAATATCCAAAACCAAACTTATCGAAAAATTGCAGAGCATAGGTATAAAAAATACAGAACAAAAAATAATTGAAACTTACCTAATGAATCGTCCACAAAAAATAAAAATAAACAAAGTCGAAAGTGACGTACGTTTTGCTAAATATGGAATACCACAGGGCGGGAACTTACCACCATTACTTTACATACTGTATACCAATGATATATTTGAATTACCACTCCATGGTAAAATATACGGATACGCAGACGACACCTGTATTATATACAGTAACAAAAACCCCCACATAATAGAAAACAATATTAATAATGATATGAAGAAAATAGAAGAATGGTGCTTTAATAATTTAATAACAATTAACGAAGATAAGACAAGCTTTATGATCTTCTCAAATAAAGCACAAAAACCAAAACTAAATATACAACTTAAAGGCAAGAAAATCCATCAAAGAAAACAAGTAACTTACCTAGGGTTAGAAATCCAAGAAAACCTAAAATGGGACGGTCATGTCCAAAACCTTATCAAAAAAAACTCAAAAGCAATAGCTGGAATACATAAAATTAAAAATATAATACCACCAAGCATGAGACCGGCAATATACCACGCCATGTTTGCATCTCATACGAATTACCTCGTCAATATATGGGGCCAAACAACGTTAAAAAATATAAACAAATTACAGAGACAACAACATAAATTCATAAAGCTAATATATCGACTAAATAAAAGAACTCCAACAGCACAACTATATAATATCACTGGAATACCAAATATTGAGAAACTTATAAGAATTAAAAATATACTGCTGATACATAAAATAGACAAGGGACTAATCAAAACAAAAATAAAACTACAAACCAACAATGAAATACATAACTACCGAACGAGAGAACACACACACATAAGAGCAAAAAAACACAGAATAAAAACATGGACCACCATAACTTTCACAAGGAAATCAAGAAGAGGATATTGAAAATATAAATAAAATCGAGAAGAAACCTGTGAGACATCCAGAAAAAATAAAAGAAGAGAAACAACACACAGGAGCCCTCAATACCGCTCGTGTGGGAAACTGGAAAACCCAGGATCTTGCAATGAGGCCATGTTATGTACAGTATATGTGTATATGTATATATGTATCTATGTGTATGTACATGTTTTTTTGGAATAAAATGTTTAAATCTTAAATAATTCATACACCTTTTGACGTTTCTTATAAATGTCATTGAAACAATTTGTATTTGGCTTTCATGTAATAGTATTTTACTAGTGGAAGGTATATATCTTGAATATATTAAGTAATTAATTAGTTAACTTTTATTGTTCAAAATTGTTCTGGTTGATGGGAATTTGTAGTGGTATTAAATGGTCGTCATTATTTCGTACTTTGGTCATGTCGGTTACCATAACGACTCAACTATATAGCTGCTATTAGATATTACTGGCAAAATGCAAACAACAAACACAAATTTCAAACTCTTAAACTTACTTAATCTAATCTAACGCAACAAAAAAAAATGTGAAAGTAGGGCAAAATGTAAAGGTTACTGGCAAAATGTAGTCTCTTAAAACTAAACATGAATAAATATGATATTTTTGTATGTTAAATATAAAATCCTCTTCTCTGTTTATTATGTACGAGAAAGGCGCCATAAATTCTCGACCTGACAGGCTTATACAGGTCCAAACGTGATCAAAATCTGTCACGTCATGCATGCACATACGCGAGGTGTTCACTATAAATGTGACGGTTCGAAGCCTAGTAGATTTTAGTAACCAGCCAACCAACGTGACTAGCGCACGAAAATGTCTGAAGAAAATTGTGTACCGCGCGGTAATTAAATTTTTAACAAAAGAAGGGCCTACACCTTATCACATTAAACAACGTTTAGACGACGTTTACGGTGATTCATCTCCTTCGTATTCAAATGTAAAAAAGTGGGCAAAATGTTTCCGTTTGGGACAATAATTTCAATTATTGAACATTTAGTGCTAGAAGATCGCCGTTTGAAAGTGAAGGAATTAGCAGTGATAACAAACATTTCCGAAAGAAGTGTTCGCTGAATTCTCCATGACCATTTGGATATGAAAAAATTTGTGCTAGATGGGTACCGCGATTTCTTTCTGCTTTCCAACGTGAACGTCGAGTCGAATGTGAGCAGTTGTTTTTAAACATGGGTGGAGACGACCCTAAATCGATTTTGGAGTCCATTGTCACAGGAGATGAAACAATGGTTCTGTTTTACGATCCTCTATCGAAAAGGGAGTCCATGGAATGACGGCGACCTGATTAACCTCGTCCCAGAAAGGCGAAAGTCGTTCAATCAACGAAAAAGGTGATGGCCACAATATTCTCGGATTGTGAGGGCATTTTGCTAATTGACTTTAAAGAGCGCAATATAAGTGTGAACAAGCATATATTATGCGTCTTTGTTGCACAAATTAAGGGACAGTATTCGTGCAAAACGTCGTGGAAAATTGATGAAAGGTGTGCGATTATTGCACGACAATGCTCCCGTCCATACTGCCGCCGTTTCACAAGCCGCCATCCGCGAATGCGACTTTCAAGAATTGGAACATGCACCGTATAGTCCGGATATAGCTCCTTGTGATTTGTTTTCTAATTTAAAAAAAGACCATGGGGACGTAGTTTTAAGGACGGCGGTGAGTTGCAAGCAGGTGTTATAGAACATTTTGACGGAAAACCTTCAGATTATTTACAAGTGTATCAAATTATTAATTGATCGTTGTAATAAATGTATAGAAGATAGGGGAGATTACATTGAAAAATAAGAATTCTTATATTGCTCCAAGTTTCTTTTTTGTATATCAGGTCGAGAATTTATGGCGCCTACCTCGTAAATGGCAAACCAGTTTTGACACGGTCTGGCTCGTCATTATAGAAGTTATGACTATGGAGGCATTAGTTTTCAATATGCCCTCGTATAATAAAATTACAGAAACTTCTTTCAAAAATGTTGAGTTGACTTTGTACCTGAAAATAGTGGTTTCATTTCAATATGAGTTTGTTATCGATATAGGTAAAAAAGTTTTACCCGAATCCTGTAACTTTCCCTTACTAGATGGCAAACACTTGACTTCTACAATTCCAGTTTCTGCGATTAGTCCATCTGGACAGAATCCGAGTAATGAATAGGCAGCATCTATATAAAATCCACATCTATTAACCTCAACACCAGTTACATCTTCATATTTTGCAATAGCAACAGATTCATTCACTCTTTTGTAGATTATTGCACTTGTTTGTAAATCCTTATTTGTATATAATTAGTCCAGTCATTTTGTCCGAAAATAGGCCTTGAATTAGAAAATGAACCGAACAAGTCAATTTTTTTATATGTTGTTGGGGGGGGGTTAGAAGAGCTTAATTTCAAGTTTTAGACTGGATACCCCTTGTGCATTTTCCGCTATATTGCAAATAAGGGTGCATTCTTGTTTCCGTTGTAACTCGGCTCCTAGTCATACCACGGGGAAGTTGTTTAGGTGTTTTTTGTTCCTTTTTTATTCTACAATTTATGTCATATAACTTGTTCACCTAACATCGACCGTTCTCGAGATATCGGCAAAAATAGGAAAAAAATTTGGGGTACGAACTCTGTTTTTATTCTTCTTCCTCTTTGTCGTCACACATAGCAAAAAAGTGTTAATTATTAAACTTGTAGAGCACGTTCGTACCTAAAATTCGATATTTTTGTTTACCCCATATCTTCAAAATTACGAGTTCTAGCGCGCCGTAAATTCGGCAAGTCCGTGCGAAGTTTCGATTCTATATCTCACGCGATTGTGTAGATATGTTGTAACGGATTCACCGTTCTGAATAGAATTATTGAAATACAATATAGGTAAATAAAAGAGTGGAAGTATGAATCACATGTATAAAATCTATTAGGCAAATTTGTTTTGCCCGGTCAAAAAGACATTAATATCTTCCTTCTTTTTGATAGTCCTGCTTGTCCATATATCTCTCCTTCAGGATCTTCTTCGAGACGCGGGGATTCTTGACCCACGTTGTCTTCGACAGTCGCATCATCCTTATCGTCTGATTCGACGTCATGTAGGTAGTCGACTTTGGCGGCGTTATCTCATGTTTCTCCACTGCAATTAAGGAAAATCGTGGAACACGCAACGCCTGCTTTCCTGCACCCACAAGCAGTTCCGCATTTTTCTTTACATCTACACGAAACAAGCTTCAGAAGCTCGGTTGGTGGGGATTCGGCTGTGCTTGCGATTGGTTCGAGTCCTTGGTGCGTTCGTCGCCAGCCCCATTCCTCCGGATCTTCGTATAATCCGAGCCAACTTTGTACTTGATAATAAGTGTTTGGTGACATCTAGGTAATCAATGTGACACCGCTAGTGTTAGATGTTAAGATGTAAGGTTAATACGTAAGACCAATGTAATGATCAGTTGTATCTAGTAAATAAATGTTAATCTAAACCTCCGAGTGTAATTACAAATATATAACCCTCACACAGACCGAAACAATAGGTACGGAAGACATGCTGCCGTGCAGCGTTCTTAGTTGGTGGAAGTGATGACAGATTGAAAGGGTTCTTGGTGATCGATTTCGTTAAACGCTGGTATCGTAAAGTATTGATGGATTTATCTTCCTTCTTACCGCCGTATAGGGCAATTAGGAATCGTTCTCCTGTGGATACTAAAATCTCTGGATCGACGTTTTTTCTCTTGAACAGTTCGACTGATGGTACCAATTCCGTGTGCTTTTCCAGAGTGTTTATGAATTTAGATTTCCCAATATTGAAAAAAGTTGATGTGGTATCGCAACCGCTGAAAGCGTGAAGGAAGAGTATGTTGTCCTGGATGGTCTTGTTGTGCTTCAGACAAGTTAGAGAATACAATGCTGCTGGTGTATTGTTTTTCGCTGGTTTTCGGAAGAAGATGTTTGTGTTCTGTTGTGCCAGTCCGGTAAGTAGAACCAAAAGATCGATGTCTTCGCCGACGATTTCAACGGAGTCATACTTAGACGCTTCTTCCAGTGCAGTGGTTATAATCAACGTACCTGCGTCCTCAAAAGCCTGCAGAACGTTGATCCCAACGTTTGTAAAATGAAGGCGCAGCATTTTCACGAAATTGTCTTTGTTGACGTTTCTTGCAAGGACATATTCTTGACTGACTGTTGGAATTGTAGTCTCGTTGATTGTGAATTCAGGCGATTGGTACTTCTTTGAACGTCGTAGTCTTTCCTATGTCTTTGTCCCTGCGATACTCGTGTCAATCGCCGTAATTTTGAAGATATGGGGAAAACAAAAATATCGAATTTTAGTACGAATGTGCTCCACAAGTTTGATGATAAACACTTTTTTGCTAGTGTGACGACAAATAAGGAAAAAAAATAAAAACCGAGTTCGTATCCCAAATTTTTTCCTATTTTGCCGATATCTCGAGAACGGTCGATGTTAGGTGAAAAAGTTATATGACATAAATTGTAGAGAATACAAAAAGCAATAAAAACAACTTCCCCGGCGGACGACCAGGAACCGAGTTACAACAGAAACGAAAATGCACCCTTATTATCAAGATGGCGGAAAATGCACAAGGGGTGTCCAGTCGAAAACTTGGAATTATTATTAATTCATTAAGCTGTCCTAAACCCCTCCAACAATATATAAAAAAAATGGCTTGTTCGGTTCATTTTCTAATTCAAATGTATATAATGACAGGACTAAATAGCCTTTTGAATAAATTGTGAAAATGTGTTGAAGCTTTTCGCATCACAATTACACCAAAATTTGAGGCTGTTAGGTAATCCTGTCTTGAGTTTAAGCCACAAGTTATTTCCATGCTAGTTTCTCGTAGATATTTCACTTTTCTTTACTTTTGCTAGTATTTCTACTGGAACTCTTTCTTTTTCTACCATTTCATATTCCCTAATATCTGGCAGAGAAGCATTTGACCCATAGTGAATATTTGGTCCTAATATAAGCTCTAATTCTTGTATATTTTCACTTTCTAATTTTTTTACGCAAATGATGTTTTCGGTGCCTTAAATTTAGAATTAGGTGAGAATAATGACCTAGAAGCATTCTTCCCCATGGAGGGTAGGCCATTCAGGGTCACTTGCATGTGTAAATCGCTGCAGCTTCCTCCTCCTATGGTCGAGTACATCCGGTCGGTTTACGAGAATTCCTCTACCATTCTCGAGGTAAACAGGGGATGCAGGACCGTCCGGACGCTGCGTGGGGTTAAGCAGGGAGACCCTCTTTCGCCATTAGTCTTCAACTTAGTTGTCGACAGCGCGCTGAAGACCCTTTCGCCGGAGGTTGGATTTGATGTGCATGGGACAAAGGTCGGGGCCCTAGTGTTCGCGGACGACGTTATACTCGTTGGAACAACAACTGTCGGTCTTCAGAGAAATCTGGAGCATCTTACGACGGCGCTTCGAAACGACGGGCTGCTACTAAATACTGCTAAAAGTCACGGGCTCTCGCTTGTGGCCGCAGGAAAGACCAAACGGGTGAAGGTAGTGACCGATCCTACATTTATGGTGGGTGGCCAGTATCTTCAGCAGATTGAGCCTTTGCAACTGTGGCGGTATTTAGGGGTCGAGTTCGAGGGTGTCAGGGTTGCGGAGAGTCGGTTCTCTCTCGCTGAGTCTTTGGAGAAGCTCACCCGAGCTCCTCTAAAGCCCCAGCAGAGGATGCACATCCTGCGCTCGTTCCTCCTACCACGGCTGTTTCACGGTCTCGTGTTGGGGAGAGTGAGTGCAGGATGTCTAAAGAGACTCGACGTCCAGGTCCCGGCTTCGGTTCGGAAATGGCTCCGACTTCCTCATGACGCTCCCGTCGGCTATCTGCATGCGTCAACGAGGGTCGGAGGTCTCGGGGTCCCTCATCTGGGATCTCTCATTCCACTGTTGCGCCTAAGGAGGCTTACTGCTATGCGGCAGTCTCCGGCCGACTTCGTGAGGGCGGTTGCGATGAACTGCACAACGGACGCAAAACTCCGTTGGTGCAGGGAGCGGCTGCCGTCGGGGGTAGGCGAGGCAGCGAATCCAAAGCTAGCTCTTGGGCGCTATTGAGCGGAAAGGTTGCACACCTCCGCGGATGGAGAACCGCTGCGGGAATCCGAAAGGGTCCCCGCGAGCACTGACTGGCTACGGTCGGTTACACGCGTTTATCCATCCAAGGACTGGTTGCATTGTCTTTCTGTCCATGCCAACGCTTTACCATCGCGTCGTAGAACCACCCGAGGACGGGAAGGTCGCGTTGACCAGTGCCGGGGCGGATGTCGAGAGACTGAAACCGCGGCGCACGTCATACAGCGATGTTTCCGGACTCATAGTGGCTGGGTGCGCAGACACGACGCGATTGTAACCAGGCTAGCTGAAGGGTTAAAACAGTTGGATTGGGAGGTCTGGAAGGAACGCAGGTTCCAGACAGATGTTGGGCCCCGGGTCTCCGACCTGATCGCTATCCGGCCTAACCGGATGGTGGTGATTGACCCTCAGGTAGTCGCCGCGAAACCTTCGCTCGACTCGCAGCACTGTTGGAAAACAGCTAAGTACCGGGACGAGGCTACCCTTGCCCCATTGGTACGAGAAGCGGTTGCTCCTTTGGGAATAACGAATCCCGACGTAACTTTTGTCAGCGCTACCATCTCCTGGCGCGGTGTTTGGAGTGCGGAGTCTGCACGGTCGCTTCGGGCCCTCGGTTTGGGTCGGAAGCTACTGGGTGGGCTCTCGTATGCGGCGGTACTGGGCTCGTGGGTGAACTGGGTTAGGTTCAACGCGACAACGTCTACTCGGATGGGGCGTCGCCGCGTTGACGGATAGCCAGCGGTGTAGTCTGTGACACGTTTGATAGGTTGAAACGCCCAGCGTGTTGG
Organism: Amphimallon solstitiale; assembly: GCA_963170755.1. Taxonomy (NCBI): domain Eukaryota; kingdom Metazoa; phylum Arthropoda; class Insecta; order Coleoptera; family Scarabaeidae; genus Amphimallon; species Amphimallon solstitiale. Next base: position 99,812,752 of record OY720676.1, on the reverse strand, counting down.
GTGCCCCCGCACCACAATGCGCGTGGTTCCTCGGGTCCATTAATCCTGTAGTCCAATTTATTGTTCCACAAGATGACTCCTAAAACCCGATAAGTCCCTCGTTGATCCGTTCTTGTCACTTTATTGGATCCGCAGCATTGGCGATGATGATGCTCATGCCGTGTACCGTCTTGTGCGGTCGGCTCTAACGGGGGCTGAGCGTGCTGTATACGAAGTAAAAAGATTAATTCGCTTTCCCCGGTACATTTTGCTACCAATGCCATATATCATTCTAATTTATTGGTTGTTTCGTTGAAAGCAAGCCTGTCGGCTTTACCTATGGGTTCAGTACATTTCTGCATCTCCATAAGAAATTGTTTATCTACAGTGGTAGAAGAATCGTCTTCAGTTAAATGCTTTCTTTTACAAAAATGTGTACATCTATTGTGATTACCAATAACGTGAAACGGTGAATCCTTTTATTCTTTTCGCAACTTCTATGGGTCCATGCTGATCAATACCTTTGGTAAAACCCTCAACCTTGACATCTTGTTCCATTGCCGTAGATGGAACAATAAAGTTTAGATCACATTCATGTCTTTTGGATTCCATTTTGTGTTTTTTATAATACGATCAAGCCGAACATGTTCTGTTTTGAACGCCTATAAAAAGTGTTTTTTTTGTTTGTTTCTGCTCCAATAATAATTGCCACACCCGAGTGGGTATTATTGCTATGTCCACAACTGCGTTTACTCCATACACCGTCTATAATTACAGTGATAAACGGTGTTCCATTAAGATTAGCGTTTCCTTTATCAATAACCACTTTTCTTTTTTCTAAAATATAAACTAGCAACAAGGTATTTGAAAGATTGTTTTTATATTTTTGGAGTTGCTAAAACATGAAAATTTTAGACTGGAAGTATTTTAGATTTAATTTCCACGTGTGTGAAGTTTCACTTAGTATCAATTCACTTATGTCAACTTATGTGGATAATACATGTTAACATGCTAGATAAAAATTAGTACAGATTTTAATACATATACCTATGTTATGTCCAGGTTTCCATGAAGGCCTTGCCAATGCAATGGTTCTCTCCATTAACAATCCAGTTCATTTACATAGAGTGGGATTATTTAATAATAGTACTGACACCTATGAATTGAATATGAATTTTTTAATGAGTATGGCTTTAAAAAAAGTGGCATACGCCCCATTTGCACTGCTAGTCGATCAGGTAAATATATGCTAGAAATTAACTTTTACTTTCTAACAGTTTATTTTTGAGTGGCGATATAATATTTTCAAAAATGGTGTTCGGAGCATGAATGTAAATTGGTGGGAATTAAGACTTTTATATCAAGGAATAGTACCGCCTATACCTAGAAACGAGGGCCATTTGGATGCAGCAGCTAAGCGTCATATACCAGCAGATTTACCATACATTAAGTACTATGTGGCATTATTACTAGAATTTCAAATTTTTGATGCGTTATGTTCAGCAATTGGTCATACTGGGCAATTACATACTTGTGATATTTACCGGTCTAGAGAAGCAGGAAGAATACTTACCGAGATAATGCAGGTTGGGAAGGCAAGGCATTGGAAAGATGTTATAAGAATGCTAACTCGCGGGGAAACTGACAGACTTTCGCCCGATCCCATTCTAAAATATTTTCAACCGTTGTTGCTTTGGCTAAAAGTACAAAATAGAGATGAAGGTGTTATTGGATGGAATACAAAACTACAAGACACCGCACTTTTTCAACCATTATTTTCCAAACATAACACGGCTTCTTGGGTACTTGGAAGCAATTATTTAATTATTTTTATATTTGTATTAATATCATTCTTCAAATTCTAACAGTGCCTTCATTGTAATATATCTTTAAATGTTTGTATAAAATGTATATACATATATTAAAATATTAGATTAAATATATATGCATATTTGTATTATTTATTGTTCTGTATAACCAAACTTTGCTTTTCAGTTTTCATGTAGAGATTCATAATTGTGATTCATCACTAAATTTACCTACTGCTCGCTGTTATACATAAATATAATAATAATAAAAATAAATTGAAGTACCTACACAAGTAATGCCGATGTTGATTATTAATATAATCAGGTAATTCTAATTTTATCAGCCAAACTCTTTAAGATATAATAAAAATATTAAAATAGAGATGATTCTTTACAAATCGTTTTGAAAATTTTAGAAAAAAAAATAAGAAATTCGAGAATTTGACGCTAAGTGTTAAGATTGAACATAGTTTTAAGGTATATATCTCACCAAGAACATTCGACATCGTATTTACAGCCGAAGTTTGCCATTCTTCCGATAATTTATGTAAGTATAATATACAAACGCCACTCCATCCATCTCATATTTTTCAATTAAGATAGAATGATAAGAGCATACAAATTAAAAACATTTGTCTATTTAGCGTCCGAAATAAGTACAGTATCGAAACGCGATGTGTACATAGTAGGTATATACCGTGTGGCCGCCGTTCATAGCGCGATGCATGTATTAGTAACTACTGGTCGACTATAAATGGGCGTGCCAACTTGAATTGCCACACCGACAGCGGGCATATAAGTTATACGTATAAATGTATTCGTAGGCAAATCAAGTGAAGAGCAGTGTAATAGGTAATGCGTTCCCGTTGTAAGTAATTATTTGTAGTTGTTTGAAGCACCAGATAATCACTGATAATATGTCAGTGAAGTAACTCATCACAGCTTCATAAACAACATAAAAGAGCAAAAATAAATAATAAATAACTCCTAGACTGTAAAATAAAAAAAACTTCTTAACTAAAATAATATTTTTCAACAAATATTATAATCTAAAAACTCAACTATAATAAAATACTGAAACATAAAATATTTACTTCTTAAAACAGAATTGTAATTCAACATTGCAATTAACCTGTAATTAGCTAAAAAAATGTTATTCTTAAGCAATAATAAAACTCGAACTGACGCCCATATGTGGAAGCGACTGCCCGACTACACCGTATAAATGTCGATTTTTTGGACAAATACGAGTGCATCATAGGCATATGCGAAATACTAGCTCTGTTGTAATCCAGTATAACACTGCGTCTACTTGTTTACCGTTCTAATACACAGGCATCTCTATCTGTTTCGCTTACTCTACAGTGATCGCGATAATGCAGACGCACGCGGTCTTATGGTATATATATACTTCTCTTTCTGTTGCTTGTTCTGAATTTTCGAAATTAATTGTCTCATTGCTTATTTCTTCCTCAAGTTCCTTATCACTTTCATTATTGTATTGTATTCAATAAGTTAAGTTGGCAACGACACCCTGGCGGCAGCGTCAGTACACACATGATGGCGCCAAAGTCAGTGACAGAATGACATGTAACTCGTAGACAAAATTAATGAGTAATAATTAATAAACAGTGAAATAATATCAAAGTGAGTATTATTGGAATCATCAAGACACAACAGTGGCGACGAGGTAAACACCAAAATGGCACTAATAGGTGCGATTCCCGGGTTTAACCTGAAGACCGACAATTGGGTACTATATCAGGAACAATTGGAACAGTTCTTTGAAGTAAACGACATAAAGGACACAGAAGAAGGGAAAAAGCGCGTAGCGGCTTTATTAAGCCTTATTGGACCAGAAACTTATAAAATATTGAGAGATTTGTGTACACCCAACCTCCCAAAAACCAAGTCATATGAAGAACTTTGTAGCTTATTGAAGGCACAGTTTGCACCGAAAACATGCCCCTACAGGGAACGCATCGAGTTCTACGAAGCCAGGCAAGAAGAAACCGAAACAGTGAACGAGTGGTACGCAAGAATACACAACCTCTCATTAAATTGTGAATTCGGCAATGATCTGCAACATTCATTAAAAGACAAGTTTGTGTGTGCAATGCAAAAGGGACCAATTCGTGAACGACTATGCGAAGAAGCAACAACAAAAACCCTGAAGGAGTTACTGGAAATCGCACTAACAAAGGAAGCGACACTGCTGTCAACAAGGAAGTGAACGTTATAAACAAAAGGTCATCGGGAAATAGAACAGGTCAAAGAGTCGGCTACAAAGATAACCAGACATCAAAAGAAAACACAAGGCAAGAAAGAAGAAAATGCAAATGTTGCGGAAAAAACCACATAGGTATCTGCAAGTACTCAACCTATAAGTGCAACACATGCAACAAAACGGGACACTTGGCAAAGGTATGTTGGGACACCAGCAAACAGAATGCGTTAGAGGTGGAGGACACAAGTGAGGATGAAGTAAACCAGGTAGATATGTACAATATAAGTTTTAAAGATCAAAATCCAATACATGTAAACATAAGAATAAATCGGGTGGATTTATGCATGCAAATAGATAGTGGGGCAGGGCTGTCAGTCATTACCAAAGATTGTTATGAAAAACATTTAAGTGATTGTAAGCTTTTTGGTAGCAGTGTAACTTTAAAAGGTTGCACTGGTACTAAAATACACACATTAGGATATATTAAAGTAGACATTAAGTATGAGGGTAAAACATGCAAAGACTTTGCCATACACGTAGTAGAGGTAGGACGACAAAATTTGTTAGGCAGAGATTTTTTAAGCAAATTTAAATTTCAACTAGTTTCCGAGACAGAAGTACTAAACATTAGTAGTAAGATTGATAAATTTCTTAATGATGTAAAAGAGATTGTTGATCTAGGTTTAGGATGTTATAAACACAAAACGTTCACACTAAAACTGAAAAATGATGTTAATCCTATATTCCTAAAACCCCGTCCACTACCGTTGGCACTCAAAACAAAAGTAGAAGAAGAATTGAAGAGGTTAGAAGAAGAAGGGGTAATAACACCAATTGAATCAAGCGAATGGGGGACCCCACTAGTACCCGTCAGGAAACAAGACGGAACCATAAGGTTATGCGGGGACTACAAAGTAACAGTAAATAGAGGACTAGTGAAGGTGGAGTACCCGCTTCCAAAAATAGAAGATATCTTCGCGAAACTCAGCGGCGGTGAGTCGTACACTAAAATAGATTTGAGCAACGCATACAATCAACTGCAGGTAGATCAAGAAACAGCTAAGATGTTGACGTGGTCAACCCACAAAGGGTTGTACAAAGTAAACAGACTACCGTATGGTGTAACTCCGGCAAGTGCGATATTCCAGAAAACGCTGGAACAGACTCTACAAGGGCTAGATTGTGTTGCAAACTTTGTCGACGACATAATAGTGACCGGTAGAACAAGAGAAGAACATGAGCAAAACCTAAAAGCCACATTTCAGAAACTAAAAGAAGCGGGATTTAAAATCAAACTATCCAAATGTGCATTTTTCCAAGAAGAAATAAGATACCTCGGGCATAGCATTTCAAAAAAGGGCCTATGTAAAAATGAAGACAAGGTCAAGGCGTTGTTGGAGGCACCAAGACCAAGCAATGTTACACAACTAAAAAGTTTTGCAGGATTAGCCAACTATTATAGCAAATTCGTACCCAACATGGCAGCGCTAATGACACCGTTGTATAGGTTGCTCCAGAAAAATGTAAAATTTAAGTGGAACGCAGATTGTGACAAATCTTTCAACAGAATAAAAAAAGAAATAGCATCAGAACAAGTGCTGGTCCATTTCGATCCAAGTGCACCAATAATTCTGTCAACGGATGCAGCTCAGGATGGCATTGCTGCAGAACTTTCACATAAACTGTCAAACGGCGAGATAAGACCCATCACATTCATCTCAAGAACATTATCAAAGGCAGAAAAAAACTATTCTGTACTAGACAAAGAAGCCCTAGCGATTTATTGGGCGGTAAAAAAGTTATACTATATATAAGAAGAAGGGGTAATAACACCAATTGAATCAAGCGAATGGGGGACCCCACTAGTACCCGTCAGGAAACAAGACGGAACCATAAGGTTATGCGGGGACTACAAAGTAACAGTAAATAGAGGACTAGTGAAGGTGGAGTACCCGCTTCCAAAAATAGAAGATATCTTCGCGAAACTCAGCGGCGGTGAGTCGTACACTAAAATAGATTTGAGCAACGCATACAATCAACTGCAGGTAGATCAAGAAACAGCTAAGATGTTGACGTGGTCAACCCACAAAGGGTTGTACAAAGTAAACAGACTACCGTATGGTGTAACTCCGGCAAGTGCGATATTCCAGAAAACGCTGGAACAGACTCTACAAGGGCTAGATTGTGTTGCAAACTTTGTCGACGACATAATAGTGACCGGTAGAACAAGAGAAGAACATGAGCAAAACCTAAAAGCCACATTTCAGAAACTAAAAGAAGCGGGATTTAAAATCAAACTATCCAAATGTGCATTTTTCCAAGAAGAAATAAGATACCTCGGGCATAGCATTTCAAAAAAGGGCCTATGTAAAAATGAAGACAAGGTCAAGGCGTTGTTGGAGGCACCAAGACCAAGCAATGTTACACAACTAAAAAGTTTTGCAGGATTAGCCAACTATTATAGCAAATTCGTACCCAACATGGCAGCGCTAATGACACCGTTGTATAGGTTGCTCCAGAAAAATGTAAAATTTAAGTGGAACGCAGATTGTGACAAATCTTTCAACAGAATAAAAAAAGAAATAGCATCAGAACAAGTGCTGGTCCATTTCGATCCAAGTGCACCAATAATTCTGTCAACGGATGCAGCTCAGGATGGCATTGCTGCAGAACTTTCACATAAACTGTCAAACGGCGAGATAAGACCCATCACATTCATCTCAAGAACATTATCAAAGGCAGAAAAAAACTATTCTGTACTAGACAAAGAAGCCCTAGCGATTTATTGGGCGGTAAAAAAGTTATACTATTACCTTATTGGTCAGAACTTCTGCATAAAAACCGATCACAAACCACTGCTGGCATTATACGGAGAAAACAAAGCTATACCACAAATGATATCCAGTCGACTGCAAAGGTGGGCGTTATATTTATCCGGATTCACGTACAAGATAGAATACATACAAGGAAAGGACAATAAAATGGCCGACATGTTAAGTCGGCATCCGATAAAGGAGGCGTCAGAGGAAGAAGAAGATGAAATAGACATCAATTTAGTCATTTCAGAGGCTCTTCCAATCGATAGTAAGAAAATAGCCATTGAAACTTGAAGAGACAATACATTGAGCAAAGTACATGAGTACGTTAGCAAAGGATGGCCAGAAAATGAGCAAGAGGTGGAAGAAAATGTCAAGCCATATTTCAGAAAGCGCGAAGAAATCTCTTGCGAAAAAGACTGCTTGTTATGGGGATACAGAGTACTAATACCTAAAAAAATTCAGGAAACAAGATGAATTGCACGCCAGCCATTTGGGAACAGTTAAAATGAAATCCATAGCCAGATCCCATTTTTGGTGGCCAAAAATGGACGAAGAAATTGAAAACGTAGCTAAATCGTGTATTTCATGTGGAAAAACATCATACGACCCCAAAAAAGCGATACCGACACCATGGTACAAAGTAAATAAACCAGGTGAAAGAGTGCATATGGACTTTTTGGGACCAGTAAAAAACTATTATTTCCTCATATTTTTAGATGCACATTCAAAGTGGCCAGAAATTTTTAAAATGACAAGCATAACCTCGGAAGCGACCATTGCAAAAGTAAGAGAAATCTGCACAAGATGGGGAATTCCAGAAGTATTAGTATCAGACAATGGAAAACAATTGGTATCAGAGGAATTCGAAAGATTCCTAAAAAAGAATGGCATATGTCATATAACATCACCACCGTATCACCCAACCAGCAATGGTTTTGCAGAAAACGGCGTCAAAAGTTTCAAGAAAGGACTTCATGCTGTCTTAATAGATCCTAGAAACAGTAAAACAGCCATAGATCTGTTGATCTGCAGGTACTTATTAGCGTACAGAAACGCTAAACACGGCACTACTGAAGAAACGCCAGCAAAGCTAATGATTGGAAGGAAGTTGAGAACTGTATTAGATTTAGTAAAACCAGGCATAACTCCAAGAGAACGAAAAGGGCAACCCAACAATAGTCAGCAAGCTCCGGTCAAGTTAAAAGTTGGAGACAAAATACTAGCACGAGATTACAGAAACATAAACAAAAAGGGATGGGTAGAAGCTAGAATAACTGAAGAAATAGGAAACAAAATATACAAATGTAAACTGAAGGACGACAATTTGATATGGCGAAGACACGTAGACCAAATAAAAAAAATCACAGAAGCAATATACAAAGAAGACGAAGAAAACATAAATGAAGAAACTACAGCACAACAAGGACCACGCAGGAAAACTCCAAGCAGCAACGCGAGAAGCCAAACAGACATCAATGCTACACCAGCAACAGACCCAAACCAAAACGTTGCAACATCCAGCGTTTCGATGGGTAAACGAGAACACGGTACGAAAATCATTCATAACAAAAGAAAAACCCAAAAAGACCTCAACACTGAAATCCCGAACCTTCCCAGTACGTCATCCAGTACCTCACCCGAAATCGACACAGGCAGACCAAAACGAAAGCAAATCATGCCTAAAAAATTACAAGATTACGAAACCGCGTAGGGGATATTTAGGAAATAAGTTTTATATCATGTAATTAGGTAGTTTTAATCTAGAAGTAGGGATATATGTAGTGTATTCAATAAGTTAAGTTGGCAACGACACCCTGGCGGCAGCGTCAGTACACACATGATGGCGCCAAAGTCAGTGACAGAATGACATGTAACTCGTAGACAAAATTAATGAGTAATAATTAATAAACAGTGAAATAATATCAAACTGAGTATTATTGGAATCATCAAGACACAACAATTATTAACTTGGTCATAAAATGATATTTGTTCCTTTAAATTACTATCCTCATTGAAAAAAACATCTTTCGCAATTATTATTCTTTCTTGTTCAGTGTCCCATAATCTATATCCATGATTGGCATATCCAATCATTATACATTTTCTTGTCTTTGAATCCAGTTTTGACCGCAATACTTCAGGTATATGTGCATAACTCTTGCATCCAAACACTCTTAAATTCGTTAAATTTACCTTCTTATTTAGCCATAATTCTGCAGGAGTTTTACATGGATAGAAAAAAAAATAATTTTCATTTTCAAATGACAGGTACTCGTTTTTTTAAATAGTAACACCTATTTTTTTATTACAGTGCCATATTGGCATAATTTTTAGCTTTCAAGTGATATAAAATATGCTGTGGTTTAGTGGTAGACAGGTAGTACAAAACATAAAATGTTTTAAAAGTAGTCTTTGGAATTAGACTACTTTTAAAACATTTTATGTTTTGTACTACCTGTCTACCACTAAACCACAGCATATTTTATATCACTTGAAAGCTAAAAATTATGCCAATATGGCACTGTAATAAAAAATAGGTGTTACTATTTAAAAAAACGAGTACCTGTCATTTGAAAATGAAAATTTTTTTTTTTCTATTTTCTTTAGTAATTTCAACGTGAAATACATGTTTCCTTCGCCAATGCGTGTAAATGTGAAAAATACGTTTCTTAATTGTTTTCAAAGCTAACTTTGATGGTTGTTACATTTCGACAATCGTTGCGAAGCAGTTTCACTTTAATGGATAAATTTAACAGATACCGCCATCTTTGACAGAAATGTCAAAAGTTAACCTGCACTAGATGGCAAATTTTCAGAAGAAACAGAATATGAACAGAAATAATAAATGTATTTAAAAATTCAAAATTAACGTCACTTCCGGTTTGACCGGAAGTGCTATAGAAAAACTGAGTGTACCTGAAGAAGCCCCCCAATCACTCATATATACGGTCCGAATTTCAAAGTTTTATTTTAACTAATAAATAAATGGCGTGCTGATACATGATCTCGTTGACACCCGGTATAATGTGTCTTGGCGCTCTTCTGCTCAATATCTCTTCTCTACTGCTTGTCTAACTCATCTTTATTTTCTAATATTTGCTTTCATTAGACGCATGATGTGTTAATTATTTTCTCTTTTCTAAATCTGAATTAATAATAGCCAAGCTTTCTGTATACTTTACCTGTTTTACCTTGTTATTTTCTCGGTTCCTTTATTAAAATTTGAATGTCATTTTCTATAGTCTGAAATATTTCATCAATTTTTCTGCCTCGATATTATAGAACAATGTAGTTTCTCCATTCGTTTCTTTCAAATAATTATACAAGGTGAGTCATTAGTAACCGTTTCTTCGTTTGCTGTGTTGTATTTTAAATAAGAGGAAAAACAATCAGTACAAGTTTATTGTTGCTTCAGGTTCAAATTCAAAAATTGATACTAAAAGCTATGATGCACTTCCGGCTTCACCGGACGAAACTTATGTTTTTCTTCTACTAATTTAAATTGCCTGTTCTTTTATCAAAATCTAACAGCGCTCGTAGTTCTTTATTTGTCCGCTAATTGCTCCTATAGTGATTACCTCAGAAATTACAGAAGATAGGTATAGGACATTGTCAACAAATATGAAAGAGAATAAAAAATAAACAAAATGCCACACTAAAATGCTGGATGTTCTATTGAAAACACAAAAGTTTAGGGTATCTGAAAATTTCGGAGAGTAGGCTTTCAAAAAACAAAGTTTCTTGAAATATTGTCGAGTGCAACTGATACCAAATAATGCACCACCAAAATTAATGTTTTTACTTTGACAAACAATTCGAATATGATTTTTTCAGAACATGTGTTTTGGTTAAAAATTTGCAAAAAAAAAAATTAATAGCTCAAAAATTTTTGCCTCAATTTTGAAAAAAAAGAAAACATTTGAGTAGGCAATTTAAAACAGTACTAAAAAATCCAAAAATATATAGGTAGGCGCTTTATTAAAAAAAATAAGTTTCATGCATTTTCGGTGAAACCGGAAGTGCGTCAGAGCTTAAAGTATTTTTAGAATATACGCCCCAAGCAATCATAAATCTTCTACTAATTGCTTTTTCTCTTATTTAAACACACAAAAGAACAATCGAAGAAGCAGCTACTAATAACTCAGCCTGTATAATGAAGATGTGTTATTTTCTTTATATCAACATCAATCTCTGTCATGGTCACACCCATCAGATACAAGAGTTATGCAACTATTCGGTGATTGGTTGTCGACGACGGTCGCCATTTTAGTGAGAGGAGGAATTCTATGCTCACTAGTCAAGTATATTCAGCAACAAGCGCATTAACGCGTCCAGACACAAACGCAACTCTAAATTTTGAAAGTTTACGGGAAACATACTAGCGGTTAATTGTTATGATAAAAATTATTATTATGTTGCACGTTAATGTGAAATGTCAATGAAATATTGAAGTTGCACTTAAAACAACGCACGCCGAAAGTAAGACAGAAAATCAACTTATTATTATCGTTTATTCGATTCCTGTTTAATTATAACATATGATGGCAGCACTGAAATGACAGACGATCATATAAACGAGAGCAGTGCTGTTAGGCAACATTTCAAGTGTGGCCAAGTGAACAGTTGGAGCAAGAATGGTTCCCGATCCGTCTGCTGAATGTGACCATTAACTTCTGTAACCCATCTTATATAAATATAATAATAATTTATTTGATCTTTGTCATTTTAGTCTTATCACATTTCTTCATTTTACCATGATAACTAATTCCTGTTCTCTTTATATTCAATAACATTTTATTTTTCCCTTCTTGAATTTCCTTTTGTTCTCTTATGTATAATGTATTACCTAATCCTTGTTTGAAAAGATCAATATCAAAATTATAAGATATAAATCAAATACTGCTAAAAAAAGATAATGTTCTTTAAGGAAGGGATTACCTTTTATATTCTTTCAGTGTAAAATAAATAAAGGAATGTATTGAAAAGAATGAAACACTAAAAAATAAAAAAGAGACATTCATTTAATGAGTAGAAGAATATAAACGAATTCGTTTACAACTATACATTGACTAATGTAATACATATATACATACATATATGTTACAGTGAAAGCAGGAAATCAGTGATTGCCAGCAGTTACTAGTCGAAGTTAGCTTTTACTGATTTACCTGTTTTTAGTCAGAAAAAGTTGTACAGTGAACATTTCAACTCACATTTACTAGTGAACGCTAGCATCCACGTCTCTCAAGCAGCGAATGTCTGATATTCTCTTCACCACGATAACGCGCATGCGCAATAGACACATTGAGTAATTCAATCGTACCGTACAACCGTCGTACAGTTTCGCATTTTGAATTGAGGTTAAGTGGTAATGTTTTGAATTTGTGCCCGTTTATCTTACCTCGAATCATGGCAGGAAAGTCCCTAGAGATATTTGAAAAGGACAGACTGGATCAAAAGACAATAGTTTTGGTTTCTCATTAACTAAATATAATGACATTATTGAGAAGGTGAAGTGCGCCAAACAAAGACTAGTTCGACGTATTAGAGGTAAATGGGATAGTCAAATTGATAGTCCCTGTAAGAGAGAATTCGGGAATAATTTATTTCGTTCACGACGATGAATTATTTGGAATTTTAAGTTATGTTCATGTGTCCATTGGCCATGGAGGACGAGATCGGATGATAAACGAGTTGAAAAGGAAGTACAAAAATATTACATATAAGGACGTAAACATTTTTTTATTACTTTGTGAACCTTGTTTGCAAAACCAAAAAAGAGAACGTAAGGGAATTGTGGTTAAGCCCTTGTTATTTAAAGATCTCAATTCTCGATGTCAAATCGATCTAATTCATTACCAATCACATAAAGACAATGGCTATAAATTCATAATGGTATACCAGGACCACTTGACGAAGTTTGTTATTTTAAAACCGCTGAAATCAAAAAAAAGCAGAAGTAGCTGACAATTTAATAGACAATTTTACTTTTCTGGGTGCACCTACAGTGTTGCAGTCGGATAATGGTAGAAAATTTGATAAGATAATAAAACTTCTCAGTGGAATAAAGGGTTAAGATTCGTACAGTTTATGAAAAATAAAGCCTATCATTCAGGAATCAAGAGATCTCCATATGAAGCTTCGCTTGGTGAACCAGTAAAATAAGGTCTGACAACATCAAGCACTCCCCAGGAAACGAATATACAAGACGAATAAGAATTAGAAAGCATAATAAACACCATTACATCAAATGAAGACTTGGTGAAAACACCACGGCTTGCAGAAGACGACACTATTGAAACAGCTGCAGGCTGCACTAATGATAATAATAAGTGCATTGCATGAGAAAATTATTGTCACTGTTTTGTTGTTTCTTATGTGGGTTCGTTTTAATTAAACGTTAACACACTTTTCATTTTAAAACACTTTATTAACAATGCTACAGTAACAGATATTAAATCTTATACATATGTATGGCGCTACTAGAAGCCATTATCTCTGTATCTGGTTCGTTGACAAAAAACCCTATTCTAGTCTAAAACTACCAATCGCTACCAATCTTAAATAATAAAAACCCTTACACAACACGCTTTTCTTTTTTTTTTTTTTTTTTTTTTTTTTTTTTTTTTTTTTAAGTTAATACATTAATATAAGACATAGTCACTTAAGGTTTGAGGCGGCCGAGAAGTTCTCATACTTCTTGCATTTACAGGTCTATTTTGATTTCTTATAGATAAGTCATTATCATTTACATTCATAATACCATTATCTATAGATACATCATTGTCACTACGATTAGGATTTACATCATTATCAATTACACTATTTATTATAGTATCATCAAGATTAATAATAGTTTCAACAGGCACTACAACATTATCAGGGTTAACATCGTTAATATCTGTTTCACTAACCAGAAGGTCTTCGTAAACATAATGCAAGTTAGGGCAAAAATTACTTTTATTGAAGCTTATTTTTGTTTTGTTAATTAGCTTCCGATTACGCCTAAATTTATTATTATTCAAATCTTTAACAATATAGGAACGATCATTATACTTTTCCACCACTTTACCTTTTTCCCATCTTTTATTTTTTTGAAATAAAATATTTTCGTTTATATTCAAAGGAGGTAAATCTTTTGCTGATTTGTCATAGTGTTTTTTTTGTTTTTTAGAATTACTCCTTAATTTATCTGTAACAGTAGGGCTTTCTATAATTTTAGGCATTAAATTTTCTATAGCTGTAGGAATTTTTGTTTTTACCAATTTATTTAAAAGTAGTTGAGAAGGAGAATAACCTATGCTTGGTAATGGGGTATTTCTATACTCTAATAAAAAGTTAGGCAAATCATCATAATTTTTCATTTTCTTTAACATTCTTTTTGCTATGTCCACGTATTTTTCGGCTAAACCATTCGATTGGTGGTGATGCGGACTAGAAAATTCAACTTCAAAGTTCCAGTTTCTCGCAAAATCCCGGAAACATATGCTATTGTACGGATTGTTATCTCCAAAGAATTTATCCGGTACACCAAATTTTGAAAATATTTCTTTACAAACTTTAACAACAGTTTCTGCCGCTTTGCCAGAAGTAGGAACCACTTCCATCCAATGTGAATAAGAATCTACGATTAATAAATAGTTTTGATTTTTATACTCAAAAAAATCAGAATACAAGTATTGCCAGGGTCGATTTGGAATTTCGTGTGTTATAAGATTCTCTCTTTTATTAGCTGGTTTATTTACTTGACATATTTCACATTCATTTATAAAATTTTCAATATCAGCTGACATTTTTGGCCAAAACATTACTAGTCTAGCGCGTAATTTAGATTTTTGTATTCCAAAGTGGGCCTCATGAATTAATTTTAACATTTCCTTTCTTAATTGTGAAGGTACAATAATTTTAGTATTATAAAACAATAGATTATCTGAGAGAAATATATCATCCCTTAAAGCAAAATAATATTTTAATTCTCCATCTAGAGCTCTATTGGACTTAGGCCAGCCTGTAGAACAAAAATGTTTAACTCTTGACAGAATTATGTCCTTATCAATAGCATTTTGAAAAGTTACTCTCTTTTCTGGAGTCATAGGGACATTTAAGGAAAGTGAATGCACCATATACTCCAATTCTTCATCTACTGGTGTATTTGTCTTAATGTAGGATCTACTTAAAGTATCAGCTACGTACATTTTCGATCCGGGGAGATATTCAACATTTAACTTATATTTTAATAACTTTAACAACATTCGTTGTAAACGAGCACTAACATTATCCAAACTCTTATTAAATATCGGGATTAATGGTTTATGGTCAGTCTGTATAGTTATCTCTCTGCCATAAATTAGAAATTTAAATTTTTCACAAGCAAACGTTATGCTGAGGAGTTCTTTTTCAATTTGAGCGTATTTGACTTCTGCGTGATTCAAAGATCGAGATGCAAATGATACGGGATATCCGTCTTGTAACAGAACACAACCCATGCCCTTACTAGAAGCATCAGTTTGAATAGTAATTTTTTTATTTTCATCAAATAACTTTAATATTGGTTTGTTTGTGATCAAAGTTTTTAAAGTATCTAGTTCGGATTGATGAGCATCTGTCCAAATAAATTTGATATCATTTCTACTTAAATTTCTCATATGAAAAGTTAATTGCGTTAAGTTCGGTATAAACTTAGAAAAAAATTTAAATAGTCCTAAAATTCTAAGTAAATCTTTCTTATTTTCTGGTATTTCTAGAGCTAAGACAGCATTAATATTTTTATTTGAGGGTTGAACACCTTTTTTTGAGATATCTTGGCCCAAAAAATTTACTTCTTCTAGTTTATATTGTAATTTACTAAAGTTAAATTTAATTCCGTATTTTAAAGCTCTTTCTAGGACAGTTTTGAATGCTTTATCATGTTCTATTTCATTAGAACCTGTAACGATTAAATCGTCAAAATATATACTTACACCAGGTATATCACCAAATATTTCCATATTTTTTCTTTGGAATATTTCAGGTATTGAATTTAGGCCAAAGGGTACTCGATTAAATTTATATCTACCAAAGGGGGAATTAAAAGTACATAAGTTAGAACTGCTTTCATTAAGTTGGATCTGCCAAAACCCATCTTTCATATCTATGACCGAAAACATGGTCTTACCTACCAAATTGTTTAAAATATCATCACATTTGGGTATTATAAAATGTTCTCTGCAAATAAATTTATTTAGTGGTTTGGGATCAAGACATAAGCGAAGGGAACCATTGGGTTTTTCTACTATCATTAAAGAATTTACCCATTCAGTAGGATAATTTACTTTTGAAATTATACTTTTTTCTTCTAATTCATCTAGAGTTTCTTTAAGTTTTTTATGTAGTGATAATGGTACTTTTCTCTGAGTCTGAATGACTGGAATTGCATTTTCTTTTAATTTTATATCTACGAATCCTGGTATACAGCCAAGACCATTAAATATTTCCATAAATTGTTCATAAAGGTCATTTTTGTTATTTGGTAATAACGTAAACTTATCAAGTAAATTATTCTCAATTGCGTTTAAGCGACATATTAATTTGAATTTTATACAGTCTGTTAATCCTAATATCGGTTCAGAATCAAGATCTACAATTAGAAATTTCAAATTGCAAGATTTATCTTTATAGCTACATTTTAAAATTAATTCACCTAGTACATTAGTTTTGAAATTTCCATAAGAAAGAATAATACTTTTAGTTGGAATAATAGAGGATTTCTGAATATTTAATTTGCTGAGAATTTTTAGTGGTAATACACTTGATTCTGCACCTGAATCTAATTTAAATCTAATATTATAATTATTAATTAAAACATATTCATACCAACATGATACATTCAAAGAATTTTCTTTATGTTCATAAATTTCAACATAGTTGTCTTGATTTAGTTCGGTTTTTTTTGTAGAATATTTGAATTGTCTTCATTCGATGTCTGGATTTCTTCTATTTTTTCTTCGTATCTTGGGTTTTCATTTTTCTCTTTTTTATCTTTTGCATCCTTTCTAGAATTTTTGAAATTTGATGTGGATAGTTGATTTTTATCTTTCGAGCGACACATTTTTGCAAAATGTCCTTTCTTCTGACATACAGCACAAGTTTTGTTGTATGCAGGGCATTTCCCTCTGGTGTGTTCAAAGCCACATCTTTTGCATTTAATTAGTGCTAGTGAAACTGCATTGACTCGCTCTTCTGGAGTTAATAATTTTATATGCTGCTCGGATAATTCTACAGATTTACAGTATTCTTGTATTTTTTCAAGGCTCATGTCAGGTTCTCTAATTAATCTTTGTTGTATTTGTTTGTCATTAATTCCTAGAATTACTCTGTCTTTTAACATTCTGTCAATATATGACTGTTTACAGTTGTCCTTTGAGCACATGAATTCGCAGTTAGCAGCTTGCTTTTTTAATTCAGTTATAAACGAATCAATGGTTTGATCTTCCTTTTGAATAATATTATTGAATTTAAATGTTTCCATTGTTATATTTTTCTTGGGTAGAAAATACTGGTCAAAACAGTGTAGGACATTTTCTAGTGTTTTTATATTATCCTTAGGAAAGGTATTGTATATATCCAGACCTGTTTCTCCTATTGTATGTAACAGTAAGGCAATTTTTACATCTTCCTGTTCTTTACTTTTTCCTGATGCTAGCATAAAAATCTCGAACCTTTGTTTCCATTTCGGCCATTTACTAATTGAATCTTCCATGGAAAATTGTTCTGGTGGTTTGCACTCCATTTTGTTTTCGTTACCTATCTATTGGCGGGAACTAGTATGTTATCAGGATTGTTATCACGTTTTAATTAATACTTCTGACACCATGTTTTGTTGTTTCTTATGTGGGTTCGTTTTAATTAAACGTTAACACACTTTTCATTTTAAAACACTTTATTAACAATGCTACAGTAACAGATATTAAATCTTATACATATGTATGGCGCTACTAGAAGCCATTATCTCTGTATCTGGTTCGTTGACAAAAAACCCTATTCTAGTCTAAAACTACCAATCGCTACCAATCTTAAATAATAAAAACCCTTACACAACAGTCACGAAGGATGTTTTGAAGATTCCATCTGTGACATGTGCTGCAGGAAGCAAAAAATCGAAGGACAGCAAATTGAATCGTTGCAGGGGTGGAACAGCAAGCTGAAAGAATGAAAAAGTTCTCTGACAATCATCATCCAGCTATTGAAAAAGGGAGTACATTTCGTGTTCCTATTCCTGAAGTTGACATAGAACGAGGAGATGCAAGATCAATTCTTACAGTAGTACTTGATGTGACATCAGATGGTTTTTATAAATTGGGAACCAGAAGTGGTATACTTAAACAACTTTATGCAAGGTAAAATTTATTAAAAGATTTGATTTCAGATTCCAGTTCAGCGGTTCTGCAGAAGCTGTCATTAATATAAAAGTTGTTCCAGACCATGAAGTCCTTCTGTAGAGTGTTGCAAATTTGCAATCAACAGGTACAGGACAAGGATTTGTAAAATTCCATTGTAAAACGAGATGCCAAACGAATAAATGTTTTTGTAAAAAAAAAACATTTTATGTACATCAAAGTGCCAAGCCTCATATTATCATGCTGCAATAAATAAAACTGCCGGTAGTTTTTTAATATTTAAAAAATATAAATATATATTTTACTTTATTTCCTGTTTTAACTTCATATTTTAAGGAATCTTATTTTTATTTTGTGTTGTCTTTCAAAATATATAATTAAGTTTGTTTCCTGATTTTAACCTCACATTTTATAGAATCTTATTTTTATTTTGTGTTATGTCGTGCAATATAATATTTTTTCATCTTTTACTTTATATTTTAAAATTTTTTTTTGTTTGTTATTTCATTCAAAATATTATAGTTTATAACAATATTTAGTCTTTTATTGCTAAAATACAAGAAAATTCACACACCTATTACTGACCGCTGTATGTAGGTAAGCATTTACTCTACTGGCTTGTGGAACTACTGAGCCGAGAACAGCTGACCGCCTCCATGTGTAAAGGTGCCAGTCCACAATGAGAATATCTCATGAGATTTCTGTCTCATGCAATAAAAATCGCTTCAATTTCATTGTGGAAACGGTCGAAAGACCAATAAAATTCGAGTTGCCCTGCGATTTTTATTGCATGAGACACAAATCTCATGAGATATTCTCATTGTGGACTGGCACCTTTAAAGTTATTTGAACTACCTTGAAAGTATTCTTGCTGCATATTTACTGGTGGCAATCAGTGAATATGCTTTTACTAGTGATTGCTGGCATTTCCTGAATTTCCTGCTTTCACTGTAACATATACAACTATATAACAAACACAAAGAATTATGAAATAAAATTTACCATTAATATGTACCTATTACTTATAAAATGTTTGCTTTCGCTACAGCGATCCTTAAATATAGTAACGTTATTTATTTCGTTTGTCTATTAGTATAGCAAGAGAGTTTAAATAATCAGAAGATGTTTATTCAATTTTTGTTCATCTTTAATTGTATAACTGCACTGAAGTTTTCGATCCGAATTTACAGTTGCTTTGGAGGTGCCAGATTGTATAGTAAATTTAAATTCGGATAATTACTTCTTGGTTTCTGAATTTAACACTATCTTAATGGGCGACTTCTGGGGTTGTTGATTATATTTCGAGAACTTGATATAGATTACAATTACTTGAAACAAAAAATCTGTTTCAGGTAATCGCAGTAGAATCAACAGCCCTGAATATCACCCTTAAGATACTGAACGAAAAGTGGGAAGTTGAAACAGAGACGACGACAGGGTTTTAACCCAGAAATCAAGAAGTAATCAACGATAACCGTAGAAGCCTACCATTTACATTTAAATTCAAATTTTGCTGTAGATAGCCAGTCAACAAAGCTTACAGTAGTAATTAACAATATTTTAAAGACAATTTTTTTCAAGTAATTTGATGTCAATGTAAATGTTATCTTCTCTGTAACTCAATATTCAACAATAGACAGTAAATATTATAAGCGAATATAAATTACTCACTTCAACTAGTTTAAAACTACACTGCCTAACAAACAAACGACCTCTTGGATTGTAAAATGGCTAAAATCCAAGAGCTCTTTAGAACTATATTTAACAATACAAACAAACGAAGTGAATTAACTGCTAAAATGTTACTATGTAATTTAATACAGTCTGTTTTTGAAAACTTTTAACTTATCAAAGCAAAAGTTGTACGTATATCAGTCATTTCCCTTGGATGGTAGCTTTGTTGCAGCTAGGTAGGGATTATCAATATCCCAATTCTGTGAAGTACTTTCTTCATTTTTTGGCGATTCTTGTTTAATTTCTGGGAGTTGGACACTTGGTGTAACATTTTCCTGTTTGGGTTCAGTTTTAATTCTTTTCTTGGGTGGTGAAGCAGGTTGCTCTTGGGTCTTTGAGTCATACTCTAAATCTTCTGGATCGAATATCTGATCTTGTGGCAATAATGCAGATAAGTAGGGAGGAAACTGCGGTTTGCAAGCTATTACTGAAATTTATACAAAAATGTACATGTATTTTCCAAAAAATAATATTAAAGTATGTGTGAACGAAACTGTAGAATGGTTAGATTGTATTTAATCTATTTCAATTCTACTTTGAGCAATACGTGTAAACACATTTGTTTTCATTATTTACATTCATCGTATGTGAATTTGATTTAAAAGGTAAGATACAATAAATTTAGGTTTAGGTAAAGCATGTTCAAAATATATATAGAAAACGGCTTCCCTTATTATTAAAACCGATTAGTCGCAGTCAGCAGAATGTGTTGCGATTCATCGGTATCCCTTCCTACAAGGGAAAGAGTTGCTTTTTACTCAAGCGTATTACAATACTGTAGAACCCCGATTATTCGTGTGCGGATTATCCGGGCTGCGGATTATCCCGTGCCATACGCATGATGACGCAATATCGATATCGCCAGCAGTGTACTAGGGGAATCCCTGGGAATCATTCGCTTTTCATCTGCTTTATGTACATAAATACAAGTTAACCTACCTATGTAGAGTTCATTTTTTCATATTTAGTGTAAAAGTTTACTTATGTAGAATTCTGTTTTTTATTTTGTTATCTTTTTAGTATGTATACATACATACATATAAGAAATAAATGTTCGGATTATCCGTGCTTTTCAATTTTCCGTGCCTCGTCCGGTCCCGTGGAGCACGGATAATCGAGGTTCTACTGTATTTATATTATGTTACTGAATGCACGGCGTAACACCAGTCCGCATTTTTGTACAAGTAGTAGAATATTATTTATTACATAACTGCATGCATTGCAATGCTACTTGCAGCAGCATCGGTAATGTTACACTCACACTAATGACAGTTGTCATTTAGACAGAGACATTCAAAAATAAAGTCTATCACGTTTCACCAAAACATAACCATACTAGGCATGTGCCACGTTTCCACATAGTGTTTCTGGAAATGTCAATAAGAGTGGCGTTTACCAACAAATAGAAACTTATGCAACTTATATTACTCGCGGGACGGGTAGACGCAAGGGGATGTGAATAGGTGGAGGTTGACGATATTCGGTTCTGTCACAGCGCTTCGGTTTTATTCACAGATTCTCTCATAGATAAAGAAATACTATAGATAGGAAACATAATGTATAAAGAATGAGTACTTACGGAACTGTTGATGTTGTTGATGTTTTATAATAAGCCAATTTTCGCTTGCCCATAACTGTTATTAATATACACTCGAATATTATAGGTATATATGACATTTAAATGCGAGTGACAGTTTGTAATTAAACTGTCACTCGCATTTAAGTCTGCATTAGCCAACCGATTCCTATAGATTTTCGTCTTCGCTAGCACCGGTAGAGATACCGTAAAGTGGGGATAGACGACGCGAGAAACCTCATGTAAAATGATAATGTTTACTGTTTAATGTTTTTTATCTTTAAAAATAATTACATGAATTTGATTTTTTCTTTATATCGTACATCAAATGTGCAGCTGGCGCGTAGAGGTCGTGTTTTTTCTTTTGTGTACCAGCCTTAGTTAGTAGACATTAACCAAATTTATGCATTTTTGTGGTTATTTCTAAAACACATAACTTTCTTGAGAAAATAAATTAGTACAAAAACTGACCTTGACATTATAAATTTATGCATTTTGCATCACTAACCTAAATTTGAGATTCTAAAATTACAAAATGAGTTTAAAAAACGCGAAACGGTGATGCCTTAATTTTCGATAGGTAAACGCCTCTCTTAAGTAAGATACTCTTTATGAGCTACGTATTTCAGTGACCCTATATTTTGATATAGAATTATTTGTTACTTATTTATTTGTTGATACGTGAAACATGTATCTTTTAAAGACTAATAGAAGAAGAACGATTGATCTCATGTCTAGTTGTATAAATTACTTTCATTATACCTTATACAAACGTACAAGAAAATCGATGTAATTTACACCGTTATGTTCAGTTGTTACGTACATTTACCGCGCGTCTTTAATTGAGTTATTCCTATTTAATATTATTGATTTCTGGCAATATTGGCGTGACTATTTCCCCCCAATTTTAAGTTTATAAGTGTTAGAGTTGTTGCCTAAATGCCAGTCGAATACTAATGATTTTATTTAAGAGGAACGTTTACCTATCGAAAATTAAGGCATCGCCGTTTCGTGTTTTTAAACTTATTTTGTAATTTTAGAATCTCAAATTTGGGTTAGTGATGCAAAAGGTATAAATTTATAATGTCAAGGTCAGTTTTTGTACTAATGTACTTTCTTAAGAAAGTTATGTGTTTTAGAAATAACCACAAAAATGCATGAATTTGATTAATGTCTACTAACTAAGGCTGGTACACATAAGAAAAAAACGACCTCTACGCGCCAGCTGTACATTTGATGTACGATATAAAGAAAAAATCTAATTTTTGTAATTATTTTTAAAGATAAAAAACATTAAACAGTAAACATTGTCACACACATTTTATACGAGGTTTTTCCAAGCTAATCGCGTCGTCTATCCCCACTTTACGGTATCTCTACCGGTCCTAGCGAAGACGAAAATCTATCGGAATCGGGCAGCTATTGCAGACTTAAATGCGAGTGACAGTTTAATTACAAACTATCACTCGCATTTAAATGTCATATATACCTATAATATTCGAGTGTATAATAATATAACAGTTATGGGCAACCAAAAATTGGTTCATTATAAAACATCAACAGTTCCGTAAGTACTCATTCTTTATACATTATGTTTCCTATCTATAGTATTTCTGTATCTATGACAGAATCTGTGAATATAACCGAAACTCTGTGAACGAAACCGAATATCGTTCAGCTACACGTACTCACACCCCCTTGCGTCTACCCGTCCCGCGAGTAATATAAGTTGCATAAGTTTCTATTTGTTGGTAAACGCCCCTCTTAATGCTGATTATATTTAAGAATACGAATTATAATTACTCCTTTGAGAGTAGAAAATTGCAAATGTCTGTTGTGCACGCTAAATTGGTTGTCTGTTTTTATTTGTCCATTTTTCATGTTATTTTGCAAAAATCATTTTCCCAGTCGTCTTTAAATTCATGCGCGGCCAGGCGCGTGGGGTATCTGTCGGTTCCCGACAAATTTTCTCTAGCCCCTGTGATGATCTCATGGATACAGTTCGAGAAAAACAGATCGTTTCCTAACTAGTGGCTAATTAAAGTATTCAACAAGGCAGCTTATTTTACGTCACACAGATGGCAAGGCATCCGTTACATGGTGATGATCCATCTACACTAGTGGGATGAAACGCTTTTATATTGTAGTTCTCCGATGACAATTTTGGTGTAGTGAATTTGTTGTGTAACGACGGAGAAAATACTTTGTAGCGCATGCGCAGTTTTGACCGTGACGTAAAACTGCGCATACGCTAGAAATAGTTTTTCTATTTTAGGTCTGTTTGTTTATCACATAGATGCATTACTATCAATATTTGATTAAAGTTTGTAAATCATCAAACACGCATACATAGTGTATAAAGATTGACAAACACCTTGACAATTAATAATTGTGTATTTTTAAATGTGAAAAAATATTTAAACTTTACATAAATGAATGAAGAAATATCATATGCAAACATAGACAAACGACTATACTGAAAAAATATATCTGTCAAGCCTGTTTTACATTTGTCAATTAATGCATGAATTAATCCATGAATTTGTTCATGAATATCATGGTGACCAACCGTAATCAGCTGTAACAGTACATTTTAAATCACTTAGGACGTAAATAAATAGTAGTTCTGGTTGGTGTCTAATATAAAAATTTAAAAGTTACTAAAACTTACTAGAAAATTGACGATATTTTAGAACATGTTCTAATTCATGAATTAGTTCACCATGTCAGTCATGAACTGGAATTGACATCGATTATAGTATTACTTGAATTCATGAATTAGTTGACAAATGTAAAACAGGCTTCAGAAGTTGTAGGAATTGTGGTTAAATTACAGTAAATTACATAAATTAATTGAGTAAAATCCATAGTCTGCGTTACTGCATTGCAATTGTGGTAGAGTACAAAGAAAAACATCTTTGTATAGGTCATGTACAATAATTTGTGACATAATAACAACACCAAAATTAATCAACTCAGTATGCAACAATATAATTCAGTCTTCAGTAGAATATTCTGGTAGATATGTATTAACATCACCTTCAGTAAATTATCAGTGAGTTTTCAAGTGTTAACCCACTTTATGATATATGTGATACACATGCATAAGATGTGTAATAATAATTAATTTGATAGTCTAGTATTCTTATATCCAAAATTAATGTCATCTACATCGAGGCAATATAAGAACCAACACACTAAATTTTACATGAATTAGGTTGTATATTGTATTACTGTTATATGTCAAAATATTTGAATTGCTCTTAACAAAATTCATGTATTAAATCTCTTTGAAGAGGCTTATACCATTCTTTTTGCCATGAACTCCCAATTTTTTTGATATAGATCTAATATAATGGGGACATAGAAAGTTGAAGAATTTTGACATTTCCACCACAGACTCCATAGGTCCTCTGATATGAGGTAGTAATATGCCGAAATATGGTATTACAAAAAAGAGAGAGACCGGTACTAAATCACTAAATCAGATACATTTACTCATTTTATTGAAAACATCAGTCTATATTTTCTAACCTTGTCACAGGCAATGAACATTTAGATGTTAAAATTTTGATTAAAATGGTAACAATAGGACATGACTCATGAAACACTGTTTTGAATGTTGAATCGAGCATAACTTATATCACTCATTTGTATAAGAATAAATATAACTGTGTATCAATAACTACAGTCGCTTCTGTTTTCAACAAATATTCCTATTTTTCTGAAATTACTATATTTGATGTAGTTCATAAACCTATCTACTAATTAATATAAATACCGCGCGATCATTTAAATTCTAAATTAGAGCAGGCTGTGAAATTTAAATTAAGTTGGTATATAAGTAAGTACTAATTTACAATTTGAATTGTCAAAGTGACGTTTCAAAATGTTAATTAATCAATAATTGACATTCTGGACAACCTAATAAAAAAAATCCCGCCTGCTATAATTTAGAATTTAAATGATCGCGTGGTATTTATATATGTATGTATGAATTTTTTTTATGAATTATTTAAAATATAATATGTTGTTTATACAATGTTTAGTTCATATATTGCATTTCATTCTACCCAAACTGCAATTTCTTTGCGTTTAATAAAATTATCACATTCACGAACTAGCACTTTTTCATAATTCTAGTTCAAAATTCAAATTTTCCATTTGATATCCATAGTGCATTTTAAAATATTTATTTCTAATACTATTGTTCGAAATAAAAACTAAATGACCACCACAGTTGCTAAAAATAGATGTAATTAGAAGAAAAAATCGTAAAATTATCTTATAAACATTTTTTCTGTGACGGAAAAAAAAGTTGACATTTTATCCTTCTTGACAGGTAATAAAATGTCACTTTTTCAACCCGGGCAAAAAGTAAGTACTTTTTTCCCGGGGAAAAAAGTGCTCACTTTTTGCCCGCTTAAATTGACAGATATTTGATTATTTTACAGGTTTCCATTAGCAACGCAGGTGTAATGTCACTTGAAATGTCACATCGATTGATTTTCTGACTTTAATATACAGTGTGGAAACTACTTATGGAATAAATTTAGTAACTTCCAAACTAATGACATTTGTCGAAAACGCTGAAACATGTCAATTTTTATTTTAAATTGCGCACGTTTTAAATCACTGCACCTATTAGTGACGTCATCTTCTTTAGAGCTGACGTCATACGCATTTTTTTTTAATAGAATGCTATATTTTTTTTATAAGTTCGTAGATAGTACTATTAAATACCTTTTCAATGAACTAACACAAGTTAACTTTATTTTCAACAATTTTTGAGATTTTTACATTTTTACGTTCCAACCACAATAACAACAATTATAAAAACGTCAACGTTTACTAATTTATTCTTTTTTGATCAAAGCAAAATTACTATCTTTCTTGTATTCTACTACCGTCAGGTGCTATCAATTTCATCACACAGTTTTTTCGTGTTGTTTTTTTTTTATTTTTTATTTTTTTTTTAAATGTAAAAATCTCAAAAATTGTTGAAAATAAAGTTAACTTGTGTTAGTTCATTGAAAAGGTATTTAATAGTACTATCTACGAATTTATAAAAAAATATAGCATTCTATTAAAAAAAATGCGTATGACGTCACAGCTCTAAAGAAGATGACGTCACTAATAGGTGCAGTGATTTAAAACCAGCGCAATTTAAAATAAAAATTGACCTGTTTCAGCGTTTTCGACAAATGTCATTAGTTTGTAAGTTACTGAATTTATTCCATAAGTGGTTTCCACACTGTATAGTATTTACGTGTTTTTTTCAATATTAAATCGTCGTTTTTCCCATCACAGAAAAAAATAGTGTATTATACACGGGAAAAAAATTAGATTTTAGCTCTCGGTAATTTATCTCCCTCCGCTTCGCGTCGGGAGATAAACCTTACCTCGAGCTAAAATCTAATACTTTTTCCCTTGTATAATAAATAACTATTAATAGCAATGTTTATTTAACTTTTTTCTCTCTAATTATTGACTAATGGCAACTCTTACGTTTAAAATGTTATTAAACACAGTCTAGTTTGTTATTAATTAAATTAAAAAGGAAGTTAGCACTGCTGATCGTTCTCCAGTTGTTTAAAGACTGGAAGGCATGTCTTTCAAGAACGGCAACGTAGTCAACGCGTAGCCAGTAAACTATTGTAATTCCTGCATGAACGGATAAGGAAACCCAATGATTTAGTAGCCGCACTGCAAACTGAAGAAATATGGTCCGTAAATCGGAGAGCCGAGTCGAAGAGGACTCCTAAATCCTTGAAGTACGTATGTCTGGGTTTTGCTATTTGATTCACATGGTAATCAAAGAAGACGGGCTTGGAGACAGTGAACGTGACTATTGCGCATTTTTCTATATTTAAGAATATTTTATTTTGTAGACACCAATCATAAACTATCTGCAAATTGTCCTGAAGTAAATGACAGTTTTCAACACTTCTAATTTCCATGAAGTTCTTTAGGTCATCCGCATATGCTACTACAGAGCAGCCCAGAGAATTTAAAAGATCATTAATAGATATATTGAATAGCAAGGAACCAAGGTTTGATCCCTGTGGAACACCTCAAGTAGGTGTAAAGTGACCAGATTGGAATCCGTTGTAGCACAGGTAACACGACCGATGACAAAGATATGAAGACAAGAGTTTGAGCAAACCAATCGAAAAACCGAAAGCATCAAGTTTTTGAAGAAACAACGAATGATCAATGCTTTTCGAAGGCTTTAGCAAAGCCAGTGTAAATAACATCGACTTGAAGGCGTTGATCCAAAGCTTTGTTTATATATTGCGTTATTTCAGCGAGTTTAGTGATGGTAGATCGGGCAGGCGCGAAGCCCCGTTGTCGGTGTGAAAGTAACATTTTAGATTCAGTAATTATCTGTTGATACATGACAAACTCAAACAACATGGCAAAGTTACTTAAAATACCATATAATTAGTGATATCACATCGGTCACCCTTTTTGTAAACTGGCATAATTCGACTAATTCCCCAAACGTCTTGAAAGGAACAAGTTTTAATGATCAAATTAAACAGAGTTTTTAATGGTTTACATAACATAGACCCGCAGTCTCGCACGAAAAAACTTGGCAGACCATCGTCAGTTAGATGTAAGTCAAATTTGAGAATCCAGAATAATTAGGATATATGAAATTCACCCATAGCATATTCATACACACGGTTATATGAAAGAAATTTTCAGAATCGCTTACATTTTTGTCAATTGGCAGCAGATAAAGTATCCTGGCTTTCTCAATTTCTTGTTGTTTACCAACGAAGCAACCTTCTATTAAAATGAATACGTTCATCGTCACAATTTCCGTTATTATAACACATAAAACCCCCCACTTTATCACACCTGTAAACTTTCAAAATCGTTGTTCATTAAAACTGTGTGGAGGAATAGCGGGTAGTTACATAATTGGACCTTATTTCTTTGATAAAAATGTTAATGGAGGAGAGTATCTTCGCTATCTACGGACGGATTTTCAAAACTTTTTGAAGATATCTTCAAATATGCCAGTAAACATAACCTTTATTTTATTTCGATGTTAACCAACAGTGTCAAAAAATGAAATACTGGACATTGCCGGAATTAAAAAGATGGAAATTGGATGTCATTCAATAAATTAGTTATCAACATAGACAAGTGCAAATTTGTTTATTTCGGTAATAAAATGGCGACTTTCACCCGTTTTCTGGCGTGGGCGATGGTTTTGTATCGGTCTTCTGTTAAGGTTCTGGGTCTCACTATAGACAACAACCTTGGTTGGAGTTTGCACATTAACGAATTGTGCCAAACTCTGTCAAAAACGTGTTATGCTCTAAGGCAACTGAAGCGGAGCTGTAGTGGGGATACCCTAAAAACATTCTATAGCTCAAATTTTCTATCTTGCATGCGGTATGGTGTTGTTCATTGGGGCGCATCGTCCGAAGCGCGTAGAATCTTTTTGATGCAGAAGCGAGCAATTCGAATTATATACAACATTAGTTATGGAAACTCCTATAGAGACGTTTTTAAGAATAACTCTCTTTTAACTTTTTATGATCTGTACATTCTTCAGGCAAGCCTGAGTTTTCCATTCCTATGATACTCGTAGTAATGATTACTTGCTGCCTACTCGCCACAGAAAAACCGTTTTTCAGAAGGGTTTGTATTTCATTGGTTGTAGATTTTATAATAAGCTGCCTGACTATATAAAAAATATTACATATTTTTTCCGTTTTAAACGTGAAGTACAACAATACTTGCTGGCCATTTCCTGCTATGATGTAGATGATTTTTTAGATATTAGGTAATATTTTTCACATGGCATGTTTCAAACTTGTACCAACTTTTTTGTTTTGTACTCGTTTCTTGAAATAAATATTATTATTATTATTATTATTATTATTGATTAATTGCCAATTGTGATAAACTTGAAGTTGAGCTAGTCATAAATGTTATCAAGACCAGTAAAAGTATATCTATCTTGAATTCATTTTGATATTAGAGCATCAAAAATTCCACAAGGTATTGTTCTAATTTATATGTCTGTAATTGATTTTACATTTTCCAATTTCTACACCTGCTTGAATTCAATCATTAATGTCAGATTTGACACTATAATCGTTAAGCGCAGTGTTAAGGGGTTTTAAGCAATGACTTTGAAAATTATTGATACAAACTAATTTACTTTAACATAACATCAATTTAAAATTACAAATTATTATTGCTATTTCATCATATTGGCAATGTCATAATTACAGGTAAGAATGATCATATGATGTTTACTTTGTGTTAAATATTCAGACACAACTCCGGTGGTGGAACAAATGAAGAATGAAATTTCCTAGTTGCCGATTTAATAACATGGACAATTCTAATTGCGATAGTAAATCAACTATCAGCATCTATTAGGTACATATAATGTATTATTTGTAAATAAGCAAAATATGCTTTGAATACCATAATTATCAATAAATTATAGTAGCTTAATATTTTTATTTCAATATTAAATATTACATAGTGAATAATGAGCCATGTCATAAATGGCTAGCTTTATCTATGTATTAAATACATTTTTGATAAATATCAGCACTGAAACAAAACATTTGCTGCAGAAAAGGAATTACTTACATGGGAACATATTTGTTTCATCACTATCAAACAGATTATGTATTTGACTAGTTTTAGCCAAGAATTTTGTTAATGCCCTTTCCATATCCTTTTTCTGTGCAGCATATTTTTCTCTTATTGCTTCATAATCAATGACAGGTTGCTTGTGAGTCTAAAATTTCAATAATTAGCATAAAAAACTTGATTTGAGTTAATCTATTACTGGTGTTCTTATATATGCATGTGGATCTGGAAAATGAGGTAAGTATAATGGAATATGGCCAGGCAATGATTGTTTTGTGCCTGCTGGCAACATGCTAAGCTGCTTTTGTGGCTGTTGCGGTTGTAAATTTGGAAGACTTGTGACTTTAATTTTCTTTATAAATTGATCTAAGCCGGAAAAGTCAATTCCTAGAAAAAAATATTATAAAAATATATATGAAATTGCATATATAAAATTAAAGAGATAATAACTAATATGCAACCGCATTTACTTGCCCATTTCTACAAAACCTAAAATAATATCGGCTATTACAGGTTCTGATCGACCTGACAGTTCACAGTAATTTTTACTTAAATAACCAACTTCACATAAAACTGGAACAAGAATAATTAATAGTTTTAGTAATCCTACAGTTTAAATTTATACATACAACATTGAAACATTTCTGTTAAAGTTTCTAATACATCTCTATCTGCTGCATCTACTCCCAAAGCTAGTAAGGTACTCGAAATACCAGCTGTGAGTACTTTCCTGTACACGTTTGTACTCTGTTCCATATTTACTCAAGAATGGCAATATTATTTACTTGAAAGAAATTAAAACTTAGAGTAAATTCAATCCTGAATCCTGATGCAAAAATTTGTAATCATAACAAATATTAGCATGATATTAGCTATTAATTTGACTTATCGCCAGTGCTGCCAACATATCTCCTTCACACTTCCTACATTAGCCGACAAGTGTGGGAAAGTTAGTATGTTGTTAAAAGCAAAAGAACTTAAAACATTAAAGACCCATACCGCTTCAGTTTCATAACTTCTCGCGAAAATGATCTGGAAATGACTTAATTTCGCCGATATTTCCCAATAACCGCCACTCAGAGTCAAGTTAAGTGCTTGTAATTATCATTTATTAAGTTAGCATACAAAAGGGCCACTTTAGTAATAGAACTTATTGAGCCATAATTTTTTTATATTTCCTTTTAATGGAACACTAAGATAACAATATGTAAGAAGTGTATATATGCAGTATTGAAATCTTACCATTAATCATTTTTTAAATAGAAATGATTCTGGAAAAATTCCTCAATTTACAATTTAAAAACAAGAAAATGGGTGTGCTTAAAACCATACAGCAGAAGTGAAAACTTTATAAAGGCGAGGTTAATAATACAAAATCCAACTTTTTTTTTTCGTTCTATATTACATTAGGGTCATCCAGCATCGACGAATTCAGTTCCTGAGATTTAGTGTGCTTCTTTTGACGATATTTCTTCACGCGCGCGTTAGACAATTCCTTTTTTGTTTTAATTTGTCATCGATTTGATTTTCTTCATCCATCCTGTGTAACAGAAAAGAATGAAATGCTTATAAATTCGTATATAATGAGCAATTAAAGCAATGCTCTATTTTCAACGTTTCTGTTTTGCATTGGTATACAAATTATAGCAAATGCGTGTGGACGTTATTTAACACCCGGAATATACTTATCAGTTTCCGAGTCATCCATATCATTTTAATAAAAATGCTAAAACTTACCTGAGCGCGAAATATTATATTATATTATTATAGAGATAATGTCTCATACACACACAACAATTTTTTTGGTTAATTGTCCGCGAAATTACCAATTAGCGAACGCAACACTGTCCGCGAAATATAATCGCGTGGGTGTACGAACAACTTGGGTCGGTTCGGACGCATGTATATATATATATACACGTTGGACAACCCAGGTTCTCGGCATGATCTAAATATGGTATAGGAAATAGTCGTGCGGTGTTGCCACATCGCAGTTTTTATATTCACCTATCCCGTGTTTAATATTTCTAATATTTCAGTACGAACCGAGACGCTGTGTAGTATGTTGTTGCCGATTACGTAAATATTACGTAAATGTTAATCAATAATAATGCACGAAGCGATATTTCTCACATTAATAAAATATTGGTGTAGATATTTACAATATGTAATACTGACAAGTGTTTTCATATTTTTTTCTACTCCCATACTATAATTGTATTATTAGATATGCTAAAGCTGTACTTTAATGATGTCCATTACGGTACAGATTTTCATTACGATACAAGTTTATATCCAATAGGAATCCAGATTTTTCATTACGATACAAGTTTATATCCAATTGGAATGCGACATTCAAATATTCAAATATTCAATATGGCGACTGCATATCTGACAGATATAAAAATTAATTAAACGTGACAGTTCTCTGCAATTTACAAGTAAGTACTTAAAATTTGTGCTTTTTTGAAAATATAAACGGTAAAAATGAGGGATAATGACAGTGAAATGTAATGTTTGACTCCACCAGAAATTATGGAACAAGCCTTAGTAGCCACAAACAATTTATTACCAGCCAAATTCACAAAAAGGTACGGAAAATTTTACGCTCAATTTATGAAATGGATTGTTCAAAAAATATGTTTTATTATGGGGTCGTAGAAAAAATAGTGTATGCAACTCTCATTTAATGGCTATTAAGACACTCGTATTCATTACAATACTTGGCTTCGCCTCGTATTGTAATTCTCTTACTCGTGTCTTAATAGCTATCGTTAAATGCTCATTGCATAATATACTATAAGAGTTTTAAAATACTAATATTATTTAATGAAGCGCTCAAAAATCCCTCCATTTTCCGCTTTACAATAACCTAGCTTATCATAAAATTCTCGACGTACATTATTTAGAGTTTGGGGTGGAATGTTGTTGCATATTTGTGTAATTCGCATTCGTAGCTTAATGGTAATGTTTTAGGCCTTTCGTGTTGATGTCCTTAGATCATTTGTTTTAAAAATCCCCACAGAAAAAAAATCGTTGGGTGTTAAGTCAGGAGATCTAGGTGGCCAGCGTATCCCTGGTGCAAATGAGGCGTTGAGGAAAATTTAAATTAAAGAAATTCCAATACTATTCTGGCGTTATGGGCCGGACACCCATCTTGTTGGAACCAAATTTCCTCAAGATTACCAGTCACATTGCGTCCAGCAGGTATAATATCATGATGCAGTAATTGCAAGTATGTCTGGGCGTTTAAAGTGCGATTTATGAAAAACGGTCCTATAATATGGTTACCCAAAATTCCTGTCCAGACATTTAGCTTCTGTGGGTACTGCGTTTTTGCTGTTAAATTGATATGTTTATTTTCCCGAAACCAATATCGGACGATGGACGGATTGTGGCGACCATAAAGCGAAAAAGAGGATTCATCCGTGAACAAGATATTTCGGACAAAATTATCATCCTCGTCGTATTTTTCCCTCATAGCTTCACAAAATGCAAGGCGATTAACTTGATCATGTTGGAAAATTTCCTGACTCTTTTGTGTCTTAAAGCACTTATATTTATGTTGCTTCAAAATATTCCAAACAAAATATTCGAAACAATGGACGATATTTAAAACTGTTTGACGGTTTGGTACTGGTCGATCGGGA
Source organism: Amphimallon solstitiale (assembly GCA_963170755.1). NCBI lineage: Eukaryota > Metazoa > Arthropoda > Insecta > Coleoptera > Scarabaeidae > Amphimallon > Amphimallon solstitiale. The sequence continues at coordinate 99,778,953 of OY720676.1, read as the reverse complement.
TACGAAAACACAAAACGCCCAACGACTGCTTCTGCACTTGGAGAAGAATAATACCATTTAATGATACTTATTCGCTCCTCTGTTGTATAAGTAGGCATCACAAAGAAATGTGAAACTCAATATTTTAAATTGTTACGTATAATAGCCCGTTTGACACGATCATTTTTAATGTACATTTATCTGTCAATTATTGAAGTAATGTCAAATTGACAGAAAAATGTACATAAACACTTTGTCAGTATTAGACATTCTAAATATCTACACCAATATTTTATTAATATGAGAAACATCGCTTCATGCATTATTATTGATTAGCATTTACGTAATATTTACTTAATCGGCAACAACATACTCCACAGCGTCTCGATCCGTACTGAAACATTAGAAATATTAAACACGGGACGGGTGAATTAAGAACTGCAACGGCAACACCGCACGACTATTTCCTATACTATTTCATATACGATATTTAGGTCATGCCGAGAACCTGGGTTGTCCAACGTGTATATATAAATAGACGATATGAATACTCGCTTACGAGTCCCGCGCTGGTCTGATGCTAATGTGACCGCTTCTCACCCGTGCGGCTCTGGATCGAATCTGCTCGGGGACATGAATTTATTTATTCATTTAAATTTCAATTCAATTGAAATTAAATAATAATAATAATATATGATATATTTCTCTCGTTCCCTTAGTCGATTCGAGCCGACTTTACCCGAACGAGCGTTACATAGCCGAGCGTGACGGCTCAGTCTTGTTCAGTGCCCACAATCAACGCAACGCGCCCAAAGAAGTTTATAGGTACTTCAAAAAAAACTTCCCTCGATCTAGTTTATTCTTAAATATCTGACTGAAATTTAAAAGATCCTAAATATCGGTAGATGAAATGCCAAATCGGTATATCGGTAGGGTATAATCGTTGATAATAGCCAACACTGTTTATCGCTACCAACACAGTGTTACCAACTATCTTGGAACCGATTATAGTAAAGAGTATACATGGGCGAGAAGGGGAATACGGTTCAGTTTCATTCAGACTAGACCGACTCGTGTTTTGTCGGCTCTCAGGGAAAATAAATGTTTCAAATAAAAGTTGTGTGGCTGAGACTGAATTTTATTTGCATGCTATCAAAAACACAGTAGCGTGTAGATACAACGGTATAAAAAAAAATATTTTTTTTTATTAAAATACATACCTGTATTTTATTAAATTTTTATAATGGTCTTTTTACTTTGATTTCAAAAATATGCTATATGATACCTGTATCTAAAACCGTTTTCGAGTTATTAAATGTCGAATATCGTAGTTATTGTAGTACTAAGGAAAAGTTAACATTATTAAAGTAAGCTATGAAAATGACAATTATTGTGTTTGATAAACGACATTTCCTTAATAAAATAGTCAAAATGGAAATGTCATTTAGACACAAAACTTACATGATTGAAGCGTATTTTAGAACAGGTGTGCTAATGTGTTAATGGTATTTGGGAATACTGTAAGATGTTTGGGTAATTTTCGTGAACACTTCCCAAATTTCGCAGTAGTAGAGCAAGATTTTTATATGTGCCTCGCACATAGTGTTGGTGTATCATTTTAAATAAACATATATTTACAAATTTTGTGTCTGCCAAATGTCAGTATGACAGTTAACCTGATTACTTAATCAGAATTGTCTCAAAAGGATGATACCTAAGGCCAGACCAGACGTTTTACATTCCATGGCAAACCTTTATCAATATAATTTTTGATCTCGCGGTATTACTTGACAGATAAAATTTTTGCTACAGCTCAAGTTTGACACCATTTTAATTTATTGACGCATGTCGGTTGCCAATGCGATTCAACCATATAGACAAGACGCGTCATATTCAATTGTACGTCATTGATGCCGTTTACATGTTGTCATAACTGTATTAGAGAAACTAAAAAAAGTTACTTTGTTAAATTATATTTGAGGGCTTTTATTTCATTAGTTTAAATAGAAAATATATAAATTGGTCGTAATCTACGCATTCATGGCAAATAAACACATAATTTCCGTTTCAATATTATATTTCTCTCTTACATATATTTAATAGACTAAGGCCGTTCGTTCACCGAGGAAACCAATATGTTATGACCGGTTGTAGGCAACCAGTCGCGGATGACTGGTTGCTTACTTTTTCGTTCACCGAAAAAAACCAGTTCGAAGGATGTCATCGTGCGATGAAGATGTCATTACGGGGCACCTATACCTAAGGGCGCAAAGAAACAGGCGCAAAAGATGTTGGATTTATCCGGATTTTGAAAGGCATAAAGAAAAGCGGTGGTTCAAAATTGCAAGTGAGTTCAAAGATTCGGTAAAGTTTAAACAAACTTACAGAATCAGTTAAAGAGGGTTTTCGTGAACTTGAAAAAATTGTTGGCATAATTTTCTAACGTGTAATTATATAGACACGGGTATTTCTCAATCTCCTGCACAAACCTTATGTTTGCACTTTCTTCAGGCATGTTATTGCGTTAAAAACAAAAGAACTAGCATAACAAATTGAACTTTACAAATAAAGAATAGCTGCATCGGTCGAATGATTGTAAGCAACTAAAGACTTGGCGACCAGTAAGTATAAAAGGCTGGATGACTGGTTGCTTAGTTATTCGCCCACCGAGGAAACGAGTTTGAAGGATTTCGTCGTTCGGTGAGGATGTCATTACTGTTTACCTATACTTAAGGGCGCAAAGAAAGAGGCGCAAAAGATGTTGCAAGTGAGTTCAAAGATCCGGTTCAGTTTAAACAAACGCCCCTTATCCCAATATATAATAAGAGAATTGTAAAAGATAGAGAAAGCTACAGCTACGGAGATAAACTCGTAAGATACACTGAAGGTAAGAAAAGGGTAAGACCATATACTGTAAGAATCCACTTTAAAACATCAGTTGCTGTCACGTTATGATAACAATCACATACATTAAAACTAATATAGGTACTTCTTTAAAAAAATATTTAAAGGAAAGGTTCACAGCTTTCGTGGCTAGTCCCAACATGGGGCATTTGTCTTTAATAATGCATTAAAGGAGAAGTCTCAGCAATATGAATTGATATGAATATATTGTATCGAGAGTTTCGTTATCTTTATAAACACATAAGATATTCCAAAAAACTTTAAATGAACATAAATAACACAGAACTTTAAAATAAATACACACTAAATATCAGTAAAGGAGATGAATAATACATGCAAAGTCTTGGACATGTTTGATGAAGCGCAACATGGCCGCCTCCCCTAAATATGCAAAAGTTACTAGCCAATATTTTCTTCTTTTTTGATGACCTTCCAATCCATTGTAGCTTTTAGCCTTTTCAGCAATTTCTTCCAAAGTAACAATTTTGGATGTCACCACCAGTGGGGCGCTAGTCGTCAAATTGTCCACATGTGGTGGGGGTAATTTTCAAGGTAGTTGAGATTTAAACCGTTAACCAACATAATAAATTCCTAGTTTTGGCTTTTCAGTAAACAGATGACGCTGTAAAATAAAGTAAATAACTTTAATTTAATTTTTCCACGGTCGGGAGTAGAAATCAGTTTCTATGACATCAAAATTAAAACAGAAGTAGTTGATTATTCCCAAGGGAGTATAATGCTCCCAAGGGAGTTTACATTATGGAGAACGTTTGTGATTCATGCAAAAAAAAGATAACATTGAAATTATTTATTGACATTTAAATTAAATGTTACATTTGTACAATTTTCAAAATTAATATTAGAAGGAATATTACTTTCGCTTTCATTTACAGTTTTTGTGATTGCCCTAGTAGTGGTACCTACTAAAACTTGATTAGCAATTTTGGTCTTATTTTCAATGGAGTTCTCGACATAACCCTCAGCGACTGACGTTGATTTCCAACCAGCATGACGCTTTATTGTCGTGATATCCACACCAGCATCTGCCAGCAATGTCGCTGAAGATCTTCGTAAGCAGTGACCAGTATAACATGCCAGCATCAGGTAATTTTAAATACGAAGCTACTACACTCGGAATTTTTCCCATGGTATTCTTGCCAACTGGCTGCGAACCACATTTTCCTGCGTTGTAGTACAAAAAAAGCGGTTATGCTTGACGTGGGGAGGACGAAGGGACAGGTATTTTCGAAACAATTCAAGCATATTTTCCACATCGGTAACCACAAAGGTTCGTGGAATCTTTGTCTTAGTGTTTGGAATTATTACAATCAAGGAAGAGCCTACATCCTCAATATCATACAGTTAAATTGACTAGTTCATCAGTTCGACAAGCTCCGGCAATCCCCAGAATTAATCCAACCTATAAAAAATCAAAATACTTAATAATTGAAATACCTAACAACAAAAGTAATCTTACCTTAATCATTAAGAATTCTTTGTCATCTACACTTGATAGAAAACGGTCGATTTGACCCTTTGTCAATATTTTCGATTTTTTCGCTTGATATCCGTCACCGGTTCTTTTCAAAAATGCGATCAGCTTGGGGAAATTGCTTATATCTATGTTGTCGTAAATTATCAAGCATGACTTAACCATAGAATATTGCGCCCATAATGTGGCAGACTTGTAATTCTTTGCATTTTCACTGAAGTATGCCAACAAAACATTCTCGCTGTATACTTGAACATTTTTCTCGGCGCACCACTTTTTGAACCGATTGTAGGCTATATCGTATAAAGATCTTGACTTCGTAGGCAGCAAATTGCTTATTGCAATATTTGCAGCCTCCACAATCTCTTCCGACTCACAATTATTCATTGTGCACTAAACAAACTTTAAACTAAACCAAACTAGCACCTTAATTTGACAATTCTTTTTGTTTGTTTATTTTGTAGTTATGACAATAACTCAACGACTACTAAATAAATGCTCAAATCCGAATACAATAATTCTGGTGCTACTTACTTCATAATGACAAAATATGTGTTTTTAAGTTAATGAGACCGTGGAAAAAATAGTATATACCATTCGGGAGAGATGCTATTTTGTCCTCGGTGCATTGTAGCCCTCGGGCTTCAAATTGCACCTCTGCCAAAACAACGCATTTCTCTCCCTTATAGTATAATATACTATTTTATATAGGTAATAATAATAATTCTGATCATATACTGATATACTGTGCAGTGTCATTAATAAAATGTGTATACCTATACTAATAGTATTAAAATAGTTATTTATGTACCAAGTCAGTAAAGTGATACTTTATCGAACGAGTCTGATTTACGAGCCAAGCGAGTGAAGCGACCGCGGCGAGTAAAAGACGAGTTCGATAAAGGTACTTTACTGACGTGGTGCATACAAAATTTTATCGCCAACCGTAAAAATTGTTAATTTTAAAAATAAAGATATAATAACTTATGACAGTGACAAACGATTAGTGTTTAAAGTCATCAGTCATGGCTACGTTGACAGATATTAGCGGCAGGTAAAGTACTTTATTGTACAGTACGATAAAGTGTTTGTTTACCTCCGTAAAACGCTATGGTAACGCATTGCTTTACTGACGGTTGGCGATAATAGTTATTTATGTAACAAGTCAGTAAAGTGATACTTTATCGAACGAGTCTGATTTACGAGCCAAGCGAGTGAAGCGAGCGCGGCGAGTAACAGACGAGTTCGGTAAAGGTGCTTTACTGACGTGGTGCATACAAAATTTTATCGCCAACCGTGAAAATTGTTAATGAAATAATGATATAATAACTTATGACAGTTTATGACAGTGACAAACGATTTATTTTTAAAGTCATCAGTCATGGCTACGCTGACAGATATTAGCGGCAGGTAAAGTACTTTATTGTACAGTACGATAAAGTGTTTCTCTACCTCCGTAAAACGCTATGGTAACGCATCACTTTACTGACGGTTGGCGATAATAGTAGTTTATACAACGAGTCAATAATGACAGTTATTATTCCCGAGAGCTGAATTTACGAACCGAGCCGCGTAAGCGGCGAGGGAGTAACTCAGTTCGAGGGAATAATAGTCATTATTGCGAGTTAGTATACACTACTTTATCGACGACTAACTGAAAATTACTAAAAAAAATCAAAATAATTAAACGAAAATGTCAGATTACTATATCAATATGACGTTTGACGGTTAGACAGTTATTAAAATGATCGGACTTGTCTATCGTTACTACGACAACGTTAGGAACATTATGTTCTTATTGGCGGAATGCAGGGAATAATGGTAACGTTATGTCCCATTATTCCCTCGTCGCATTTCATTATTCCCTCCGGGTATTATAAGTGTTAATATTAGCCAATAGTGATTAATATAATACCTACTGTATTGTTTAGTCGTCGATAAAATATTTTATTTACGTTCCACTCTACGACAAAAGCCATTTATAAACACAATGAATATACATATATCTGAAAACATCGGAGTGGGGCTTTGCCGAAGAAAGAAGAAATAGATATTGTTGCGTTTTCGGGTTCGCAATAAACAACTCGTACAATTTATTTATTTAAAACAGTCTGTATATTCACACACGTAAAATTAATTACAATATAAAAATATAAAACTAATCAAAATATAAAAATGTAAAATAAATGTAACGCACTTAAAACTACTATAAATGAATTAACACATGTATTTATTTCACTACTGTTATTTATGTAACACTGTACCGTATTTATATCACTTCTATTTATATTCCGTAATATTTATGTAACAACTACACTCACTTATTTATGCTTACTCTTCGACTACCACTCAAGGAACTATTTATTTATGTTTATTTATTTATCTGCCTGTTCCGCACGAGATTATTGAATGAATCTCTTATTCCGGAATGACTCATCCATCGGTTCAACTGCTTTTATATACGCATACGAAACATCTGGAAGACACCAGAAAAACGCTAGTATTCTTCTCGATAGGCCGGGAAACATTTGAGAGACAGTCGAGACTCTTCGTCGCCTCGCAGTACATGTGATTTATTGCTTTACGACTTGTTTACCAGTCGTGCCGAATATTTGCCTTTCTTTTTTTTTTGTAGACTGGTTTCGTTACAATATAATACTTTTATTTGTATGTTTTTTTCGTTATATATACGTATAAGTACACTGACAATATACCAAATTCTCACGGAATCATCTGTAAATATTTCGAAGACTGATAGGCGTTTGCCTTCACTTACAGTATTATATATTGGCTATTAATGGATATTTGTCTACAATTGATTCTTTGTGAAGACGCTTTCCCTTATACTACGACCCTTGTGAGTTATTATTGGCTTCGTTTACATTTAGTATATTCCTATAATGCATTGTCCATTTTATATTCGTCTTAAGCATTATAGATATATTTGTATAAAATACATTGCCTAACTAATAATAAAGGTCTTGCTTCATTTATAGTACACAAAAACAATGTTAAATATTTATGAATAAAATTTAGATAATAGTAACACCTTGTAAAGACAAGACGTATAAACCCTCTTCTATTGCATTGACTATTAAATATTCATTGGTGCCTTGTAAATTTTAGATTTCTATAAAGTACCTACTGTACTTACTCCAAAACTATGAACACCGCCATAGATTAAATTTCGTATATACGAGGGCGGGTCGATATCTCCGTGACTTTTTGCTTGAAACACAGGTTTTTGGATAAAAAATCATTTTATTTTTCAACATAGTCTCCTTTGATCTCTATACACTTTGTCTAAAGTTCCTTCAATTTTTTTATCCCTTCCAAAAAATAATATTTGTCGAGGTCATCAATATAGATATTTGTTTGTGAGATGATTTCATCGTTGGAGTCAAATCTCTTTCCGCCGAGCCATTTCTTCAGGTTTGGAAACAAGAAATAGTCACTCGGGGCTAAATCCGGAGAATAGGACCGATGAGGGAGCAATTTGTAGCCTAATTTATGGATTTTTGCCATGGAAACTGCACATGTGTGCACCCTTGCATTGTCCTGGTGGAAAAGAACTTCGGTTGTTTTTTTTTTCAAATTCTCATTAAATCGACTCATTAAGTTGGCATAATATTCGCCATTTATTGTTTTACCGTGTTGAAGGTAGTCAATGTGGATTATATCGCGTGCATCTCAAAAACCGGTCGCCATGACTTTATTGGCTGACAAACCCACCTTGGCCTTCTTTGGCGCCGATTCACCCCGAGAAACCCACTGTTTTGACTGCTGTTTTGTCTCTGGTGTGTTGTGGTGGATCCACGTTTCGTCCACGGTTACGAAACGGAGCAAAAACTCGTCCATATTGCGGTTAAACAACGCCAAACACTCCTGCGAAGTTGTCACACGATTGCGTTTGTGGTCGATTGTGAGCAAACGTTGACACCCATCTTGCGGAAAGCTTTCTAAGTCATCATTCAAAATTGAAACCACCGAGCCATGTGATATGCCTATGGCTTCCACAATCTCTCGCACTTTCAATCTCCGATCGGCCAATACCATATCGTGAATTTTTTTAATTGTTTCGGGTGTAGAGACCTCTACTGGGCGTCCAGAATGTTCGGTATCTTCCGTGCTTGTACGGCCACAACGAAATTCAGTAAACCACTTTTTTATCATTGAAATTGATGGTGCAGAGTTCCCATAGTATTTATCAAGCTTGGTTTGAGTGATGTGTTTTTCCGCAAAAAAATAATGCTTAATGAGCACACGAAATTCACATTTTTCAATTTTCTCCTCAAATCGCGCTGTAGACTGCTATCAATGGTTGTCAAACACAAACTAAATGACGCGGCTTGTTCAAATTTTGACAGGAGTCAACTGTCTGCTGACAGGAGCATGTTACCCTTTCAGTTAAGAGGCGGGAAATTCAAAAAGTCACGGACATATTGACCCAGCCTCGTATATCCATGTTTTTAGAATTCCATTTAGTAGCCTAAAATAATTCGTTATTTCAACACAGTAAAGTAAATTATGTCAGGGAATAAGTGTCAGTATCTAAATTGAGCTCTGTCAAGTTGGCGTCCCCGAGTTACAATTTACATAGTATAAAATGTGTGTCAATTGTGCTCCATTTGTGCTCAATTATGCCATTATTAATTTTATTTGGGCTCGTGTGTTTTCAGAGATTTTTAAAAAAAATCGAAGGGGGGCTAATTTGACGATTGGTCCCCCAAAAAATTGAAATTCGTTTTAAAATTCCGTGCCATCGTAAAGCACTCCAATTGTGCTCAATTGTGCCGAATACCATTTTTCTGCCAACCACTCACTTTCGAAGTTATATTTAAAAAAAACAGTGCGTCACATATAGAATTGCAGACAGTATTAACAAAGTACTTTGATAGAACTGGCAGACGCAACATCTGCGTAAAAACTGAATTTGTAAGTGCGACAAAAACAAAAATTGAATACAACAAGCAGTACATGTTGATAGAAGTAACTATCCGAAATAACATTATACTGCTGATAATAATGTACCAAAGACCATTACTACTGATGACATTAAATATGACCCTAGGTGGCCTCATCGCTTACTCTGGGTCCTTTGGAGTCGTAGAGAAGAACATCAGTGGCCATTTTAAAGCATACTCTTTCAGAATTAACGAAAAATTAGAAGTCTACGATCATTTACTGCAACGTAAAGTAGACTGCATTGACTGTGAGATGGTGTATCCTCATGCAATATTATATAGAACATAAATAAAAGTAAATAAATCTTAACAAAATAACCTTTTATTAAAATTGTAATAACCCAAGCAATTTTTTGATAAGTAATTATTCAACAGTAAGATCATAAGTGCTCAACTCTTGTCGGCAAGATTTTTATTTTGTATGAGCATTGGTTGCTTGGCAATTAAACTAGATCAAATTGACGAAAAGAACCCGAGCGCGGAGCGCGAGGGTTCTTTTCCCAAGAATTTGATCGAGTTTAATTGCCAAGCAACCAATGCTCATACAAAATAAAAATCTTGCCTGACAAGAGTTGAGAACGAATGATCTTCGGTTGGAGAATTAACTGAATGAAGCGTTAAATACGTCAAATTTTTAACAACTTTATTTATGAGAACAAATTTTGATGAATGATGTTCGAGTTGGTGTGTCGTATTTGGTTGATGATGTTGGTGTCTTTCTCGGAATCGAATTTTGAATGTTTTCATTAATTGAAGCGTCAGGAATGTTGCCGAAGCGCGACATTTTTACTTTTGTCAAAATGACATTTGATTTTTTAAATATTAATGGTTGCTAAAATAATGCTAAAACAATGAGGTATCGGCAAGAAAAATAGCATACATTCTTTTCAGTTAAAGAAATCATTTCTAACTTGTGATTGGTGCATGTGACACTGTTTTTAATGTCTCATTGGTCTACAACACTATGAAGTTAATTATCTCAAGAAGAATGTGCTCCATAAAATTATCACATCTTTCTACTACTGTTGTTGAATGATATTCACTTTCGATCTTTTTTCTAATTTCCTTAAACAGTATAGCTGAGTCCAAATGAAACTAACAATAATTGAGTGCAAATGGAGCACATTTGATAAACATTTTATACTATACAAGTTAGAACAAAGGTGGAGCAGGACAGTAGACTTTCGTCAGTGTCAGAATTTCTGTTTCGTATATCTTCGAAAGTTAGTGGTTGGCGGGAAGATGCTATACGGTACAACTGAGCACAATTGGAGTGCTTTGCCAAGGCTTCAAGTCTTAAAAAGAATTTCAAATTTTTGGGGGCCAATCGTGTATTATAATTAGTAACATCGATCTGCGTAATATAAAAGCAACATTATTTCATAAACTGATCCTTTTTCCTCTTATCACATTTTGTGTTTCTGTTTGAATACAATTTTGAGCGCTAATAAATGCTTAAAAATTTATTGTTTAAAGATAAGAACTGCCGTTATACACTTTCATATTGTAAATGGCGTCAAAGTATGCCGGGCACATTATTCCAAAGAAATTTTATAAGGAATTCAAAAGTGTATTCGGCATTTTTTGTCCGAGATAACAAAAAAGACAGTATTACCCCGTTCCTCCACAATTACTACCTAATTCATTCACTGACAGTAAACGTATTCTTTGTTTGTCAAATTGGTGTTAAATAAATCTAGGAACAAATTTTCTTCACATTATTTATAGTGTTTTGCATAGGTACTTTGACATTACTAGATGTTTAGTATAAATATAAGAAATAAAACTGTAACATAATGTAAAATTACTTTAAAATGCTTCTCAGTATATTTATAGAAAAATAAAGATGTAACCCTGAAGGTATACTTATTTAAGATTGTATCTTGAGTATCTTTGTATGGTCTACGTTATTTTTAGTGACTATTTTTCGTGCTATTTTTATACAGTATTTTATTAGATTTTAAATCCAGAAAAAAGAAAAATTTACCTTCTTTATTCAAATATAGAGAGAAAGAGAGAAAGAAGAAATAAATAAACCGGCTTCATACAATACATCCCTTCATTCGCCTGTTCGTATATTATGTGTATGTATACAGCATGTGTCAATTTTCATTAGCCATTGCATTCATGCAATACGTGACAACGTGGCACCCCTACTTTCCTCTCCAATGCCAGCACGACCGATACATGCTCGAAAATACAAGTTAGCAGTAACTATTGGACCACTGACTTGGGTGTTTGTAATGCGTTCAGAAATAATATTTACAAGTTGCAAGGATTTGTTTTTCTTTTTCCTTTCAGTAATAACTGAATGCAGAGAATTATTAAGCTGCGTTCACGCTGCATGACACAAATAAAAGCGTAATTCTAATAAAATTAAAAAATAACCCTAATAAGGTAAATAAAAAAGGATTCTGAAAATAATAATAAACTACTAGATCAGGAGATCGCCGCGGCCATTTGATGTTTCCCGCTCCAGTAATAAGACGGCTTTTATTGCAGATTAGATCGCAACGTGTTCGCAGCTAAACATTGAATGTAAAATCTGGTGGGGAGAAGTGGGAAGATCGGAGAAAATCGTTGTGATGTCGATTGTTGCCGGGATTGGTGACGGACAGTAGGGGTGCCACGTTGCCACGTGTTACTTGTATACTTATAAATCGCACGTAAACATTGAATCCCTATAGCTAATGATATTTGACACATGCGGTATATCATAAGTATATATTAGCGATATTAGTCATATTATTAAATATCTAAGAAAAACATAATATGTGTTGGTTACATTGCTCTCTGCTTTTGGTTTATTTACGCAAGAGTTTATAAACAGCCGCACGAACTATTCTTTCGTAGATAGCGCAACGAATCAATGTGCCTTGGTTTAAACTTGAATGCAGTCACGCGCGAAATTGCAATTCTTCATATTTTGGATAGTTAGGCGACATCTTCCGCTAACATTTGTAATTAATTTGATTGTCAATGGACTTGGTATATCTTCTTATACATAATCAATGCACTAGACTCAATAGAATAAATACGCTGATATTTCACTGTAAAATGTGAATGAGTCTACCTGTATTCTATTCGATTGTCTTCGTAGCCAACTTAAAACACCCGCGAAATTCGAAAAATATTACCAGGGCTTCCATTCTGACCTATTCTCAATTATTCTCCTCTGTTTATGCTTAAGACTCAGATAGGTTGGTTGTGCATTTTCAGGTTCAACAGCGTGGAGAATCAACTCATCTAGGTTGCCTAAGTTGTTGGATACCTTACCTGCAAAATATTCTTTTTATCTTTTTATGATGTTCTTGTTCCCTGCCTCTTGAACTTCTTTTTTAATCTTCTTTTCTGCGTTAATTTCTCTTGCCGTGCCTCATAATTACTTTAACCTCTATATTCAGGTATTCTCTTTTCTCCCTGCCACTAGGCAATCTATTACCTTGATAAACCTCGACCTCATATTTATGTCAAAAAGTGTGGCTAATGGAAGATTTTTGTCAGAGATATACAGAGGGGAGAATGCTCTTGAACCACTGCGCATCTAATTTTTACGCGACGCAATGATCGCCGCCATTTTGACCCAGGTATGTCATGAGTGGTTTTGTTTATGTTCATCTAGGTTATGTTTGTGGTGTATTACTAAATTATTGTGTTTTTGTTTTTGACTTTTAAATGTAGTTCTCAGACATACTTGTTGCTGGTGAATCGTGTGGAAAAAATAGCTGTGGAAGCAATATTTGTTTCATGTGCTCAAGTGTGTGGTTTCATTATTGTATAAATCTTTTAGATTTTAAATTTGTTGAAATATCAAAATTATTTCAGATTTTCAGGTGCCTTGTTACCGATTTGCTTGAAAGCTTTGAATATAGCAACTGATTGGTCAGAGAATAAATATGTTTGTTTAGAACATTTCAGAGATGAAGATTAGATTATGTGCCAATGGAACACCAGCGATTTCGATTATGTAACAATGCTGTGGCTTCTTTGAAAATAATACTGGAACCATCTGCTGTAGATGAGGTTTCAAGTATTAATTTGCTGGTGTTAGTGGACAAAATCTCATTGATGAATGATTAGTAGGAACACATGAAGTGCCTTCATTAAGTTCTGAAAAGCATTAGATAGAAAATTGAGAGCACTAAAATGTAATAAATTAATTAAAATGATTATCAGATTAAGTATATAATAGCACACTTTTTTCAGAATGTTTTCTGGTTATAAGATTTGTTCTGACACGAGCTGCAGGAAAAAAAGGCAAAGTTGACAAAGACTTCATAATTTTGCAAGTTATTATATTGTATTTAAGAAATATTATGTAAAACAAAATCAATTTATTTTTATGATATCTCATGGTAAATATAAAAGAAAATATGGAGCTTGGAAAAGAAGTCAAGCAAAATCAAGAGAGAAGCTGTATGGCACAACACGAACTATGAAAAATCTAAACTATTACATGTGTTGCAATTAATATTTTGTAGTTCCTTATTTTATTGTAGATTATTACAGCTATTGTATATAGATATGTGCAGGAAGTATTTAATTGCAGTGTGAAGATAAAGTGTTTAATACCTCAAAAGAAATATCTATAATAAAAGCAATAAGCATCATTTCATATTTTTATTAATAAAAACTTGTAAACATGAACAAGTATTTTTATTTCACAAAACATTACACTGAATAACAGAAAGCATGAAGAGAATAAAAAGTACATTTCTAATTGTTATTACAATAAGTTAAAAACAACACTAAAATTAACTCTTGCAATTTTACACTACTGTTATTTGCACCAACTTAATGTCAAAACATGAATGTTGATCATTAAAATTACATGTTTTCAAGATCGGATATTGTCAACAATATTTCAGTACCATACACATTTTCTTCTTCCATCATGACATGATAAAATCAGCATCAACCATGTTTAATCCTAACAACAAATTCTGGACTCTGTGTCTAATTTAATTGAATTCTTATTGGCAGTGACATGATGAGGTGATATGAAGGTAAATGCAAAGCAGAACAACCTTTGGTGAAAATAAAATAGGATAATTTTAAGTTTCAAAATAAATTTAATAGTAATTCCACTACAATATTGTTTCGTCACACAGTAACTTCATCAGGTGGATGAATGACTGATATTTTTACAAATGTACAAGATATATATACTAAGCCTAAGATTACAAATTTAAAGAAAGTAAGGGGGAGTTACATATATCTGTATGGTCATTTAATGCTAATCCTAATTTATTATACCTAGCAATTTCTAGAGACTCAAGTAAATCTAGTTTTTTTACTTTTTTCTTGTATATGCAAGATTTTATAATTATTATTAAAATTGTGATTATTTTCTATACAATGATTAGCAAATGTAGAATCTGATTTATTATCTCTATAGCTTCTTTGATGTTCAGATATCCGTTGAGTAAAGGTTCGTCCTGTTTGGCCAATGTATGACATATTACACTCACATGTTAATTTATAGACACCTGAACTAAGTTTTTTGTCCGATTTGTCCTTATTGTTTTTTAAAAATCTTTCAACTGTATTATTAGTTCTATATGCTATGGCGGTGTTAGAGGATTTTTTGATTAGAGAACAAATTTTATCTGAAGTTTTACCGATGTAAGTTACGGGAGAATAATGTAATGGCTCTTTTATTACTTGTCTAGGATATATTAATGAACGTGTAATTATTTTTTGTTTGTGAAGGAGGATGCTGTTGATAGTATCATAAGAATATCCATTATTTCTAGCAATAGTGTGAATTCTGTCTAATTCTATATCAAAATTAGTTTTATTAAGGGGGGTATTTAAAAGTCTGTGTATCATAGATTCATATGCAGCTAATTTGTGTTTTATAGGATGAAAAGATGTGGCATGTATTGTTGTGTCTGTATGTGTGGGCTTGTGGTAAATCGCAAAATCATGTTTATTAGCGTTATGTGAGATCGTAAGATCTAGGAAATTAATCGAACCATTATTTTCTAATTCTAGAGTAAATTTAATATTAGGATGAACAGTAATTAAATAATCAAAAAACATTTTTAATTGTCTTTCCGTACCATTAAAGCAAACGAGTATGTCATCAACATATCTAAACCAGTAAATGCATTTCTTAAAAAGGGGGTGAGAGCTAATAGTTTCTTCGAAGCGATTCATGAAGAACTCTGTTAATAAGGATTAGCATCATATGTGTCTTTTGTTTCTTTTAACGAGGGTCGAAATAAAGATTTCCTTTTCCTCTTCGTCTTCAGTTAAACCCGGGTGCTTATGAAGTGTAGGAATTAATTAATAAAACATGCGTTTAATTAATTAATTCGTGTGATGTGTGTGTGCGCTGTGTGTTGTGTTTGTGTTTATGGTCTGTTAAAAAAGAGTTGTGTGATGTTGTGTGTCTGTTTAATAAAGTCTGTTATCTGTTGTTGTGTTGCGTTTGTCGATTGTAGTGTAATGAGCATTCGTCCTAGGATAAGTGCTAGTTCGTCGGTTTTGTCTGTGTGTTTCGTATTGTCTGTATTGTTACGTTTAACAGTCCAGGGATTTTGCTTGGGAATAGGAGCGTCTATGTAGGTAGTGTTCGGTTTATAGTTGGGATTTTTAGGACATGTTCTCCAGATGGATAGATGTTCACCATTACAGTTCGCACATTTAGGAGGTGTCGTTCTAGGTTTGGTACACTGGTGTGTCGAATGTCCGTCTCCGCATTTCATGCACTTGTAGTCGACGTTGCAGTTTCGTTGAGTATGTCCGTACAGTTGGCACTTGTGGCATTGTATGATAGTCGTTCTTTTACGTAGTGGTTCTACCGTCACTGCGAGTCCGCAAACTTCGTGTATGTCGTAGATGGCTTTGTACTGTCTCGTAAGCTCGATTAGGATTAGAGGGATAGGATGTCTGTTTTTACCGTGCATTCGTGTCAGTTTAAGTGTAGGAAAACCTTGGTCTGTGAGATCGTCTTGTATGTCTGTGTCTGTTAGATATGTAGCTACTCCGCGAATTACCACTTTAAGCGGTTTTTCGCTTCGTAATTGAAATGTGTAGAATTGTATGTTGTGCTGTTTGAGTGATGTGTGTAGGTTTTTGTAGTCTGTTTCTGTTGTAGGTTCAATGTGTATGCCTGATTTTACTGTTTTGCTTTTTGTGACTGTGATTTTAAGTGTTTTAATGAGTTGTCGTACAAAGTTCCATTTGTCAGTGTCCGTAACTATGATTGGTGGTATTTTGTATGTTTTTTGTGTGTCGGTGTTTTGTGTTTTTGGTGTGTCTGTGTGTGTGTTTTGTGTAATGTTTGTTTTTTCACTCACCCCGGGTTTGTCGTCCTTGGATGTGGAGGGCTGTTGCTGTTCTTCTACCTCGATGTCTTCGTCCATTTTTGTTGTTGTGTCGGTGGTCTGGAGAACGTTATACGGATTTTCCGTGTGTACCGTCGTTTCTTGTGTTTTCTTATGTTTCTTAGGGCGTTTGTGTTTCCTAGGCTTTTTAAAAACACCTTCGTCTTCGCTGGTCTCTGTGTTTTGTTGTTGTTCTTGTTCTAGTCGTTCGACAAGTTTCCTGTATGCTTCATTATTTTGTAGAAGTCGTTGTTGAAACGCGATGAGTTCTTCTTTATTCATGTTGTCCATGCGCTGAAACACTGCTAGCAAAGCCGGGCTATCAGGTGTGTTATCGTTGTCGCTGAGAGAGTAGTTGCCGGCCATTTCTTCCGGATTCGCCTTTCGTAAAGATGATATAAAAATCGCTGCTATTCTGTACGCTTGCTGAGGCTGCTGACGATCAGAAAATGTGGATTAGCATTAAATGACCATACAGATATATGTAACTCCCCCTTACTTTCTTTAAATTTGTAATCTTAGGCTTAGTATATATATCTTGTACATTTGTAAAAATATCAGTCATTCATCCACCTGATGAAGTCACTGTGTGACGAAACAATATTGTAGTGGAATTACTATTAAATTTATTTTGAAACTTAAAATTATCGTATTTTATTTTCACCAGTGTTATGGAGTTTCAACAAGTGTCTCCCTTATCAATTAATTATTAGAACAACCTTTTTTTCATACCATCTCATTAACACCATATAAAGGTAAATGAAAGGTTGTTCTTTTGCATGCTCCAGTCATTCAGATTTCAGTATACTGCTATCAGCAAAAATTCCTCGTGGTAAAAGTTATTCAACCTTTCCTTTGACATGTTCGTTTTATTGGCCATAAGCAACCATTGGTATTAATAACTTAGAATAAAAATATTCATATATAATTTATATGATAACTCACAGAATATGTACATATATATTAACTCAATTTTTTTTTAAATTTGGTAACTCATTCCTCAAGAAAAATGAAAGCACATGTTGTGTAAATGATTTTTTTATGCTCCATCCAAGTTATTGTTTTTCTTTAATATTCTTACTACTGCCCACTTTGTCTGCTGTTTGATTGACAGTAGTTGTTTTAATACTATACAATGGGCAAATGTATGGAACCAAGTAAATATCTCTGGAGTTTCTAGAGATGTAGAAATTAAATTTGGTGTGTAGATATTACACTATATTTTGTATTTAGTTCGAATGTTTTTATCGCAATTCAACTTCCAGTTTAACCGGAAGTAATGTCAGCTTGAAATTTTTAAATAGAACACCCTGTATATTATTTTAGTTTTGAATAGAACACTTTATTGCAAGTACAAAAATAATGGGTTCGATATGTTTTATTTCATGGCCAACCGTGATATTAACAAAAAAAAATTATTTTTGAATGAAAATGTAATAATATCTGGTAGTCCATGTAATAATTGTAGCAGTGACAGTTATTGTCAAAATAAGTAGTATTTTAGTTTTAACGCAAAAATGGCTCATTTAAGCGAAAGAGAAAGAATTGAAATACTAATGATGATTGGATTTGGCGACAGAAGAAGAACGCATCAAGAAGTTTGTGACCTTTTTAACAATATTCATCCGAATAGGCAAATAACACGTTCGATAGTTACAAAGACTTTGCAAAGGTACAATACAAATGGCACCGTCGGAAATTTAAGAAAAAGTGGACGTATAAATACTGCTACAAATGAAGAAGTAGCTCAAAATATTGCTATATCTTTAGAGGAAAATCATAATTTGTCTACTACTGAACTGGCCAATATGCACGAAATTAGCCGTCGTTCAGTAGGGAGGATATTAAAACGAGAAAGATATTACCCGTACAAAATTCGCCTTGTTCAAGAACTTTCTGACGACGACTTCAACAGACGGCTAGAATTTTGTGAATCAGTTATGGATATTTGTAACCGTGACGATAATTTTGTACAAAATGTAGTGCTTTCTGATGAAGCAACTTTTTGTTTGAACGGTACAGTTAATCGACACAACTGCCGTTACTGGTCACAAAATAATCCTTACTGGGTACAAGAAGCTCATACGCAACACTCTCAAAAACTGAACGTTTGGGCCGGTATTTACAATAACAGAATTATTGGGCCTTTCTTTTTAGAAGGAAATTTGAACGGGAACATGTATTTAGAACTTTTGGATGCACAAATAATTCAGGCGCTGGAGGAAAATGGACAACTGCCAAATAATATCTGGTTTCAGCAAGATGGGGCACCACCTCATTACGCTCGCATTGTTCGAGATCGTTTAAACAGGACATTTCCTAATAGGTGGATTGGAAGAAGAGGTGCTATAGAATGGCCTCCTCGATCACCAGACCTTAATCCACTGGACTATTTTCTATGGGGTTTTTTGAAGTCCAAAGTTTATTTTAATCGACCAGATAATTTGCAAGAATTAGCTGAGAGAGCAAGAGATTCAAAGAATTCCACCAGAAACAAAGGCCAATGTTACAATGGCAATTAAAAATAGACTGGCCTACTGTCAAGAGGTAAATGGTGCTCAGTTTGAACATTTAATACACTAACGGTATCCTAACGCTTTGTCGTAGTCATGTTTTATTTTACTATGTTTAGCGCCCTTTTCAGTAATTTAAGTACTGTTGTACTCAATTTCAGTTTTGGTATTTAATGTTATTGTTACATTTGTGATTTACACTCGCAAAATACTAGATCTTAGCATTGTAACAAAAATCACTCTTTTGTTAATATCACGGTTGGCCATGAAATAAAACATATCGAACCCATTATTTTTGTACTTGCAATAAAGTGTTCTATTCAAAACTAAAATAATATACAGGGTGTTCTATTTAAAAATTTCAAGCTGACATTACTTCCGGTTAAACTGGAAGTTGAATTGCGATAAAAACATTCGAACTAAATACAAAATATAGTGTAATATCTACCCACCAAATTTAATTTCTACATCTCTAGAAACTTCAGAGATATTTACTTGGTTCCATACATTTGCACATCACTGTATATGTATTTATGCTTAAAATACAAGCGATTTTCCTTTGTCCAAACGTTATACGTTTCCCTTTACGATTTTTTGAAGGACCCAGTAAAGCGCTATCACCATACTATAAAATATTAGCGATTACAAAAAGAAAGTTAATGAAAGTGATAAAATACTGTAATGAAAAAGCCTACCGAAAAGAAAAACAAACATCTACACCGACGACAAAAACATGCTCGTAAATCAATCATAAACCTTCTACACACGCCGACAGAAATCTGGAATATAATAGAAAAAGCCCGAAATCTCTGGCACCTTCGAGACTGGTTGTCTACGGATATATATTTGGCCGATATGAAGAATTCATTCATTGATTCAGTAGGGTAAGTGATACAATTATTGGCCTCTTAAGAGATGGAAATTTTTGGTTTTCCTACTTTTATTTAGAAACAGATAACAATTACGTTGCTGTTGTACCTAAAGAAAAAGAAAACTTCAAATTTTAAAATGATGTATAGTTATATTTCTTTTAAAATATGTTTTGCATTTTAAATTGATGATGAACGTGAATTTTGCAAAAATATAGTTATTGGCCAGAAAGAGATAATAATTAGCATACCATACTACAGTAATTGGCCACTGAATAATTTTGCATGTTAATTACATATGTAGTAACTTAGATAGGTAGGTAATTCATGTTTATTGATGTAAAATATAAATTCTTTACAAAAATTTATTGTTTATTCTTTTTTTTACAAACATTGCAAATAAAATGATTTTCTAAACATTCTTGTGTGCTGTTTTTCAAAATGCATTTTACATGGAATGTTCTCATGCAATGTATACATTTAACACCATATTGACTACGAGTTATATTTAGTACGCATGTAAAACATAGCCCGAAATAAATGGTTTTATTCTGGAATGGGTTGGGTGCAGATAGTTTAGAAATTACCATACTAATAACATTTATTGCTTTAGGAACATTTTCTATTTCGCTCTCACTAAACAGTTGTCTCTTAGTTTTCTCCGGAACTGCAATTTTGTTTTCAGGTACTTTGTCAGACTCATATGTATAGCCATTCTCAGGTGTGTGGTTTAAAGTGTTTGTACAGCATTCAAGGAATTTAGAAATCCCGTGTAGTTCATGTCTATTATTTGTAATATTAATCTTAAATTCGTGCCTTAAATCCTCAGACAGATCATGGTTGGTGTTAGATTCACTGTATTTTTTGGTTTCAGTTCCATAGTCTGATTTGGTAACGTCCATCTCCTCTTTGGTAATTTCTACTGCTTCATTTACTTCTTCTTCTTCACTATTTTCTAGTTTCTGTGGCATTTTGTATTTCTTCTCTAATATATTTTTGGCATTGTTATCAGTTATTACACCCTTTCCTTTTTTTAATAGCCTTTTCTTCTCTGGGATTCTTGTTCCTTTCTTATTTGGAAGTTCTTTCTTTAGTTGCTTCTTTTCTAATCCTTCAGCTTTTCGTTTTTCTTTTTGCAACTCGGTTTCCTTTTTGATTTTTATTTTCTTCTTTTCAGCTTGTTTTCTTGCCGATGAAGTTAGTATAAAAGGTAGCTTTTCTGATTTTCTTTTGCCTTTTCTTTCAGGAGTTTTAGGCCAAATTATAAAATCATTGAGCAATGATGTACTTAAGACTTCTTCTCTGTTATCTGATGAAGTGCTAGGCATCTGCAAGTTATAATTTGCATCTTCCTCTATTATAATTGGCATGTGGGCGATATCAAATTCACTTTCGTTATGAAGATATGCAACTGTTTCGGAGATCATCGGCTGATATTCGTCATGGTTTAAATTAGTATCTTTAACAGCATTATTTAATTCCAATTGTCCATTTGATAAATCCTGAACTTGAACCTCTTCAGGTTGGTTTGGCTTTGAAAATTCTTCGTGTAGATAGAAAAGTGTCTTCAAGTCTTCGGTATGTACATCGTTTTCGTTAACATTTTTTGAAAATCTCAATTTTCTGTTCTCCAACAATATTCTTGAATGTTTTAAAAGTAATGACATTTGTATCGTGATTGAAGTTGTCATTGTTAATCCTTGCATTGTTTTTACCAGTGCACTTACTATAGTCAATAGCTGAGGGATTCCGAGGGTAGAGCCCACAAGCACGAAAGCCATGGTGTATTGTTTCTGGTTTTATATTATCTACTACAGTTTTTAGTATTGGTGCAAATTTATCTTTTGTCACAACTTCAGTAGGATGTTCTCTCCGGAAATTTAACACAGCCTTTTTCCAACCTTCTTTTAGAGGCTTAAATACTGCCACATCCGCTGGTTGCATTATTCTTGTGCCATTGGGATATAGTGCGATTAAAATTATTTGTAATTTTGAACAAAGTTCACTGATTTCATACGTCAAATGTGTGCTATGGCCGTCAACAAACAACAAAATTGGAAACTTTATCCCATTTTTTTTTTAAATGCGGATGAAAAACATTTCCGATGTACTCGTAAAACAACTGGTTCTTCTTCCACCCGTTATCACTGCACCCAATTCCCCATTCATTTGGAACTGATTTCAAAATATCGAATGGTAATCTCTTGTAGGCATAGATAACCATAGGGGGAGTGACATTTCCGGCAGCCGAAAACGTGAACATAACTGTTATGTTATTTTTAGGGTGGTGTTCTATCTCATACACATTTCTCGCCCCTTTTGGAGCAAGGACTTTCTTATTCTTAGGACACAGCCAGAAGTAAGTTTCGTCACCATTGTATACTCTGGTGGGATCTTCTAATACACCTGCTAACTGTTTTTCGGTCAAATAGGTTTCCACGTTAGAAAACCATTTCCTAAAATCCTTTTCGGATACAACTGAGCTAGCTGCCGTTATTCCCTCGGATGTTCTTAGTGTAATGTTCTGGTGGCATTTTAAAAAAGCTGCATACCATCCCCTCCCTGGAAGATTGTTTCTGAATGGATTTTCTCTGGGAGTTACATCAAGAAAATGTTTCACTGAAGCTTGTACATCTTCAATTCTGAGCGGAAAACCTTTTCTGTGGCAAGCTAAAATCTAATTTTCTAACAGCGTTTCTTCTTCAGAAGGCAGCACTGGTTTGGGTCCATGAGAAATTCTATTGCTGAATTTTGAGCTTGATCGAAACTGAAGAGTAGCTCTTGGAATTTGAAAGTTTCTAGATGCTTCTCTTTGACTCAAACCATTTTCAATTGCCTTTAGAGCTTTGGAAATATCTTCTTCTTTGTATTTTTTCCTGTAGGACGGAGTACCCACAGACACCTTCGGCATGCTTTTTCTCAATAGCAGGTAAATAGGGAAAAAGCAATTCCGATAGTAATTGGCCACAATCTGAGACAATTATTGGCCCCCGGCCAACCACTGTCCATAGTTTCATTATGCAAAAAATATAGTTAAAAAAAGGAACAGTATTTCTTTTGTATATCACCTAGTCAAAATCTCTATTAAAAACACTTTTGCAATTAATTACAGTGATTGGCCGGTCGACCAATAACTATTTTTTCGCCAACTTTGTAACATAGTTATTGGCATGTTAAATTGGCGGTTTTATCTATAACCTATCAAATTTTAACGTGAAAACATTGCTGAACAATGATTCTTAATTAAATATAAACTCCGTAGTTTGAAGAATCATTACATATTATAACATTGTGTAA
Source organism: Amphimallon solstitiale (assembly GCA_963170755.1). Taxonomy (NCBI): domain Eukaryota; kingdom Metazoa; phylum Arthropoda; class Insecta; order Coleoptera; family Scarabaeidae; genus Amphimallon; species Amphimallon solstitiale. Next base: position 99,755,601 of record OY720676.1, on the reverse strand, counting down.
TGAAAACCGTCATGAGATTGCTTAGTGAATTCGTAAGACTTACCTAAATTATAAACATGTACTGACACACAGCATAACATATGCAGTTGGCGCGCACTTGTACAAGCTTATACACACGAAATTATGACCTATAGTAAAGCAATGTTGCCAACATCTAGTGGTAAAGGTAACGTATTCTATTCATAAACGAGATGCTTAAAATCATTATGTATAAATTAAGTGGCCAATAACTACCTCCTGGCCAACAACTGTATCACTTACCCTAGTATTCGTACGATACAAAATAAATATAGTGCTGCAGTTTTTATTATAGTGCAATAAAGTGATATAAATATACGGACAATAATATTAGTAATAGTAATAAATACCTGTGTTAATTTAAATCGTAGTAGTTTAAGTGTGATACATTAGTTTTATATTTTTATATTGTTATATAATTTTAAGTGTATGAATATACAGACTGTTTTAAATAAATAAATTGCACTAGTTGTTTATTTTGAACCCGAAAACGCAACAATTTAGTGTTTAGTGTGAACAATAAGTGCAAAAGAAAATAAATAAAAATGGCTACCAAACGTTTGGAAGAATTAAAGATCCTCGAGTTAGAGGCAGAATTAGAAGAAAGGGACGCAGATACGTCTGGGCGAAAAATAATTCTCCAGGACCGGCTTCGTGATATATTAATAAATGAAGGTAAGGATCCCGAAAAATATTTGTTTCGAGTACAGGCTGATCAAAGCTTAACTATGGAGACTTTAAAACGATTCGAGACTACTATGGGGACTCTAAAAGATGATATTGCAAATAATTCAAAAACTTTAAAAGATGAAATTGCAAATAATTCAAAACATTTCGAGACTACTATGGGGACTCTAAAAGATGAAATTGCAGATAATTCAAAATCTTTAAAAGATGAGATGTTAACTTTAAAAGATGAAATTACAAATAATTCAAAACAATTCGAGACTCTAAAAGATGAAATTGCAAATAATTCAAAACAATTCGAGACTACTATTGAGACCCTAAAAGATGAGATGTTAACTTTAAAAGATGAAATTGCAAGTAACTCAAAACAACTCGAGACTACTTTTAAGGAAGACATTCAGAAGAATGCATCGAATATGAGACAGGAAATGAGACAGGAATTTTCTGAGGCCATCGAAGCCGTAGAAGAGAAATTTGGGGAGCGAATTTAAAATTCAGCTTCAATTACCAGCGATGAACGACTGCAGTCCCCATGACACCTCAAGCAGAAGCCTGGAAATCTGCCAAACAACAAAGGCAAAGGTAAAACCTCCCACCTTCGATGGAAAGACGTCATGGATGACGTACCTAAAACAATTCGAAGCCGCTGCAGGTGCAAATGGATGGACGTCCCCGGAGAAAGCTACTGCTCTGATTGTGTCGTTAAGAGGAGGAGAGGCCAGTGACGTTCTGCAGACCTTGCTTCCGGAAGAGTGTCAAGACTACCCACAATTAATCAAGCGTCTTGAGATGAGATATGGGCATGCACACCTGGAGCAGGTTTATCACATACAATTGAAGAATCGTCTGCAGAAAAAGGGTGAAAGCCTCCAAGAATTCGAAGCGGATATCGCCCGTTTGGTTCGTCTGGCATATCCAACAGCTCCAGATAGCTTCTCGGAACAGTTGGCTGTGCAGACATTCATAGATGGTCTTCGAGATGGCGATACACAGCAAGCACTGAGGCTGGCAAGACCAAAAACCCTAATTGATGCTTTGGCACATAGTCTGGAGTTCGAAACCGCAAAGATGGTCTCTCGAAACCCGGCAAGAGTATGTTCTGTCAGAGATCTACCAGAAGCCGAAGAATCCTTAGAACAGGTAGTCCGACGAATAATGAGTCAGATGCAACCTAAGAAAAGAACGCTTCGATGCCGGAATTGTGGTGAAATGGGCCATGTTCGTAGCAAATGCAAGAAGGAGCCCAAGAAACCCATAGCGGCGCAGCGGGAAAACTCAATAGCGCAAATTGCATCTCTGCAACACCATGCCAATAACCTCTACGTGGATGTTATTCTGGAAGGAAGAAACCTTGTCGGCCTATTGGACACTGGGTCGACGAAAACTATTGTGCGACCCGATGTGATTCAAAAGAAGAAGCCGTTACTACACAGCTAATGGCAACTCAGAACGACAACAGGCGAAGCGGCTATCGTAAAAGGAGGAGTTGATGTGAAGATCGGCATTGGACCAGTATCAATCCAACATCGCGTCCTGGTTGCGGACATAGAGGAAGAAGTTATTTTGGGAATGGATGTGATGAAGCTATATGGGTTCCAGTTGGACCTGAAATTGGGTGTCTTGAAGATAGGCAATGAAGAACTCGTCCTCCGTTCTATGAATAACCATTCCATACGCATTGTTCTGGCAGAGGACGCTGTCCTGGGTGAACGGACTAAGATGATCCTGGAAGCTTGCATGGAAGGAGACCTGACTGAAGGGAAGGTTACGATGATGGAGCCAAAGGTTGATGATGAAGAAGTGGGCCGAGGAATAATGATTGCAAAGGCGCTGGTAAGATCCCAGAGGACCGTGCCAGTAAGGGTAATGAACGTCAATTATTACCCCGTGACGTTGAGGCACTGTATTGGTATGGTGTTGTCCCGTGTCGGTCATCGTTCATCAAGATGAAGCGGAAGCGGGTACGCATGCTGACGTTCCAGAAGAGCTCCGAAACGTCATCAATTTGGCTTGCCGAGGTCTGAACAGGAAGGAACAACAGCAAGTTAAAGACCTGATATGCCGATATCGAGATGTCTTTGGAATCAAGTCACGCATAAAATCGATACAGGCGATGCACACCCAATTTGCCAAGCACCCAGAAGACTACCATTGGCAAAACGTCAAGAAGCCGAACAAATTGTACGAGACATGGAGAGTGAAGGTATAATTGAGCCTTCTAACAGTCCTTGGGCTTCGCCAGTGGTACTTGTGCGGAAGAAGGATGGGTCAACCAGATTCTGCGTAGACTATCGCCGACTTAATGAGGTGACGAAGAAAGACAGCTATCCTTTGCCACGTATAGACGACACATTGGACACTTTGGCTGGGACGAAATGGTTTTCCACCTTGGATTTGAAGAGTGGTTATTGGCAAGTGGGAATGGAGCCTAGTGATAAAGAAAAGACTGCGTTCACTATGGGGGCGGGCCTGTGGCATTTTACGGTCATGCCTTTTAGGTTATGTAATGCGCCTGCTACCTTCGAGCGACTTATGGACACAGTGTTAAAGGGACTCTCGTGGAACACTTGCCTGGTGTACCTTGATGACGTGATTGTAGTTGGGAAAACATTTCAAGATCACGTGAAAAATTTGGAGGAGGTATTCCGAAGGCTACGAGGTGCAAACCTGAAGTTGAGCCCTAAGAAGTGTCACCTTTTCCGCAAAGAAGTGAGTTACCTTGGGCATGTGGTATCTGGAAAAGGGATTGCTGTCGACCCAGAGAAGATAGAAGCCGTGCGAAAATGGCGCATCCCAAAGGACAAGCATGAAGTGAGAAGTTTTCTGGGATTGTGCACGTACTATCGGCGATACGTCCCGGGGTTCGCCAACATTGCAAAGCCCCTGACTCGTCTGACAGAAAATGGGCCTTTCCACTGGAATAGCGAATGTCAAGCGTCTTTCGAAGTACTGAAGGAGACTCTGATAAGTGCATCAATCCTGAGCTATCCGTTGCCAGTTGGTAAATATATTCTGGACACTGATGCTAGCAATGTTGGGATTGGCGGCGTACTCTCCCAGGTACAAGAAGGGCAAGAGAAGGTAATTGGATATTTCAGCAAGACGCTTTCCAAGCCCAAACGGAACTACTGCGTGACCAGACGTGAGCTACTAGCGGTGGTCCAGTCCATTGAACATTTTTGCAAATACCTATATGGAAGGAGGTTCTCGATTAGAAAAGATCATGCAGCGTTGAAGTGGCTCTTACATTTCAAGAACCCTGAAGGTCAGGTGGCCAGGTGGATTGAGAGACTGCAGGAATACGACTTCGACATTGAGCACCGAGCCGGCCTTAAACACCAAAACGCTGATGCTCTTTCAAGGAGACCATGTCCAGAAGACTGCAGGCATTGCAACCGGGTAGAAGAAAAATCGGCCAACACACTCAGAACTACCGTGGTTGACGATCAGTGGCAACCTGACAATTTGAGGATCGATCAGGAAGCTGATGAAAACCTTGGTTCCTTGATGGTTTGGAAATGTACTGGTCACAGACCGACTTGGCAAGAAGTAGCTCCTCGTTCATAGGGGCTGAAATCCTACTGGGCTCAATGGGACTCCCTGAAGGTGGAGAATGGCCTACTTAAGCGTGTTGTTGAGAACCCAGATGTAGAAGGGCAAAAGATACAGGTGGTCATCCCTAAGAAAAGGATATCTGATGTACTGCAACAGCTCCACGATGACAGCTCCGGAGGACACTTCGGCGTACATAAGACACTCGAGAAAGTGCGCCAACGATTTTAGTGGGTAAATTGCACACGAGACGTGAAGGAATGGTGCCGAAAATGTGCAACTTGTGCCGCCAGCAATGGACCCCAAAAACGTCGACGTGCCCCCAAGAAGCAGTACAATGTCGGAAGCCCGTTTGAAAGGATTGCCATAGATGCGGCTGGACCATTTCCTGAGACTGACAGTGGGAATAAATACATAATTGTTGTAATGGATTATTTCACTAAATGGGTCGAAGCCTCTGCCCTGCCTAACCAAGAAGCCGCACCAGTCGCAGAAGTGCTCGTAAAGGAATTTGTTAGTCGGTTTAGCGCACCCTTGGAACTTCATTCCGATCAAGGGAAGAATTTCGAATCAACTTTATTCCAGAATATTTGCGATCTTCTGAGCATTAGGAAAACACGAACGACGCCGCTGCATCCGCAGTCAGATGGAATTGTGGAACGCATGAACAGAACAATGCTCAAACACCTGTCGAAGGTAGTGGTACACCATCAAAGAAACTGGTATGAACATCTACCCCTGTTCCTCATGGCTTACAGAGCTGCGGTCCACGAGACTACCGGTCAATCTCCAGCAAATTTCTTATTCGGAAGAGAGCTCAGGCTGCCGTGTGACCTGAAGTTCGGCTGTAAGCCTGGAGAAGACCTGGCAGGAGAAGACTGCGTCAGCGGAGGTTGGAGGATACCCACGAACGAGTACGCCTACATATTCAGGATGCCAGCGACAGGATGAAGGATTGTTACGACGTGCAAGCTGAGAAAGGTGGTTATCGAGAAGGGGACCTTGTTTGGTTATATAATCCTCAACGTCGCCGAGGCCTGTCCCCAAAGCTCCAACAACACTGGGAGGGACCATGGGAAGTACTAAAGCGAATAAATGACGTGATTTATCGCATAAGACGAACACCCCATAGCAAACCAAGGGTGGTACATTTCAACCGGTTGGCCCCATACCATGGACATAACAACGACGAAGTAACCAATGTGCGACAAATTACCGGAGAACATAGAGAACCAACTTATGGGAATTTCATGAAAGAATATTCTGGTACCAGGAAGGCTCGTTTTGGAATTACCACGGAAAAACAACAGGATTTTTTTACAGTACCCAGTGATTATGCCTTAGCTCACTGTGTGGCCCAGGATCTATGTATGCGTAGAGGGATTGCCGCGGAATTCAAGAGGAGATATGGCGGGGTCAATGAACTGATCCGACAAAAGCCAAGGGTTGGTAAAACTCTGAAGATAAAGCGTGACGCACGATCTATATTTTACCTGGTTACAAAGGAAGTCTCCAACAAAAAGCCGACCTATCATGCATTGTGGGAATCTCTTGTTGATTTACGACGACGCGCCCTCGAACAGAACATAAAGAGGCTGGCAATTCCGAAACTGGGCTGCGGATTAGACCGTTTGGAATGAAGAACCGTAAGAAACATGCTGGAGGTGGTGTTTCGGCATACTGAAATGGAAATAGTCGTATGCAGCTATCGGCCCAATCGGCCCGTTATACAACCTAAGATGGTGGATTGCCATTTCCACAAGACAACTGGGTGCACCCGTGGGTCCCAATGTAGATTCCGTCATCCACCAACAACGAGAACATGGAATAGCGTGTTTCGGGACGAAACGCAGTTCTTAAGAAGGGGGCAATGTAATGAAATAAGCCTACCGAAAAGAAAAATAAACATCGACACCGACGACAAAAACATGATCGTAAATCAATCATAAACCTTCTACACACGCCGACAGAAATCTGGAATATAATAGAAAAGCCCGAAATCTCTGACACCTTCGAGACTGGTTGTCTACGGATATATATTTGACCGATATGAAGAATTCATTCATTGATTCAGTAGTATTCGTAGGATACAAAATAAATATAGTGCTGCACTTTTTATTATAGTGCAATAAAGTGATATAAATATACGGACAATAATATTAGTAATAGAAATAAATACCTGTGTTAATTTAAATCGTAGTAGTTTAAATGTGATACATTAGTTTTATATTTTTATATTGTTATATAATTTTAAGTGTATGAACAGACTGTTTTAAATAAATAAATTGCACGAGTTATTTATTTTGAACCCGAAAACGCAACAATACCTTCATAAAGGGAACATTTTACTTGCGCCTTCTAAAAAGGACTATTTTTTAAGTATGTTAATAATAAACGATAAACTATGTAAAATACAATAAATAAATGTTTGACAAAATAAGCAAAAGGCGATTACGTTGCGGTTTAAATGCATAAACCAATCACCCGAACGTTTCTTTCCACATTCCATTCTCATTTTTGTTTCAAAATACGTTCTTTCAAGAATGCCTATGATTGGTGCTCTTTGACAACCCTGGGTCAAAATGGCGCACATCATCATTTGCAATCATTCTATCTTCCGCGCATTTGTAAGAACATTCTCCCCTCTCTCAATCTCTGATTTTTGTGTAACTATTTTCTTCGAACATACCAATAGCCATTAACCTAAAATAAAGTGATTTTTATGGTAATTTACATATATTATAATATCTGTATTGTATCATTTTTGAGCTCTATACTATTTAAAATAATATTCAAAAATCTTTTTTTAATTTAAATTATATTTTGAAATTTTTTAATTACAATCTTTGTCGTTAATTAAATATTAATAAGCTTTCACTAGACCCGACATCAAATACGCTTCTCTATAATTGACGTCATATATTTTTACACATCTGTAGAGGAAATTAGTATTTAATTTGTATACAAATATATAATCAATATATATATATAAAAACAGATTATTTGATGGAGGCCTAACCAGAACAGAAATTGGAAAAACATTCGGCCTTGCTGATCCATACATGGCTTTTTTTTTATATATGTATGTTCATTTTATGGATATACTGTGCTATTACACAAATATAATATTTTTTGAAGCAAACCCTGTCTCCCAAATTTGTTTCCCAGGTGAGGGCTTTGATACTGATAGTATAAATAAATAAATGTTGTTTCCTCAAAACATTTTTTGCTGACTCTATTTTGTCTAATTAATTATATATACCTGTTTGTAAGTCATATTTAGTGTGTGACATCAAAAATTCTTACAATATTTACAATTTATAATACGCCACTGTTTAAATGCAACCATATTCGTCAAAAATAATATTATTTATACGTTTTCAGTCATATTTAGTGTGTGACGTCAAAAATTCTTACAAGATTTACAATTTATATATATATTTATATATATAACGTTGATCTATAATTTTCGTACTTTTCAAAAATTATAGATCAACGTTATCAAGCACTTTATTAAGTTTAATAAAATATGTGTTTGAACATAATTGTAATTAATTTTATTTCAACTTTTACGAGTGTGCTGAATGAGACAAGAAATAGGTACTGCCTATTTGCTAGCCCGGAAATTTCTAACAAACAATCGGTAAATAACAATTACATACCAATTATTATAAATTGTTCAAAATTATGTAGTAGGTATCTATGTTGCATTAGACGATTTTTGGTTAGAACTAAAAATACATAGAAACTGCAGCAGCAGAAAATGCTATTATTAATTGATACCTCATATTTAATTTCAAAAATAAAACATTTTATGCTGTACATATATCGTTTTTCATAAGGAATAAATCATTAAAAAATTCTGTATTCACTAATTATTAATAGACGAAAATACCGTTTCTCGTCTAAAATTCATCGTTTAACCTTTGTCGTTTATCGTCTGAAATTTAATATGTAGTAATAGGATTATCTAGAATTGATTTGGTTTTTAATAATAAATTACATTTTATATACTATTTATGTATTTAGGAAATTGTGAGATGTATGTTCTCTGTTGAAGCATTATATGAAAATTATACCTAGCTAGATACATTTGAGTTTTTGGAGTTTGAACATTTAACTGCTTTCGTTTGTAATTCCCTTCTATTTATAAAATATATATTTTAGATATCTTAATGAAATACATTGTAGAATTATTTATTCTATTTTGGTATTTAGTTTTATATACATGCAAAAAAGTTTAAGAATGCGGTTAATATATAGACATTTTCATTTAAATACTTGTTTGTTAATTTGACCAAATAATACAATATATTGATAGAAATATAATATTCTTTAATATTTTTAATAAACGATTACAATTAACACTTTCCTTATTCAGCAAGTTATAGAAAGCAAACGTTGAACATAAATATCACACAAAATGCCTAAAATTTAAATAGAACTAAAGAAACTATTCAACTGCAAAATGGATAATTTGGACAAGTATGTGGATCTACACCAGCAGGTACGTTGGCAGGTTGATTATATTGAGGGGCTGATTGATGTTGATACGAGCTCTGTTGGTTGTAAGTTGGAGATGGCGCAGCATTATATGCGTTGCGATTATCTGCAAATAGGTACATTTGGAGTAAAATACATAACGCATAAAATCATTATTTCAAAAACAATGCTCTTTTGGTTTTTGCTTATATAGTAGTAGGTAATAGACTCTCCTGTGGTAAATTAATTTGTTCAGGCACAAGTTGTATTCGTTTGCTCAACAGGCTTATGTTATGAAATGTACAATATATTCAAATACAAGACTATTATATCTAATCTTCGCATTTTATGAAAATGTAGTATAATTTCGTAGTGTCTTTTTCTCATAAATTACACCAATTATGAATCAATAAATATTCTTAATGCGAAAAGAACTAAAAACAATCAGTATTCAGTATGTTTTTTAGTACCTATATCTAATTATACTCATTTGAATAATTTTTTGTTTTACGAGTCATTATCAAACTGTTTACAAACTTCTAATTGACAAACAAAGAATTCAGATAATATGGATTTATAAGAAAAGTAATAAAGAATAAAATTTATGCAATGACCAGGCTAAAAAATTATTATCCGAATAACACTGTTTCTCGGATTCAAGAAAGATGATCCCTGCGTCACTACTATATAATTCAATCAAAGAATTATGTCTATATCCGAATAACAAATAGTATCAACTTGTATAACAAGGATAGCATAAGCGAATGCATGTGTTTTCAGTGCGATGCAAGCACGACATACGTTTCATAGAATTTATTTGAGCAAGACAAAGACGGAGTGATTGCATGTGCTGTATTATTTCATACACTTCCGTTTAGCGTTTTGACTTTGACATTAACGCTTTGACATTTCTAGTAGTTTGATCGTTTGATTTCGTTTCACAATTTGTTTGTTGTTTCAATCTTTATTAAACCAGAATGTCACGACGCCGTAAAACATTACGGTCACAAGCTCAAGGACTCGTTTTAAATTTATTAGAATATTTCGAGCAAGAGAAGGTTAATGGTGGTCATCTAATATCCCTTACATCTGTACAACAGGTAGGTAAACATTGTGAGATTTAACATTTTACAAATTCTAATGAAAATCTTTTAGCGAGTAGCAGATGCATTGAAGGTAGGAGTAGCTTCAGTAAAACGTATTAAAGCCCGATCACTAAATAGTCCTGTTCTATCTAGTCCAGGGAAGAAAAGGCCCCATATAAAAGCTAAAACAGACCATTTGGCAGAAAGCTCTAAAATGAGTATCCGAAATACATTATACATGATGTATTTACAGAGTAAGACCTTAAAAATGTGGAGTATTGAAGTAATAATATCTTTAATTTTAGAAAAGCATGTTACAGTACAAACTTTAAATGCAGAAATTGCTGAAAACCATATTTTATTGAGTAGAAGCGGTTTAAATCGTGTACTTCATAATATTGGCTTTAAATGTAAAAACGAGAATAATCGCCGAGCGTTAGTGAAGAGATCCAACATAACTGAGATGCGATTATTATTCCTGAAGGATTATTTAAAAAACATAAATTCTCCTTTTTAGAGAAAAGTGATATTTCTCGATGATACTTGGATTGTTTGTTTTGTACCCACGTTATTTCTGAATAAAGTTCTATTATCATTTGGATTTTGGCATATGTTAAATTTAGTACATTAAAAGACTATTGAGTTTATATTACATATTTTTAATAAACGATAAATGCGATTATCTAACTTAGTTATCTAATTATACATAACCTAAAATTAGATCGATCAATCTAACCGGAAAACATAGGATGTCATCATTATGATTTCCATGTTCATTTTATAGTTTACAGTACTTATCATGATGGCGAAGTATTGATTTGAATCATACGATATTAAAAAATGACGCAGGGATCATCTTTCTTGAATCCGACTATACATTTCATGCCTATACCTAGAATACGGGATCAGCTAAATATCTCAACATATTTGTAAATAAATACCAGCAACAGCCTTTCGGTTTGGCTATAAACTTTTTCATATGAATAAAGCACCATTTCCAAGTACTCATCTGTCGAAAGTAACTGTAGTTTTGCTTTTACTTAGTCTAATTTAGATTGTTATCAATGTTTTCATAGCTGATATAATACATTTGAGAGAAGAAAATGTTATAAACCCCGGTCGGCCACAACTTAGTACATTCAAAAGTTCATTTCAATTAGACACAGAAAGCGAACCAATTTATCAAACAAAATAATTATTTAGACTAAAATTGCGAAACTTAGACGACGCATGCATGTCCGGAAAGTAAGTAACGTTTTGGAAAAAACTCATAAACCATTTTCTTCAAAACAAAATTTATTTGTACATGGAAGAGCATTTGCTAAACTATTTTCTACATAGTTGCCACCATTGTTCAGACATTTGTCAAAGCGGAAAAGCAATTTCTCTTCATAGAAAGATGCCGCCAGTGAAGAAAGCCACTGCAGAACACCGTTTTTACATCGTTATTGCTGTCAAAGAGCAAAATATCGCTTCAAGTTCAAGAATACGAAGAAGCGAGATCGGGCTGTACGGCGGGTGTTCGAACTGTTCCCAACCGAATTGTTCAATAAGGTGGGACGTGCATTGTCATGAAGCAACACAATGCCCACCGAGCTTTCCACGTCTTTTTTTTTGAAATGTGCGCCCACTACGTGCTTCTCATGAGCATTGGTTCGTCCATCATTGAATTGTCTAACCCACGTTCTTACCATTTCATTTGTCATTACATTTTCACCGTAAATCTCTACTAGTTGACGATAAATTTCAATTGACTTAATATTCCTTGCGTTCAAAAACCGTATTACAGAACGCACTTCACAGTCGGCGGGCTCAGAAATTGTCTTAAACATTTTAAACGATCACTAACAAATGTAAACACCACATAATCCGGTTGTAATTTGGTCAGCGTATGTTTCTGTGAATATAGGAATTATAAAAAAATATAGATATAATTAATAATTATTTTACTAAAGATTACTAAAGCTACTGAAGATACTGAAGCTATACATATATACCATATATACCAATATACATAGCAATAGACGTACATTATTTTATAGTGTCTTCTGATTCTAGCATTGACGCCAAAGCCCTGTTTGAACAAAATTTGTATGGTAAGGCACGTTTATTCAATTTTCATAGGCTATGTGTGGTACAATATAATATGCCACTCATAGGTAAAGAAGGTAGACGACGATGACGATAACCAAAATGTCAAATTGAGAGTAATATCAAATATAATATTAATAAAATATAGAATCAAACATTCCCAATTATGTAATCCTCAATATGTTGTTCAAATTATAATACGTTTATGTCTCATGTGCGTGACACTATTTGCTAATGTACTTACTATTGGAATAGGAAATTGCAATAATATAATGGGTAACTGCCTAAAGTTAAATGCTATACTTCATAATATGTTGAAAGTGTAGAGTTAATATCTCTTGTTTATACATGTATTTATTAAATTATTAAATATTTACCTACCCTAATATGGGTAGATATTGTTTAACATTAATAATTGTAATTTATTTCATATGGTAGATATAAAGCCGAGTCATTTTTATAAAAGAAAGATAAATAATAGTAACATTTTATTTATGACTTATTAAATTACTATCTTATAATATTATATTACAATTTTTGAATTAATATGTTTATAAAATTTATATAAACTAATTTCGGCATTAGAAAATAGCCATAATTTTTTTGATCTATTTCTTCTCTAGTATAACAATGCAATTATTATCAATGAGATATAAATGCATATTTGTTATTCATAGAGTTACTTAAAAACAGTTCATTTATGTTTTTTAATTAAATAATCAATTTACAAGAAATGTTCCAACAGACTAATATTTGTTTTACTTAATTTAATTATTTGCACATCTGTCAGAAAACCACTGAACTAGGGTAACTGCTATTTTTAAAATTTCAAACAAGAATAACGATTTTTAAATTTTGAAATTGCAACCGGTACTTCACGAATAATAATGCTTCAAATATTTATTTTCTAAAGTGCGTAGCTTCACGTCAGTAAGAATTTAATTATTATTTAGGAAATATTTAGAAACGTTAAGAATAGTAAATGAAGTAAAAAAGACTATTAAATTATGGGATATTTATACTATATTGTGATTCCCAATGAGAATTCTTTCTTTTGTACTGTTTTACAATTCTTTTAATATTATTCTTTAGATAATCATTTGTTTATAAACTCGTGGTGATGTTTGGAAATAGTTGGTAATTCGAGAACTGGTTAACCACATAACTTGTAGGTATCTCTTTCAAGTAATAAGTTTGAAAAATGGGCTTCTTATAAATTATTTATATTAACATTAAATTAAAAGAAAAACAGTATAATTACAGACTTTACGTATCACTATATTACTTTAGAAATGTTCTTATCAAAACAAAAATTGCCCCGATAAACGAGGAAATCTCACCTATTCCAGAATCATTTTGTAAATTGATTACTTAGTCACAAAATTACACGGATTCTTAAAATAATAGCATTGGTGACCCAAGTATAACAATTCAAAAAGTACCTACCCGCAAAAGCTCCGGATTCTGCAAGGCCTTCCCCATGATAATCTCCATCGCCAATATATTCACCTCTATTCAAAGCATCTTGATTATAAGATGAAACTTGAGTGTATTGTGGGGCGGAATTGTACTGCGCAGCTGGATTATATTGTGGAGCTGGATTGTATTGTGGAGCTGGATTATATTGTGGGGCTGGATTGTATTGTGGAGCGGAATTATATTGGGGAGCAGAATTGTATTGAGGATTATATTGAGGAGCTTGGTTATAGTGAGGTTGTGCGGGTTGATTATAGTAAGGATTTGGGTTATACTGTGGAGATTGTACAGGAGTATTTGGTTCAATAGCAACATTTGGATTAGCGCAGTTAGGGTAATTGGGGCATGCTTGAATACTAATTCCAGCTGGTACCTGGGAAGCTGGAGAACCGCCAGCTAGTGGGCCATTCCATGCGGTATTGGCATAAGCCAAAACGCAAGCTAATGTAGCCTGAAAATATATAACAATGAAAAATATATATCGAAAACAAATGAATTCTTTCATATATTCCGAGTTACAACAAATTTCAATAATTTGACTGTAATACTGTAAGTAATGCTGTTTCAATTTCTGATGCTGGTAATTTGGTTATCAAAATATATAAAGCTTCAAATGTTAATGTGATAGGTGCTTCAAAACTCTTGTGATGTAACCATATTTTATAATATAATTGGAATTAACAACGAGATATACTAATATACAGAAGTACTTACAAAAGTTTTGGAATAGAATCCTGATTCTCGTAGTCTTCCACAATAATTACTCTATGTCGTTATAAACATCGTTAAGAAACTAGCACCGGTCTTTTCAAAGACCAAGCAGTGGAAACACGGAAGGAAACCCGGAATCCAATGACAACACACACAGACACATACGCACGCGCGCGCGCGCGCGCCACACTCACAGATATATATACCGTAAGCGTCAAATTTTAATTTCTAAAGAAGATAAAGCTGAAATCCGAGCCGATCAGATCGAACTCCATTGTTCTCCAAATTGGGAAAACGCGAATATGCAACACATCGCTCACGTTCACAGAACCGTCAAACGGAACCTAAGCCAAAACAAGACCCCAACAACAGATTTTGTTACACCCAAAGAGGTCATCACAATAATCAAAAATCTCAAACCAAGAAAAGCTCCAGGACCCGATCAGATTTCCAACAAAATGCTTCAGAACTTACCCTTTAAAGCAATAATGTTTTTACTGGCAATTATCAACTCCATCCTCAAAACTCAAATCTATCCAAACTCATGGAAGAAAGCAACCATTGTCATGATCCCAAAGCCTGGCAAAGATCACACGCATCCAAGTAATTTCAGACCAATAAGCCTACTTTCAGCCCTCAGCAAAATTGCGGAAAAGGCAATTCTGTCCAGGATCTCAAACTTCTCTGCAGAAAATGACATAATACCAACCGAGCAACACGGTTTCAGAAAAAGCCATTCCACAACTACCCAGCTTGCAAGAGTCACCGAACACATACATAATGCATTTTTCAAACACGAATCAACAACAGCAGTCTTCTTGGACATAGCCAAAGCGTTTGATAGGGCGTGGCACCAAGCACTCATCTATAAAATGATTTCCAAAAACTACCCCCGACATCTTATAAACATCATATCTTCATATTTATACCGTAGGTCATTCTCGATCAAACTCCAAAATGTTCATTCAACCACCAGATATATCTCCGCAGGAGTCCCACAGGGATCAGCCCTCTCCCCGCATCTTTACGCCATTTTTACCTTCGATATACCAAAAACTGAAAACACCCTTCTAGCTACCTACGCCGATGATACCGCCATTCTCGCAAACTCCATAAATCCTACAAAAGCTCTCAACAATCTACAACTCGCTACGAATAAAATTACTGCTTGGTGCCACACCTGGAGAATCGCCATCAATGGCGAAAAATCACAGGCCATAGTCTTCCGACGGAAAGTAAAACCCCTCACGGGCCACCTTTACATAGACCATCAAAAAGTCCCCTGGACTCCACAAGTGAAATACCTAGGGGTTACACTCGACCGCAGATTAACGTACTCCAACCACGTAAAAAACACATGCAAAAAGACTAAAATAGCCCGCGGAAGACTATGGCCTCTTCTGGGAGCAGCCAGTACATTATCAAGGAAACTTAAGCTCAGGATATACACTCAAATCTTACGACCAATGCTAACATACGCTGCCCCAATATGGTTATACGCCGCACCGTCATACATAAAAGCAAGACAAATCAGTCAGAACACCACCCTGAGAATGGTCCTCAGAGCCCCTTGGTTCGTCAGAAATTCCCAGCTGCACAGGGATACCCACACCCAACCAATAGAAGAATTTATCGCTCAAAGTACTTCGGAATTCTATGAGAAAATAGATAACAATCCAGATTTAGAACTGACAGCCGAAATGATATATGACCCGATGGATTACCTGCCGCACAAACGCCCTCGCCTGGCCTCGCTTCGCCCTCGCAATAATCCTCCTTAGAGCTCAGCCCCCAATTATCTAACTCATGAACAAACCATACACAGATTAATAGTAAAAGGCCAAAGGCCTAACTAAAAGAACAATAAGAAGAAGAAGAAGAAGAAGATTTTATTTTCGGTTTGCACTTCTATCATATGCAGAAGATGATCTTATCATATGCAGCGATGCCTGTTTGCTAACAGTGGAGGGAGAGCAACGCAGTGGCAGGGGATCCCCACGCCTTACAAATGTCCAGTGTGGCAGCTTCGCTTATGTCTATCTTTAGTTTAATTCGTCGCGCTCTTTTCCTCTTACTACTTTCCTATCAGAAATTAAAATATGTCGACCCCGGTATATACCACATATACATTAAAATTTAATTCAAACACATACATCCAGTAAAGGATGACTGTACTTCTGGTGTATTCATACTGATGTTATTTACAAATAATAGAATAGTGGTTTTTAAATACTAATGCTAATTCCTACGTCAATGTAAGGAGGCTGTGGAAATATTCCAAATATACACAATGTTCATGACCAGGTATAAATAGGTTTTAAGCCACTGAAGAGCATTACTATAAATAATACGACATTTTTGTATTGGGGATAAAATTTCTATTTGAAAAACTTGTAAGATATCTGTAAATATCACGTATAATGCTTTATTTAATGCTTTTATTTGGAAAAGATTCATGATGATTTAAAAAATAAATTACATGTATTTAAATATATATCGATATAATTTAGTACTTTTTGATTAGAGGAATAGCAAAAACGTGACAATAACTATTCAGACAATAATCTTAATCGTTTTGATTATCTTCTTTAACAAATGTTTAACTATAGAAAATTTAAATTAAGAGGAAAAAAGTCAGCACTTATTTGAACAAAACTGGGTAATATAAGTATTGAAACATTTTTTAATGAAATGATCAACAGCAACAGAGGTAGAAGATTTTAAATTATAATCGCAATGAGCTTCTCAATTATTTGAAAGTAAAGGTAGACGATATAGCAGGAGGAAGTTATACATCTGATATTTATATTAATTATAAGTTGGTTATTGATGAGAATGATCATTTTTAAATTAAGTTATGCATGACAAAGCAAGAAGTGTTTGTTATCCGTGAATTTTAGTAAGCAAATTTAGAACAAAAGTTCATGAGTATAGAAGGTTCACCGGCATGGCGCCTTCTACATAATGCTGCATACTTCACGTGATAACCCGCTAGGAAAGGTGTCAACATAATTAGAATTAAGATTGATTTTCCATCTCCGATTAAAACACTCGGTCAACTAATCATTGACTAACTTTAACTGTTATTTTTCAATTAGGAGATTTTCTGTATAAAGTTGGTAACATATTATACTAGTGTATTTGATCTAAATTACATATTACAGCTGTATTTTGCTCCAATAATGTTGGCACCATTTTTTTTTATTTGATATGTTCTTTGTGCGGTTTCCCTTACTTTATTTTTTCCGTCGTGAATAATTCGGAATTTAGTTTTAGTAGATAAATACAGTAGGGATTTATTTTGTAAATATAGCGTAGGATTGATGTGTGCCTTCTAATATGATAATTACAAGGCAAACACTTCAGTGATACTGTAACAAATTTATTGATTACTGCTACTGTCAAATACAAAATTATTGCGGAAATTGATAAACCTAATAATATATAAGCATATATTCATATGAAATTAATAGTTACCATACCTATGACGATTTGCTTTGCTCCAAATTTCTAAAGGATTTATAAAGACAGCTATCTTTACTTAAGAATCAAATATTAGCTATTAATTAAATACATTCTATTTATTTTAACACTGAGAAAGCTAAAGCGCATCCCAGCACTCCAGTCAAATCAATTATGAAACAAATTACAAAACCAAGAGGTTTGAAACACTTCAAACCCACTAAATTGCTATCTAGATTTAGTCAGTGAATACGGCTTAGTCGTCATGATCATTTTTTTTATTTTTGATTATAGTCACATAGTATATTTCTCTAGTTGATAAACAGAGAAAAAATTATTGGAATTGCGTCCATCCATGGCCATTGAAATTCAAAAGTAATACTTAACGACTATTAGGACAGATTGTATGTAAAAGGGGATAATAAAAAAATCTATTTAACTTGATTTCCAATAACTTTTAAACAAAACAGGTAAATTAAGAAGGCCTTGTTTCCAAATTGGCATACATCATTTCAACCTAAATAATGTTATATTCTGAAGGAACAGGTGTGAACTTTACCACAGCCCTTAATATCGTTTAGTGTAGAATGCAATTGTACATCTTTACAAGCATGTAGGTAGCAGAATTGTAGTGGAATTGAAAACTTTTAAAACTCATTTGTTTTTGGCTATGTAGTCAAAAATTAATTATAGTTTTGTAGAAAGCTGAAAATTACATGAATTATTTAATGGCAAATATAAAAAGTATTTGACATTATAAAAAAAAAATTATTAAGGAAAGGTGTAGGTATTCTTATGCCTCATATTTTAAAATTACGTACACATATACAGGGTGTTTGAAAAGCAGTTGTAGACTTAACTTATATTTTTTTAAATAGAATGTTTTACTTTTTTTGCGTATTTAAAACTCGCAGACTTTTGTAAGCTTCCTCATATCGAATGGTCTATTCCGTGTGTTTAAGATGTTATGACCATTTTTACGTCTAAATTAAGGTGTTTTAAGAGGGTTAGTTCTGGTAAGGTAAACATTATACGACTTTTTCGCACAATTCGTGCTTTAGGTACGTCTTTTATCTTCGCTGGTTCGTGAAGTTAATAAAAAAGAAATATCTTGTATACAAGGTGAATCAAAGTCGGATCCTTAATTTTCTCATTAAACGTAAATGGAACACCCTTCATTTTTTATGATGTTTCGATAGATACTTTTCAGCTCTTTCATTTTTGTTAGTAAATCCCGAATCCTAACTGTTAGGGTTTAAAATAAACATGAACAGTTGCGTTATTACCACACAAACCGGGCTTAAATTATTAGATTGCTATATATTTAAACTCCAAATTTTTCAGGAAGCAGTTCTGCACGAATATCTGCATACTGATGCAACATGTGTTGTTAATCTCACAGGGTTATTACCTAAAACGTCATGAAAACGTCAAACGTCAACTGAGCCTTCTGTTTAAGCAGCTTAAATTCATACAAATACATTCAAAAAATGAACTATTCAGTTGAGGAATTAATATATATGATTGGGTATTGGTAGAATGGTCGAAAAATTGCGTTCTTGCAAAAAGAGTAGCATTAGGAAGGGCAGTCGACCGTTTCAGTCGTACTGGTTCAGTGAAGTACGAAATACGAAAAAAATTGTCACTACCGGGGAAAATGAATTTAATGTGATCGCAGGCGTTATAGAAAATCTACATATAGTAGTCAACGTAAAATTTTGCTGCAACAAAATATTAATCGTAGGGCCGTTCAAAGAATACTAAAAAATACCATGTATACCATATGCAGGTACACCAAGAGTTGCTGGAAGATTTTGCCCGTAGAGTTTGGTTTTGCAAATGGGCTCAACAACAAAGCCATGATCGTGTAGATTTTGTTGAATGTCTCCTTTTAGAGATGAAGCAACATTTTATAAAAATGAAAGCATGAATACACACAACTTTTATTACTATTCTAGCGGCAATCCTGATATTACACAAAGTCATAGCCAAACTAGTTGGTCCTTGAATGTTTGGGTTGGCATAGTTGGAAATTTAGTTAGTGGACCACGGTTCTTTGGTGGACGAGTAAATGGTCTAGTTTATGTGGACTTTCTTCAGAATAACACTACATTAATCCATAACCACATCAATATAACGCTTACCTACAGGTGGGTTGGAAGAAGATGACAAGTCGTATGGCCAGCTCGATCCCCGAACTTGACAAAAATTGATTCTCTCTTGTGGGGCTATGTAAAAGATCGTGTGTATAAAGCACCGGTAACAATACGAGAAGATATGATGTAAATAATAAGAGAAGCCTTTCAGAGTATTGATAGCTTAATATACTTTTTCTTTTATCTATAACGCACAGCGTGTAACTTGTTAATTAATATAATCTAAAAAAAATATTATCAATTTTAAATAGAAATATCTATTAAACTCTAACACTTAGGAATAGGAAATGGTTAACAAAAATGAAAGAGCCGATAAATATCTATCGAAACATCATAAAAAATAAAGGGTTTTCCATTTAAGTTTAATGAGCAAATTAAGGATCCGAGTTTTGACTCACATTGTATACAAGATATTTCTTTTTTATTAACTTCACGAACCAGCGAAAATAGAAGACGTACCCAAAACAAGTAGCGGTGCGGAAATGGTCGTATACTTTTTCCTTACCAGAACTAACCCTCTTAAGGGGCTTACGCAGAGGTGCCAACTAACTGCCGTGTGGTAGGACGTAAGGGGGTGGCCCATATGCGTTAATGTAAATTCTGTACTTTAAAAGGTTTCGTTAAAACAATAGCACCGCTTTTATAAAGAAAAACACAAATAAACAAAGGCTCAATGCATGCTCGACTGGAATTAGTTTTTAAAATAAAGTTTCTGAAACTGGGTCATGATGTTGTAAATTTTGCCAACTTTGAGAGTGAAATGTAGGGGTTAATAATTTGAATTATAAGAAAGTACTCCCAACGAAGCCTTAATTAATCCTTTGTATACAATTTAATGCAAAAACATTATACGAAAAACAAAAATTTCTGCTGTTTGTTTTATTTTAATCAATACCTTACATCGGCAGAATTTACATTAGTGCATATGGCGCCACGCCCTTACGTCCTACCTCACGGCAGTTAGTCGGCACCTCTGCGTAAGCTCCCTTAAAACATTTTAATTTAGACGTAAAAATGGTCATAACTTTTTAAACGCACGGAATAGATCAAGCAAACCCTATATGAGAGCGTTACAAAACAGCTTGTATATGAGTAATTTTAAAATATGAAGTTTAAGAATACCTACACCTTTCCTTAATACATTTTTTCATAACTCTTATATGTCAAATAAATTGGGCTTTCCGACATCAACGCCAGCCTGTATATATACTATTTATATTTTTAAATATTCTCTTCATTTCAATTATAAAAGAAGCTGTACAATGACTAAATTACTGATGAGAATAATTGTTAATTAACTCCAAAATGAGTATTTATTCAGCGATGAAATTTCATAGATTATGACGAATATTTATTTATTTCGTATTTCGGAATTGCTCGGGATCTGTATCATTATGATAGTCATATATACACACATTTGTAACAATTCTTAATTACTGTTTAATTTCTTTTAAGGTATCTAAAATATCGATTAAACATTCTTCATTTAACGACAATCGTATTCACGATTATTGCTAAACCATGTTTGAAAAAACACTATTATATATCAATAGGAATTTTTATCAACGATTAAACTAATCGGCATTTTAATCCACGCGACGTTCGCGTTGGAAAAATCGGCTCTTGACGGAAATCAAGAAGTTGTGAATAACACATGTGGTACATAGTTTGCTAATAAACTTCGTATATATCGTGCTCTCTTGAATTCATTTTGATTTTCTGTTCTTATTAATAATACCCGACAAAAAATGGAACATTATTTTAAAACTCAAGATATTAATCCAGCAGTTTTGTTCTAAATCATTTTTTATTTCTTTAAAATGCGTGCGATCTTGGATTTCAGGTATGACATACCTACAGATCGCAGTGATATAATAGTGGGCAATAAATCTCGGGACCGGATTAAAACTTGATATGAATATTGACTCACCAATTTTACAAACATATTGTACACCACTTGCTGAATTCACAATGCAATTGCGTGTTCAATTTTGCTTTATATAAATATCGCATGCCACGCCTATTATGACCAAACCAAATTTGATTTTCAATATCATCTGTGTACAGTGAAGAATTTTATTTATAAGATCAAGGTAAAGACCACGCATTACGCAGGATTTCACATAATTAATACTTTCTTTTGGGTGACTGAGATTCAAGGCAAAGGGTACGCACGTATGTGATGAATACCCTAGTTATTAAGTCACTTATTGCTGAATTCGTAACTACTGATTCACTATAACAATACGGTCGCATCAATAGTTAAATACTTCTTATTGTGTGAAGATGATAATAAAATAAACTATCTATGACATACACTTTATATAAGAGCTTGTTTGCGCTAACGAAGCTTCATGCGTACATATATACCTACGACATATTTTACGTATGTATGTACTGTACATACATAGATATCTACTAAGTAATAATAGCGCATAAATATTATTTCTACAAAAGTTGGTTCTTGGTCATCTCCTCTTTCAGTAACGACCTTCCTAATATGTGCGAAAGACTCAATGTAATATTATTAGTTATAATAATTATTATACTAATGTTAAATTAATGTATTTTAAAATTAAGCCATTTTTTAAAACAATTTCCACAGTAAGGTATCTCATGAAGAAGTATTATTCTTTAGCAGGAATTCTCTAAAATATGAAAACACTTAATTATACATATTAATCTTACCTTCTAAAACATTATTTGACTAATTTCTGTTAAATAACATAGTATTTTAATGAAACTTTAAGCGATGTTACAATTACTTACAAACGTAAATATATTTTGACATAAACTGACTGACTGACATTTGCGCGTACGAAAAATGTATTAAGTACCTAAACGGATCACCATATCTCAGATACAGTTGAAAATCCATTAATACATTAATTTATTTTTTTATTTATCAACTTTTAAAGGTTTATCGTAATGAAATGCATCCATTAAAAGTATTTGAGTTGGTATTGATACCTTATTTCGGAATACTTTGTATAAATGAAAATATCTTGAGCTCACGGTTATCTAGAATATATGTTTACATTTTCTTTTGCTATTTACACTATTAGATGCCAATGATATACTTTGAGGCTTCGCTGGGACACCCGGTATAAGTATTATATCATTCAAAATACCATGCAGTTTGAGAACATACATAAAGTAGCACCTTTAAAAACTGTTCTATTTTCTCATCTATTTCAAATACTCTACTAAAATTCGGACGGTCGTAACAGGAATATATTAAAACAACTGCGAAAGCTTGCTTGATAAATTGACGAATGGTGAATAAAATAATTATTCCAAATAGAACCATCAGAGATAGGTACAAGCTAAATCTAAATAAAATCAATATTTTGAGAGAGGACAGAGGTATAATGAATGCATGTTGTTATAAATTAGTGAAGTAAGCAATCTAATAAAATAATAAAATAAAATTTTAAGCGTGATGGTGGTTGGCTTCGCAATTTTAATGAAAGCAATAAAGTTTGTTATATGTTTTTTCCTAGAATAATCGATTAACGCAGAGAAAGTTTTAGGAAACGATCACATTCAATATTGACATATTCTGTTTTATACATTTATAAATTCAATTCTAAACTATAGGTAGGTTTAAGAGAAAAATGTCATTCATATGTGATAGTGACTTTACATAACATGTGGCAAAAAAATAGTAATATTAGAAGTTTAAATTCTTTTTATTTTTTTGATAAAAGAGCTTGCTTTACATAACGGCTCAAAATATAATTGCTTTTATAAAATTCTGTCAACATATGTCTTTCATACAAATGTTTTATATATACATGGTTTATATTTTATAATAATCCGAATACCCAAGCATTTCACATCTCCACAAAACAACTATGTTAGCTACTACAGACCATTCTGAAAATAAGTTAAATCCCTTTTTGAAATTAGATTTATAACCTTTTTGTGATCTTATTTGTACCTATTTACATAATTATTCGCACATCTAACGATAACTTAAAGATTTTCTGATACTTCGGCTTTTTTAGCAGGCAGCTCAATATGAAGAAATGATGCACCCATATACGATTATATTGAATTTTTTGTCACACATGTTCGAGGAGGAATTCACGGAAGGGGGAAGAGCAGAGAAAATAAAAATACAAAATAATTTTTCGTTTTCAAAATATTCAACAGCAAAATTTTTCATACTTTTCAATTACCTTGTGTATGCCTTTATAAAGAATGTTTTATATTTGTCTGAAAAATACGCGAGGCCTGCATCCTTTACTTCTTCATCGCTCTTAAATTTCTTCCCACGCAACTCCTGTTGTTTTCGTAGTATGAGGAAGAATTGTGATGACGAGAATTTTTGACTTCGAGATTTTTGCAAATGTCCACGTTTTGATGTTCCCTGATAACTAAAAAGTGATTGATTCAAAATATCGAAGCCCAGTTTGTGCAGAGCAGCCACCGTAACACGAATCTTGTGGACGGGAACACTGTTGTAGTGGACAAGGACAACTTTCGTTAATTTTCTTCTTCTTTTTTATAACTTCTTTTAACCGTTCCAGGATTGAATCGACTGCGACACCTTAAACTGCACGAAGTCTTCTTTGGACTAGATTCATAATGATAAACCCAAGTTTTATCCCCAATAACAATTCGACTCTATACACCATCCCTGCCTTTATTACGGAGGTTCAAAAACTCACTGGAACATTCCACGTGCTGTTGATTTTGTAGCGGCGCGCGGCGTGAGCATTCTTGATACCCATCTTGCGTTTACCTTAATCATGCCAAGATGATCAAGAAGATACTTCATTCTTTCCTGAGAGCGTGTCTTCTTTAACAGCGCATTTTCCAATATTAATTTTTCGATTTCTTAACAAGTGTCGAAATGGTCACTTCGATAGGCCGCCCTAGGTGTGGGTAGTCTTCAACTGATTCCCTACCTCGCTTAAAGAGACTGTGCCACTTGAAAACCAGAGATGCAGAGATGTCAAAAACCACATTTTTTGACATATCTGCAGGTGCAATACTCGATTTTCTCGATATTTCAAACTTCCTTCCCGATTAAGTTACTTGGTCGCGACAGTTTAAAGGCTACGGATGCTATTAATTAAAACTTTATACTTGTACTAAAAATGAGTCACTGAACACATTACGACACGAAAGGGCTCTCACTCTACTATCCAACCTCTCCATTCTTCAAACTTAAAAACGATTGCTCTTATTTTGACGAAATATAATGATTGTTGGTGTTTATTATAAATTCATATGTTTAGTTAAAATAAATGGCCAATTGATTGGTATCACGGCACAGCATTATACACGAGAAAGTGAATACAATAGTGAAAATGGAAGATCCTCAGTTCTAAGTCAGCTGGTATTTAATGGAGTGCATGCATTAAATATGCAAGTACTCGAACTGGGAATTGGGAATTTAAGGAAGTATTTTGATGCTGAAAATTTTCGACCTCCAGATTTTTGCAGATGTCCACGTTTTGAAGAAGATACGGAAAAGTGGTTTTTTAAAAATGCCTCTCTCTCTCTCTCTCTCTCTCTCTCTCTCTCTCTCTGTGTGTGTGTGTGTGTCTGTCTGTCTCAGTGTGACCACGATAGCGGCAAAACCGCCATATCTATCAATTCCAACTTTTGTATTTACGAGTATAATCCCCCTCTTGAGATCTGATTAGATTTTCAGTAAAATCGACAGACCGAAAGTAGTAGTTTATTTCAGTAAAAAAAAAATTGCCAGTATTTGGTCAACTAATAAGTTCAAACAAATTTATAAAAAAATCGTTTATACTCAAACTTAAATTTGAGAAGGATTTTATTAAAAGAGTGTTTCGAAATTCCTACCAGAAGTAGGTTTTTTACTCATATCGAAAATAAGTTTTTTGCAAATATTTCGCAAGTATGCTTTTTAGACAGGTAGGTACATTGCGAATATAAAAGTATTTAGACCTTAATTTTCCATGCCTTTTGTATAAAAAAATGTTCAAAATCCGGATTGGAAGTAACACTTTTACCCTTATCAAATAGCGATTTTTTTGCAAATATGTCGAAAATTATGCATTCTATCTATATTTATCAAGAAAGAGAAATTTGGAATCTTTTTGTATAAATGAAATTTCAAAATTCGAACCGAAAATAACACTTTTAGTCTTAGCGAGTAGCACTTTCTTTCGAATATCTGGCAAAGTACGCATTCTATTTATTAAGAGAATTGAAGTATAATTGGATTTTGAATAATTTTTAAATAATAAAATTCTTTGGACTTGAAGTAACACTCTTACTCACAAGTTTATTTTTCTAAGAAGATAAAAGTATTTAAAACAATTTAGAACAATTTTGTATAATTTGAAACGCTCATACGTATAAGAAAGTCGTGTGGTGGCCATATCTCATTATTTTTTTGTGAAAATTTCAGTAAGTCATCAAGTACTTAAATCGGAGCATTTATTTAGCAAACTGCAGCTATATCAAACAATTTGCTTTTATCGACTATTTATAGACTTCTCTGTGGAATATATAATACTTATAAAGTCAATGCATTTCCGTGTATGAGTTTGCCACCCCATTTGATTCCGAAATTACTTGTTGTCAAAAGTAAACTCTGTCAATTAAAATATAATTATTTATTAAAAATTAGCGTAATATACACTATCACAGTACAGGAATTTCCTACAACTTAACTGCAGTAAGGATAGTTGGGGCAGGAATGTGGGTCTACTCCGGCTGGGACTTGAGCAGCGACTGGTGCTGCATTATACTGTTGTGCTGGTGCAGGTTGATAGGCTGGAGCGTTGTTATAAGCTTGTGGATTGTCTGTAACATATTCAAAATTGTATTTATTTAAAAGATATTTTTACAGAGAGATGTTATAGCACATTATGACACAATCAAAATATTTGCCCAAAGTTTGGACATATCTGAAATGAAATTAGTGGAAGAAATATGTGCAATACTAATTCGAAAGTATCAGGCGGTAGATTATATTAATTGCACAAGTTTATAGTACCTAGACTACATGTTCATCTTCACTCTTATACACTAATATATATTGCATATATTTATTCAAAGTACAAACAGGTATTATATAGGAATATGCATAAAATAGGAAACCACTTATATAAAATTTGCTAAAAATATTTTTTAAGCGTTGTGACCTACCAACTGCTCCATATGCTCCAGATTCTGCCAAGCCTTCACCGCGATAATCACCATCTCCAGTGTATGCGCCACTATCTAATGCATTTTGATTGTATGATTGTGGAGCTGGATTGTATTGTGGGGCAGCATTGTATTGTGGGACAGCGTTGTATTGTGGAGCTGGATTGTATTGTGGTGCTTGGTTGTATTGTGGATTAGCGTTGTACTGAGGAGCTTGTTGTTGGGGTGCATTTGGTTCAATCGCTACGTTTGGGTTGGAACAGTGGGGATAATTCGGACATGCTTGTAAGCTAATTCCGGCTGGAATTTGAGAAGCTGGAACACCCCCCGCCAACGGGCCGTTCCATGCTGCAGAAGCAATTGCTAAAGCGCAAGCTAACACGGCCTGCAACAAAATTAAATAATCACAATCACAAATTTCACTTCAAATTGAGCACTAAGTTATCACTATTCTCACATAGCCTAAGAATCACGTTTTCTAGTATTGAAACTGTAGATAATTACTTTTCCTGACTTACCGATTGAACAAACATGTTGTTATAGTGCAAGTAATTTTTGCAATGATACTACAGTTAAAAATTTGGTCTATATATAGCAATACCACGCCCTGTACACCCGCAAATATGAACTTTTAATATCAAGTGTGGGGAATGTAGTTTTGATAATAAAGATTGTAGGAAATGTAAGTAGATACATTGACTGAAACAATATTTCGTTTTAATATTGCATGCTTTTTACAAGGTTCCAGATATTTCTCTGTCAAGGTGACCGATACCGGCTTCTGAATCGAGGGTATCAAGTACTTACTACCTTGCAATTAAACAAAATTTAATTTTTTGAGAGTAGGTACAATTGATATCTGAACGTAAGAATAAAATGCAAAGTGAAATTATGCACATATGCATATATTTTTTAAAAAACAGTCGATTAATAAAAAAATGATAAGCATTATTAATTTTTCATGTCAAAACATTTGTCTAATTAATTGAAGATATGTATAACGTTAGTAGTCCAACTATATATTAAATAAATTATATTTTGTTAGTGTTTATGTAAATTATCGATTTTTTTTATTCTGTCTATGTAGTAACTAATACTAATAATAATAATTTAAAGTTATAATTCATCACATTAACAGGAGTGGCTAGGAAGGTTTTTGACAGTTTTAATTAGCGTAACGGTAGCGTAGTTGACTCATTATAATTATAATGCACACTCTTTTGAAGAGTAATAAATTGACTACCTGTAATAAAATGAAATGTTAAAGTGATGATGAAATAAATCAATCACATTCAGATATATTACGTGTAATACTTAAGACAAGGTAAAAGTTTTGACTCGTTCTTTTAATGGAGTTCTAATTTTTAAAAATTATATTAATCTATTAATTTTGATAAAGATGTGTAATACCAGGTTTTATAATATGTATATGTACCTATATTCCTTTTAAGCAGACAATAGGATTATAGTAAATAAAATATTTTATTATAATTTTTATAAAACATGTAGTATAGTATTTGTGCAATATATATGTCGCAGGGACGGAGATGTGATCAAATTCCTTAACTGTTTTAGTGAAAAGATGAAATAATATTGTTTAGATATTAAAAGTATATATTTAGTAAACCATGCATTATTAAGTGTAGAGTGGGTAATACAACAATAGTCATTGAAACACAAATTATTTATTCGAAACTAATTAACAAAAGAAATAGGTACTTACTCTGATATTTTTAGAAACAAAAATGATGTTTTTAGTGAAATTTTAAACATTTTTAATGAATGTAATTAATAAATAATAATGTTCATTCATTTTTATTAAAACACGTTGTTCATTATGCCACAAATGAACAACGAGTTACAAAATACATTACTTTTTTTACAGATACATCTTTTTGTTTTACATTGTATTTTGGATTGTTCACAGGAACACTTTTTAAATCCTTAACCTCTAAATAAGGATAATTTTCCTGCAATCTCACGCAGACTTAGGTTAGTCCGTGGAACTGTTTCGGTAAATGTTGTAGTAGCTATTTGAAGAGCGTTTCTAGGTAGCCAATCTTTTATAATTCTAACTGACGTACCAATTTGGTATAAATTATTCTTATATCTAATACGATCCCCACAATGTTATTTCCATCTAATAGGTTTCTATCTACCTTAGGTACATACACCAAAACTGTGGAATCCACTAACACGTCTAGTTTCTTCAAAGAAACTTCTTTCATTTTTCAGCTGATCTTTTCTGGTGTTTTGCAGCATTTTTCCTTTAATCTTTAATGCTCTCTTTTTTTGGCTTAAATAGCATAGAATTTTCGATTCATAGCCTTCTTCTCCTACTGTATTCCTACATATTGCGCGCACCGGATTTTTACAAATGTTACATGAATGGGCTCCAGTAGATTCCATTCCACAAACAACACAACATGCTTTACTGTCGCTGTCGTCGCTGACAGCTGTTTTTCCTTCTGATGCAAGTAACACTACAGGTGTTTTAACTGTTGAAGCAGGAGTTGAACTAGAGTTGCTACTGGTTCGAGTTATCTTGTTGTCGATAAAGAAATTTATTCAATTTCTGGTAGATCCTATAAATTCAAAGACTTTTTGGTGAGTAAATCAGCTGCCGTAGATTGTGTGACATTGAAGTGTTATTGTTGGTTGATTTAACTATTGATAGATCATTTGAAGTTGAAGCATTCTAATCAATTAATTCAGATGCCGGTAAATCTTTTGAAGTTGAAGCGTCGTATTGTTCTCTAAAGTAGCTGCTGGTATGTTTTTTGGTGTTAAAATAATGTCGTGGTCCTGCTGATTAGAAACTAGATCCAAGTTCTCTTCAGTAACAAGTTTTTTAAGCAACTCTTTCGAAATATGACTTGGCACGGCCGCCGGAGAGGAGCGGTGAAGTAAAGGGGAGTGATAACAAACGAAATATAGGCCTGTGCGAGCCCTGACTAGTTTATTACATCTTTTCACTAAACAGTTAAAGGATTTGATCAAATCACTTACTTTCCTTAGGGAAATACCTAACCCCACAGCGTTGTTATTTTAACATCTTTCGCGAATTGATCATCTACCTTAGGGATTTGATCAAATCTCCGTTTTTGTCATCTCCCTGCGACATATACACCGTGTCCAAAAATCCAGGGATAAACGTCAGGTAGAGCTATTCTAATACTAATTCTGAGTAAATAATCCTAATACAAAAAACTTATACGGTTTTTCAATAAGCCACACGAGGCCATCAAAGTTGAAAATATGCGGCAGGAAATAATTCACATTTTTTAAATCTTTTACGAATAACCATTGCCGCTTACAGTAAAATGGAATTATGAAGCACGGCGTTGATTTAACTAATGGATTAATGCCAATACTTAGCATTTTCAACATTTCGTCAATTGAACTTTTTACCTTAAAGTACATGTGGCAACCTTCTACAAGAATAATGTTCCGTTGCAATAAAAAGCTCGCTGTCAATTTTTTTGTTTTATGTACTTAGGTATATCATTATTGTGCGATTCAATTATGTATACTTTTAATGAATTTGCTGATATATGTATATGGTATTCGGATATTGCAACTGGAATGCGAATATGACTAAACACGAATACGAAATACGGCATCCACATCGGCGGCACCAATCTATCAACACATTTCGAAGATTAGATCAGCGCCTTCGTGAATCTAATACGTTTATCTCTAATTATTACAACGCAGACATATCTTTGGAACTCGGTACGGTTCAGTTAGAAGAATACATTTTGGATACTATTGACGAAGATGCTACGTGCTGCACTAGATAAGTATAGCTCGAGAACTGAATGTTTCAAGTAAGACAACAGTTCATTCAGTGCTAACACAAAACCCTTTGCGGCCATATTATGTAGCAAATATACAACCAATGTATCGATAAGAGAATGTGAACAGAATAATGTTCTATAATACAATTTTAAACAGAAGTCAACTAGAGCCAAGCTTTTTATCGCATATTCTTTGGAGCGACGAATGTTTGTTCACAAGACACGGAGTATTTAATAGTCATAATTTCCATTTTTGGCCGGATGAGAATTTTAGAGAATTCAGTACATTTGGACATCAAAAAAGGTTTTCTGTAAATGTATGGCTAGGCATCTTAAACCCTGCCATTGCTGGATCAATATTTCTTCCCAGTCGTCTAAAGCAATTGAGTGCGTGAATGTCTTAGAGGGAGTACTGGATAATGTTTCATTAAATTTTAGGCTTAACATGCTGTACATGCATGCCGATGCAGCAGCACACAATACTCGACTTTCCAGGGCATGGTTAAACGAAAATTTTCCGAATAGGTGGATCGGGCGTAATGAACCGATATCGTGGCTAGCAAGGTCCCCAGATATTAATCCTCTCGAGCTTTTTTGTTAGGGGCTTTTTAAAAGAAAAAGTATATGCGATGCCTCTAGCCAATTAGTAAGTAATAAAATTAACACCACACTTCAGTTAATTAGCACTGATTGTTGCAACGCATATTAAATTCTATTCTTCGAAAACTACCTAATGGCTGCCAGTTTGTACACTTATTTTAATCATTACATGTGACTGTTGTACTATTAAATATGTTTTATCAATTTTTATATTAATTTTAGTTTTAATAAAGTAGTTAATAAAAAGCACTGGATTTTCAAATGTGAATAAAACTTTTACTTCTTGTTTATTTGTATAAATGTATGATAACTGCTATAGTACGGTGTTGTCAAACCTACTCTTATATTAGTAGTCCATATGGCTTAACGACGGACCCTACAACTGTTTTGTATTAGGATTGTTGACTCTGAATTAATCGTTCTATCTGAAGTGAAGTTTATTCATGGATTTCTGGACACGTTGTATAATAATTGTGATAATTTAATGATTTATGACTTTCAAGAGACTTTGCAGTTACTGTCTAAATGATGACCAAACTCACTAATAGTTTAGGCATGTCATCTAAATATTCAATGCCTGGGGAAACAAAACAAAGATAGTTCATGCCAGGACTTGTAGCTATTGCAGGATATAGCAAACTAGCAGAAGCTGACTCAATGATAAAAATAATAAAAGAACAAAAACAACATAAAAAACCCTGCAACGAAGATGAACTTATATTATCCCTATTAGAGCTCTGCGAGGTCCCATTTTAGAAGGCCAGATCCGCTGGGATTGCAGGTGGGCAAAAAAAGTAACTTATATAGAATTATAATATTAGGCCTTTGCAGTCAAATAAAAGTCAGATAATGGACTAAAAAGAATTTGTTAAAGGATCCTCTACTCTTCAGAAATGAATA
The DNA here is from genome assembly GCA_963170755.1 of Amphimallon solstitiale. NCBI lineage: Eukaryota > Metazoa > Arthropoda > Insecta > Coleoptera > Scarabaeidae > Amphimallon > Amphimallon solstitiale. The sequence continues at coordinate 99,723,441 of OY720676.1, read as the reverse complement.
CGTATACAGATTTTAGTGTATCAAGAATAAACAGCTTTTCACATTATGTTCGATTGTAGTTATGATTTCCTCGAGACGGTTAACCCAAAAGAAGAACTATTAAATAAAAACCTGGTTTTCAGAATATCAGCTGATTTTTTAAATAAAATAAACAGTTTCTGTTCTTTTAAAAACTTCTAGCATTTTATTTCTGTTCACATAATCACGATTTCTTAGATTAAAAAGTATTTTTTGTACTGACCGCCTGTAAAGTGACATTTAGCGCATGTGTAGCTCGACTGGGAAATACGTTTTCCCGGTTGAGGCGACTGTAAAAATTGAAAAAAACACTGACACTGGCACATTTTAAAAAAAATCTAACTTGGTAGTAATAAAATTTAGTCTATAAAATACTACTTCCCTCCACTATTCTTCACTAAAAGTTGGGGAAATAGGAGTAATAATTAAAAATTCTTCCAAAAAAATTGTGTCGCCATCTATTTGACGACATTTTAAGCGACATCTTAAGCAAGATTCAAGCGCCATCTATTTGAACCACATCGACATTCATATTGGCAGTTCGAAATTGTTTGTATTTAAACCAAAAAACGCAATAAATGTACTATAAATTTATAAATATAAGAATAAATACCTTATGTCTGTCATGTGTAAGAATATAATAACTTAATTTTAGGGAAAGGTGAGTAATAGTTGCGTACATGAAATGCTTAAATTAATTAGGTAATCTATCTTAGGTTAGGTATGATACCAATGACATTAATCAATAATATTTTTTTAATTTAATGTTCGTACAAAAAATATTGTACAAACCACTTGCGTGAAGACATCTTCCACGCATTCGCGCAATTAAAAGCACTCGCTTCCTGCGGTCGCTCGTGTTTACAATGTGCGCTCATGCGGAAAAATAGTCTTCCCGCACTTGGTTCGTAAATAACTATTGTAGGATTAATACTCATTAATAGATACGGATAACAAAATACAAATTATTCAAAATTCCTATCCTTCTTTATTTAATACGCAGCAAATTCAAACTGTTCACACAACTTAATATGCCTATGTTGTATTAACGGCTGTTTTTGTATGGAAGATATATCAATACATTTTATAAATAAAATTTTATTCTATATAACTTTTGTAAACGATTGCATGTTATATAGTAACACCTTTATCAAACTTATGTTATCAAATATTTTGAAACTTTTCATTGTACGCTTAATTCTATTAAGAATCTTTACAATTTGTTCATTTCAGACCTGGTGCCCTGTTAATATCTTCTCCCTGAATCTACCGGGTGTCAATGATATCATGTATGAGCCCGCCATTTATTTAATACCTAAAATAAAACTGAAACTTGGACCATATGTTTATTTGGATGCACTAAGTTTTTCATATTCCGGTCTTATCGGAAGTGACGTTAATTTTGCATTTTAAAATAAGTTTCTTTTTAATTTTTAAATGTTAGGTACTCGTTTTTTTTAAATAAATTTTTAGTTTTCAAATGATATAAAATATACTGTCGTTTAGTGGTAGACATGTAGTAGAAAAACTAACATTTTCTGAAAGTAATCTAAATGCAAAGCAACAGACACACTTCAAAGGAAAAACACGTCACCTGTAAACAATTAACAGGCTACTTCTAGTTTTGACAGTTCACTTTTTTTGTATATTGTTAAATTGGTATTATGTAGTTGTTAGGTATAGTAAACAATACCTACCTGTTTGGTAATGTATCCTCGAGATGAAAAGTTAATATAATAATAGTAATAAATGTTTATTGCCCAGCAGCTTAACCCAATAATAAGGCAATTTAATACAATACATAATACATAATAATTCTTAAATAATAGAACAGTACAATATAATACAATAACATGAGAAGATAAATAAATGCACAATTAGTACCAGGATAAAACGCAGGAGCATCATGTAAGAAAAAATAAAGTTATGGACAGGTACACAACGTACTTTAAGAATCGTCTCTGAACATTCTCCAATGAATGTTTGTGGGTTTCGTACTTCGGATTCCATACAAGTACAGCATACTCCATTTTAGAGCGCACCAGAGTGAAATATAAGGTCTTGAGCGTTGAGTGATTAGTAAAAGATTTGGTATTGCGGAAGACAAAACCCAACATATCACTAGTCGCAGTCACCACATCCTGAACATATTTATTGAATGTCAAAGAAGAGTCGAAATAAACACCCAAGTCACGGATGCCATCACATCTGGAAATACGAATCCAGTTGACAGTGTAGTTAAAATGTAGAGGTGATAGTTTCCGACTATAGGAGACGACTTTACATTTTGAAATGTTGATGTCCAACACATTAGTAGTGCACCAATTATTGACAGCAAGCAAGTTTGACTGAAGCTAGTCAAAATCTGTCAATGTATTTATAGATTTATATAACTTAACGTCGTCGGCGAACATTAAAATATTGCAGTCTATTTGCCCCGCAAGATCATTGATGAATAATAAAAATAGGAGAGGCTTAAGATTGGACCCCTGCGGCACACCAGAAGTAATTCGACAGGTATCAGAAATAAAACCATTATAAGACACAAAAAACTGCCGCTGATGCAAGTGGGATTTAAAGAAACTTACTAGTGACGCACTAAAACCCAATCTCTCCAGCTTATCCAACATTATTCCATGATCAATACGATCAAATGCTTTAGTTAGATCTGTATAAATTGCGTCTACCTGGCTCTGCCTATCGACGACTTCTGTGGCGTATACTTCTAATTTATGGAGAGTGTCGTAAAAATTCGAGAGCGGTTGCAGCGCTATATGCACAGCGCTTTCCATACCGACAGCACCCACCCCAAAATTATTTTATAAGAGTGGAATCTCAATCCAGGACAGAAGAAGATGATCCACAAAATAATAATGTGGAGTTTATTATTGACGAAGCAACAGAAATTAATGTAATGGCCTTAGTTGAAGTTGATAAAATGGTTTCCCTCCCACAATTCGGCCGCGAGTTAACTGTTAATCTTTCAAGTGTCAGACAAACTAACATCTATTCGAAACCGAGTTTGTGAGAAGATTAGTGTTTTGCGCTGGGCTGTAGATTATATTCGAAGAGACGGTAATTTTACTCGAAACATTATTTTTTCAAATAAATTAAGATTCACAAATCTTAGATTATTTAACCGGCAAAACACCAGATACTGGGCGTAGGAATATCAGCCATTGTACATAGCAGGAAACCATCAAGTGAGGTTCAGTTTTAATGTTTGACTGGGAATAATTAGGGTCGTTTTGTTGCCTCCGATAATTTTTGACGAACATGTAACATCCGAAAGATATTTGGAATAAGGTTATTGACTTTATAAATTATTTACCAAGGAAAGGAGGGATGATGTATTTCTTTCAGCAGGATGGCGCACCACCTCATAATTTACCACTCGTTAGGGATTATATATAATAATTTTGGTGACCACTGGATTGGTACCAATGAGCCTGTCAGGTGGCCTCCTAGGTCACCGGATTTAACACACTTAGATTTCCATATTTGGCAATATTTGAAAGAAAAAGTATACTCCCTACAATCTGCTACTCGCGAGGAACTGCAAGCACGAGTGAGGCAAGCAATAAATGATATAACCAGGCACCAATTACATAATTTTGTGAGATAATTTATATGACGCGTTAATTTATGTAGAGAACAGGATGACATTTCGAACATTTTGAATAAATACCTATTTACTAATTACTTATACCTAATTATTATTATTGTTTTTGCTATTGTTTTGTAACTAGTATTTGATTAAATGTTATTTACGCAAGTCACTTATTTCCAATGGTAACTGTGTTTTTGCATATCAAGTTTGATTGTACTGTTACTTTGGATCTATATTATTTTTAGAACATTTTAGATTTTCTACTACCTGTCTACCACTAAACAACTGCATATTTTATATCAGTGGAAAGCTAAAAATTATGGCAATTATGGCAGAGTGATAAAAAATAGTAACCTTTTAAGAGAAAGGATCATCTGGCATTTGAAAATTTAAAAAAAAGTTTTTTAAGTAATTTCATCGAGATATCAATGTTTCCTTCGCCAATGTGTGTAAATGTGATAAATACATTATGTAATTGTTTCCAACACCAACTTAGTCGGTTTTTGTGGTTCGGCAATTGTAACAAAGCAGTTTTACTTTAATGGATAAATTCAATAGATACCGCCATCTATGAAAGAAATGTCAAAAGTTATCCAGTACTGGATGCAAATTTTCAGTATAAACCGAATATGAACAAAAATATAGAATGTTTTATTTACACATTCTAAATTAACGTCACTTCTGATTAGATCAGAACTGCTATAAAAAAAGCTGAGTGCACCCGAATAAGACCACACATACATACGGTCCAAGTTTCAAAGCTTTATTTTAGGTATTAAATAAATGGCTGAAAGCTGTTAGTAGTTTTCTTTCTTATTTTGTTCTTTCATATTACTACTCTACTGACCCCATTAGATACGCTTGTATTCTATTTTGTAATGTTTTTAAATTTCCCCCTTACACACATGTATACAGGGTTATTTTTTTAAATCTTGACATAGGCTAACTTTTTTATTTGCAAAGATAGACCTATATGGTTCCTGAAGCAAAGTTTTAGGAATTAGGCAAAATAAGAAAAATGTGTGGAAAAAATAAACGCGTTGTTGCCAGATTGGGCGCTATTTCAGAGAAACATATTTTCTTAAGTAGCAACACCGCATTTTTTTAACAATTTCTAATACATCATGAAATTCTAGACAAAACAAAGAGGATGCAAGTTTTTGATTAGAGTGACGGTTTACGAGCTAATAGTGCCTAAACTTTAATACATTTTCCAACATTAAAGGAATAACAAGGAGGCTATGTTTGTCCCTGCTGTTATAACATGACTATAAATTTTGTGTAATCTTGAATTAAAATGGATCCCTATAAAATTATGAGTGTACAGCAACTTCATGACGATGATTGTGATCGGCGACTGGAATTTTGCGATTGGTTTTTGGAGAAAAAGCGCCTACAACCACATTTTCAAAATTAAATCTTATTTATCGATGAGGCTTCCTTTGGTTTAAACGATTTGGTAAACCGGAAAAATTACAGATATTGGTCTGATAATAATCCTTGTTGGGCTGAAGATAGGCGGGAACAGATCAATCTTAAAGTTAATGTTTGGTATGGCATATTTAACAACAGAGTGGTAGGTCATGTTTTCATAGAAGGAAATTTAACGGGTGAAAGGTACTTGACATTGTTACGAAATCAGTTCTAACATTTTTTTTAAAAATAAACGGTAGGGTATTAATTTTTATTACTATTGCTATACTTTTAATGTTGGAAAATGTATTAAGTTTAGGCACTATTAGCTCGTAAACCGCCACTCTAATCAAAAACTTGTATCTTTGTTTTGTCTAGAATCTCATGATGTATTAGAAATTGTTAAAAAAATGCAGTGTTGCCATTTAAGAAAATATGTTTCTATGAAATAGCGCCCAATCTGGCAACAACGCGTTAAGTTTTTTTACACATTTTTCTTATTTGGACTAATTTCTAAAACTTTGCTTCAGGAACCATAGGTCTATCTTTTCAAATAAAAAAGTTACCCTAGGTCAAGATTTAAAAAAATAACCCTGTATATTGTAGATTTACATATACCGTAGTCGTCAAATTTTAATTTCGGTTTGTACTTCTATCCCATGTAGAAGATGACCATATAATATGCAGTGATGCCTGCTTGCTAACAGTGGTGGGAGAGCAACATAGTGTCGGGGGACCCTCACGAAATGTTTGTCGAGTGTACTGTCTTGGCAGCCTCGCTTATGTTTATCTTTAGTTTATTTCGTCACGCTCTCTTCCTCTTTCTACTTTCGTATCAGAAATTAAAATATGTCGACTACAGTATATTGAATATTTTCATTTTGTTGTTTTCTTATAAAAGTTCTAGACAATAAATAGTAACATATTATTCTATTATATATTTCTTGTTTGAATTCTCCTTTTTAACATGTTGTATACTAGTATTGTTAAATCTTATGTTAATTGCTCCATAATTTCTTGATTGTACATTAATAGCATCGTATTACCAAGATGTACTGTGTACTAGTTTACATAAGAAAAATACTTTTATTTACTACAGAATGAGTAATTATTACAATTTCCTAATTTTATAAGCAAATAAGAATGGGAGTATTTGGTGAATTCTCATTGCTATCTTGCAATGTACAAGAAAGATTTTTTTATGAGTTTATTGTTATGAATGATTTAAGTGCAAGATTTTTTGATATTTACTTTAAATAATACCCGAGTAATAACCGAATTGAAAGATATCATAAGTTTCATATGCATTCATAAATATGTTTTACATTCGTTCGAAACTGAAGGAGTGAAGGTAATATACAAATATTTATAATATTCCGTAATATGTAGGTATATGTCAATGTGAACCTCATTTTAATTGGTACATGGTTTATATATTTTTCGAAGCAAGTAATTAGTATTTTGTCCTTATGTAAGGAAGCAAATGTAGATTATGATTATTATTTAATTTGCGTGCAATGAAATATATAATAAATTCCATAGGTCCTAAGAATATTCTGATAATTCTTTTTCTTGCACCTACAACCTGTGTAATTCTACTCAAAAATATTTTATTGGTACAATTGGTAAAATGAAAAACTATTTCTATTATAGAGGTGTCACTTTTATATTCTTGGTCTGGGAATTATAAGAAAAAAGATCTCTTCTTTCGAACAGTTATTCAATATTTCAATAACATATTTAATATATTTGTTTTTTCATAAAATAGGTTTTAGTAGCCGCTAGAGTGCCAACATTATTCGGAAATTATATCATTGTAAGTGGCTCTTCTAGGATTCGAGAACAAAAACAATTACAGAATGCTAAATCTGAATTATAAGGTGGTAGCTTAATTTTCGCGAATCCACAATCCCTTTCATTTTCTGATTGTCTCATCATTTCACTTACATTAATAGAGGTGATTTAAACTGAGGTTATATATTAACCATTCCTGTTATCGTAGTTCTCTTCTGCATATAATCCATTAGTAAGACTACTTCACAATTCCAAACGTTGTTGGCTATCATTATTTTTCCTGCAGACTGTGCGACCTTAAGAGGATTCCCCGTAGCATACCACTTAAATCTAGTATAGATTCAGGCCATAATTATAAACTTACTTTCATCTACTATGACAAGTGGGTTGATACTTAAATCTGATGTCACCACAAATTTGCGTAAATTGTTCATAAGTTTCTACTCGAACAAATATTTGAAAAGGTAAGATATGTCCACAAAGGCTTAAGTAAACTCATCTTGCACTCCAAGTACAAACTTGTGGTTTTTAATTATTATTATAAGTTCCTAATTAGCACCCCTTTAATCTTGCATCCTATGTTACCTAACTATGTTTATCTAACAACATCTCGAAATCCATAAATTGACCATCATCGTCCATGCATATGGTTCTCTTATAACAAGTGCGATTTTCGCAATGAGGGGAATGAAACCTATTGCAACACACGAGGCCTTAAAAATCTGTTACCATTCTCTTTTACATTCCCATCTGAGCTACAGTGTCCTATTCTGGGGGACATCAGCCGGAGCGGGCAGGATTTTTATCTTGCAGAAGAGAGCATTAAGAGTCCTGTGTAACTTGCAATATCGCGATTCATGCAGGGGCTACTGTAGAAAAGAACATATACTCACCCTGATGTCGCAGTATCTCTTGCTTCTACTTAGTCGTGTGCACGAACAAAAACCGAGCTTTGCAACAAACGGAAGCAACCATGAGTATCACACAAGATCGAGGGAACAACTTAGAACCCCAAGTTATCGCTTGACAGTGACAAAAAGAAGTGCGGACTATTGCGGGACAAAAGCATATAACCTTTTACCTGCTGATTTAAAACACCTTCCTGTGCAAAAATTCAAGAAAGTGGTAAAGGAAGTATTAACGGAAAAAGAATATTACTCTCTTCAAGACTACTATATGGACTCTTTCAAAATTAATATGATTGATTAAATTATTGAATTTTCTTTATAAGTTAGTGAAATGTATGTATGTATAGTTCATTCGGAAATATAAGAAAATAGCTTTTTGAGATGTAAATACTTTAAGTAGGCACCCTACGGTGAGGGTCAAGAGAAGGCAGAGCAGTATTAATTTTTATTTGATAGGGCTAACAATAAGTGTTCATCACGTTTATTTTGGTAATATAAATTGTTTATTATATAAGTATAAAAAATGATTTTAATTTAAACAGATAAGAAGTATTAAATGATGATTTACGATGGAATAATCACATCAACCAGTCTTCGTATATATATGAAGCCGCTGTGTACATACATAAAAATAGAGGGTCAATCGTCTCAACCAATAACCCTATGCACAGCTATAGCATTCGAAATCCTGAAATACATCAACCAAACCACAGGCTTGCTTTATTAACATCGAATAGTCTCCTGTGCATGGGTGTGAAAATATACAACAATGTTCCAAATGAGATGAAAAATCTATCAATCTATAATTTTAAATCCTCCCTAAAGAATTTCTTAACTGACAGACCATACTACCATTTGAATGAATTCTTTAATGATGCACAGCCTTAGTACAAATCTGTTTGAAAACATATGTTAATTAATCAACTAATTTTTAATTTTTATTTATATAGTGATGTGTATTTATATTGTGTGGCCTAAATGCGACTGTACACTTGTATATATCTATATTCTTTCTTATGACTAATCCCTATGACTGTTTATGTTCTTTGTGGGAAATAATTATTATTATTATTATTATTATTATAAATTGTTTTATTACTTGGATATCAAAACGGAAATAATAATTTATATAGATATACATGTGTGTCACAAAAGCTATCGTATGTACAATTCAATAAAAAAATGGGAAATATCAGGAATGCAAATTGTCCAAGAAAGACCGCTAGGGTCAGCTATAATGAATGAGGCAACTAATTTAACAAAATATTCGCAATTTATTATTTATATAATACTAATACATCTTCTCTAAATTTTCTTATGTTTCGTAAATAGTCGTAACGGAGCTTCTGTATCCTTTCTGATTCCATGATGACACGCCGTTTATCAATACTGTGATATTTAAAACCATTGCTTTTTAACGTTTGCCATAATGTTGTAATGGGGCACTGAATTTTCGGATTGTCCTGAATAAGCCTCTCCCTTAAACTTGATAAGGTAGGGACTTAGTTTTGTCTATACATATTACAAATTGTCTGATCTTATTAGCTGAATAACAAAGTATTTTCCTCCAACATTTTTTTATAACATCTGGCGAAAGCTTCTCCCAAGCATCAGCAAGCAAAAATACGGCATCCTTTAAAGTAATGCTCTTAAGAGTCTTTGTAATATCACTTGCTTCCAAAGACAGAACATGGACCAAAAGGCTCTTTCGATAATACAGTTTGGTTAAACGTATCGCATTTTGGTCCATGGGCTGAATAAGTGGGGTGCAATTGGGTGGTAGGAACATAGTGACAATTTGGTCATCATCACTTGTAAGCTGGGTTTCTGATGCGTGGCTAGGAGCATTGTCAATTAATAAAATAGCTTTTCCATTAAGATTATTGTGTGCCTGAAATTTTCTCACTTGCAAAACGAAAGACTCATGAAACCATTTCACAAAAAGTCCAGATGTCATCCAAGCATTTTTTGTTGAGTAGTACTCAACGGGGAGGCTCCCGCAATTCTTAAATGCTCTGGGATTTTTTGCTTTTCCAATGGCCATCATTTTGACTTTATGAGTACCATCACCGTTTGAGCAGGCAAAAAAAGTCAACCTTTCTTTTGAAGTTTTTCGTCCTGGAGCAGTTTTTTCTTCGGCGTGTACCAATGTTCGATCGGGCAGCAATTTCCAAAACAATGCAGATTCATCTGCATTGTATATTTGGTTTGGGAGTAGGTTCAACTCATTCATTTTTTCAGTAAATTTTCGTAAAAAAGGTTCTACCGCAGACGAATCGCTCGATAGTTTCTCTCCAACCACTTTAAGATGCCGAATGCCATGCCTCTTTTTAAATTTATGTATCCATCCTTTGCTAGCAATAAATTTATTGTCATTATAATATTTAGAATAAATTTGGACGGCTTTTTCGCATAAAATATTTGGTGAGATGGTTGCATGTCTTTCTCGCTGCAACAGAAACCATTTGTATAATTCATTTTCCATTTCTGGATATTCTGGTTTTCGGATAATTTTCCTACGTGTTGGTAATGAGACACAGCTTGCGATATAAGTGTGTAAATACAAAAATACAATAATGAATGAATTAGCAGTTAATGAATAAAAGTCCATACCTAGTAATTTTTTCCTTATTCTTTTTAATGTCAGAAATTGTGGATGTTCCGACACCATATTTTTCTGCTAACACTTTTCCACTAACACCACTATTCGCTTTTGTAATATTTCTTGTTTTTCGCCGATGGTCAACGTTTTGTGCGGTCTTTTCGCGGCCATGTTGATTCAAACTGATTCGGGGATTGCCCTGTTTATGTGTCGTATGTAACCGGGACTTCATTGTACTTAACGAAAACACACGACGCGCGATCCGGAGTAGTGGATCTATGGCCGATCCGGATTACAAGGTACATAATGTTAAACTTACAATTTTTAATTTTGTCCGGATTACAGGGAAGTCCGGATTAATGGAGGTCCGGATTAGCGAACCTTTACTGTATTTGTTTATAAAACCGTGTCTCGAATTCCATAGAACTTGCTAAATTTTACAGAAAGAAATTATGAGAATTTTCATAAAAATTATATTATATTATATTCATAAAAGTTATATAAAAAATACGTACTAAATATACCGCGAAATTATCAGTAAATTTAAATTTAAATTATTAATATATTATTCTTGTTTTTTCTTTCTTTGTTGGTTTTAAACTTACTGTAGTATTAATTCCTATTCGTTAAGGCATCAACAGCAAACTATAACTATCGCAGTCACTCATTAATTAACATTTACTAAAATCACAAAAGGCAACTACACATCAATACGCATGCGTCATGTGCTAAATTCTATGTAAAAATATGCTCACATGTTAAATACCAATACAAAAAATTTGGGGCTCAATTTCACAGAATATTTTGCTACGTGACATATGAGGTTGAAAAATTAGTGGGAAGCAATATACAGTGTGTTCCGCGACTCGACCGACAAACTTATCCCATATATTCCGGGGATCATTACAATCAAAATATATAAGCGAATTCCTCTTTGTTTCGTAGATATTTAAGGAATTTAATTTTAAAAAAAATCATAAAAGAAAATTTATTCAAAAATTGATAGATAATTAACACAAAATTACAGTAACTGTTCAAATTGAGACCGGCCATTTTCTAAACAAGCAACTATTCTTTTTGTCAGTTAATTGTTACGAATTCATTCTTTAGAGAATTAGTAGCTTCAACTATACGGTCAGTCAACTCTTCGCGTGTATCTGGTTTACCATTAATGTACACACGAGATTTGAGGAAACCCCATAGAAAATCTACCGGAGTCAAATCAGGTGACCGAGGTGGCCAATCTACAGGACCACCTCGTCCTATCCACCGTTCCGGAAAATTTTCATTAAGAAACACCGTCGCTTGTCTCCAAAAAGGTGGTGGTGCCCCATCTTGCTGGAACCACATGCCACGACGAGCTTCCAAAGGAATATCTCCCCTGTAATTCGGCAATTCTTCTTCCAAAAAGTGAAGGTAACTTTCTGCATTAAGACATTCTTCAAAAAAATGAGGCCCAATAAGATGATTATTTAATAAGCCGCACCACACGTTGACAGAAAAACGATGTTGATGGTTAACCACGATTGTCTCGTGTGGGTTTTGATCCGCCCAGATGTGAGAATAACGTGTGTTGTTAATACTATTGTAAATTGGGCCTCATCCGAAAAAAATATGTGTCGAATAATCTCCAAATTATTTTGTAACCACTGCAACTGGCAATATCGTACTCGATTTTCTAAATCTACAGGAAGTAAATGCTGGACTTTTCATAAATGATAGGGATAAAGCCTATTATGGTGCAAAATTCTCCATACATTGGTTTGAGGAATTCCCGTTGTATGAGATATTCTACGGATACTGGTAGAAGGACTTCGTTCAACTGCATTTTAAAGTACTTCAGCGTTTCCTAATCCATCTTTTTCTACACGACGATTTGGGAAAGATCGTGTCTCTCTTAAACAGCGAAAAACGTTTGAAAATGTTGTGTGGTGATGTAAAATGCGATCTGAGTATCGCCTGAGGTACTACGCAGCTGCAGCACGTCCTCTTCCATCGTAAAAACCATACAAGAAAACTATATCGGCATATTCTGCATTAGTAAAACGCGGCATAATGGCTTCACTGAATAATACAGCACAAAACTAATTAATTTGTCAAACATACGTCAATTTGTCAATGCTAACTAAATTAGAGGAATTCACTTATAGGTCATATAACATTTTTTGATTGTAATGACCGCCGGAATTTATGGGATAAGTTTGTCGGTCGAGTCGAGGTCATTAAATTTTTAACAAATTATTATTAATTAACTTATCACATTAAACAACGTTTAGACGGCGTTTATGGTGATTCATCTCCTTCACTTATAGGTCATATAACATTTTTTGATTGTAATGACCGCCGGAATACATGGGATAAGTTTGTCGGTCGAGTCGCGGAACACCCTGTTTATAAGGTAAGCGCCATAAATTCTCGGCCTGACAGGCTTATACAGGTTCAAACGTTTTCAAACTCCGTCACATCATGCATGCACATACGCGAGGTGTACACTATAAATATGACGGTTCGAGGCCTAGTAGTTTTTAGTAGTAGTGGGCAAAATGTTTCCGTTTGGGACAAGAATCCATGGAAGATGCTGATCGGTCGGGTCGACCAATTGAAGTGATAACGCCTCAACAGATTGCAATTATTGAACATTTAGTGCTAGACGATCGCCGTTTGAAAGTGAAGGAATTAGCAGTGATAACAAACATTTCCGAAACAAGTGTTCGCCGAATTCTCCATGACGATTTGGGTATGAATAAAATTAGTGCTAGGTGGGTACCGCGACTTCTTTCCGCTTTCCAACGTGAATTCGAGTCGAATGTGCGCAGTCGTTTTTAAACATGTGTGGAGACAACCCAAAATCGATTTTGGAGTCCATTGTCACAGGGGATTAAACAATGGTTCTGTTTTAGATCCTCTATCGAAAAGGGTGTCCATGGAATGGCGGCGACCTGATGAACCTCGTCCCAGAAAGGCGAAAGTCGTTCAATCAACGAAAAAGGTGATGGCCACAATATTCTGGGATTGTGAGGGCATTTTGTTAATTGACTTTGAAGAGCGCAAAACAAGTGTGAACGGCACATATTATGCGTCTTTATTGCATAAATTAAGGTACAGTATTCGTGCAAAACGTCGTGGAAATTGACAAAAGAAGTGCGATTATTGCACGACAATGCTCCCGTCCATACTGCCGCCATTTCACAAGCTGCCATCCTCGAATGCGGCTTTCAAGAATTGGAACATCCACCGTATAGTCCGGATATGGCTCTTTGTGATCTTTTTTTGTTTTCTAATTTAAAAAAGACCTTAGTGGACGTAATTTTAAGGACGACAGTGAGTTGCAAGCAGCTGTTATAGAACATTTTGACGGAGAAACTTCAGATTATTTTTACAAATGTATCGAATTATTAATTAATCGTTGTAATAAATGTATAGAAGTTAGTTTTTTGTATATCAGGCCGAGAATTTATGGCGCCTACCTCGTACCATTTTGTTTGAGAAAATAATGTAATCTTATTTGATATTTTAATTTTAGCGAGTTGAATTCGCAACAAATGATACCCTCAGTATACCAAATCTATCAATATTCAATTTTAGTGCATAAGAAATTTATCTTTAAATTTGACAAGAAATTCTAAATTATATGTTCAATTTATGCATGTATAAAATGCATTCACTACAAGAATGCGATTTTGCATTCGTTGCAATAATTGCAGAGCTATCGAGGTTGCATTAAAGGAGTAGAATTATATATTTTTTACGTTTTTATTTTTTCGATTTTTTACAGGATTGTACAGAAAGTAGGCATTGTATATAAGCCCACATTCTCGAGACCTTCAAGTAGAAAAATACAATATGTACAAAAATATAAAATCTGACAAGATCACATTTACAATAAACAACGCCGCAAAGTAACAAAATATTTCAAATTATTATGATCTAGGACGGTATTATACAGTTGACACCAAATGAACACAAATGTATTTCGAATAAAAATTTACAAGTATACATGACAACAGTTTGTCAGCTGGCTGTCTGGCTTGGATTTAGTGGCAGAATGGATAGTTTGGACAAGAGTGTGGATCTACACCAGCGGGCACTGGTGCGGGACCGTGAGCAGGAGCGGCTGGGTTGTATGCGCCAGGATTGTATGCCCCTTGGTTGTGTGCGCCTGGATTGTAACCACCATTGTTGTATCCACCTGAATAAAATAAACAAACGTTAGAGAACTAGTCACATATGTATATTTTAAATATACCTACAATGTACTTATCGCACATAATCACGCTACTAATACTCAAAATATGAAATAAGGCGTTTTATAAATTCCTAAATTAATGCAATAAATAGCAATATTTCTATTACACACATCTAATGCCAGACCAACAAAACTATATTTTAACTTATTCAAGTATACTCAAAACATATTTGAAGAATAACATTTAGCATTTCATAGTATTACAAGAATGACATGACAGAATGTGAGACTGTTGTTGTTCGAGTGCTGTTCCTGAACAAATATGGTATTATTTTCGAGTAGGTCCAACGTTTACCAGAGTGTATTTAAAATTTGTATACTCAACGCCTTTAAAATGACATTTCACGCATACATCACTTGACCAGCAACATTGGCTCTTTGAGGCATTCAAAAAAAATCTGCTTGGAAAGTACTTAGTAACATTTAGTTTATAAATTACCACTTCTCGAACTAACAATTTCTAACACTTCTTCCAACAAATTTGTAAGCGCCAACAATTTGGCTAAGCGACATTGATATTGACTGTTAATTGTATTAAATCAAAAACGCTATAAAACCACTATTTCAGTTGTCTGACATTTATTTGGACATATATAATTGCTCAAACAAGGCGTGTTTAGTGAAATTTGAGGAATGTATAAAATTGCTTGTCATGGTGCAACACAGCACTTGGTCTTTTAAAAAGATGAAAACAACTGAAATTTTAAAGGATATGCAACAAATATTGGGCAACGATGCTCTTTCGAAGGCAACAATTTGCCTGGGGATTGCTTGCTTTAAGTGTGGCGAGCTGAATTTTGAAAATAAATATCAACACATGTTGCCATTCTAGAAATTATTGAAAGTTCATGATGTTATGTTACGTGACCGAATAGTAAAAGTGCAAAGCTAGCATCGAAAGAGCACTCTCAGAAGTGGAGGAGATATTTTGGGATTCAAACGGGATACTCCTTATTAACTTTGATGATTTTAAACTTGTGTAATGGCATTCCAGCACCTCTTGTCCAAGGGTATTGACGTTGAAGACAAATATGTTGAAAAATAAATGTTTCGTTTTAAGTCGCACCTTCCATCAAATAATTCTTGTAAGTCTTATTTAAAACCTCCTTTCAATAATTAGATGATATTTGATAGTTATTGTAAAAGAATTATAAAACGTAGCAGTGGTATATCTAAAATATTATATGCCTATTATATACCCCCGACATAATATGCTAATTGTACAGCTTAAACATGATTTTCGCCGAAAATATTTAGTACTAGTAGTACTTTGAATATGAAAGAGAAAGAGGAGATATAACAAGTTATGTCTTATCGGTGTCGTAGAACTTGAAACTTTTATTGTTTTTTTCCCACCTATGAATATCTAGAATTTCATTTCCAATCGTAGTATAATAACTTTAATTTTATAGATAGATGATATTCCTGCGTATTATATTATATTGGCTGTATATATATATATTTCTAGTAGATTTGTTTCCTCTATATAAATACTCATGCTATGAAAGTATTTTCCATGTGCAAACATGCATATGTATGCATACTAACGGTATTAAACACGCCTAACAATACTTTTATGGTTAATGCAGTGGACTGTGACCTGACATTATAATGAACATTCAGATCTTAAAATATCACACACAGACATAATATTATGCAAAATAATTCAAGATATTTATTTAATCGTTACTCTAATAACCGTTTCAGAAAATAAAAAATCATTACCTTGATCTAATATATTCAAACAGCTTTTTAAGCGCTGAGTTAATTCATTACGAAAATAGGTTGTAATATTATTCAAGCTGAGAAGTGATTTAAGGTAACATATACGTTTGCATGTAAGTATTTTGCAGTTAATATACCTATTGCGATGACAACAATATTATATCTTTAATTTACATAAAACTATGCTCTTCTGAAGTGATATTAAAAAGTTCCTAAATGACCAATGTAAGTAATATCATACGAAAAACTAATTCAGTTACATTAAAGTTATTATAAGGATATTGGAAATTAGCAAAATAAAGAAATACAAGCCATGATGACAGCTATGGAATAAAAAACATAAACCGGTATGTCTCAACTCCACTCTAGGTAAAAAAAACTTAAAGATTATTGTGTGTACGCTGTTATGGAAAAGAGATAATATAATACTCAAAATCACAATACATTGATAGATTCTATATTTGCTGATATAAAAAGGGAAAAAAAAGATAATTGGATACTCGGAAGCGGAAACTTTTACAAAAATTTTTAGAGAAAATATGGAAAACCAAAACAAATTATAATTTTAAGGTCACATTTATCAAAAAGAGCAAGAGACTGATCTGTCTATGATGTATACATTTTATAGGTAATACAAAAATTCAAAGAAATCCTTAATGAAAGAAAATATAGAAGGGAAGAGACGAATGAAAATTTAGCAAAATTGAAACTAAAAATAGAGAAAAAAATGCGAATAGAAAAGCTTTTGGAAACTGAAAAAGTAGAAAGCTATGGTTTGTGTAATTACAGTCAGCACTAAAAGTGGACAGTAAGGAATTGACAGCAAAGATTTACTGAAATTAGGAAGCTTGTCACCAAAATTTTTGAAGTAGGTACATCAATACTAATAAAGTAATTTAGTATATGCACCTGAAATTTTTGTATTGAATAAATCGGGGAAAGAAATGTATGCAAAAAAAAGTTTTATGCAGAATTTTTGTAGACTAGAAGACTAAAGAGAATGAACTTATAGATATATACAGAAATACATGTACAGAGAAAGTAATTTCAAGCAAAAAGTGTCATGAAGTTTCTTCATAAAATAGGAGAGATGATGAATTTTGTAAGATAATAAAGATATAAAACAGGAAGAGAAGATATAATGAGCCTCTTTTCAGTCAATGCTATTATCAGTTTACGGTAAAAAATGATCCTTGAATTGTAATACTAGAAAGTGTCGTCGGTACCTATTTAAATACAGAAAATGTAAACGCAATTATTATTTTGAGTTGCTTACTATCCAACAAAGACAATATACATGAAAACATTTTTATTTCATTTTTAGATTATTTTTTTCCTCTAAATATCCATCTATGAAAAGAAAGGTTTGGAACCAAATTCTTAAAATATATGAATATTAATAAAGTATCGTATTACAAAACCGTGATTTGCGAATGAAATCTTTATATTGAAAAAAACAGGTAAAGAAAAGATATATAAAAGAAAAGTTTTATGCAGAATGTTTGGAGACAAGTGAATCAAGAAAAGAAAACTTATAAATATATTCGGAAACATAGATACAATAAAAGTAATTTCAAGTATGAAAAAACATGAAACAGCTTGATACAATGGAAAAGATTATCAAAATCAAAATTTAGAAGAATCGATAGCATTAAGCTTATGCATATAAATTCTATAAATTTTCATAGTATTTAATAATGATCCCTTTTATGTATTCTGATTGGTATATGAATCAAGATAACGTTGATTTTACAAAAAAATCGTGTGTACTTGGAAAGCAAATAGATGTCAAAAACAAATTTTCATTGGAAAATAAAGTTTAATTGAATAACAAAACGATTACAATCGGCGACGTTTATGTGGAGATACAGAAATATTTTTTTGCAATTAGTACCGTAATCATACCATTTATTTCACTAGTGCTGTAATAGGGTCTATTACAGCACTAGTTGCGTAATAGAAATGGAACATTTAAACAGATTTATTTTAAGTTGGTCACATTGCAACAGAAATGGAGATGTCAATATGACATTTTGTAAGCAAGTTTGAGGTTTTTATATTGAAATTCATTGTAAGATTTGATATTTTTAATTAATCTTTGAAATAGTACAACTATTATAAACATTTATATTAACGTTTGAATTATCTTTCGAAGTGATAGTGATACCGTGTGCAGTAGAAACATTCCGTTGAAAATTATCAAAAATGTGTCAATTTTAAATTAACTTGTCAATTTAAATCTTGTGCCAAACCAAGGTGACAACCGCCACAAAATTTCCCTTGATTATCAAATTTTTCTCGTTTTGCTTTTACAAAAAGAGAAATTTTAAAACTAATTGCAAAAAATAGCATTTGACATTAAAGCACTCATTCAGTTAAGAAACTCGTGGCTACGCCACTCGTTTCTTAAACTCTGAATTCGTACTTTGAAACGTCAAAATGAAACTTGTCCTTTAATATACTATTATAACACATTTTTTCTGAAGATGAGAAACGAATGCGAAATTATCCGAAACTTTACGAGAGAAGCGGTGTGCAAATTGAGTTAAAATCTGGAAAGTTGCGTTCATGTTATCTATACCTACTTAAATATAAATGTTGTCTTTATTTGAAACAGTATTTGGTATATTCCTATAATTTTCTACTATTTCTTTTTGAAATATGTGGAAAGTGAAGATCTGTCGAACATTCGTATACAGTACTTCCACGAAAACGTTTTAATTCTGATATGTCTAAACGTTAATTATAAGTTAAGCGTTAGAATAACAACTTGATGTATCTGCAGAAAATAGAAATCTTAAAAAAATATCATTTTGTATCAGTTATATTATTATTACATTGCTTTTTAAAGTAACATGCAATGGGTGGAAGTATATTGAATAAGTATCCATGGTACATTTTTAGTTGTTTTGAGATACCTTGAATTACCTACTTACTTTATTATTATCTTTGTGCTAGTAAAAAAGCTTTACCAAGGCTACATATATCTTATTGAAATATATTGTCGATGTATTAGTTGATAAGAAACAAAGAGACAAACCCATATTTGAAAGGAAATTATGCACATGAATATATTCAAGGTCTAATAATAAAAATATGATTAGATGATTAAAAAGAATAGCCGCAATATCCTAATAAATATAGTTGTATTTGTCTTTATAAACACATAAAATACACAATACATGCGGATATGTATATGTACAGGGTCAAGTTACGAGTATTATATCATTTACATGGTAAATTCATGTAATTTGCTTGATTTTTTTATATTAAGATTCATGTTAAAGTATTGTTAGTTTTGAAGAAAGAGGAAAGCAGTTTAGTTTGAAGTTTTTCAATCACCGTTGCGTAAGGTTTATACGAGTATATAGATTTAGATAAGATGAGTAAGAAGTCAAACCTCACACAATTAACAAATAAGTTTAGTTTTTCACAAGTGTATTAAACAGTAAAGAAGAATATTGAATAGAAACAGTGCATGTAAGAGAAATTAAAGAAGAAAGTAGAGAGGAATAGATATCGAAGTGGAATTAGGTACTAAGAAATTAAGTAAATACCATCGACGTTTCCGTATGCTCCGGATTCAGCGAGTCCTTCACCGCGATAATCACCATCTCCGGTATAAGTACCACTGTCTAAAGCATTGTTGCCGCCGTTGTATGGTCCCGGATTGTATGCACCTGGGTTGTACGCACCTTGGTTGTATGCACCTTGGTTGTATGCGCCTGGATATGCAGCGGGCGCGTTTGGTTGTGCAGCTACTGCAGGGTTGTTACAGTTTGGGAAGTTGGGACAGGCTTGTGGGCTAACACCAGCTGGATACTGATGTGCAGGTACACCTCCTGCAAGTGGACCATTCCATACTGCCACAGCGGCGGAGAAGACGCAAGCTAATACTGCCTGAAATTATATAAATATTTTCTTTATCTTGTTTAGCACAGCATGCAACTTTCTACACTTTTTATGTTATAGCAAATTGTGTATATTTATACAAAACTTGTTATTTATTATTGGTACTTTTCAATAATAAGTAATATAATAGTTTGTATTAGGATGTGTCAATAAAAAGTCTTGACCCATATGTAAATACATTAGGGGGGATCTATGTCATACAAGTAATGAATACGAAGACATGACGAATATAGATTGAAGTAGAAATAGAAAGGACCAAATTATAAAATTCTACACCTATACAGGTATCAGGAAAAAAATGATAGGTTTGTTGGATTTGTTACGTACAAAGTCTAACTGCAATAGTAAAACTGCAATGCGCAATTACGCAATGAGCTTTAGCGAACGACTTTGAAAAAAACTAAAAGTGAAGCTTTTTCGAACAAAAAATCTCAGATTAATTAGTTAAGAGCAATGGCAAAGGATAGTCCATTACGATTTATAAAGGAATACAATTGTGATAGTTTTCGGTTTGGAATATACCCGCATATTATTGAAGCAATTTAAGAATTTTATAGGATATCACATGCTCTTATTTTTTAAATTAAGAGACATATAATATGCACGTAAATTGTAGCAATTAGGCTACAGAAAATTATTTAGGCGATACGACCCATTTATATTCACATGCCAACTAATAATGTTAAATTTGAAAATCAGAATTATTTGTGAATTTATGAATCCTACAATTATTTTGAAACTGAAAAACAAACGGTAAACTGACCACAGCTTCTATTCTATAGTGTTGAAAACGTTAGGAATTACGATAACGAGAAATATTCGAGGTACCGTTAATATTACTTGCAGAATATGGTATACCGGTTGCGTAAAATATCATTAGCCATAAAGAATCAGTTTATACCAGCGCGGTGTCTATACATCCTACATACATACATACGTATACACAGATCCCCTATGGCTGAGTTTACCTAGCACATGCTGTATACATTAAGATTTTGATTCTTTATTTGAATCTATCTAAACAGAACAATGCTTCTTGTGCATTTGTAAATTCAACGTTTTTAGAAACTGAATGGCCATTTAATATTTTATGTTACAATAAACACAAAATAAAATTGAAAGTTAAAGGAATTTTAAAAAGGCATAAAAAAGATTCACAGATTGAAATGCATAGATTATATGAAAATGTTTGGAGTCAGGGTCTGGACGAATAGATTACAATTTCCTCTTGAAGAAAATATTTTATTTCATAAAAAACGTATTAATTCTTATTAAATGACTTCTATTTGTGTAATGTCTTAAATACTTAGGCCGCAGTACAGATTGTTACTATGCAAAACATATTATCAAACAATACAGCAAATAACAAATTAAAATGTAAACAAATATGTACAACATAAAATAAGTAACAAAAGTAGTTATTGATAAACTTTTTCGAAATTATATTCAAGAACATGGAAATGCAATTTAAGTAATAATAAATTAAAATTAAAACGATATAAAATCGTAACTAAAATAATTGAATTAATAAAGTAGTTTAAAGATCAGCCGACTACAGGGACAGAAGGCATGTTTCGGAAAAGGAATTCCATTTAAAAATATTTTATTTTGTTGAAATACATAAATTTTGGAATAGTGTAATTTGAATTTCGATGAAAGTATTCACGTGATGTAATCCAGGGTATCCAAAATTATTAGTAAAAAACACTATTTTGAAGTTGCACTTTTTCCTTGATAGTAATAAAAACAACAATAGATCACTTAAGGACTTACCAGTTTTACAAACATGTTGATGTATTTCTGTTAAATTTCACAGTGACAATTAATTCAAAGGCATTGTGCATATATATACTTAAACCACACCCTGTACACCCGTTCTAGGGAAATGTAACAAGAAAAAGTATTTTTAGTCCCACACGTACCGATGGAATAAAATATAGAGGAGTGTATTACACGCTAGTTACATGCAGTACCTATTTTCTTAATAATGGAAATTACTATTCTAGTACAATATTTGATTCTAATAAATTTGTACTCTCTGTCGTATTATATCTCAAGGTTCTATGAACTTCATTGCCATGGTAAATATTCCATAAATTAAGAAAAATAGTCCATCGAACGGAGGTAAAAAGTCACCGACATACCTACCGTAGGTGAGGTTTTCCTTGTTGTAGCGGAATCGCATTGATGAGGACCTCGGCTTGAAAGGATGATTCATTTTATTTCATCTGAAAGTACGTCTGTTCTCAGAGAAAATACATTTGATTAGAGCTCGCTTTTGAATACATTTAATATTAGTACATTAAAAGCGTTACTGTATGATTAATATAATATATTTATTTGTGGCAACTTAGTTAATAATTAATTATATAATAAGTTTTGTGCTTGCTTAAACTTCAGAGACATAAATTAATATAGGAAAAATCAATAGTTACAAGCAATTCGTTTACTTTTAGTATAGGTACAGTACCATTCTAATTTTTTGTACAGGAAAGAACAAATGAAATTTAAATAATACATGCAAATAGTTGTACACAAAAAATAATTTAAAATAACCAGTTTGGTAAGAAATTGGAAGTTAAGAAATGAAGATAACTTTCTAAAAATAATAAGAAGGAATCAAATTACGATTCAGACTTACAATTGACAAAAAAAATAAATAAAACAAACAATGTTTTAAAAGGTGTTAATTTTCTTTTATTTCTTATATTAAAAATGATATGTACTATAGTTTAGTTACTATAATAAACCCATTTTATTTGTTACATATATACGTATATGGCTAGTTCTACAAATCAAGGAATTTTGGTGGACCCAGGTTGTAAATTCATAAATTCTCAATTTGAGTCCTTAATGATTATTTGTAATAAAGGTTTACATAGGTTTCTGATTGGGTACTAATACTTAGTTATTTCAAATAAATACTTTGACGATAAAAATACCTCTAAAATAGTCAAAATTATCACTACTAAAATAATTTCGCTTTAAGCTACTATTCATAAATATTAGTTTACCATAAAGTTATAAGATGTTCTTCACTTAACAGAGGCGACACGTACTTTCTTATCACTTCCCTGTCAGTTAAAAGTTCGTAAAAATTATCATATTTGTAATAAAATAAATGTTTCTTGTACATAGACAGGGAATTGAGAAACCTCCAGGGAAGTGATAGAAAGCAGATGATTCAGTTCTTTCGTAATTTTTAGAAAAAGAAGTCCTTATTAATTGACGGGGTATGGCTGATGACGGTTTGAGTTTGACAAGTGATCTGGAGCTGAATACAGAAGACCCTAATGGTTTCCCTGAAATGCCAAATATAATTATAGTTTCCAAAGTACTATTCCCAGAAAAAGAAATGAAACAAGGAACTGAAAGAAAATTTAATAAAAATGTAATGTTAGAAAAAAGGAAACTGACCACAAACACTAAGACTTGATAAGACTGACAAGAAAATAAAAGAAAAGGCTAAGAAAAAGGAATCTGGAAAAAGTAAAAAAAAGGGAAGCGAATAAAGGAAACAAATACCAAAATGAATCTGACGATTATTCCTGTATTATATGTGGAGCTCCCTATATAGAAGAGAAGAGCGGTCAAGATTGGATTCAATGTGTCGTAAGTCGTGAGTGGGCATAAATTGATTGTATTAAAACAGATCTATCCTTTTTCAATTGTCCTGAATGTTTACCGAATGGACACTATAAACCATAAAAATAAGTTACATTATTATATTTTTTTAATGTAATATGTTAATTGTTTTTTTAGTAGTATGTCCACTTAAGTTTGATTACTTTTTATGGAAACCTATTACAGGTACCTCATCAAACCTCTATAAGTTACCGGTTAAGTATTATGTTTCGGTTTCGTAAATAATAATCAAATGATTTAAATTTTATAAGACTAAAATTTAAGTTTGATTTATATTTTATGTTTATTGTCTAAAGTAGATAAAAGGTACAGTGATTATTCGATTGCTTATATCCGTGATATCTATAATTATGTAGTTATTTCATTTGAAAGTAGTCAGAATTTTAAAATTTTTGTCATTATTTTTTTTTTTTTAATTTGAAAAGTTCTAATGTTCTGGTTTAAAAGTAAAAGTGCATTTTTAACTTTAAGTTTATTTGGTTTTGTTTAATAAAGAATGTTTGTTTGTTTGTTTTCATTTATTCATTCCATTTCATATATGTATTGTAAAATACATAGAAAACGTCAAATACATAAAAACATATATAAATAACACACAATGTGATACAACATAACAACAATTTAAAATTGACTCAAAAATAAATCAGTGATATTATAATATGCTTTGTCTATTATTAGTCTCTTAAGTCTTCGCTTGAAATTCTCGCTGAACATCTGCTTCAAATTTGCCGTCAAGTGATTGTATATTTTTATTGTTTGTGAGATAACACTTTTACTAATTAATATCTTTCTTGTCTGAGGAAGGAGTAAATAAGAATTATCTATTCCTCTTGTATCATAACAGTGTGAAAGTTCCTGTTTTCGAAAAAAGGTAAAGTTTTCCTTCACAAATACCGCGCACTCATATATATATATACATATTCCTAACAGAGTGAGTATCCCATTGTTCCTGAAGGCTTCTCGACACGATTCATTATATTTCAGGCCAAACGAACTCCGGACGCAAGCTTTCTGCAACACAAACAACCGCTGCACCTCAGCAGAGAATCCCCAGAACACAATGCCATATCTCAGTCGAGAATGGACATATGCAGCACGACTTGCGGTATTACTTACCAATGCCGATATCACTCGCAGCGCATAATTAAATGACGATATTTTCCCTGCTAAGTCATTGATGTGATTCTTCCAGTTCAGCTGTGCATCAATATATAGACCGAGGAATGTCACTGCTTCTGTGGTTGTAAGATCAGTATCATTGTATCTAATTTTTCCTTCATCCCTTTTAAAATACGAGAATTCAATACATTTTGTTTTATTTATATTTAGTTGTAGGTTATTTTGGTAACACCACTCACTAAAATCCCTTAATGTTGAAGCCACTTCGCCACTGATTTCATCTTTCGATGTCCTGACAATAACAGATCTGTCAGCGGCAAACATGGTCGTTGCATGTGGTGTCACCCTCGGGATGTCATTCACGTATATCAAGAACAGAAGTGGGTCTAGTATTGACCTCTCTGGTACTCTTCTCTCGATCTCCATCCAGTTGGATGTTCGTTTGTTTTTATCGCTAGATACTACTACTTGCTTTTGTTGCCCGGGTAGTTTCTTATTAAATCGAGAGCTTTCCCCCTTGCACCGTAGATTTTAAATTTTATGAGTAGTTTTCTATAATCTACGCTATCAAAAGCTTTTGTAAGGTCCATAAAGACGCCCATCGTGGTTTCGTTATTGTTTACACCATTTAAAATCTCCGCCATTGCTTGGTATATTGCTCGAGTCGTATTTCGTCCATTGATATATCCGTTCTGATTATTGCAAAGTATATTACGTTTCTCCAAAAAGTCATATAATCGTAAGTATATAATTTTTTCAAACACTTTTGAGAAGTGCGTCATATAGGCCTATAATTACAGAGTTCTGATTTCTGTCCCTTTTTTGTATATCAATTTAACGACTGACTTTTTTAAATCATTGGGAAAAATTGCATTATGTAAAAACATGTTTATTAATGGTTCTAGAATTACTGCGAATTCAGGAGCACAATGTTTAATTCATTTCACTGGTAATCCACAGATTATGTTATATATTTCCTCTGCGGTCGCAGGCAGTAGCATCAGTGTTTCTGTGTTGTGGCGCAAATTTGCCGTGTCCAGCGGCTCGTCCTGCATGTTCTGGCACATGGCAATCAATTTGGCGTTAATTAAGGATAAAAGATCTTCATCGGCACCGTCTGTCCGTTCCAATTCAATATCTCCAACGTTTGTGTCTTCTCTTTTTTATCTCAATGTGATTTTTTTAACTAAGTTCCAAGTTGCTTTGGTTTTGTTGCTCGAATTGCATATGTAACTTGTGTTCCTTTTCTCTTTTTCAGTTCTTATTTCTTAATCTAAATTTTTGCGAAACCTTGCATACTCATCTTTTGCAATCCTGCCATTGAGAACGTCCTCATGCATTTGCCGTTTTAAAACTTCTTTTTTTTTAATTTCTGGAGATATATAGCTCCTTTGTTTATGATATTGTCTCTTAGATATAATTTTAGAGAGTTCCTGGTATTTCCATGTTATTTTATGTATAAAGTTTTCAAACGTAGAATTTGGGTCATTTTCAACTATGCCAGTGCTCCAGTCAACCTCACATAGCCACAGGCGAAAGTCCATCATGTTTCCATACGAAATCACCCTAAAGTTCGTTTTTCCACCAAAATTATCCTTTCCACACACATTCTGAACAGATATTTGTTGAGTCAAGTGGTCCGATAGAGCAGTTTGAACTATTTTAGTTTGATAGTTTCTACAATTAGTCATAATATTATCAATCGTTGTCGATGACATTTTGCTAATTCTTGTTGGTTCATTAATAGTAATTTTTAAGTTGAAAGAGTTTAGGGTGTCTTTTATTCCTTGCGTCATCGTTTCATCGGGTTTATGAAATGGAATATTAAAGTCTCCCGTAAGAACAATTTTATTTATTTTTGGTAACGAATTGCAAAATCTCTTGAAGTTTTATAAAAAATTTGGTTATGTCTCCTTTGGGTAGTCTAAATATTTATTATTATCATTTCTTGTTTACTTACTTGTAACTCTATGCAGCTGTATTCAATAATTGTTTCAATACTTTTTTCTTTTAGAAAGGAAATTTCCTTATACTCGTGTAGTGTGTCATTGAGTACAAATATGCACGATCCACCATAGGCTCCATTTTTCCTAAGATAGCAGGAAGCAAGAACATAGTTATCCAGTCTTGTTGATAATTATTATAATTGGCATTGTTTTAGCCAGTGCTCTGTCACCGCTAATACATGTATTTTTGTGTCGTGCAAATGCAGGAATATGTTAAGTTCATCTAGTTTTTTTATATATACTTTGTATATTAGTGCGTAAGATATTTAGGACATTTAAATCACTATTATTTTCCTCATATATTTGCTCGTTAATCTTGCCGCATCGGAGGCTTTGCTGCGAAAATTTCTGTAAGGTCGTATAATAGCGTCTTTAGGCCACATATTTTCATCGAACACTTTTTCTATCATTTCTTCGGGGACTACCACTTTAAATGCCTATATCTCTGTATATCTGAGCGGTATTTTTTCGCATGTTGATGACTCTATGTTATTCTGCCTAGATGTGTTTCAATGTCTCCTTCGGTAGTAGTGTTCACAAAATTCGACAAAAATACCCATCTCCGGCTACCCAAACAAAATGAAAAAAGAATTAAATGTTATGGTACATGTAAGAAATATATTCATCTGAAGAGGATAAGAATAATAATACAATGAAACTGTTACATAAAAAATTTTTGAATTAGAAGACAAATTTGAAAAACTCATGACTACTTTGCAGGGACAAACTGATAAAATTGAGTTGCAAACTAAATTAATTAGAAATTTACAATCTAAGAATATACCGCAAACAATAATAGAGCAGGAAACTGTACACGGACCAAAGACAAGGTCCAAGAGTACCGTGGTAGATGGCAGCATCGGGATGGAAAGGAGATACAAAAATACACAGTCCTGTTTGTTTTCTATACTAACCTCATGTCAGTTTTATATTTTAAGAAATTTTGATGAATTTGTTACATAAAGATAATACTTAATGCGATGTTTATAGGAAAAGTACTAAATAAAAAAAAGTTATATAGTCACTTCCTTGTGTCTACTCTCACTTCCCTGTCATCCGTAAACTGAAAAATGCCTATAAATTGAAAAATTCTAAACATTTTGACCGACCCATTTAAACCTAGAATACTCTATTATACATCTTCATTATAGCTAAATTTCAAGTCAAATTTTGTATAAAAAACACGGAGGGCCCAAAATGATTCAATTTTATTCCCCTGTTCATAGAACTAACCATACACCATACTAAAGAGAATACTTAAGATAAAAAACATTTACAAAAATGTACAAGCATATATATTTATATGGTTAAATAATAAATAATGCAAGTAATGATGATTATTTATTATTTTGTTTATTTCGTGGGTATTTTCGGCAGGTAAAATGAAAATGCTCCTGTAGACTAGGATGTAATTTTTTTATTTTGTTTCGACCTTTTATTTTCGGTCTTCCTCAGAAATTTTATTTAATTCTCTTATGTACATGGATTTTTCTTTGTTGTCGTTTCCATATTACACTTAAAATAAAATTCTCACCACAAACACTACATCTTCTATATTTTTTATTTTTTTATTTAAATTTAAAATGTAAACAGTTTGTGTAACTCATTCTCATTTTTATTTCTAATTAATAAGCTGTTTGCTATATAAAAGATATATTCATATGCATTGCAGTGTTTCGTTGGAAATTCCAACGAAACACTGCATGAAGCATGGTCATGAAGCATGGTCATGAAGTGGGTGTTTATGCATTTTTCTTGGATTGTGTTCTGCCCAGTAGCGAAAGTTCTGCTTATTAACGTCCTCACTCAGATGGAAGTGAGCTTCGTCAGACATGATCAGTTCATCAAGAATTTTTGCATTATTGTACAATATTTCGAGAAACTGCCAGTAGAAAGTGAGGCGGTTAAATTTATCAACAGGGTTTAGCCTTTGGACTATCTGTACCTTATATGGATGAAATTTTAAATCTAGCTTTAAAATTCGTCGCATACTTCGCAGTGCAATTGAATGCCGAATTGCAAAACGTGTTGGACTCTGATTCTTTCAATATTACCTGTGTCGTTTCCATTAAAGTTATCAGCATCTTTGTATCTTTCTTTTAAGCCTGTTTTCCAATGTCTTCTACATATAAAATTAATTCTACTATACAAAATGTTAAAATTTTCCCGGTAAGTGTCATTGAATTCTTTGGATATGAAATCATTTTATAAAGCACAGTTCAAGTTCAGTTCAACATTTCTTTGTAGTTTTCAATTGTGGACACGGACGATTTTAACAGCAACGTGCTTCTAAGTTTTTACGGCCTCTTTCCAATTTTAATATAATCGATAACACTGACCATCAACTTTCAACTTTCACCATAAAATGTTAATGGAATACTTTTAATACATTGTATTATTATTATTATTAATATTATATACTATGTTTGGCCATTACTGCATTTTGTAATTTTCTGCTTTTTTGTTTCCCTAAAAATTGGCAAACATTTATATCCCCTGCGATGCTAATTTAATAATAATAATAATAATAATAATAATAATAATAATAATGCCTTTATTGTCCTAATTACAGTATAAACAAAATAAGAAGGTTTCAAATTATCACTTATTTACTATTTCTCATATTTGAGGTCCAACAAAAATACCTTTTTCTTAGTTCCCCTTCTCTTGTTTTGGTAGCTTTTCTGGAAGGTATTTACAACCCTTACTTTCCTGATCCAACAATTTTTCGTTTTCCACAAGACTGGCGTCATTCATTTTGTCCAAGGTTGCCGTTGTGGCCACTTCTGGTTAATGTTATGGTGTTTCCTGTCAGTCTCAAAGACATAAAATGCAAGAGTATTTGGTGTAACCTGATTGCATAACTAAAATAATTGCACGTTTTCATGAGTTTTCTACGTGGAAACAGCATGTGCTATTGGAATGAAAATATAGAGGTTTCGGTAACAACAACACTAATTTCAGGTTAATCTTTGATCTATCTATGAATAATCACCAATAATTGGGTTCCTGATTTATCCCCAAAGCTTTAAAAAGTTTAGAAATATTATTACAGTTGGCCAAATTGTCGGACATGTTATGAAAATATGCAATATTTTTATGTCTGGTTCTTTTGTTCTCTCTAGTATATACGAATGGCAAAAGGTAAGTAATGTCGCTGCCCATATAAACAATCTCTCAAATACATGGTGTATGTAATGCAAATTAAATGCTGAACTCATGGTTTGTCTTGATTTTCTACAGTCACATCAAAGAAAAATTGATAGGTCCGACAAACATTTAAGTTTTCATTCTTATTTAATGGAGTGAATTTTACCACACATTATAAAGTTATTACTTATTAAATTTTATTATGCAGATATCGAAGTTTTTAAGTAATCAATGTTGGTGTACATGCTAAACTTTCTAAATACTTCAAATTCTGACAGCTGGCATACTTAAATTTATATTACAGACGCATACCTGACATAACCAAACTATCAAAATTATGCACTGCCATCAACCATTAAAAAAAAGCATTGCCGTCTCTAACGCGGAAAGTACATATTTGAAGGCACGGTATAGTTCGTTAAAATCATTCGCAATTGAGATTTTTACTGTTGATTTGAGCTCTATATGCGAGCGTTAGATATAAACAAATTATAATATACGTTATAAAAAATAGGATTTCTGAGGGGAAAATCAATTTCGTTCGTTATCAACGAGCGTTCGTTAAAACCAGGATACATTATATACGAATTCATCGGTACTTGAAAGTTTAAAAAATTTAAATTAATGATTTTCTGTTACAGACAATGATTGTAAACAAGAATCTAAAGGAGCTCAGTCAATTCGTCTTTTGAAGGTGATTTTAAATTCATCCACAATATTAATTACGAAATGTAGTGGTGCACCATCTATTTAATGGTACATATTTCTTGAAGTAATTTCATTAGAATTAGATTTCTTTTAATGAAGATTCCATATATGGATATTTTAATTGGATATGCATATTATGGTTAATTAATTTATATCATAAGAGATTGAAATTTAATAAATGGGCTCAAGATTCGTCACATAAAATAAACATTAGTTTTTTGCTCTTCGTAAAAGTCATATAATATGTTAACCTATCTTAGGTATTTGTGTTTACTTAGAATCTGCAATAAAAATTATATTCAAATTAGGATTATTCAGGTTGACTAATGAAATTAATAGTTATATTGTTGTGAAGTATAAAGTACCATATAAAATGTCCATTAAACCTAATTTTACATCTGTATATAATTTATCTAACCATCATTGGAAATGCTATTCAAATTCCTGTTATAAATACAACCAAATAAATTTCTACGCTCCATTAATCATACGTATATTACCTACTACTTAAACAAACTTATTTCCGAAAAAAGTGGGTATATAGTTTTTAACATTTTATATGAATACATATATTACTGTTCTATTTTATGTTTAATTAAGGATAATAAATATAGTACAACAGATATTATATTTTGGTAAATATCTTTCTTTATTATAACATTGATTATTATGTACCTTTTGTATATAATATTATAGGTAGATAATAAAAGAAAACACTACATTGGGAAAGTATGGCTATCCGTTATCGACTTTTTCAATATTTATATTAATATAACATGTTTTTTACTTAATTGTGTCAATTTGTGGCGATAAATTAATATTTATTTTCTTTTATATAAAGATATACTTTGACTACTTATTAGTGCTTGCTTTACAATCGACATTATATAATATCAAAA
Organism: Amphimallon solstitiale; assembly: GCA_963170755.1. Classification (NCBI taxonomy): domain Eukaryota; kingdom Metazoa; phylum Arthropoda; class Insecta; order Coleoptera; family Scarabaeidae; genus Amphimallon; species Amphimallon solstitiale. Next base: position 99,691,686 of record OY720676.1, on the reverse strand, counting down.
GACATTTAATATTAAATTTTTAAATAATTATTTAACATAAAAACATATTGTGCAATAGCAGTTACATATAAGACTATTATTAGGACCATTTTCATAGAAATTACGGCATACTCCAACCATACATAAATGAACATCCACTAAATTTTGGTCTAATGACATTTTCAGGAAAAAGGACTTATTATATTCGCATTTTTTCGTTTTTCCGCCTTGTTACAACATCAACCTTCGCCAGCAAGTGTGCGATATAGTCATTATTATTATTACTAGTTGTGTTTGCAATCTCTTCGAGCTTGAATCACCTTTTTCGCGTCCGCTTACAGCTTTTTTACAGTGTCCTGTAAAACGCAAAAAAAAATTGGTTTTCTAAACTTTTGACACACCTTGTATAGACGCATACTTTTTTTAAACAAAAAGCTGTCACGATGACAGGTGGAACGACCACATAATTAAGCATATTTACGTCAGTCTGACTTTTCATTGCTGAAGTTTTAAGTTTGGGCTCTATTTAGCGTAAAGCTAAGACTTGACACTAAAAGATTCATACAGACTGACATAGGAATATCTGTGTTAACATTTTGCTTACATACATTCCAAAAAAGCACTCTTGCACTATTTGCGATTCTTATGAAATATTTTATAATAAATAACACAAAAGGGGGATTTCATGATTAAAACGAAACTACAAATAATAATTGAATCGATCGAAATAAGATCGCGACACCAGCCTTGTACGCGATCATCATAAATCATAAGTGATCCATAATGTTTGTAATACAATATTGGTATAAGTAATATTGATTACTTAATTTATTTTTTATGTTTTTTTAATTTAAGACACAGTAATTCTATAGAACACTCGCTCTTATTGTTATTATAGTGCTACATCAAACTCTTCGAGTTGGAATTGCCTCTTCGCGGCCACTTCTCCTCTAAAAGTTTCTCTATAAACGTGCCTCTTTGGAAATGTGACCACTACCAGTTGCAAAGGTACATTAATATTAACAGCTATATTTTTTCTTTAATGAAAGTAAAATGTTAATAATCATTGCTTTTGATGCCTTTGCCTTATTTTATATAACTATGATATTGGAATCTCTATCTGATTTACTGTCAATGGAGAGTAATTGCAACTGTAGTTAACTTTGCTCTTGTTTATGAATAAAGACACAAATTAAACAATATATGTCTAAAAATTAATTATACATTATTTGACATTTATAATTTGTGGCAAATGAATTTATTTATTAAGAATTTGCCCATAAAATGTATAATATAGTGGAGGCAATCCTTAAACCGTTGCACGTCATTACTCGTTAATGACGTCATATACTGCAGCGTAGTCAAGTCTGTTTGAAAAATCATATGATTTGCACGCCATTTTAATGTACACAAATTTGACATATAAATATCTGAAAAATATAATTGTGTATTGTAAATTTTATAATTTTTTGGGTGGTACGGTTTTTAAAAAATGAATGACGTGCAACGGTTTAAGGATTGCCTCCACTATATTTCTATATAATTTAATGAACGTTGAGTTGACATTTAGAACATTTCGTTGAGTCAGGTTTTGTATAAATCGTGTGCATCTGGCCTAAGACTCTCATAGTGATAACATTTCGATGATATATATTTAATAATGAAGAAAAGTCAGACTGACGTTAAGATGCTTAGGTAAATTATTGTCATTCCACATGTCATCGTGACAGTAGTTCGTTGAAGTGTATTCGTTCATAATAGGCGCTTTCCTTTTGACATAAATCTCAGATAATATCACCTCAGTTTAGCTGAGATTATATTTTGACGCGTTCCTTTTGTAATCAGCTGACTGAGACGAAGTGAGGTTGGTCAGAACCTCCCTCACTTCAAGTGAGCAGAGACACTCACATCACTTTAGCTCACCTCAGATCTCTAGTAAAAGGAAAGCGCCTAATAACTTGCGAGAATGAAATGTCACAGTGACAGTGCTTAACCAAATTATCGTTCCAATTGTCGTATGAAATTAACAACATAACATGATGAACAAAATGTGCTTTTAAATTTGCTAACATTTAAAAATAGGCACTGTCGTTCTTCTATTGGAAAATTCTGCTATGTCGTACCTACCATTTAACCGAAAATGTGCCTCTGATCGGTTGATGACAACCAGCAGTCGCATCCCTTAAATGCTTATTTTAATAACTGAATTATTATTAAACAAAATAACATCCGGGTACCTCGTTTCTTCCAATGTCCTGTAAAACGCGAGCACTGCCATGATGGCTTTTCTAGTGTGCGTTATCATAAACTTTTGACGAACCCCTATATAGACATACAGTGTGGAAATAAAGTAACGGATAGAGGCATTAACTTCGTTAATATTCATTTTTTGAAAAAAATCTCGAAGGGGTATAGTGATTTTAACTAAAGGGAATATTTTCATCGCATTTTCAGTTTTTTACTTCATTTGTTTTTCATGTTATGACTTCATCGACTTTTTTAAAGTGACAACCTATAATTTTTTTAATTGATTTCGATAGCACTTTCAATTCGCTATCCAACGGTATAAAATTTTTAAAATATTATATTTGAAAAAAATTGAGAAAAGGAGTCTTGAAGTTCAAATATTAAAAATTCATTATATCGGTAAAATAAACTTAATTACCGGTGTCTAAAACAAAAAAACAATTAGTTGCGGCTGTCAGAATAAAATAATTTGTCAGTGACACATTAAAGTAGGTGTTATTTCTCTTTCTAAATTAGAATAACTTAATTTTGACCCAGAATTCGACACGAAATTGGATTAATATCAGCTCAAACTATTCAGAATGTGATAAATGAGTTTTATAATCATCTTGGGCATTGTCGGATGGTACTGGGTCGTCATTTTGAACACTTAATGGAAATGTAATTTAAAAAGTGTTATTTCTGTGCTTATTTTTGTGTGATGTTATCGTTAGATTTTTTCCCTTCTTAATGAATTTAGTTTTAATGTGAATATTAACTTTGAATGAAGTAGATATATATTATATATATATATATATATTATATACAATAAAAACCATTTTCATAATAAAAACCAATTTGCCGTCAACTTTTCCATCAAATTTATGTGACTAAATTCGTTTAATGAATTTTTAATATTTGAAATATAAGACTCTTTTTCTCAATTTTTTCAAATATAACATTTTAAAAATATTATACCATTAGATAAGGAATTGAAAGTACTATCGAAATCAATCAAAAAAAATAGAGGTTGTCATTAAAAAAAAAGTCGGTGACGTCATAACATGAAAAACAAATGGAGTATGAAACTAAAAATGCGATGAAAATATTGCCTTTAGTTAATATCGCTATACCCTTTCGAGATTCTTTTCAAAAAATGAATATAAACGAAGTTAATGCCTCTATCCGTTACTTTATTTCCACACTGTATATGTGTGCGTTATAATTGTCATCATGAAAGCAGTTCAGATGTCATCACGAACTGAAATTAATCGATCGTTTTGACGTTTGATAGCCTGCAATTGAATTTTCGTGCGACTGCCAACGTTAATTAAACGTTAGACGGATTTTTGTCTATTGTGACGTTTCCTATAATATTTAAGTCAACCTAATGTGGATGTTAGGTTGCCATTGTCTGCTATGCCGACGTACTTTAATATTCAATACAGACATTTTGCATGGACCCTAGTTAAATTTATTGGTGTTAGAAACGGTAATAGAAAAATGAACTTGGTGACATAGATGTGCCCTACTCTTATTTTCGCAGTCCCTCTTTAACTATAACTCCATTTTAATTTTATTTTAGCAATACGTGTACTACGTTCATTAATTCTGGGGCCTATTCCATAAAAATACTTTGCAACTTTTCACTTTGCACTTTACACTTTTCAGTAGATTTCTGTTACATAAAATGTATTTTGGAAAAGTTGCAAAGTAAAATTTGAAAAGTGCAAAGTGCAAAGTAAAAGCGTAAAAATCAAAGGTTCTGTTTCAAAAAACAAAATAAATGTAAACTAATGTCACAATTGCTTTGCACTTTGCAATATAAACTGTAAAGTCATTTTTCTATTTGCAATGAGCAAACGAACGGTCGCCAATCAAAAAAAGCTTGCCGTATTGGCACTAATCGAAGAAAAAAAAGGAATATTGTTTGGAAATTTCAAAAACGTTAATGCTAAGGAAAAACAAGCAGCTTGGCAATCTGTACTGGACAAGGCTAAAGCACTAGAATTGGCTACGGCGGATAGAAGTTGGACGTTTGCTCGTGATTGCCTTTTTGGGGTATGGAAGAGCCGTACATTATCTAGTGAGTAATATATTTTCTAAATGTAAACAAATATTAAACTAAACACTTAATTTAGAGAGAGACAATGCGAGAAAAACGGGTACGGAAGGGGGAAAGGATAACAAGTTAGACGAGATAGATTTGGCCATATTAAAAATTTTGGATGCAGAAGGTGCTGCTGTTACAGGACTGGAAATGCCAGAATCTGACGTCGGCACTGGGGACGGACTACTATTTCTCCCATTAGATGAGAGAGATGTTGTGGAACAAGAACCACGTGCTTCGAGCGAAATCACGGCGCCTACATCAAAAAAAAGAAAGAAGGAAAATTCCCAGTCTCAATACCAGACTCTAAAAGAAGAGTTGCTACGAATTGAAGTATATAGAAGAAGACTACATGCGCTCAAATTAGAAAGAGAACTGGGCATCGACGTGTCAGAGTACACAAATCCTCTCTTTCAATAGTTTTGTTTTTGTATTTTAAAAATTTATAAGTTGTACAATTAAAAAAATAATTTTGTTTAATGTTTAAACATGAAATAAGGACAATAACTACGAACGAAAAAATGCACAATTATCGAAAAAAATTTAAAAGTCTTTCCATGCGTTGAATACCATTAGGATCCTCTTCATGTTCATCTTCCATATTAGGATCATCATCCATGTCTTCGTGAAGTTCATCTCCAACTATGACATCCTCGTTTTCGCAAGCGATATTGTGCAGGGTTGCACAACAAATTACCACAAGAGCAGCATGTGTTGGAGATAATCTTAGATAATTTAGGCAAGGAAATCGTTCTTTCAAAATACCGAAGCTGTTTTCTATTAGCCGCCTTGTTCGCTTGTGAGCCCGATTGAAACGTTGCTCAACAGGATCATTCGGATTCCTGTTTATTGGAGGAATAAGCCATTCTTTCAGTCCATAAGCGCTGTCACCTAAAACAACAGCTCCAGGAAATGGTCTCCAACCCCCATCGAAGCGATGGGAAATCCGTGAATTTCTCAAGAACCGCGCGTCGTGAACGCTTCCTGGCCAGTTTGCATTCACTGCGTAAAATTTGAAATTGGGCCCGCAAATCATCATTGCATTTAAAGAATGATTACCATGTCGGTCAACATACTGTTCCTCATTTACTCTTGGTGCATCTATATTTATGATGGTCCCATCCACACATCCACACACTGAAGGAAAGCCTCCTTTTCTAAAAAATTCCTGAGATATTTCTGGATTCTCAGGCCAACATACAACGCGTCTAAAAAGCCTGTTGATTATTGCCCTTGCCACACGTTGAATGACTCTACATACGGAGGCCTTCGTTATCCCGTGCATGGCTGCTATACCATGATACTGGCCACCATTACCGAACCAATGCAATGCAACTAGGAGCTGCTGCTGAGGCGTCAATGCATGGTTTCTTCGAGTTGGTCGAGCAAGATCAGCCCCTATGGCTAACAATATCATTTCTACCCCGGGTGGGAAAAGTCGAAAGTACTCTTTAAACACAAAATTATTCATGATATTAAAGTTAATCCGTTCTTTAAAATTTCTACGAGGTACTTCATCATCACTCTCGTCGCTAGAGAAAATCAAATTGTTACAAAACATTTGTACAAGACCAAGTCGTGAACCACTGATAGAGCAAAAACGTCACGATGACATTTATCCAAACTTTGCAAAATGCGACTGAAAAGTTCGAAATCTGCAAAGTCAACTAACGTACTTTATGAAACACAAAGACTTTGCACTTTTCAAAATTTAACAAGTGCAAAGTGCAAACTGAAAAGTTGCAAAGTAGTTTTATGGAATAGGCCCCTGGTCAGCACATATAAAAATCAGCTGGGTAGTAATGCTTACTTTATTTTTTCTGAAGAAGTGATATTATTGTGTATTAAAGTACTTTGCGGTCTTAAAGTAACTGATAATTATTAAATTACCATATATGATAAATTTCTGTATCGTATTGTCTTTATATGTCGTAATAAACGTCAGACGGATGTTTGTCTGCCAATTGTGACGTTTCCTATAATATTTAAGTGAACCTAATGTGGATGTTAATGTCATAAATCTTCTACCGCATGGTACTGTGTCGGCGACGGAAAGTCTGCAGATTCTTCTAGTATACTCCGAGCGTATCGAGAGTTCGCTAGCACCTTTCCAGAAGCTTTATCTGCGTATATAAAGTAGTAGAGTCATTCCGGATTAAGAATTCATTCATTCAAGAGTGGTCGTAAAGTTAAAGTAAACATAAATATAAGTAGTGCAGCTTTATACATAAATATTACAGACATATAAATAGTAGTGGTAAATAAATACATGTGCTAATTTATTCGTAGTAGTTTAAGTGTGATACATTAGTTTTATATTTTTATAGTGTAATTAATTTTAAGTGTGTAAATATACAGACTGTTTCAAAACATTTGCACGAAAGTTGTTTATTGCGTACCCGAAAATGCAACAATATTCATTACGGACATTTTGCGTAGACCCTAGTTAAATTTATCGGTGTTAGAAACGGTAAAATAATAATTATAAGTTCCTATAAACTTCAAATCTGCGAGACCTAATTATCAAATTGAATGTCATTGTTGACATATGTAAGTGTGACAATTGGATTTAATATTTTTTGCATTAAGGACCAATTTTATTGTGACATTTTAATTTTATTGACAATTTATAGTAATATAGAGGAAAGAATGGAGATATTTTATTATTTGTTGGTAATAATAATAATACATATCTAATAGGTTTCACATTTCATCAGTCAAAAACAACTCTTCAACTTCGCATTTTTTCATTTCTTTAACATTGCATATTCACATCGTGCCTGCTCATTATCGCCCATGTAAATGTTTGATAGAAGATATTGAACTTGTAAATTTAGAATATTTAGTCATCAAAAAGAAAAAAAAAGAAAATATTGTTACCTAATTTTCGCTTCGCTTCTCAGGTGATTAGCCAAATAAATTCACTTTTCATTCCCAAACTGTCCAACATTTGCCGGGCTTTAAAGTTTGACAACACCTGGATGATAGTGACTGTTCTTCCTCGATATTTTTTCGACAGCACATTTCTCTATCGTCACATTTTTGGTGTTTTCAGTATTTATTCCTGTCAGATCACAGTATTTTTGAGATGACATACCATGTCGATTGCACCACCGAGACTATTATAGCAGTGAATTCTGACGTTTCCCAGCAAGTGTTATCGCCTATTGATCGTCTTGACGGTACATAACTCGAATTGAATTTTCATCGCAAGTCAAACATCAGATGGATTTCTTGTCCGTCAGTGTTAAAGTTTCCTGTTACTTTAAAGGATATTCTTACACTTAAACTTAATTACATATCAACATGTCAAATTATAGGATTGCGTACTGAAAAATTAAAAATACGGATCACTTCTGTATCATTTCCTTGTTTTAAGTATACACTTTTCTTAGAAAAGATGCTAAATTCATGATAGATGAATTTAATGTCATTTAGTATATACTCTTCTAATTCTTTTATTCTATTTGGATATTTCCAGTATCTAATGAACGAAACCTGCAACTTTTAAGACTGTAATTTCTAAGTGCTACACCATAGGTATAAACATATTCATATGCAGTTACTGACCTTGTAGTATCAATTCTTTCCACCGTAATATACAGCCATACCAAAAAATCGAGAAATCACTTCTGTATCATTTCCTTCGGTTCAGTTCACGATAGATATTCTCAAATAAAAGCTAAATTCATGTTCGATTAAATTAATGCCGTTTAGTATATTCTTTAGTGCTTACGTATTTCATTCTCTCGATCTACATATTTATTTGTCTTATATTTTTCCAGTACTTAATGACAAAACTTGCAAACGTTTAAGACTGTAATTTGTAAATGTTATACGGCATATATTCATATGTACATAGTTACTGACCCTGTATTATCAATTCTTTCCACCTTAATTTACGACAGGGCTCGTTTTGCCGGTCTTTTCTCTAAATGACGATTCTTCTACCTTGTGGATGTCCTGACAGTTACAAATCGGGATACGTATGACCATTTCACGTATTGTTCTTAAATAAACATCCTTTTGTTACTAGAAAACGTCGAGACATGAAACTGTCATCGCAGAATGATGTTTGATGAATTGTTTTTTTTACCGGATCCGCCTACAGAGAGGCTTTAAATGCACTATACCTTCGTTATAGAAGTACTTGGAAAGTGGAGATTGCTGCCAAACGTTGCGTAAAAGTCCATTCTCTCGTAGTCTGAGCCTTCATGGGTAGGCGAAACCTCGATAACGTTGAATTCTTTGGTGAAAGTGAGAACCGTGTCACTTTTCGTGTCTCTGTCATATCTGACAATTTTTGATTTTTGAAGTGTTTTTTCTTTATTCTTTGTCACACCACCACAGATTTTTATATACGTAAGCCCGCGTTCCTTTTTCGGAGCCTCCGATCTCGAGTGTGGTGCCGCCAGCAGCCACCGAATATAGCACACGCAATGAAGAAATGTTCGGCCTATACGTCCCCGAAGACGGAAGGCTTCCGACGGCATTTCGTGGGAGGAGTTACATATATCGTTTTGCCTTTTTTGAGGGTTCGGTTATGCTATTTAAACTCAGGCGATTAGAGTGGGTCACTCGAATGGCTTTTAGTATGTATAAAATTTTAATATAAATTTTATTATATGTTAATCAGCTTTTCATCAATTAACTAAATTAGAGCAATCTAGAATAATCGACATATAATACTACGAATCATCTTTCATTATAAAAGATGGACGGGAGTTTACTGACTGAATTTCCCAAACACACCACTGACCGTGAAGATTGTGCTCTTTAAGTGTTCGGTACATTTTGTCATTAATAAGGGAAATTCGTGTCAGACATTTAATATTTCAACAGATGTCCATACATACTCCATACAATCCACATTCCTTTGGTTACTTTGATTTAGCATAGAATTGCACTGTTACAGTGATGTAACAAAAGGTTGTACAGAATGAGGAATGCAATCGACTAAACTTCAGTAAAGATATCTATTTGCTAGTGGGTCATGGAAAAATTAGAAAAAGAAGAAATTTGTAGCCATGTAAAATTTTTTGAATTTCGAGGGTGTTTTAAGTTGTCTACGAAGACAATCAATTGGAATACAGGTATAGAGCAGACGCGTTAAGTTCAATTGCACGTCATCGATGACGTTTACATGTTGTCATAACTGTATTAGAGAAACTAAAAGAGTTACTTTGTTAAATTATACTTAAGGGCATTTATTTCATCAGCTTAAATACAGTATTTATAAATTGATCGTAAAATACGCATTCATAGCAAAAAAGCACATAATTTCCGTTTCAGTATTAAATTTCTTTTTCATATTTTTAGTAGACTAATAGTTCAATTCGGTGTTGGCAGATAAATCATATCTGTCAAAAAAACTTGAATTCTGTATATTTTTCCTGTAAAATTTTTCATATTTATTTTTACTTTGATATAAATTGTTTAAAAATAGTTCTTAGAAGTGTACAACCTGTTTATTATTTATTTGCGTCCTTTGAATATAATGCCGAAAGGTTTCTGTAAACAGTCGAAGCTTTTTACAAACTTTTCCATAATCATGTGTTGAATTTAATGTGAATAGCGTAAGTATTAGTTATTTTAAATTTTATTATGTTATGAAACATTTAAGGTTTTTCGACAATCTAAATCAATATAATAAATAAGTTGAGAAAGACTGAAGTCTTAGAGCATTTCAATTACTAAATATATTACGTTATAGTTATTGTATTGTGAATAATTTTTTTCTTTGGTTATATCAAATGTCACTGACAGAAATAAAAATTGATCCGGCAACATGTACAAGACGAGTCGTCATGGATCTAGTATGACGTGCAATTGAATGTAACGCGTTTCCACCATAGACTAATTCACATTTTATTGCGAAATTTCTAGGTATGCTCTGTACCCAAGCAGAAGATTGGTCAAAAAATAGACGTAGAAACATATATCATAAAAATGTAGTCAAAAAATAGACCCAGAAAGATTTTTTGATAAAATTACATTTCTATTCACTAATTTTGTAGTGAAATATTAGCGAGTATTATACCTCTATATGTTATTCAACAAATGTTCCAAGAAAAGGTTGATTAGTTACCAAGGACTTCTTGTTCGCCGGACTTATCATCAACAGAAAACGTGTGGCGGTATGTGGCAGATTAATGAATCCATAACGCAGATCCACCCTCAAACAATGTAGATATTCACAAACAATGCAATCTAGAACTTATAGGATATCATATCACAGACTGTCATTGATTCACTCAAATCAATTATGTCTCATAGCTCAAGTGAATGCACAGAAGGCATTAATTATTTATTTATATAGTTATTAAATAACGAACAGACGCACCAACGATTATGTATGTAAAGATAGCGATAGCCGGCGCGCGTTGCTTATACGCCCAAAAAGAAATCCTCAATATTGAAAAATTATAGACCTTTTTCTATTTTTAGTGCGATGGGCACCAAACATCACAGGAATACTCTCCAGACTATTCTAGAATTCCCGAAAATTTCATCATAATCATGAATTACCGACTTTAACAAAACTGCGCTGATAAATTAAAGAATTAATGATCACCCACGAGAGGGTATGTCTTTTGACGGTTTGGTATCATCAATACTACTTCAGCGAGAAACAAATTCTTTCTTAAATGATGCTCAGTCAAAATATCTACGTATCCTTGTTCAGCGATCATCGATTCTTTCTCCTACCTGTATAGCCTGGCTAAAGGACAGTGATTCACATAACAGGTATCTGGAATTAATTTACTGATCAACATAAATTTGTTATTATACTCCCATAATCACAGTTTTTTAGCAATTACTTTGAAATTATAGACGTACTAATCAACATTAACATGATATGAATTTGAAATTATGTTATGTTTCATCATGATGGCTATGTTGTAGGTACATGTAAACATGATGATGTGATTATAAAATGACATTTATTTTGTAAATTAAATATTTAGCCGCGACTCTGGCGGTAGAAAAAATGAAGGAAGACGTTTTAAAGTTAGCGACTTAATAACATAAACATTTCTAAGGCGAAATGCGTATATCAATTATAGACATAATTATACACCTTAAGTTTCTTTACTTTGTGGTCATTCGTTAGTGTGTAACACTTTGACACTAGTGAACAATCTGCTTGTCAATGCTGACATTGTAGGGTCTTTCGGATGGTGTCACTCGACACTAAATGGGGCCAGGAGGATCATGTCTCCTACATTTTAATGTTTTTAATTAATGAAACTTTGCATGTTTGAGATGAAGTTTATTTATTTCTGAAGCAGTAATGGTAAGAATAAAAGAATAAAATATGTATACGTGATAATGGATTTTTCTCGTATTGTTTGACGATTCACGCATATATATCAAGAAATTTCTCACGACATATATATATATATATACAGGGTGGTTGGTTTTTCATTGTCCAGCCTATATCAGCTTTATTATCAAAAATTCAAAAAAATGTTAGAGGAAAATGTTTTTTATCTCGAAATGGTCTATCATATTGCATCATTAGTAATCTTTCATAGCCTACTGATTTTTAGCAGCGATAATCAACTTTAATATCTTAAATAGAACACCCTGTATATTTTCTATAAAAATGAATCCTCATTAAATTCTGTTTATTATGATACGTCACAAGTTGGCATATGTGTAGCAATTGTCTACGGAAACGAAATAATAAGAAAAAGTATGGAAAACTAAAATTTGCTATTTCTATTATAAATAAAAAAAAATTAAATACTAAATAGTAAGTAATGTGTCTTATAATAATTGTTGAAATTGTCCACCATTACATTCTAAACATTTGTCGGCTCGCGTAATTATGTTCCTCCTGGCGTTTTGCAGCATTGCAGGTGTAATTAGCAAGCAAGCCGTGGTAATTTTATTCTTCAGTTCCTGAAGATTTTGAGAAGGAGTATTATAAACTTGGTTTTTCAAAAAACCCCATACAAAAAAATCAAGAATTGATAAATCAGGCGATCTGGCAGGCCACAAAATTGGTCCTCGGTTGCCGATCCAGTTTTGACCAAATTCATTTTGTAGATAATTTGTTACTGCAGCTCCATTATGAGGTGGGGCGCCGTCATGTTGGAACCATAAGTTTTGTCTTAAAGCTAATGGGAGATTGTCTATGTAGTCTTGAAATTCATTTTGTAAAAATAATAAATATCGGTTCTGAGTCAATGTTCCATCGTAAAAATATGGCCCCAAAATTTCATTGCCGACTATCCCTACCCATACATTAATTGAAAATCGCACCTGCGCACGAGCTTCAACAATTACGCGAGGGTTTACATCGTCCCAGTAATGTGTATTCTTTTTATTAAAAATTCCATTTCTGTGAAAATTAGATTCGTCTGTCCAAATGATATTATTTAAATAATGTCTTCCCACATTCACGAGCCATTCACAAAATATTATTCTGTTGTTGGGATCATTAGCATGTAGTGTTTGGACTAAATTTAATTTAAAAGGCTTTAGTTTGTGCCATTTCAAAACATTCATAATTTCGTGTCTTGGAGTATTCAAATCAAACGCTGCTTGTCTTGTAGAAGTTCTTGGATTTGCTCTAAAGTAAGCTAAAATAACAACTTCATTACCGTGGTTGTTTCCTCGTCCATTTTGAATATTATTTATACGCCTTGAAAAGGTGCCAGTTAACCGCAGAGAATTTTCTAAATTTTGAAAAGTATTTACGTGAGGTTGTCTTCTGTCAGGATATAAATTTTGATACAAGATAGCAGCCTGACGTTTATTGTTGTTTGTCTGTGAAAACAGCACAGCATATCAACTTTTTCACTGTTTGTGAAGCCCATGTTCATTTTTCTTATACAAAGCACTAACGTATTCTTAGTTAAATAAGAACCGCAATACCTTTGTCACTTCTAACTGACTTATGTCAAATATTAACAGGTATAAACAACAGAATATCACAGTCGACTACTATAATTTCAAAATAACAAAACACTTATACTATATTAATCCAAATGTGTGACCGCGGTTTCGACCAACATGGCCATTAACGAAGACACACAAAATGTATGCTAAAAATTTGGTGTTAGGCGATAATTATAAAGTAGGGGGGATACAAGGAATAATATACAACTAATACATTGTAATAACTATTAGTTAATTATAGGGAAAACCAGAAAATAGAAATTTGACTACAGTAAAATGGTAAAATGAAATAACCTAAGTACAACAGGTAAACAGAGGTGTTATATCAAATCAGTCTGATCGTTAAGCAATATAATATCTGAATTGCGGGAGGATTTGAATATTTCTAGGGCGTCCAGGAGGTTTAATTTCTTACCCTTCTCGGCGAAATGTAAGATTTATACGAAACGAACTATAATTTCGTTTTTCCCATTATTAGGCATAATTTAAAGGCAGCTCCCTACTTGTTATACATCGTTATAAAGAGAAATGTATTTAGAATCATATCCCGTAAAAATATACAGGGTGTTCCATTTAAGAAATTAAAGTTGATTATCGCTGCTAAAAATCAGTAGGCTATGAAAGATTTCTAATGATGCAATATGATAGACCATTTCGAGATAAAAAACAGCTGATATAGGCTGGACAATGAAAAACCAACCACCCTGTATATATATAATTAATATTTTATATGTGGTTAATGTATATATTAAACACATATAATCCGCTTCTTTGCCGTATATATCTAAATATGAACATCTACGTGAGAAATTTCTTGAATTAGCGGCATATTAAATTAATTGATGACAATTACTTGCATTATTCAAATGTTAATGATTTTTAAGGAAAAGAAACACACCACCCCGAGGACTAACACATATGCATTAGTTTCGTTTAACCACTACAACGTGAACACTCGTCAGCTCGACCTCTGTAATGTGTTCATTTTCCCATCTACCGAAATTTGTATATATAGTTTCGGGGACGATCTTTGCAAGCTTGAGAGATAATTTCCTATCATTCTCATTTCCCCGAAACTATATATACAAATTTCGGTAGATGGGAAAATGAACACATTACAGAGGCCGAGCTGACGAGTGTTCACGTTGTAGTGGTTAAACGAAACTAATGCATATGTGTTAGTCCTCGGGGTGGTGTGTTTCTTTTCCTTAAAAATCATTAACATTTGAATAATGCAAGTAATTGTCATCAATTAATTTAATATGCCGCTAATTCAAGAAATTTCTCACGTAGATGTTCATATTTAGATATATACGGTAAAGAAACGGATTATATGTGTTTAATATATACATTAACCACATATAAAATATTAATTGTAATTATCCAGAATGAAATTTGGATTTCTGTGTTCCAACACAGAGTGCACTGAATGTGCTTTAATATCGTAGAAGGAAACCATAGTAATTAATATGGTTCCTTCGTTAAATGAGAATGATAGGAAATTATCTCTCAAGCTTGCAAAGATCGTCCCCGAAACTATATATACAAATTTCGGTAGATGGGAAAATGAACACATTGCAGAGGCCGAGCTGACGAGTGTTCACGTTGTAGTGGTTAAACGAAACTAATGCATATGTGTTAGTCCTCGGCGTGGTGTGTTTCTTTTCCTTAAAAATCATTAACATTTGAATAATGCAAGTAATTGTCATCAATTAATTTAATATGCCGCCAATTCAAGAAATTTCTCACGTAGATGTTCATATTTAGATATATACGGCAAAGAAACGGATTATATGTGTTTAATATACAGGGTTAGTTAAAAGTATGGAGACGGCGATTTATTGTCGTTAATATTCATTTTAGAGAATTATGTTCAATATAAAAGTTTGTTAGGATATTTTGATCTACATTTGAGAATATTTGAAATTTTTGTTTCTTCAATTGTTTTTTAGTTACGCCTGTCCGCGCAGTTTTTTTAAATGGTAACTAGTGAATTTTACTCTACCATTCGATAGAGAATTTTTTTCTCTTTACAATAATAATTTTTGTTTTCTTTTTCATTTTAATAACTTTTACAAGAAAAAATAAACAAATTAATAACAAAGTAAATTAAAGTAAGTGTTCAAATTGTCGTCCATTAGTAATTTGACAATGACCCAATCGATTTACAAAACCCCGAACAGAGTTCTGTAAAAAATCTCGGGGAATTTCTTGTATCGTTCTGGTAATTCGGATTTGTAAATCTTCGACGTTATCGGGCTTATCTTCGTAAACTTTGTTTTTTACGTATCCCCTAAGAAAAAAATCTAAAGGACTTAAATCTGGCGAACGGGCTGGCTATTCAATGGTTCCTCGTCTTCCAATCCATCTGTGGGGAAAAACGTTGTCCAGATATTGACGAACATTTACACCATAATGTGGTGGGGCGCCATCTTGCTGGAACCAGATACTGTCATTGGGCAGGTGTTCATTGTTTTCATGTGGATAGAGCGTAGCACAAGCAGGTATTATTTCATTTTGCAATAACTGCAAATACAGACCCGAAGTTAAATTGCCATTGATGAAAAAGGGACCGATAATATGACCGCCAAGAATGCCAACCCAAACATTAACCTTTTGGGGGTACTGCGTATGGTGCTCCAAAAACCAAGAGGGATTTTGCGATGACCAGTATCTGCAGTTATGTCTGTTTACTTCACCGGTAAGGCAAAAAGTAGCTTCGTCAGAGAAAAGTATATTGTTGACAAAATTTTCATTATTATTGCAAATATTTAACAATTCTTCAGAAAATTGTAATCTCCTATCAAAATCATCTTCCGTTAACTCGTGTACAAGGTGTATCTTATAAGGTTTATACTTTTCACTTTTTAAAAATGACACGATCGATGACTGCGAAATATTGAAATTGGCCGCTAATTGATTGGTTGATAAATGAGGATCTTCAGATACAGCCAATAAAATATCCAGTTTGTTATCATCGCTTTTTGCTGTTCTAGGTCTACCACTCCTTGGCAAATCTTTAACGCTACCAGTTTGTTCAAAGCGTCTTAAAGTTTTACCAACAACGGATTTAGAAATTGGATTTCTATTTGGATGCGTATCATTAAATAAATTACAAACGTCTTGTAAACTTCTGCGTCTATCTCCATAACCCAACATCATAAGTATTTCAATTCGTTCATGTTCACTTAATCTCGCCATTGTTAATATTAACAGCAACAAATTGCACAAATGAATTATTTCTGTCAAAGATTTGACGTACACAATAACCACTGATAAAATTATGTCGCTCAAGTTTGTTTATCGCATCGCTTCTGTCTATCTGCGATGTACCGAACATCTGTGAAACACTTGAACCGGCCTTTTCTTATAAAAAAGTTATTAAAATGAATTTTAAAAAAACAAAAATATTATTGTAAAGAGAAAAAAATTCTCTATCGAATGATAGAGTAAAATTTACTAGTTCCCATTTAAAAAAACTGCGCGGACAGGCGTAACTAAAAAACAATTGAAGAAAAAAAAATCAAATATTCTCAAATGTAGATCAAAATATCCTAACAAACTTTTATATTGAACATAATTCTCTAAAATGAATATTAACGACAATAAATCGCCGTCTCCATACTTTTAACTAACCCTGTATACATTAACCACATATAAAATATTAATTGTAATTATCCAGAATGAAATTTGGATTTCTGTGTTCCAACACAGAGTGCACTGAATGTGCTTTAATATCGTAGAAGGAAAACATAGTAATAAATATGGTTCCTTCGTTAAATGAGAATGATAGGAAATTATCTCTCAAGCTTGCAAAGATCGTCCCCGAAACTATATATATATATATATGTATATATATATATATAGTAATAGATAATAACTGAAAAATAAAGACTAAAGCTCATAATTAAGAATATCATTGCTCTCGATTACAAGAAAAAATGAAGGGTGTTTTTTATACTTCATTAAATTATTTTCAAATGTAAAAAGTTGTAGCAAGGTTGTCGAAATTGCACGCACCTATTTTGTTTTGTTTGCACAGTAATAGGACCTATCCTACGTAATATACGTAACTGGGCTTTACAGACCTATTAATTGTAAATCCATCGTACGATATGTAATGACTTTCTATAAAATATTTAACGTTCCAGTCTATATTTCTTACTGTCTATAGAAATATCTAACCGTGACCTTACTTTATTATTGACGGACTATTTACAGATTGACATAATGAACTTTTTTTTTAAATGTATGTCCTTTTCTCTCGACCCCGTTATTTTATGATATTAAAACAATCCCTTTGAGTAATTTCTAGACATACATACATATATCTACCTACAACTATAAAGTTATATTTTACATACCGACATCATCACATTCTATTCACCTTTTCGCTAGTCTCGATCATTGTTTCGAATACGATTCAAGGATAGATGTAGTTTTTTTCTACGTAAGTAATTCTAACCCAACCCAGACATTACTAAGCATTAAATATGTATATAATTATTTTTTAAAAGGGAATGTACCGTTTATAAAGTATAAGAAAAAAGTGGACAGTACAATTTTCATTTATCAGTTTTTACTTTGCCATTTATATTAATAAACACTTTTCCCATACACATATTATGCACCTGGTGTAGTAGTTAGTACAGGTGCATCACTTTGCTTTATTGAATGAGAGTTCAATGTTGTTTCCATTAGAAAGGCGAGGACATTTTCCAGACATTTTACTGGCAATAGAAATATGGATATACGCATGCTATGTATCGAATATATGTATAGTTATTCGCAATAGCCGAAATCGGCCACTGTCCGAATGTTTTGCCCACTACGCGTTTTGTGTATTGCAGTTTACCCACGAAGCGATTAAGAAGATTTTTATCGAGCAGTGAGCAAAACGAATTACCCAGAACGCGTTGTGGGTAAACTACGTTACTCAAAAAGCGAAATTATCTTTCGAGCGGCTTTGTTTCGCATTGTGGATCTTTTCGTTTACCCACGTCGCGTTGATGTGTGTTTTGTGTACCGGCAATTGTTTTAAACAAGATGAAGGCTGAATTTGAAGAAAGATTGCGGATCCTAATGTTGGAAAAGAAAGACAGGTCGTTTCTATTATCGGATGAACGTTACTTAGAAATAGTTCAAGAAACCAAAATTGCTCTACAAAAGAAACGGGATGGTCTTGAATTATCGTCAAAAGATTATCGTAGATTAAAACGATATGATTTATTGACAGTTGAAGAAAAGGATAAACTAGTCAGTAAAGAAAAATCAAGAATCCAATCAGGTTTAATTTTTTACTGTACAGCAAGTGAGATGTATGATATAATACACACAGCACATTTACAAATTGGACATAAAAAAGAGAAGGCAATGGAAAATGAATTGAAAAATAAATACTGCAATATAACTAGAGAAGTAATTTTGATATATTTAAGTCTGTGTCAATCATGTGCCTTGAAAAAGAAAGCAAAGAGTAAGGGATTAGTTGTTAAACCTTTAATTATGAGTGAAATGAATTCTCGATGCCAGGTAATATTTTTTTGTAATATTTTTTACTCTGTTTTATAGAAATATACTTTTATAGGTTGACCTCATCGATATGCAGAGTGAACCTGATGGAGAATATAAATTTATTCTTAATTATCAAGATCATCTAACGAAATATGTTATATTGCGACCACTTAAAACAAAAACGGCGGATGAAGTAGCAGAAGTTATTCTTGATATCTTCTGTTTGTTTGGTGCTCCGAACATATTACATAGTGACAATGGAAGAGAATTTTGTAATCAAGTAAGTGTAATGGCTTCACACAAGGGCTTTCCTTTATCTAAGTGCCTACTTTTTAGGTAATCGAAAAGTTAGCAGCAAATTGGTCTGCTCTCAAATTGGTCCATGGCAAACCTCGACACTCCCAAAGTCAGGGTTCCGTTGAACGAGCAAATCAAGATGTTCGTGATAGTCTTGTAGCCTGGATGTCAGACAATCAATGCCAGAACTGGGCAAAAGGTCTTCGCATTATTCAAAGCACAAAAAATCGCAGTTTCCATACGGGTATAAAGCGAACACCTTATGAGGCTATGTTTGGAAGTCCACAAAAAAATGGGCTATTGGATACATGTTTAGATACCTCTGTCATAAATACAATTAAGACTGAAGAACAACTAGAAGAACATTTAAAATTAATAAAAGAGTCTTTGGAAACAAATACCATAAATGAGGAACCTAATGCGACAACAACTGAGTCGGAATTAGAAACCGAAATGGAAATTGAAACAGAAAATGATAGCAGAGATGGAAACGTTAACGATGATAATAAGAATGACACTGACAGTATGACCAAATGTTTTATTTGTGATAATATGTATGTCCCTCGTATCCAAAATGTATGTATTGAATGCAATGAGTCACTTCATATCGAATGTGCTGCTAATTTGGATTTACCATTATGTCAATTATGTAGCAATAAAAGAGCAGCTGATACGGAGAGAAAAGGTTGCAAACGGGGGCTAGAAAAACAGGCTGATAAAATGCTTGCCCAATCACAACATAAATTCCCACCTGCCAATATAGGTGACAATGTTTTAGTAAATATACCAGAAGTAGATCGGGGACGTCTAGCTCCTAGGAATGTATTAGCAATCATTATAGACAAGACTGACCAAGGTTTTTATATTCTCGGTACTAAAAATGGAAAACTAAAACGATTATATAGCCGAAATGAGTTTCAATTGTCACCTTCAGTATTTTTATCATTATCTGAAGTGCCATCAGATTCTTCTGTTAACGTGCGAGAAGAAGCAAAATTATCTTCTGGGTCTAAGCAAGGTTTTATTCGGTGTAATTGTTGGAAAGGGTGCCACACAAAAGCATGTAAGTGCCTTAAATCAAATATTAAATGCAATTCAAAATGCCATAAAAGCACGTCTTGTAAAAATAAGTAACATATTTTTTTGCTTTTTTATTTCTGGTTTTTATATTTCCATATTGTTTTCTGTGTTTTTTTATTTTTATGTGTTTTTTATGTTTATTAACATATTATAATTATGTTATATATTTTAATGTTCCGCTAAAATAAATATTTTTGTTTAATTATTTGTTAATTTATTTACAACGCGTTTTGGGTAAAGTTCTATACCCAGAACGCGACGTGGGTAAACGAAAAGATCCACAATGCGAAACAAAGCCGCTCGAAAGATAATTTCGCTTTTTGAGTAACGTAGTTTACCCACAACGCGTTCTGGGTAATTCGTTTTGCTCACTGCTCGATAGAAATCTTCTTAATCGCTTCGTGGGTAAACTGCAATACACAAAACGCGTAGTGGGCAAAACATTCGGACAGTGGCCGATTGCGGCTATTGCGAATAACATATACATATCTAATATTAAATTGATGAACTCAGATCCTTCTACTTTTTATCGAATTTTATTATTAAGTTAATTTTGTAACTAAGATTGCTCGTTATATGAAGTAATACATAGTTCCCCAAGATTTTTCATTGATTTCTCACCATCGCCGGCTTCCAATACGACCAATTGTCCGATAAAATATTATCAGTACGCCAGGGGCGGCGCTAGAACCTTTGGCGCCTCTTGCAAATGCGCCCTTGCCCCCACCCTGCGTCAAAACTACAAAGTCATAACAAAATAAAAAT
Organism: Amphimallon solstitiale; assembly: GCA_963170755.1. NCBI lineage: Eukaryota > Metazoa > Arthropoda > Insecta > Coleoptera > Scarabaeidae > Amphimallon > Amphimallon solstitiale. The sequence goes on along the minus strand of OY720676.1, from coordinate 99,670,805 downwards.
TAAAATGTTCGTATTTTAATTTTAATTCGCAATGAATTAATTTAATTTATAAATTGATATAAAATAAGGAATTTAAAATATTTTTGTGACTTAAAAAATAAAAATATGTAAATATAATTATCAAAATAATAATAATAATAATAATAATTCTTTATTTCAGCAAGGTTACATATACATAATAAAAAAAAATAAAGAAAAGAAAAATAGAGATAAATATATAAGTACCCCTGCCAAAACCCTAAGGAGAGGTTCAGATGGGAAGGAAGAAAATATTAATCTTCCCCTGCTCTTCCACCCAATCCTTAATAAATATAACATTACCACATTTATATATAAGTAATTAGTGAATAAATAATTAGTTGATTAGTTAGCTAATAACTAAAAAATAAACTTAATAATAAGCAAGATATGTATATAGGTACACAATTTAACAAAATAATAATAATGTAGAAATACCAATTTTATTATTATAGAGCAGTTCGAAAAGGACACGCCCGAATGCACCTGACTCCTTGTCCTTGACATCACCTGGTAAAAAATTATATAATCGGTATATATTATAACTGAATCTCCTTTCATAAAGGGAGAGTTTATGTCGTGGAGGACTTATCAGATGTCTATGCCTAAGATTAATGATGATCGAAAGCGAATTTTCTGATATAGGTAAGGAGGAGTTTTGAATACAATAATTTTATGGTACAAATTTAGTAATGGTAAATTCTCCGATTGTTCATATTGAGCCAACCCACATCGCGTAGCCTATGACTAGTCCTATCAAACCTACGAATTCCAAACATGTATCCCAAGCAGCTGTTCTGCACCTTCTGAATGCGCGCCTTATCGATAATATCCAGACAAGGATCATAGACTGACAAATATTAATCAAATAAGGACAGAACAAAGGTCTCGCAAAGTAAAGCCTTGGTTGGAGTATCAAACACAGATCTATGTGGATAGAGAGCTTTGAGAGTAGCAGCCCAATGAGTCTGGAGACGTAGTGCCTGTATCTATATGTATTTTCAATTATTATGCCTAAATTTTTCGCAGAACTTGATAGCGGTAACACTATTATCGAAAACTAACTGTTAGTTTCAAAGAGAGAATTAAGAAATTAATCTCTCACACTTGCAAAGATCACTTCAGTTTGTATAAATATACAAATTCGAAAAGTACAAGGAACAGACGCCATCTATCGGACTGATAAGCGGTGGCGAAACTAACAGTTAGTCTTCGATAATGGTGTTACTCTTTCCCTTAAGTTCATTAATTAATAGATATAAAGCAAGTAATTTTTCAAGAAATCCGTGCGTATGTATAATATACATTATATAATATATAGTTTCAAAAAGTGATTCATCAGATATAAATCATTATACGTAGACAAGCCAAAGATAAAATATTAGATATTCCATCAAGTTAATAGGTGTACTCATATAGGTAAACCAAATTCGCTGTCGGACTAATTTATTGAACAACTAAAAAATGACAACATGCTAATGTGAGACCCATTCCTAATAAAATATAACGACACCTCTTTTGTAAATTCAAGGTGAAATTTTCTATCAGAATATTTAAGAAATTACCGGAAATTAATCATGTTACTCTGTTATACATTTACATAGTCAATTGATTTATTTCCAAAGAAAAAAACTGCAAAGTTCATTTAAATATATCTAATTTTAAAAGAAAGACCTGTTTTCCGCTCAAAAAATAAAATACGATTAATATAGAACAACGCATAGTGTAGGTGGGATTGAAATTAGTCTCAAGGTAAGATTTTCATAAGCAGAATGCACGAAGGGCAGTTAAATTGTAAATAGAATTTCATCAGATACTTAAAATATTAGTAGAAAAATATAAATAGAAATACGTTTTATGTAATAATTATAATAGTTTATTATTCAGAAGTAGAGTTGTTACAAGAAACTATTAAATAAAAAAGAGCATTTTAACAAAATAAATATACCAGTGGCGGCTGGGGGTGGTTCACATAGGGAGTGCATAATTTCAAAATTAAAAAGTATAATACAAGAACGCTTACCCAATCTTTATAAGTTTCACCGACATACTGTTCCAGACAGGTACTGTTCATTGTACAGTTTGTTTTGAGGGAATAGTAAATATAACATAATACAGTTTGATTACATCTGACGATAAACGAAGTCCATTTTGCGTGTCTTTGACTTGCAGAACAGTTCTATCACTTTTTCATTAAAATTTTGTAAATCATTTATAAATTCTTTTTCACAAGGGCATTTAATCTGTCTTCTTTCATTGTATTTCTCAGGAAAGTTTTTATTCTCTTCAGCCGTGAAAACTGGCGTTCCGCTTCAGACATTGTCATTGGGATTGTAATGACAATTTTTAAAAGCTTAACAACTTCATTAAAGGTGTCGCTTAATCCATCCAGCAGAAGGCCTAGCAGACCTACAGCACTGACTTCTATATTTTGCCTAAATTCTTCTCTAGAATATAGAACACTTAATTCAGTTCGTAGTCTGCTTTCATTGAGGCATGGATAAAATTTTACTGCTTCTTTAAGGTAATCTTCCGGAAATTTTTTTTGAAAAGAGGATAACTGTTTAAAAGAAATTAAGTTTGCTAATATTAAGTTCCCTGTATACCGAAATCTAGTTTTTATTTCAAGCAAAATAATATCGCACACTTCAATAGTTTCCCTCCGTCTTTGGCTACCATCAGTTACTCTTCATCGCGTTGATGGTCGAGGAGTCAGTTCTGATTAATTAATTATCTGTATCTGTGTCAGCGATTTCGGTTCGAATTTCTCCAATAGCGCGTTCAAAATTCTCTAAATTATTCTTGATTTTTAATGCATCTGTATTGACATTTTGTAATTGATTAAACAATATGTCCACATGTGGCATAATTTTATGAAAGAAAGTTAACCAATAGATAAAATTTTCCTCCTCTAAAATTCGCAAATTGGCACCAGCTTGATGAATGGTAGTTTTTAAACTAGCTTCTCCCTCGATTTGTTCTAGAGCTTCAATTATTTCTTCTCGGTGCTCATATATTGTATTCACTGTCCTAGAATTGAAGTTCCATCTTATTTTTGAAGAACGAGGTAAGCTTTTTCTCTGAAGGAATTCTTCCAATCTTGCAGCTCGTTGTGGTGAAGTGGAGAAAAAAGTACATAATCCGGTCAGATTGGCAAAAAAAATTCTGCAATTACTACTGCTCGATGTAGCATGTGACATAATAAGATTCGTCTGATGTGCGTAACAATGTACAAAATTGGCCCTTGGATACTGGTCTTGGACATGTCTTTGCACGCTGTTAATAGCACCACTCATGACTGCTGCCCCATCATAGCTCTGTGCAATCAGTTTTTCTGGGTCATCAACAAGCAAACTAATTTCGTTAAGGATGGAGGCAGATAAAGAATTAGCATCATGTCCACTAGGCAGAAGAAATTTCCAAAATCTTTCGACCGGTCTCGCGTTCACAATATATCTTAAAACAACCACCAACTGAAAGTGATTGGACACATCTGTGGTTTCATCAGCTATCACAGATATGAAGTCGGTTGCTTTAATTTCACTGGAAACTTGTTCATGATACACGTTCAACATTGCATCAAGCAGCTCATTCTGTATCGTTTTTGATAATCCCTTAAAAACCGGTGCTGCTTCGATGTGATCTCTGAGCGATTTATCCAATTCTGCCGTAAAATTTATCAATTCCCGAAAAATGCTCTTGGTATTCGACGTTTGCCGTTTATCATGACCCCGAAGTGCCAGTTCAAACGCGCCACAAAATCTAATGCAATTTACTATTAAATTTAACACATGCCTATTTTTTGTTACCTGTTCATTGTGTTGTTGAACTGCTTTTCTATATGATGAATCTAAAACATTCTGAATGTTATTTTTTCCTAACATTCTTAGACTAAATATATTTTTCAAATGCCCTTCGGAATTTTCATGTTTCGTAATTTTAGCACTAAGATGAATTAAGTCTTTTATTCCATTCTTTGACCAAGACGGTTCACCACCAAACAAAAGCACGGAAAACAAAACAAAGTATTTTTAATTTCACACCCACAAATCCAGTCATTTTTCTGATAAATATTCATTTTGAATTTTCTTATAACGTCTTTACCTTTAACAGATTGTTTATTTTCTAAACATAGTTGAGGCATCGGCCGTTTAAGATTTTTTATTGCGATTTTTTCATCATACGTTAACCGCGAAAACGTGTTATTCTGTAACTCAGAGACGAAATTCATCTTACAACAGCGGTGAGCATACTGGGTATCTTGCTCATACGGTATGTATTATACGATATGGAAGTAGAACAAAATACAGTTCTCCCCACCTTCAATGTAATGTTAATGGCTTAACGGACAACGGTTTGGCTTTGCTCATGGATATGTTTCTCTCGGTGGAAGGGGTAAACATTCGAATAGTTTCTTGCGCTGTTAGTCGTCATTATATTTGTGACGACGATCGGTGCATGTAGGTTGTTACGCGCGCCGCACACGCCACGTTCCTGTTCAATAACTATGAATACGTAATAAATAAATACTTTCACAGTTAGTGGCCGCTTGGTTTGTTTTGTTTCAACATTCCAGGGGGGTGCAATTGCTCACTTGCTCTCATTAAAGAGCCGCCACTGAAATATACATAAGTATATGTAAAGGCATGGTAAATAAAAACAAAAATATCAGTTTAGCTTGTTTCACAAATTTCTGAGTTTTATAAGCTAGGTATTAAATAAGTCGATATTCCGCCACAAAACGCAAGCACTTTACGCATTTATAGAACCGGAAAAAAATATTATTGAGACACGCAAAAATATAATAATTGTAACAAATCATAGTCCATAATGTGACCATTCATTAATTTCTTTAAGAAAATAATTTCAGAGACGACAGCCTTTCTTCTCGACGAAATCAAAGCCTCTGCGAGTCCAATACCAAATAGGATGGATGACCTTAGGGAAAGCAAGATACTTCGAAATTGCTTTATATCATTTGTAGAAACATAAATTGAAGCCTAGTAATGATGTATTATACTCGAAGGGTTGCATAACTTTAAGATTATTAGTTCATATGGTAATAACATTTATAAAGTTATATAAAACCGTATATTATTTTCAATTCCTTTGAAATTAAAGTTACCTTTATAACTCTGTCTTAGAAAATATATTATACATATTTATTGAAAAGAAATGCTTTACATTTTGCAACGGTTTGTATTACTATTGTTTATAGATACATATTTAACAAAGAAGGGCATACACCTTATCACATTAAACAACGTTTAGACGGCGTTTACGGTGATTCATGTCCCTCGATTTCAAACTGTAAAAAAGTGGACAAAACGTTTCCGTTTGGGACAAGAATCCCTGGACGATGCAGAGCGGTCGGGTCGACCAATTGAAGTTATAACGCCTCAACAAATTTCAGTTATTGAACATTTAGTGCTAGAAGATCGCCGTTTGAAAGTGAAGGTATTAGCAGTGATAATAAACAATTCCAAACAAGTGTTCGCCGAATTCTCCATAACCATTTGGGTATTAATAAAATTAGTGCTAGATGGGTACCGCGACTTATTTCTGCTCTCCAACGTGAACGTCAAGTCGAATGTGCGCAGTCGTTTTCAAACATATATGGACACGACTCAAAACCGATTTTGGGATTCATTGTCACAGGGGATGAAACAATGGTTCAGTTTTAGTGTGACGGCATTTTGATAATTCACTTTAAAGAGCGCAATACAAGTCTTTACTGAATAAAGTAAGGGACAGTATTCGTGCAAAACGCCGTGGAAAATTGACAACAAGTGTGCGATTATTGCACGACAATGCTACCGTCCATACTGCTGCCATTTCACAAGCTGCCATCTGCGAATGCTGCTTTCAAGAGTAAATTGTCACTGGATTCCCACTGCTTGGTCTTTTCAGTGGAAACGCGGAAAAAAACTCGGAAACCAGTTACAACATATATATGTTAATATATAAATATATATATATATAAATCAAAATATGGAAATAACGCGGATACATGAAATAACAAGAAAGAGAATAATAACGGATAAATTCCGATGTAGAGCAACCGTAGACACGTGTTTCTGACTCATTGGTCGTCGTCAGTACGGTGTAGCCAAGGAATAAGGTGGAATAACCTTGGAGATGTAAGCTACACGGAAGACCATCAGGTGACAGACTACCATTTATAGCTTCAGCTAGAAGATCCTCAAATTTGAAGACAACAACTAACGTCGTCACGAGGAAGACTAATGTCAACGTGCGTGCCATCCGAGACCCAGGAAAGATAAATCAAAAAATGGAAATAACGCGGATACATGAAATAACAAGAAAGAGAATAATAACGGGTAAATTCCGCTGTAGAGCAGCCGTAGACACGTGTTTCTGACTCATTGGTCGTCGTCAGTACGGTGTAGCCAAGGAATAAGGTGGGATAACCTTGGGGATGTAAGCTACACGGAAGACCATCAGGTGACAGACTCCCATTTGTAGCTTCAGCTAGAAGATCCTCAAATTTGAAGACAACAACCAACGTCGCCACGAGGAAGACTAATGTCAACCTGCATTGATACGGAGCTCGATTTACTGATGCGGAGGTGAAATACTTATGCGGAGGTGAAATACTGATGCGGAGGTGAAATACTGATACGGAGGTGAAATACATATACGGAGCTAAAGTTACTGCTGCGGAGCTACAAATATATCTGTATATATTTAAAAGAATAATAAAAATTGAAGATTTAAAATTTCAGCGCCGAACAATTAAAGCATCGCTGACAAGAGCTGTCAGGTACTTAGATAAAAGTGGTCCCAACGACATCGTTGACGACGATCGCTATGAAAGATTTATTTCATTACTGGAAGAATTTGATAATGTGCAGACTCAAATTGAGAAGTCAGATGAAAAACAGAATTCGAGAATACTGAGCGTGAAGAATTTGAAAATAAATATTACGACATTAAACTACAATATACATCTATGTTAGCTCCTGTGCGAGACAACGAAGAATCCTCAGAAAATAATAGTAACAACACAGTAAATAGCTTCATCAAACTGCCTGCAATTGAGTTACTGGTATTTGCTGGTGACTATGACTGGCTCTCATTCTACGATACTTTTAATTCTCTTATACATAATAATAGTGGCATACCAAATGTACAAAAGGTTCATTATTTGAAATCGTCGTTGAAAGGAGACGCATCCAACGTTCTCTATTACTTAGAAATATCATCCGAGAATTACGCAAATGCATGGCAAATGTTGCAAGATAGGTACAATAATACGAGAATAAGTGTACAAAAACACATAAATGGTATTTTCAACTTGCCAACAGCACACAAAGAAAACGTAAATATACTTAGGCAGATATTAGACGGTTTTATGAAGCATTTTAGAGCCCTCACAGCACTGAAACATCATACAGAACACTGGGATGATCTACTAATATGTATTGTCTCCAGAAAGTTAGATGTTCAGTCATTAAAGGAATGGGAAGCCAAAATACAGTCTACAGCGTTACCTACATTAAAAGAGTTCACAAAATTTTCTCACACAAAAATGTCAAACTTTAGAAGCGATCTCAAAAGCCAGCAACAATCATTACAAAACATCAGCGAAATGTCAACAAACAAGAGTTCAGTATCATGCACATTTTGTAAAGGTTTGCATGTTATTTATCAATGCAGAAAGTTTATAAATCTTCCCGTTAATAAACGAATTGAAGAGCTAAAGCCACGAAACTTTGCATGAACTGTCTAAAAACGAATCATGTAGCCTTTAAATGTCCAGGGAGACCTTGCAGACATACTCATAAGAAGCACAACGATTTGCTTCATCTTCAAACAATATCTAGATCTGAGACATCGCCATTGGAGACCAGTTCAAGTTCCACCGGTTCAAGTTCCAGTGTGTCACATCACAGCTGAAATTCAGGCGCGAACAGTCACATTTTATTATCCACAACGTTGGTTAACATTTTAGACCGGAAAGGGAAAACTCTACCCTGTCGAGTTCTTTTAGACTCGGGATCGCAATCACATTTATTAACGTACAGAATGGCGAAAATCCTTGATCTACCGCTAACTAATACACAGACATCTCTATCTGGAATAACACAGTACACTACGAGAATAACTAACACCACCAAGATTTCAATTCAATCTCGAAATAATAATTTCAAGGCAAAACTAGATTGTTTAATAGTGGGTTCCTCTAGTTTCTATATCAAGAGATGTTATTAATATACCCAAAAATATCAAACTGGCCGACCCTGATTTTAATATATCCAGAGATGTAGATATGCTAATTGGTGCTGAACTGTTTTATAAACTACAATGTGTTGGACAAATCAATATAGGTAACAGAGATCCATATTTACAGAAAACTTTATTAGGCTGGGTAATATCTGGAAAACTAATTGCACCACAAATTTCAGTAAACATAACAACGTGCAATTCAGTTACATTAAAACAACTTAACGACAATCTAAATAAATTCTGGGAATTGGAGAACTTGAAAAAGGATAAAGTATACTCACGTGAAGAAAAGCTATGCGATCAACACTTTATTAAAAACACGAAGAGAAACATGTTTCTTCTTTAGGGACTACACGTGACCAAGCTTTACAACTATTTTACTCGTTAGAAAGAAAATTGAACAGAAAGTACAATCTTAAGCAAGAAACAGAAACAGAAAGTACAATCTAAAACAAGATTCTGCTTGTATAAAAAATATCAAGATTTAGGTCACATGCGATCAACAGACATGTCTAACAATGCTGCAAGAATTAGTTTTTATCTTCCACAGCATGCTGTTATTAAAGAAAGTATTCTATTAATTGAGTTAGCAGACGGTTCGTGGTGGAACATTTTATCAATAACTATTTTAAATAAAATAAAAATAAAATAAAACTCTTGAAAACTTTCCACAATTTTTATTTAGTCTTTGCGACATATGTTTCGGTATTGTTCATACCATTATCGAGCGGGGAACTAACAGGTCAGTTTGTGTAGGGTTATTATATATGTCGTTGTGTTTATTGCCTCTTTTTTTTTACATAAGTGTCTATTATGGGAAACACACATACACCCATAATAGACACTTATGTAAAAAAAAAGAAGCAATAAACACAACGACATATATAACAACCCTACACAAACTGACCTGTTAGTTCCCCGCTCGATAATGGTATGAACAATACCGAAACATATGTCGCAAAGACTAAATAAAAATTGTGGAAAGTTTTCAAGAGTTTTATTTTATTTTTATTTTATTTAAAACAGTTATTTAAAGAAAGTAGTTTAACGACAAAGCTTAGAGTTGTATTTGATGCCTCTGCTAAATCCTCGACTGGTGTGTCACTAAATGACACACTGATGATCGGTCCAAAACTTCAACAAGATCTATTTGCTATAGTGTGTAGATTTCGGCTGTATAAATATACACTAACTGCAGACATTACCAAGATGTATAGACAGGTTGATATAAATGAGGACTGCATGCCGTTTCAAAGAATTTTATGGCGAAATTAAGAAGAAGACGAAATTCAAACATTTGAGCTGACAACGGTCACTTGTGGAACGTCCCCAGCGTCTTACTTGGCAATCAAGGCACTGCAACAGTTAGCAATAGCAGCGCTAGAAACTAATCCAGTAGGTGCTGAAAGAATACTTCGTGATTTTTACGTTGACGATTTGTTGACAGGCATAAACGATCCAAGTAAAGCATTTCAAATAATACATGAAGTAATAAACATACTGAGTAAAGGTAAATTTGAATTGAGGAAATGGGCATCAAACCAACCAGAGTTATTGCATGAAATACCAGAGACTTGCAGTGATAGTGCCATTCTCGATCTCGACAAGAGCGATGGTCTTAACACACTGGGTTTGCAATGGAACATTAATACAGATAACCTGCAATATTCAATATCAACTGTTAAAACTAAATGTATAACCAAAACTGTCACATGTTTCAAGAATATTCGATCCTTTAGGACTAATTAGTCCATGTAACGTTAAAGCCAAAATATGAATGCAAGATATTTGGAAGTTAAAATTGAATTGGGATGAATCACATCCACTCAATATAAGAAACACGTGGATATCATATCTACAAGAGATGGAGTATTTACCAGAAATAACAATTCCCAGAAGAGCAGTGTCGATCGAAGAGCCAGAGTATTTTGAAATGCATGGATTTTGTGATGCAAGTGAAAAGGCCTATGGTGCGTGTGTATATGTCAGAGCAGTTAATAAATATGGGAATATATCTTCTAGATTGTTGTGTTCTAAATCCAAGGTTGCTCCAATTAAAACAATAACATTGCCACGATTAGAACTCTGTGGAGCTGTTCTATTAGCTCAACTGATTACACAAATTAATTCCTATACTGCATGTTAAATTCAGTAAAATATTTTACTGGACTGACTCTACGATCGTCATATCATGGTTAAAGTCAGCTAGAACGTTCAAAACTTTTGTGGCCAACAGAATAGGTGAAATTCAAGACACATCTGATATCACCAACTGGTACAATGTATAATAGAGAGTACACAAAATCCTGCTGATTTAATATCCCGTGGCGCTCCTCTCTATACGTTGAAAAATACAAATCTTCGGTGGAATGGCCCTGCGTTTCTAGAACAGAATGCAAGCGAATGTCCTTGTTTTGAACCGCAAACTATTGAAACTTTGCCAGAAATAAAAAATATTGTTGCTGTTAATGTCATTACAGACAATTGTGATCTGTTCACTAAATACTCTTCTTTAAACAAATTAACAAGAGTAGTGGCATACCATCCCAGATTTAAAAATGATGCACGGGTAAAATGTAGTAATTCTACTATGGAAATAAATACCGGCCATTTAAAATGTTCAGAACTGGAAAGAGCAACAACGGTATTAGTCAAATTAGTACAAAAGCACTCATTTCCCAAGGAATATGATAAATTGCAAGGACAAGGTAGAGTAAATACCAAAAGCAATTTGTTGTTCTTAAGCCCTTTTTTGGACAACGAGGGTATTTTGAGAGTCGGTGGGCGTTTAAATCGAGTAAACATTCTCTACTCTCAAAAGCATCAAATACTATTACCAACGAAACATCCATTCGCAACATTCATTATTCAAAATGAGCACATTAAGCAGTTACACGCTGGCGTACAACAAACGATCGCTGCCGTACGGACAAAATATTGGTTATTGTCCATAAAAAATTCAGTCAAAAGAGTCATAGGAAAATGTGTAACTTGTTTCAGAGCTAAACCAGCAAATACTGATTACTAAATGGGCGATCTTCTCACGGACAGAGTAACATGTGCGCCTTTCAAAATGTAGGGGTGGATTACTTCGGTCCACTTTATATCCGTGAAGGGAGCCGCAGAAAGTATAATGTAACGAAGACCTACGGTGCTGTTTTCGTATGTTTCGCAACCAAGGCAATACATCTAGAACTTGGGGGTAATTTAACAACCGATGCATTTATGGCTGCGTTAAGGCGATTCATTTCAAGAAGAGGACACGTGTCCAATATATATTCCGATAACGGAACACAATTTGTGGGAACAAATTCCGAATTAAAGAAAATGATCAAACAACTGAATTTCCAGTATAACCAGGAAGAGCTGCAGGCCTACTTCGCCCATAATCAAATAGAATGGCATTTTATTCCACCAAGGTCGCCACATTTTGGAGGTTTATGGTACGCAGCAGTGAAATCTGTAAAAATGCATCTCACTCGCATAATTGGTAAAAGTTCCTTAAATTACGAAGAAATGTACACCTTGTTAGTCCAAATTGAAGCCACTCTCAATTCTCGTCCTATAACAGCCATTTCAAATGATCCCAATGATTTAACCTTTCTTATACCTTCCCACTTCCTTACTGGTACCATATCTGCTACAATTCCGGAACCTAGCTTGACGAATATAAAATTAAATTCCTTATCAAGATGGCAATATGTTCAATAAATACGTGAACATTTCTGGAAGCGATGGCATAGAGAATATCTGAACTAACTACAAAGAAGAAACAAGTGGAATGTAAACACCGAGCAGCAACTACGTCCTGGACGCTTGGTAATCATCCGAGAAGACAACACTCCTCCTTGCCAGTGGATCCTGGGCCGAGTTTTGGAGACCCATCCAGGACGAAATGGTATTACGCGTGCAGCAACAGTACAGACTCCGAATGGTAAGGTGCAAAGACCAAGTCTAAAATTGTGCGTGTTACCAGTGTATGATGACTAAGTCCCGCGAGTGCTACGTTCTGTTGAAGGCGATGCCTTCAAGGGGGGCGGGTATGTTAAGAACTTAACATCTTTTATTTTATTTTATATTATTGTTTCTTGCTTTATATATGAATGTTTTTCTTTATTTTTATGTGTTATTATATTTTTGTAATATATGTTTTATTTCTAACTTTTAGTTATATTGTCACTTAATGTATTTTTTACTTATAAATATTGTGAGCATACTGATGCGGAGCGACCTTCGGGCGTATACAGTCTCAGCGGCCGAGTTTATTGTCTGCCGGCCCGAGTACACGATCGTACACCGAAGGCGATGCAAGACCTCCTATGCATACGTACCGTATGCAATGCCTGGTATCTGCACATACATAGGGGCCCATAGCTTCTCGAGCGATTCACATGTATATATGATGTATATCTTATGTTCGATGCAGAGCGGCCCCGACAAATCGGCGCAGACCGAAAATAAATAATTGTGTATTTGAACTGAAATTGAGTTTTATTTATGGTACTTCCAAAACAGGAAGTTTCCTTAACAGGTATGATACTAATCACTTAAAGCAATAATATTATTTTAATTAATTTATGCTCGTACAAAAAATATTGCACAAACCACTTGCGTGAAGAAATGTTCTACGCATTCGCGCAATTAAAAGCGCTCGCTTCCTTCGGTTGCTCGTGCTTTCAAAATGCGTTCATGCGGCAACGTAGTCTTCTCGCACTTGGTTTGTAAATAACTATTATTGTTGAATTATATTTCCAAATTTCACCATTTCTTAATGGAGAATGGCAATATTCCTACGTGGAATGTAAGCGACAGTTGCACTTGAAGTTGCCTAATAGAGTTGTGGATAATACTACTTTACATAATTAAATTCGCCTAGTCGTGGAGGAGTTCTGGGCTACAGGATCTGTGTTAAAAGGCAATAATATTAGTAGACCACGTACACAGCAAAATATTGTTGACCACGTACACCACTAGTTGGAGAAAATCCACATACATCAGTTCGTCGTTTATCACTTCAAATAAAACCATGCTTCATCAGTAAAAAAAAATTAGATCTAGAAGATACGTTTCTAGTACCGTCCATGGAATTTTGAAGCGTTGCTTGTATATGTATGCATAAAAAGTATCGGTTGTTCATCAGATCTTACCTAGATATCAAGCTGGTAGGCTTAATTATCGGAATTTCTTTCAAGAAAATTTAAATAGTGACGAAATTCTAGATCTATGTTTTTTTTTACTGATGAAGCATTGTTTTATTTAAGCAAATTTGTAAATGAAGAAAATTACAGAACGTGGTCTATAAATAATCCAAACAATCGCATCTAAGTTCCTTTACATCCTGTTAAAGTCGGAGTATGGTTAGCTCTATCTCGTAGTAGAATAGTAGGACCAATATTTTTTCACAATAACATTAATAGCCAACGATACTGAGAACAGTTTTAACTCAATTGCACCAGGACCAATTCAGTGGGGGTATTTCCAGCAAGATGGGGCTACTGCACATACGATTTATGAAAGTTTAGCGCTTCTAGAATATTACTTTCCTTATTGAGTTATAATCAGAGGGGTTTGACTATAGCTACTATATTTAGGACAGCTGACTCGTCGGCCATTTTGGAGATAAATGTCAGTTCATATCACGATACACTTATACCGGTATGCTCACTTTAGCTGTCAATGACGTCATTGCGGACAGATTGACAGTTCTCATATAGGCTACATTTTGACGCATTATCTCCAAAATGGCGGACGAGTCAGCTATGCTTTATATAGTAGTTGTAGGTTTGACCAGCGCGTCACCAGGCCTTCCTCTGTTAGATTTTTCTATTTTCAGATTGATAAAAAATAAAGTAAATAAGACAAGAATTAATAACTTAACTGACCTGATGAATAGAATTACAATTAAATGTAATGAAATAACACCAAATGAATTGCAGACTATATGAAACATGCCTTCAATACAATGGTGACCATTTTGAACACTTATTATAAATTATAATTAATTAAAATTTCTTCAAATAAGTTATTTACCTTAGGTGTTTGGTTAATAATTCCATCTTTAAAGTTATCTTATTAAATAAATTAATAATTCAATTGTACTTGTATTAATTTCATTACCATATCGCTTGATAATAAATTTTGACAGTGACAGGTGGATAACCTTTATAGTATTTAATGTGATTTAATGTATATCCGCATTCCACGAATGCGGAAGAAGATCATAATTTATAGAAGAAATTTATGGACAACTAGATAAAATTCTTGTTGAAACACACGGTACCTCTTTAAGTCTTCATATGTATACTTGATTATTTTTATCGTTACATTTTGTAATTCAGTTGAATTGTATTTCAAATACGGTGCCAACTTGTATAATGTATTGTCCTATATAAAGTTTTCTTTTTTGTTAAATTAATATGTGTATGTCTAAAACTAAAATAGTTACATAAATTAATTGTATCCTAGCTTAAATTACCTAATTATATTAATTAATTAATGTCACTTTTTTGGTAAGAATTACTGCATTTCACTTTGATACGTTATCTACAGTGTATACATGACAATATATAAATCTTCTTTATAACATAGAAGTAGACTATCAAGTTTGTCTCACTATTAGAAACTGTTCATTATTGTGATTATTAAATTTAGTTACTCAGCCTTTGGGAAGCATTGTTTTAAAGGTTAATTAGTTATGTTAGTGTGAAAAGTAAAAACTATTTGTATTAAATTTTATGCAATATACGTATGTTCACAGAAGAATTCATTCTTATATGAAGCGATAACTAAGAAGCGTGTTTATAGCATCTGAATATCTAAGACACCATGGAGCTTTAATAATTCGAATTCCATAACGTATTTATTGGTTTAGGAATTAGAACGTTGATCGAAAACCAGAGTAGTTCAAGAAATAGATAAGAATATTTTTTTGTAGAAATGTCATGAAATTTATACCAATATTAGAAATAGACAAATATATAAATTTGATTAGATCGACAGTAGTTTTTCAATTATTCTGTAAATATCTAAATAAAAAAAAATATTTTAATTTAGTAACTGAAGTAAAAAAGCATGTCGAATTAGTAGCAGTAGCCGCATTAAAATTTAATCGAAAAAAGTTTTGTCTATTTTATATATCAAATTAGGCACTATGAGAAAAAAAGTGAAAAAGTAATAGTAATTTTTACATAGGACGTGTTCAGTATTACAATTTCCTTTATATTTTGATAAAATGTTTTCTTTTTATATGAGTATGGAATTTGTCCTTGTCTTTAAAAACGCAGTTTACATTCGTTCTTTTGTGTAACACAACTTGGCTACTGATATATTAAGGTCAGTGTTAATAAACACACGTTATTTCACATAAAGTTCGTGATTTTGTCTTCGCTTCGCTTGATGAAGCTTTCGAAATGGTGCGGTCAGGTTTCACGGTTTAACGATATCAAACAATGCGGAAGACCTCCCTGTTATTAGTCGCAATTACTTTACGCTTGCGAGATGACTGGCTAGTGTTACGAAAACTACTAACACCCCCGCACAATTCCCAAACGTAGTGAAAAAATAATTCTAAATGTAAGCGCAGCGCGTAGAGAATATCAATGCAAAATTCAAATTTTTATTGTTTCAAGTATTATTTAATTTTGTTTGTTTTGTTTTATGGACTTTTGTATAGATAGGGCTACGCACGAGTGTTAAATATTCTGCTTTAGTTTACTCTCTTATAGTCAGTCCGAGATATTACATTTATGTTGGCTTCATACACTGCTGTTTTCCTCGTAGTATACTCCTTTACAATCATATAGCACAAATAGGGAAAAAAAGATAAAAGACATGAATACCAAATCGTCGAGAATAATCAACAAGTACTATGCCAACGAAATCAAGAAGTACTACACCAAGAAGTAAATATACAGTGTGTAAGGTGATGTGGTTTCCTATAAGAAAAAATATTTTAATATGAGTTTTAAGAGAAAAACTTATTGCTTATACGAAATTTTGATTGTATCGAAACCCCTTTAGGTAAAAAACCAGTAGGTATTTAAGATAAAAGAAAAAACTTGAATTTATGTCGAGTTGTCGATTTTAAATATTTCTGAGCCGAATGTTACATCAGTATCGCATTACCCATTTATTAGTCATTAACCAACGACACTGTCTTACAGTTCAGCTAGCTTTATTTGTGAAAAACGTTGACGTTAAAGCTGTGTATCTACCTGGAGAAATATATGGTATAGGAGAAGTCTCGTATAGATATGCAATACATTTATTTAATGAAAAATACCCGAATGTAAGTGTAAGCAGAATAGCATAGAAGAATTTAATTGATGTTTGATGAAACGGAATTATGGCTATCGAATCAGTTGCGGAACATCCGAGAAATTCTTTACGCCAGCGAGCAACTCAATGTTAGTCATACACTATTTCAAACAATTTATAAAATGAATAAAATTTATCCATATAAACCTAGATTTAGGCATACCTTAGAAAATGCAGATTACGCTTTCAGACTCGAGTTCTTTATGTGTTGGTGAGAACACTATGGAACATCACCTTTTTTTTATCAGAATTTAATGTTTAGTGATGAAGAAATGTTTTCGACAAACGGTACTGTTTTCAGAAAATTCTAGATGTTGGTCAAAGGATAATCCAAGCTTTAGAATGTCCAAAATCAGCGCTATCAAAAAGTCAGTGGTTGGTGCGAAATGTTATTAAACAGAATAAATGGACTCTTTTCAATGGAAATTTAAATGATACAATTACTTGGAAATACATCATAATTTTTTATTGCCATCACTTGAGCAAAAGGAATTGCTACACATACACTTCCAACAAGATGGGTTGGATACTCTGGACACTCATGGTAGCTTGATTGTAGGAGCTCAGTCACCGGACTTAACTCCCATGGATATTTTCTTTGGGGTTACCTAAAGCAAAAAGTGTACAGAAAAACAATGGAAAATGATTTAAATGACCTAAAAATTCCGATTACTGAGGCTCTTCATGAAATTAAGTTGAACAAAATTTACAAATAATTTAGAAAAAGTGTTAAAGCTTGCGTTGGATGTGGAGGAGATTATGTGGAATAATGTTAAAGTTTAGTGGTCATCCTTTTTTACAAACACAAAAACAATAAAAGTTTTATCGAAATGACATTTGCCTTTTCTTATACATACTAAAAGCTATTCAAGTGACCCACTCTAATCGCCGGCAGAATGACGCTCAAGATCCGAGGCTCCGAAAAGGGACAGCGGGCTTACGTGAAGAAAAATGAGCGTTTGTGTGACCGAAAATACAAGTCAAAACACGTCAAAAATCAAAAACTGTCAGGTATGACAGAGACACCGAAAAGTTCACGGTCTTCACTTTCACGAAAGAATTCAATGTTATCGAGGTTTCGCCTGCCGACGAAGGCTCAGAATCGGAGAGAACGGATTTTTACTCAACGTTCCAAGTACTTCTATAACGAAGTTACAATTCATTTAAAGCCTCTCGACAGGCGGATCGGGTAAAATAATCTCGCTATCAAAAGTAGGCAGGAGCACGATACACTAAAGTCTAGCGTCCACTGTATGCGAGGCTGTGCTAAGCGGTGCTGTGCGGTGGCTTGCGGAGCCAGCATGTGTTTTCGACCATGTATGTTTTAAATAGGCAACCGTCCACTTGTGCTATACTGTGCGATGTAGAGAAGCGGTGTCTTGCTTAGCCAGCTTGACTTCGCACCGTGACCGATTTTAACCGAGCTGTGTGCGGTGTTGTACTTTGATATATATAGCAAAATGGAAGAATTTATTGAAGTTATTACGAGGCATTTTGTTTTGTGGAAAACGGATGAAAAAGATTACAAGAACCAGGAAAAAGAAGCCATTATATGGGTAGATAGCGCGAACAAATTGAAGTACTTTTATTTTCTTGTCAAAAATGTAAATTATAGGTTAGTTTTAATTTACAACCTCTAGCAAAATTAAGCAAAACATAGTTGTTATAAGATAATTTAGGCATTCATTGTAAAATTAAAATTACTATATCTGAAAAACGTACATACAATATACTAATATTGTTATGGTTGTTTTGATTTAAGGAAAATAATGTTTTTAAAGTGTTTAATAAAACAAAATTTAATGGTTTCTAAAACAATGAACATTTAACATTTTAACTTAAATAATAATTCTATACATCAGTTTCACTGCATTAATGCACGGTTGCATTATTTTGCCAGAGAACTCTCCCCACATCAGAGATAAAGTAATTCACAAATTTATTACGATCTACGAACGCTTCAATATCAATGCGTATCAACACCTTCAACTCATAAATTTCTAAAAATTGCTCCTTTGTTACTCTAAAATATTTCCTAAGATCTTCGTCGCTCAAAGATGGTATTAAAGTGTTGTATTCGCCAAATATATTTTTGTCTAATATATGACTTGCAATCCAAAATCTGTATTTTCTTTTGTATATTGTTTAAAACAAAATTACACTCAAATCCATCAAATTATGCTCTATTTCTACACTTGAAAGCATCGCATGTCAGAGTAAATTCGCTTGCAAATACACAGTAGCAATGGACGGTCCCGCCACGGCTTCAAAGAAACTCGCACGGCACAGCACAGTACAGCACAGCACAGCCATGTATGCAGTGGAAGCCAGGCTTTATACCGGTATGCTCACTTTAGCTGTCAATGACGTCATTGCGGAGCAAGTCAGATTGACAGTTCTCATATCTGCTGCATTTTGACACAGTTTTAAGTTATTTTATTGGTTTTCTTTTAAATATCATTTATTTAATATGCCTGGTCGTGCTGCATACGGTTGTCGTAAGCACAATCGAAAAGTAGAGACAGTCAGATTAAATATTACAGATTTCCCACGGAAGAGACCGCATGTGTGGTTAATTGCGTGTAAAAGGCAGGATTTTATAAATTTGAAAAATGGTATATACAAAATGCAAAACAATTTATTCTGTGACTTCATTTTAATACTGTGCTATCGAGATGCTAGAGTTATGCATTAATGACCTGTGTAAATATAAACCGTAAATTGTAATTGAGATATTGATAAGTGTTTCATTTAGTGAATAAAATCATTGCCAAAATGTAAATCAGGATATTTATTTAACATATATTTTGAATCATATATTTTCTTTAGCACACAATTAAATCTTATTTAGTGAATCGCATATATCTGAAGTATTTGATATTGGTAAGGTACAGCTACATCGCTTTTAATAGAAGGGTCTCGAGCAATTGAAGAGAAGATAAACCAACATTTGAATGAAGCAAATACAACTTGACTGGAATTTGTTATATTTAATATACATATTTCACAAATATGTTTTTAATAATTATAAATTACCCACTGAAATAAAACTCCACTGTCTTCAAGCCATAAATTAATCTTGATTCTAGATTAAACAATCACAGTGGTCAAGTATTTCAGAATTTTAAGGGCCTTTGTATTATATCTAATAATATTAAGTTAAAATAGAATTACCAAACTAAACTCTTATATCATCTTTATCCTGCCTCGCAAAATTTTGAATTTGAAAAGATATTATTAGGTTGTTTTCGTGTTTGATAAAAACACTGTGTATTTGAACAGAATACAAATGTTTATAAAAAAATGTATTATATGTTTCTTAAGAAAGATACCATGGATGTTATCGATAAATGTAAAAGGTAGGAATTCTAATTATGCTTGCTAATATAAAAGAACAACCTTGATAGTTTAAGTAGTTTATTTCAATTCAGTTTGAGTAAATGTTTTTAACACTATTAAAGAAAAAGCTATACAATTTTGTATCAGATTGAAATACAAATACTATTATCATTATACCCTTGCTATATATTAATGAAAAGCATCCTGAAATAGTTAACAATAATTTAGAAATTCTTAATAAGCAAGAAAACTACCTATGGTGTCATCAATGTATAGAATGCCTCATAATACTTTATGAATGTTTGCAGAAATACAAATGTGTTGCTCTTAATGTGAGAATCTTGGAAAAAGTATTGAATCAAATCATTCACTTTCATAGGTGATCAGTAAGCATCGGACACTTTAAAGATTCAAAGTCAGTCTATGTCGATGTTCCACACAAATTACTGCTGAATCCTAAAGTACTCAGAACATCTGTATATGTATTGTAAATGCCATCTATTTTTTGACTTTTAAGAATTTTTAACTCATGTTTGTTGCTTCAAGTTCTCTTTTCTTTGAATCTGGAAGAAATAATGTGGGAACTGCATCTGAATTTAAATCTTTGTATGATTTTTGGGAGAATTGTAGTAATTCTTGTTGGAACGATGTATGAAAACATGATGGCTCAAAATGAATGGAACAGATACATGCTGACACGTTTTAGTTTTTTAATTATGAACAATGATAAAATCAGACTTCTGGAATTACCATTTTCCAAATTTATTAAATCCTGCCTTTTACACGCAATTAACCACAAATTTCGTACCCTGTCTTCTTTGGGAAACCTGTAATATTTAATGTGGCTATCTCTACTTTTTCGATTGTAATTACGGCACCCGTATACAGCACAACCTGGCATATTAAATAGAGTATTATTTTCAAAAAATGATAAAACAACTTGAAACTGCGTCGAAATGTTGCCCATATAAGAACTGTCAATCTGATTTGCTCCGCAGTGACGTTATTGACAGGTAAAGCGAGCATACCGGTATAAGTGTATCGTGGGCAAGAGCGCGCGTCAATTCAAACAGACATCACATGTTGAAGGGTGTATGGAAAAGTTTTATTTCTACGATGACAGTTTGATGTCTCGAAGTTTTCTAAGAACAAAAGTATGTTAATTTACGAACAATGCGTGAAATAGTTATACGTATCCCGCGATGTATAATTATCTGGACGTCCACAAGGTAGAAGAATCGATATTTAGAAGAAAGACGGGCAAAACGAGCCCTGTCGTAAATTAACTACAATAACTACATATGAATATATGCCGTATAACATTTATGAATTACAGTCTTAAACGTTTGCAGGTTTCGTTCATTAAATACTGGAAATATCCAAATAGATAGAAAGAATTAAATACGAAAGAACAAAAGAGTTTACTAAACGGCATTAAATTAATCGATCACGAATTTAGCATTTATTCGAAGAAAAGTGTACTCAAAACAAGAAAATTAAACAGAAATGACCCGTATTTTTAATTTTTCAGTATGCAATTCTTTAATTTGATATGCTGGTATGTGATTAATCTAAAGTGTAAGAGTAACAGGAAACTTAAACACTAACGGACAAAAAATCCATCTGACTTTGTGATGAAAATTCAATTCCTCTTATAAACCGTCAAGACGATCAATAGGCGTCACTTGCTGGCAAACGTCATAATTCAGTGATATAATAGTGTCGGTCGTACAATACGACGTATTATGTCATCTAATAAATGTTGGGAACAGGACTAAATACTGAAAACACCAAAGATGTAGCGATCGAAAGATGTGCTGTGGAATACGAAAAAATATCGAGGAAGTATAGTCACTGTCATCGACCAATTGTCAAGCTTTAACGTCAGAAAGCCGACAAATGTCGGACAGTTTAAGGGGTCTAGGACGATTGCCCGAAAACAATTGACCGAAAGAAAATTGCCCGAACACAAATGACCGAAAGGAAAGTTGCTTGAACGGTAAATTGCCCGAAAAGATAATTCCCCGAAGAACAATTGACCGAAGCTGAAAATTGCCCGAAAAACAAAATTATATAATATATAATCGGTTTAACTGCATTTAACTGACATTTAACTACAAAATTTAATCCCTACCCAGCTTAATGACCAAGTCGTAAACCTCTTTAATTATCATTTGCATTACTAACGTTATAACTAAAATCATCCCTGTCTATATATACCTTCTATTTATTTGAAATTGTTATTGTGCACAACACCGTAAGAGTATAAACACATAGAATGGCGGTCCAATTTGTTCACAGTGAAAAGTGCAAACGGAAACTGATACTTAACGGTTACTTATATCAAAAAGACAAGGGTGAAGAAACAAGTTATTGGAAATGTGATTATTACAAAAAAATTAAGTGCAACGGTCGTGTAATAACGCGGGGAAGTAACATTCTAAAAGAAAGTGGCTTACATAACCATATTGCCGATAAAAGAGAAGTCGAGAAAAAACAGTTCATGAACACTGTATCTGACAATGCTAAGACGACACAAGATGCCCCTCATTACCTCATATCCAGTGCATCTGAAGAGATATTGTTTTCCCTGAACCTCTTCTACCAGTTGTACACATTCCACGGGTTGAAAAGCAATATCGCCATTCCATTAGTTTATGCGTTGCTACCAAACAAAACCGAAGAAACCTATGTCAAGTTGCTACAGCAATTGAAGGAACTTCTACCTAATACTTCTCCACAGTCGAATATGACCGATTTTGAACCTGGAATGATAGCCGTCTTAACAAAGGAATTTCCTCAATCAAGGAACCGTGGATGCTTTTTTCATTTTACACAATGTATTTTTCGAAAAATCCAGTCTGACGGTTTCAAGAGACAGTATGAAACTGATGCAGATTTTGCTTTGAAACTACGGCTACTACCTGCAATAGCATTTGTGCCTCCAGCAAATATTGTTGAAACATTTGAAGCTTTTTGTGACGAAAATGTATTGCCTCCAGAAGTCCAAACAATTTTTGATTACTTTGAAGATACCTGGATTGGCCGTCCACAAAGTCGTCAGGGTCGCCGCTCGCCTCGATTTGCGCACGAAATGTGGAATTGCTACAATGGTGTTCAATAAGGTCTGCCAAAACCCAATAACTCTATTGAAGGATGGCACCGAGCCTTCGAACAACAGATTGCAGCTGACCATCCAAATATATGGAAATTTATCGAGGCCATACAGAGGGAACAAAGTCTACATGAACTGCAGATTGAGCAATTTGTAGGTGGTATGGAAGGACCTCCATCTCGTAAAAATATCGGGATTGTGCTGAACGCATTCACCGACTTGTCGAAGATTACGATCCTGAAAGGGTTTACGAATTTCTGCGTGGCATGGCTCACAACTTAACGTATTAAAATTAATTTATGTGTAAAATTAATTTATGTGTACATAACATACAAACCTGACAAACGGATATTTTTCTGTTTTAAACTTGACAAAGGAATATTTGCCACCTTTTAAACACGCTAGTCTTTAAGAATCTCTTAAATTCTTAAGCGTTAACACTTTTAGCGCCTTAAACACTGTTACACCCGCAACAACGTCGAAACTTATTAATAAGAGATGGAAGCTGTTAGAACAGGAGATCCTATAGTGAGGTAGAATGTATTGGAAAACGCAGGGCCGAGCTAGCTCTAATCGCAGATGGCGTGTCGGTTCAGAAAAACTAAACTTAAGATATAAGCGTCGGTCGGCGACGACGCAAGCGACGTTGTCCGGGCACCAGGACACTATGCTACCTTATGGTAACCTACCTGCGTATCCTAAGACCTGCCACTGGCTGTGTCCCTCCAGCGGGACTCCTACGGATCACCCTGCATAGGTGTTATGCCAAACCTTATTCAACTGCACGTCACAATAATAAATGATGAAGGTAAGATATGTTGAGGTATAAAAAAAAGAAATTACGATGTGAAGAAAGGTGCTATATTAATAATATCAGTCTTCTTTTTTTTTGAAAATAATTAAAATGTTGACAGTTAAACAGTATGTTTTTTTTTTGAATAAAGTAATGAAAGTTTAGTAGTTAATAAAAAAAACAATAGAACCTCTGCGCCTCGGCAGGAGGATGGTCGGCGTAGAAACGTTTCTTTGCCTTACAGGCCAATATACATTTGTTGTTATTAAGCGCCACCAACGGCGATGTTCTAAATTAAATAGTTACAAGAAAATAAAATTGATTAAAGTTAGCGCACAGGACTTAAAATAATTTAATTAATTAAGTGAAAGGTAAAACGTGAAATTACATAGACAAAATTTTGTAATAACTAAATAAACTGTTTACATCTATTATTCTGACAAATGACGCTATTAAAAGTTTCAAAGGAAATTCCAGTATTAGCACAAAAGAATCTACTGGGCTTACGATATTGAATTTTACAATGACTTAAATAATTTCAATAGCTCAGAAATTAATAAAACATACATGAAAGTCAAATCTCTAAATTACGGTAATGAATACGCTAGAATTAATAACATATTAAAGATTAAAATTTCAACACATCAAGAGAAACGTTATTACGGTATAGAATTTACTAGATTTGTTATATAATTAAATATCCTACACATCAAAGAGAAATATTAGCACGGTATGAAATTACTAGAATTATTATTATTAAATCAAAAACATTCAACACAACAATGAGGAAAAATTACGGTAATGAATCTAACAGAATTCTTATTAACTCAGATATTCAACACATCAATGAGATATAATATTACGGTAATGAAATTACTAGAATTATTATTGAATTAAATATTCAACACAACAATGAGAGCCTTTATCAAATCTTCTTAGGGTCACTCTGTATACAGCAATATCAATTTGCATAAAAATATCAAAAGAATAACGGTAATTTAATTAGGATTACACGTGACCTTGCAGATAACTAAGTGGTGCATTAGGTAATTTAGCCACTCAAAAATTCTTAGGTCAAAGAAAGGTACTTAAGATAATGACCAGAACTCTGGCTCAAAGATATCGAAAATCGGTCGAAAGTTACGTTGATTACTACAATTACAGATGCACTTATCTGTCAAGTCGGACGCAGGTAGGCCGCTAACGGTAGCCAAGATGGCGGAGCCCCCCTCGTTGGACGATGAAAATTCCACTTCAACAGACAAGATGGACGTATAGGTGCAACTACTGCAGCAACGATGGATACCACTACGTCCTTCAACTGTAATGTGGGGTGACAATACCAGAAAATGGCTACTGTGGGCTATCTTGTGCCCGTCAATAAAAATCCTATTAAATTAGAAGAGAAAAGAAACAAAGATAAAATCCCGAAAATTAACACAAAGTTTCAATCACGTACCCCAAATGGTATTGGAGATTCCGCGATAACGACTACACAAGTCACTCAAAGGTGCAAAATTTTAAATCCAAAAGAACCAAACACGATAAGAAAAGAAAAGAATTCACGATAGATAACCAAAACTAAGGTATCGGCATTCGCTGCTTATTCCATTAAAGCCGTAAATTATGCATTCTATATATACTTATGAAGAGTACAAAAGTACTTAAAGTTGGATTTGGAATATTTTTTATATAAATGAAATTTCAAAATTCGGACCGGAAGTAACACTTTCATACGTATAAGAAAGTCGTGTGGTGGCCACACCTCATTCTTTTAGTAAGATATTATAATTTACTACATTAAATGTTTTGGATAAACTCGATTATACCAGCACATGCATGACCATGAGCAATACGAAAAAAAAAATAACCAATTTATTAGCAGAATGTTTTTTTATTACTTTAGAAAATATACTCAATAGTGATATTCGTGTTTAATTATCAGAGCGCGGATACGAAAGGTTGATGACTTATCGCCCATGAGCAAATGTCGTATTTTTAAAGAGGTTTTAATTTTATTATATAATTGGATAACAAGTGGGTAGTGATCTATATAATACAAAATATCTTACTATTTGTTTATTTCGTAGTTCAAGTCGAGTAAAGGAGTATTAATATTTACTAGCAATACTTTCTCAAGGTTCTCTTCTGTAAAGTTTGTTCTCTTTGTACGAAGTACATCCTTGTAGATAGAAAACGCCCTTCCTATATCGCAACTGGTTATAGGTGCGTACTGGAAATAGTCTTTTATTTCAGCATATTTAGCAGTTAGATTTTGTGTCATTATCCCCACTTGGAATACTTTTGAAATTATTAATAGCCACTTATAATGCGGTTAATCAATCTTTTAATTTGAGATTTCGATTTTCAAAATATGTGATTAGTTTAGGCAAATTTCCAAAGTGTTCCTGAACGAATAACAACTGATTTTTTAAATTTGGGATTTGTGATAGTTTCTTGCACTTCGAGCATCGTCATTTAAACTTGTAACGAAATTTTGTTAACTATCGAAATTCTCTGCATAAAAACTAGTAGCTTCCAACTATGTTCCCCATCTAGTTATTACTGGCGAGGGAGGGAGTGACAAAGATGGAAGTTTTTCCCTGTAAAGAGCTAGTCTCGATGCTGCTTTTCTGAAAACTTTTTTAAAAGCGGATGCAAGTCTATCAACTTCCGGATACCTGCGTTTCTGATGATATTCACAGTTTCTGTGAAGAGCATGTGCTACACAAGTAATATGCTGCAGCATATAAGGATATGTTTCCTTTAATAGTCTGCCTGTTCTTAACATGTATGCAGCACTATCACTAACAGATAAAAGTAGTTTTTCCCTATACCTGTCGTCCGAATGAAGCATTTTGTACAAATTCTCGTCAATGGTTTTACCAATTGTTTCCGCATCAACTGTATTTATAACTTTAGATGCTATTATATTTGCGTTATGGAATAGTAGGTTGTAGTACACCAGCTACAACGTTTACCACACAGCATCCAAATATATCGACAGTTTCGTCAGCACTCTTCCATAGGTACTTATTTGGAAGATGTCTTCTAGTGCATTCTACTGTTTTCGTGAAGCACTAAGAAACATAATATTTGCGAAAGGTGGATTCACCAGGAACATTTCGACCAGTATATTTTTGAAGAAATGCTTTGAAAGTGGGATTGTCAAGTTTATTTAATGGGATATTAGCTGCCATTAAAGCTTCTCAAAGTTCGCCGTTAAAATTGTCAGCTTCCAATGGGTCCAGTTTCTGTGTATGTTTTAGCGATGCTAAGTGACGTTATACGTGCGCTTTTTGGGCATTTTGTAATGATATTTTTTACAGACTTTGCAATAAATTTCAGAATCACTAACAATGGAGTACATACAATCAGTATGACCCTTAATCCAACTCGCCATTGTTTCACGATAAACAAATGATACCTTAAAATGTATGTGTATGTTATTGAAACTTAACGATATCTAATAAAAACTTAAGTCAAGATAATTGGGAAAACTAGATTCAATGAAACAGTATTAAAGAGGAACTATTACAAAAATTACGAAGTATGTAATTAATAGTCAAAACATTGAAAAAACGAAACTAATGTTAGTAGGAGTAGGTATATACATATATAACTTTATTTATCATACGAAATATAAGGTAAATATAATGAATTTTAAAAACCCCTCACGCTTCTACCTACCCCGATGAAGAATGGATTTTATTCATAAATTCCTTTCTTGAACGGCTTTTTTTGTTGTAGTTGTCAAGTGAACAACAGATGTTGCAGTTCGCCATATGAATAGTGCTATTCAGTAACTGCGTGTTGTTTACATTATTTCTTTGCTCCGTCGTAGTTTAAACCTGGGACGTCCGCGGTCTCTTAATTATTCACATTTAAAGTCGTGCCTTTTTTATATATTGGGTTTATTTTTGCAATTTTTAGGTTGTCGTAAAAGAACCCTTGAGGAAAAAAATATTTTCAACCTGGAAATGCCTGCAGATGTCATGTTCTGTAGACATTTTTTTATACAACAAAAAAAACGAAATTCAGACCGGAAGTAACATTTTTACTCTTACGAAAAAAGAGTTTTACAGCATTTTATACATGCTCATTAAGAGTATAATAGTATTTAGTTTATAATTTGAAACAACTTTTATACAAAAGATTCCGACCGCCAATACGTCTAAAAAGGTCTTGTAGTAGCCACACCTTATTTTTTAGATTCTATATTACATTTCTCATAAAGGCACCTCTTTCCTTTATATTCATTTACCGGATTTAGAAGGAATGTATTGCAATTAAATTCAACACTAGTCGTTGCTGACGATGTAATACTATTACTATTGCTACTTACTAATGAATCACCAATTTTACTGAAGTATAAATTAAAATGTTCCACAACAAGTTTTCGGTCGTTAACATCATTTCCATGGACTTTCAAGCTAGCTTATTAGTATGTTTGAATGTTGATTTATATTTTTGTTGGTATAATACCGTATCACAACCAAAAATTGAATGTTGCACAGGTGAACTGTGTTTTTCATGTAGATGGCAGCAGATATTACACAAAAAGTACGCAGATGATAAAAATTGGACAATATTATTATAGACATGTGCCATGTGCTAACAACATTGTCTTTCAAAAATAACCTAACAGACTAAAGCCACAGTATTCAGATTCAGTGTTCTGATGCATATACGAATATTCTGTAAGACAAATTACAGCATTATTCCTCTAGATATAGTTCAAGTTCTTTTTTGTGTTCTATGATATTTGTGTATTGATTACTAATACTAACACTGTCATAACAGTCAGTAGAAAATCAGAGTTTTCCACCATGTATATTGTGTATTGATTACTAATACTAACACTGTCATAACAGTCAGTAGAAAATCAGAGTTTTCCACCATGTAAACTTGTTATCGTTATGTATTAACGTTGGAAATGACACAAGTAACATAAAAAATACAATATGGTTTTGCAGAGGTTTGATTTTTAGAATTTGAGAACTGCGAGGATAGAAATCTATTTATAATTGCTTTCGTTGCTGTTATTATATTTAACACCAATTAATCCTGTTTCCCTATTTTTATTTTCACTCACACCATTATCTTCTGTGATCTGTTTTCACACTTATCTATGGAACTTGTTAGGGTATCTACTATTACCAAGAATCTATATTTTTTCAATTACTTTGGCCGTACATGTTTCAATAGTTTTTTTGCTAGTGCAACGAATCCCTGAAAACATGAGAAGTGTTTATCTTGCACGTCTTATTATTTCCATATATTCGAACATGTACAATATCAACAAATAAGAGAGTATATAGTTTTTGTCAACCTGAATTACTTATATTTAAAATATATATTTATTTAACACCGCGTAAACCTGTGAATTGGTACTTCCCGTTAATGCCAACAATTTTTGGGAACTTGTTTTGAGAACTTGTTTGTGGTTCCAACTGTTAATCTATTAAAGATTGTGTCCTGCGTATTAATTAGTCGTTAGAAAAATCTATTGTTAAGTATGTAAGTATGTATGTACCTATGTTATACCGGATACACTTTATAACATATTTCAAAATTTTCATATCTATACAATATTAATGTGTAGTAAGAAAAAAAGCATACGCTCACTGTTAAAATCATACGGATATGACCTAATGAGAATAAGTTATAAACCTTGAACTAACATTTTCTTTAGATACCTATGTATAGTATTTATATGTATTTGTGCGTATGTAGTATGTATACTGATACTTATACGGGCATTATTATTATTGCCGAGGGTATGAATCTAAATTAACTAATTTATACTTAATTTTATTATTTCTAATTAATATTTAATGTAATTTAGTCATTTAGAAATATCTTTATGTGTTAGTAAAGTTTCTTTTTATTGTTCCTCTATTTGCTTCACGCTCTCACAATGTATATTATTATTCAACGGCAGAAACGAATGTTTTATTAACATCCGCGCTTTACAGAAGTTGTAATGAATTAAATGCTAATTGTGAAGATTAATTAGATTACTAATTTTTCGTTTTGCCTTTATCGTTAATGTATAACAGTATTATATTATATAATTTTTTTTATCTATTCTGTATATATATTTGTTGAATTGTCAAAATTAGTTTTGTTGTTCTTCTAAAATTAGATCTATATCTGTTGGGAAATAAAGATAAAGGCATATTATAAAAAATATATAACATTATTGATGGTATAAAAGTTGTATTGTAATATACTGGGTCAAATTTTTTTTTTTTAGTATTGTGCTAATTTTAGGACAAACTGTATAAGTTATCAAAATTATTTATGCGCTTCAGATGCCGCCTAATTTATTGTTATTAATAAGCAAGTGCAGCATTTTTAGATAAATTACTAGTATTGGAAATCTAAATTATATAAGAACCCTTAATAACGCAAATTCACGAAGGAAGATTAAATATCTCATAAATCCCAAATAGTAGGTATAGGGAATTGCAATGCAATTACATTTAGAACAATCAGTTCGACCACAACATCATTAAAAAACACTACCATTCAATTGTAGAAAGTAGACGTTGGGATCATATATTTACAACACTCTATTTAAACTGAAAATATTTTTGGAAGCTTAGAGAAAAACATTAATCTTATTATAAGGTATAATCATTGTGAATATGTCTATGAAGGAGTTTTAATCTTCATTAATAATGTAACTAGAATTAGTGTTCTAATATATTATCTTCTGTTAAGAACATGAGCATTAAGTAACAATAATGCTTTGAAATAAATAAATATTATATTTCTTGAGAAAATATATATATATATTTACTGCGTGTATAAATGTTTATTCTAAATCACAAATGAGAATTATTATTCATTTTCTGCGTCTGGGAACAGAGCTGCATCATACGAAAACGTTCAATTACACTATAATGTTCGGTAAGTGCAAGTCATCCGCCCATTGTAAAATCGTTTTTTCCTATTATCCCGCTCAATTTTTAGTTTTTTTTTTGAAATATTTTGGAACAATTTAGGACAAACCTAGAATACCTGGAACAGCAATCAGAATTTCAATTTTTGCAAAAAGGGGCGACAATTTGTTTTCCCCATTTTCTGGCCAATTATGATATTTCCTTCGAAACACTTTGGAACAATTTTGAATAACCTGGCACAGCCGTCAGAATTTCGATTTATCGAAAAAAGGATGGCCAACTGCACACTTCCGAATTTGCAATACTTTTTGATCTATAAGAGCTAAATAAAACAAAGTTTAGAACAAAATTAGAACAACCTTTAGAATTTCAATAAAAGTCTTGTATTTCTATTATCTCAGCCGATTATGATTTTTTCTTTAAAATACTCTGGAACAATTTAGAACAAATCTAGAACAACCGTCAGAATTTCGATTTTGAAAAAACGAGGGTTGGCGAAATATTGCTATTCGTCATTTTCCCAGCCGATTGATTTTTTTTAATACTTGGGACAATTTACAACAAACCTAGAACAACCTGATGAAACGTCAGAAGTTAGAGGTTTGAAAAAAAGGGGGCTAACTTCTCACTTTTAGATTCCGTTTTTTTCTAATATCGTTTGATATATAAGAGAAACGGTTTTGTTTTTTGCTCGACTGATTTTAATTTTTCTTTGAAATACTGTGGAACAATTAGAACAAACCTAGAATAACCTGGAACAGTCTTCAGAATTTCCATTTTCGAAAAAAGGAGGTATTGGTGAAAAAATCGTGTCTTTGTAGTACTTCGGCCAATTTTGACTCTTTTCTTGAAATACTTCGAAAAAACTTAGAACAAACCTTGAATAACATCAAACAATCGTCAGATTTTCGAAAAAAGGAGGCTAACTTCAAACACCCCAGGAAGCCCCATACGCTATATTTACAAAGTAAATTCTCCTGAACTATTGTTTATTAAAATCAAAATTCTATGTACACAAAAGTACAAAGAACAATTCAACCGAAAAAAATGGCGCCAATATTATTGGAACAAATTACAGCTGTAATATGTAATTTAGATCAAATACACTAGCACATAAGTTGCATAAATACTTAACTACTGTTTAGATAGCCGATGTATTTCTTTGTATTGAAGAATAGCCGATTAGCGATAATCAATAATTGGTCTTCATTAAGGATTAGTTAAACGAATATTTTAATCCCAGTTGGAAAAACGGGGCCTTACTCAGATAGCCACTCACACACTTGTGATATATTGCTAAATTATGTTGTTATCACAGAGGGCATATGTTGCTGTCATGAAGCTCTAGTAAATAAGAACGAAAAAATAATAAAAGTGTAACTAATACTTTAAAACTTAGGATTCGTATGAAATATCGAATAAGTAATTATTTCGTAACAAACACTAAATAAAAAGTATGTGCATTTAAACAAAAATTGAAATTTATTTATAATGAATGGGAAAAATCTCTTGCAAATGCTCACTCTGCTGGGTAGAACGCGCACTGTCAACATTTATAAGAAAAAAAAGCATGAAAGCACAAAATTTGAAAGACAACTAAGCAATACCTAAACCAAATTCTGTTTTAAAAGTATAATATGCAGTGTGATCCATTTCAAGTGAAGGTTGCGTGGCCAAAATTTTTAAGTTGACAACATTGTCTAGTTGGTAGTATTGGGAAATATGTACTTATTAAACTGTAATATAGTGCACATATGTTTTTGTCAAATGTTTCATGTTACATTTATATTAGTAAAAAAATGAACAAATAAGGTTCTCAATTTTTATAAAAAAAATTATTCAGATCATAATGTTAGATAACGTAAGTGTTTAAAATAAATAGAAAAATTCAGGATAGGTATCTGTCTAACAAGAAAATACCCTAATCTAGTGATTTTTAGAATACCACCACATTTCACTTGAGATTAATTTATTGTACGAGGACCTGCCTTACAAACAAAATACATAATCAAATCGAGTTTAAAAGCCATATCTGCAGGAATATCAGAAATATTTCGAAAAGTTGCAGCCTGTATAGAGAAACTCTAGTTACCACGTAGGATTAGGTAGAAATTAGTTCACATTCTGATACCAAAAAGTATTCCGATATAAACTCTATTTCGATTAATGCAAGAAATAAATATGGCATTTCTGATATATTTGTTGGTCGTATTTATTTATATTGCAAGTTAATCTAACAAAATATTATAATAATCAGATATAATATAGTAAACCTTAATAAACAACGAATAATTTAATTTACAGTTGATGCAATAAATTAGGTACATAAGACTTGCGCTTTTTGACACCGCCAACTCTAACGGATGTGGACTAATTATTAATAATTTGACATAACCGGTATTGCGAGGTCTATGTTTGTTTATTTATAATCAGCTTCCTGTTTATGTAATTTTAATATTTCAATATTAAGATTGCAGGAAACCGCGGAGGTAAACACTGAAAACTATGTACGCAAAATTTGTAAAATATGAGAGTGAAAATGTACTACCAGTAAGCTTTCTGATGGAATTCGTGAAAAGAAATTATAGGCAAAACTAAAATTTATAAATACAAAAATATATCTCAAAATTTAATACTAAATCAATTAATAATTAAATTTTTAACTGAACTCATATTAATTAATTATAATTTATATGTAATATTATATTTGTGGACCAGCATGCCTAAATGTTTTTTATTGTCTTTTAATTATATTTATATGTATTGTATCATATTTCATTTAAAAGAAATGTAAAAATGAATGATTGCTTGATATTAAAACAGAGTTAAATTATGCAAGTACTAAAGTAAAATAGGAATATTAAGAACTGTTAAATATAAAAATTAAAAACATAAATAAATATAGCAATGATAGAGGACTGGCAAGAGAAACAAAGAGTACAAAAAGAATTTCAAAATATAGCTAAAGAACAGAGAGGAGGGATAAAGATAGGTTACCATAAAATAATAATAGGTGGCAAGGAATGCAGATGCGTTAAAAAAGAACATGGAGTTGCAGAACCTTAGAAAAACTAGTTTTTGTTATATATCGTATAGCAAAAACTAGTAAGTTAAAGGAAATATTTATCAAACAAACAAGTACAGGAAAGACACAGAAAATAAAAAAAGCTTTGACAAAGTTAAACGAAGTATGGGAGAGTAATTGTAATAGACGATTTTAACGGGAAAGTAGGCATATAGGAAGTACATAAGAAAATAATTCAACGGAAAAGTGTACATGCTGACAGCAATAAAAACTGCATAAAACTGACTTTACAGCAAAAACATCCACAAAATAATATGCATATCTCCTGACGAGCGGTCAAAAAATAAAATAATGAAACCATTTTAAAGCTATTAGAAACTATAGAAGCTACAGAGAACCTGACGTGGGTAGTAACCATTTCTATCATATCTAATCTAAAACAAAATGTGTCAACCGTAGACACATGCTTCTGACTCATTGGTCGTCGTCAGTACGGTGTAGCTAAGGAATAAGGAGGATAACGTTGAAGACCATCAAGTGACAGACTGCAATTTGCAGCTTCTGTTAGAAGATCTTTGATTTTGAGAACAACAACCAACATCGTCACGAGGAAACATTGTCAACCTCCATCCGAACCCAAAAAAGATTTAAAAAAGGAATTATTGAAGATACATATAAAAACAAATAAAGGAGCTATAGAGCCATTCTAGACACGTGAATTATACTCATTGGTTGCCTAGATGGCAGACAGGTTGTTGTCCTCAAAACCGAGGAAAATGTAACGTAACGCTTCGATTGCAATTTACTCTTTACATCAGACCTTTAGACATTATGAGAAAAAAAATTATATGATTATTTTAACCGTATAAGTTTACAAAAGCAAACTAAGTCATAGGTAAATATTACAATACAACTAACATGGATATGACAGATAAGTTATTGACAGTTATTGTGGATATGTTTTGACTGACTGAAACTCATAAAATTTATGTTGGATTTATACTAATTCGAAACAAGTTACTATTATTTAACTGGGAATCCTGTAAAAGAAAAAGTAGTATCATCCTATACAGATTGTCGTAGTTAAAAGTTAATATGCATCTTCAAATACACACACATAAACATGTACCTACCTATGTATAAGACCGGTGGTGTGGGGAGATAGTGGGGAGATCGAGAGCGGGGACAACACATTCGTTCCGTAACTTTAGAGCGTGAACGTACATACAGTATCTGAGCAATCTCGCAAATATTAATACCGCTGAAGGAAATAGAGCGATTGATTTGGATGGCTTAAGAGAACAAATTCTTAACGCCATACAAATGATTACTCCTGAAATGCTATCGAATGTACGAAATGGGTTTTATAATCCTTTAGGGTACTGCTTGATGCAAGAGGGACAGACATTTGAACATCTTCAACATTAAATTTTGTTTCGTTTTAAATGTGAGAATTTTATTTAATTTTTTTATAAGAATTTTATTTTAGTTACAAATTTTATAGAGTTTTGTTTCAGTTCAATATTAATACATCAGTTACCAAAATATTATACAAAAGCCGTAAAGAGCGTAGCAATTCCTTAAAGCAAACGTCTACACACTAACTTTCAACGTTTTGCACTAAAGCCTCGGTACCCCGGTGTCCCGATATGAACTGATCTGTACTCCCCTACTATCGTACCCCTCCAATTCATGTTTGCATGCACTTGTGTGCGTGTTTGTGTTTCCCTATATCTACTTTTATTTCAGTCAAACGGTATAAGAAGATTGAATATCACTTACAAAATTCAAATCTGAAGAAAATTTTAAGACATGCGAAGCACTTTTAGATAAGTAGTTACCAATAAAAGAGCAGTCCCGGGGCCAACCATGAAAGGAAGCGTTGTAAATCCAACTTATAGAATCGGACAAATTATATTTTAATTCTTAGAAACATATTTTTATGTGAAGAACTTTGGTAGGGATATAGCCCGGATCCATTCCAGATGGAAGTGTTCAATGTTATTAGAACCTTGAAAGTTGTGATGCTTGGAAATGAATATTATTGATCATTGAATGTGAGATCAGTATAAATACCATTGCTCTCATAATATTTCGTAAATGGCTGGAGTGTAGACAGAGATATAGTGGTGACAACATTAAAGAGTGATTTGCCTTCAGTCAGCTAGTCGTGAAGCTTTGTACTAATTCTTGACATTTTTTGTGTTTTATTTCATATTAATTAATTCTACTCTTACTAATTGCAAAAATATAATTTTTCACATACCCTAACTTAATTCAGTATAAACCAATTACTCATACTTGTTTAGCAAATATAAATATAATTCTTCTATCCCCGTTTTATTCTTAATCCATGATATAAGATGCCGCTTGTGTCAATTAAAATTTAAATTGAATGTTTGGTAACCGACATTCGCTAATAAATTAAAATAGCGTCAAATTTTAGAATTTGTCTTTAGTAATGTGACATATAGTTAGTGTATTGTCTATTGTAGTGAAATATAGTACTTTATAAATATATTGCGATCACAAAAATCTTCGATTTCTAGTTGTTTGCAGATGTTTGGAATGTAATACCTGATTTAAAAAAAAAAAGTGGTTTAAAATGTGTGTGTGACACTGATAGCAGTCAAACGATAAATCAGAACTATGCAATTGAAATACATAAATAAAATTTTCGGACACTATTTACTTTTCAAGAAAACAAACTGTATTAAACCGACCTGTTTGAATTAATTGATTTGTTATATGAAGGCACTATTTTTATTAAAATAATTGTCGAATATTAACATAATTACGAGAAACAAGCTATTAATCCTAATTTGGAAGTACCGCTTTTCAATCGTCATTTTGTTGATGAATAACTTGTCCAGAATAATTATGTATGCAAATGTAATACACCTTCAATTTCCTATTCACACATTGAATCAAGGGAAAATATACGATGTATGTATATGTATACATACTACATGATGTGGTGGAAGTAAGTCATGGCCAAGTAACCTTGATATTTCACTTGCAGTGGACAGATACTGTTTCTTAGTGTATTTACACCACATACATGCTTGAATGTGACAAAATAAATTTATAAGTCTCATTATTACAAATGCATACTTTTGTTCAGTGGCGTAGCTAGTCCTAAATTGGCCCTATATAAAAAAAGGGGGGAAAGGGGGCGCTTTTTTCTAAAAATCCATAGCTAAACATTATTTTCTGATTCTATGTATTGATAAGTCCGACAGCTGTTCTTGTACCACAGGAGTTCTAAGATAATTTTTAATCAGTTTGATCTTAAAAAAGCTTCTTCTCTTCTATTGCAGTTGTAACCGGAAGAGCCAAAAATATGAAGGATGCTGTTATCCGGAAAACTGGAGGCAAGGCGATTGAATATTATCAGCATTTATTCTGTGAGGTCCTAAATTTTCTGAATTTTAGGTTTTAAACAGGTTTTCAAAGTAATAAATTGTTCATAGAGATCAACTGACATGTCTTTATTGTACCTACTAGTCAGTTTTCCAACTTCCTTTTTTGTATTATGTCGTTTGAATAAGATAAGATTTTATCCGGTTGTATGACTTCAGACATATTACTCAGATCATAGAAGCTCTGAAATTTTTGTTTAGTTTGAGAAATTAATATATCTAAACAGCAATAATACGCATTGACTTTGAAGTACGATTTCGCGTCTGGAATTCTCTCATCTTCTGATAAATCATCAAAAAGGTGCTTCCTCGAAAAGTTGTTACCCCCACTCTTTTGATAGATCTCTGGAGTCATTTAGAAAACCATAGAATGAATTTTAATTTATTCTTTCTATCAGTCTATTCAAAAGATTACTTAGTAAAATTAGCTTTTTG
Organism: Amphimallon solstitiale; assembly: GCA_963170755.1. Lineage (NCBI taxonomy): Eukaryota > Metazoa > Arthropoda > Insecta > Coleoptera > Scarabaeidae > Amphimallon > Amphimallon solstitiale. Next base: position 99,633,181 of record OY720676.1, on the reverse strand, counting down.
TAAGTCATTATTTTCATGCTGTAAGGCTTTTACATATATAGTTAATGATTTAAAATAGTGAAGGAATACTACACAAACACTATAAAATCATAGCTGTCTAAAATGTTAATTATATTTTTACATTCGTCACATTCGTCTTTTTTGATTGAAATTAAATTTAGCAAGTATAAGGCTTATTTCTTAGATCTTTGTTATGCATTGTGTCTCTTTCTAGAGCCCCTGACAGACTATATGCTCACGACTAAATATGGTTATCACAACTGTACCTACTACTACTAACTGAACATAGAAAGAATCGATATATACAGTATATATCTATTCCAAAAGTACATAATAGTACATAATATACTATTATGTACTTTTAGAACTTTACTCTCTGTTTACGATTGAATGGGTAGCACGACACTTTGAACAAAGGTTACAAAATTAAATTATATTATCATATTATATCGATGTATGTAGAAAAACTTACTTGGGTTTATTGAGAAAAATGTTTTTTTATATAACACTATTTTCAAAATTCATATAAATTTATATCTTGCTTTTCCACGACGCGCGACGTGTGGAGTAGGATCCACAGCCTTCCTATCATGAATAAAATTTAACAATTTTTTTTTCTTGGTGATAGATACTTACCATTACAATCCAAATCAGTCACAATATCTGATTGCTTAAAAAATGAAGACATTTTCGGCAATTTCTTTAAAACATTGTTCTGTTTCTATTTATTTCTACTTTTCAAAGCTCGACTAGGGGACGTTTCCTTTCACTGATTTTTTCCACAATAATAATTTAATAATGCACAAATAATGACAACATTTACACCGTATGAACGTTATGACTTTCGTGTACAGATTGAAGCAAACGTGTAAAGATTGTTTTCATCGATCCTTTACCAAACTGGCCGCAGAGATTAATTTGTTCTAGTCGTCATAAACTATCATTATTTTCATTTTCATTCATTACGGGCCTTTTATAAATAAGAATTTGAGATTGTGGTAACATTTTACGAATTTTTGCTTACATACGCTGGGGCCCCATGTAGCTCGGCGGCATCGTATCATTGATACGACTGATACGGTGGTAGCTACGCCCCTGCTTTTGTTGCTTATACAAGTATACTTTCTCATTTGTCGCATAAGTCGCCTTCCAACGCAATTCTACATATTACATTTTAACTATAAAATAATACGCACTCACGACCATTTAGATTTCTTGGCTTTCTTTCAAACACCATATATATATATATGGATTCCAGTTAAGAAATTGTGTAGGTGGTTTATTTATGTTATAAAATTACTAGTGATATATCGATATATGTATATACATTATATGAATGATTTATATATGTTTATTACAATTTTGTACATACATAAGAAATAATTTTATGGATCATCATCCAATGACAACTCAGCTGACGTTTAAATCATCGAGGGATTCCCAAATTTTTAGATCCACAGCTCATTTAATCTACAAATTATTTCCGCCAGCCAAGACGAACCAATATGGTGTTCGTTCCAAAAATCGTTAAAACATATTTTATAACAAAATTATTATGTGTAAATTGAATTTTCATAGGTTTATAAAATTTTAAATATGTAAATTCATCTTTGACAATCCTTATTAATAAAGCGGCTTTATAAATAAATATTATGAGCTGGCAGAAAGAAAGAGGTAAAGAAATGAACATACAGACACAGTATGTGTAACACGAAAGTAAATAATTTATTATAAAATAAATGTACAATTAACACATAATTAAACACTGCATTTTACATTTATTTCATAAAACATAGTTTTAAACTTTTTGTGATATTAATAGTGAGGTGCTTGTCAATCATTGATCAGGTCGTGGTGCCTATTTTGGTATAATTTTAGGGCAGTATTGACTATCTGATCCAAATATGTGTATGTAATTATTCGTTTTTACTTCTACAGACTAGAGATATTTCTTCACTAAATATATAATATGCTTTTATTATTCGACAGATAAACTCCATTTGCAGGATAATTATTGCTGAGGGAAAAAAATATTGTGAACAATTGTTCTCTACAAAGTACATACTTCCTTTGACAAGAATATTGATTCTATCCCTGAACAAAACGAAAGAATCAGATAAGCGCGTGAACTGGGAAAACAACTTGGGATAAGAACGCGGATGAGTCTATTTTATTATAGAGTAAACATATAGAACAATGACGTTGTAAAATCTTTCATTTGGAAGTGCTCTCAATGAAAACTTGACTTCAGTCAACGAATAGTATCGTTATATAAATTGTAATCAGAGAACAGGTGAAAACAAGTAATTCATATGTTTTATTTTATTTGTATATAACAAAATGGAAAATATTTTGTAAATACAAAATTAATGGAGTTGATTGATAATTTGCCACATTGCAAGGCAAAAACTGTATTTACATCTTGATGGAGCAGTAATAGTACAAGCATGGTTGGACAAGAATTATAGCCCTTAATAGTACTTCAATCGAATGGCCACCAAGATAGCCTGATATTACATCACTACACTTTTTTCTTTTGGAAACCTTTAAAAATATTATTTGTGCATCCAGACTTTGAAACAGAGAGGACCTATGCGAGAAGACCCGAGAAGTCTGCCGCCTAATTTCACCGGAAATGTTTCGAGACGTTGTACTGAATAACATGAGAAGAGTAGAATGTATTCTGTTTCAGGGCGACCTAATTGATAACTTTACAAAATTATAATTTAATCTTTAATATATTTCCGAGTGTTTCGATTGTGAGTTGCACACTTGATATTTGAGATAAAAGGTTTTTCGATGCGTTTACAAAAAAAATTTTTTTTTAGAAACATTGTAAAATTAAAGTGTTTTAACAAAACTTTGTATTTGGAGGGTTTTAGTGATTAGAAATAATACTTTTTTGCTCAACCGTTATCGCTACTACAACTTTACTTATAACTCTAATTTTTACTTTACTCATAAAATAATAATAATAATAATAATATTTATTCAGTGTAATAAAATCATTACATGAAAAGTCAAAATATACAGTAACAAACAAACAAACAGATTAAAATTGTATATCATTAAAATTATTATTTAAATATTCATTGATTGAATAAAAACTTTTTGTCAGTAAAAATTTTGATATTTTACTTAAGAAAGTATTAGCATTCATTGTATGCAGGTGCTTCACTTTGTTATAAATCTTTGGCCCCCAGTAGTCCACATATCTTTGGGCAGTCTGCACACGGTGATAAGGGGTTCCCAGTTTATCCCTGTTTCTTGTATTATACTGGTGGGAGTCCCCATTTGCGGCAAACTCATCCTCATTGAAAATGCCATACTTAATGCAGTTGTATATATATATAGATGGTAAGATAAGTATAGGCTCTTTTACAAAATATTTTCTGCAACTATCCCGATGTCCCAAACTATACAACGCTCGAACAGCCCTCTTCTGCATTTGAAATATTCTCTCTGCCGATGGTAAGCTGCCCCATACTAAGATTCCGTAGCTCATCTTAGAGTGGAAGTTGCAGTAGTAAGCCGTTGTTGCAGCTTCGTGAGTTGCAACACTTTTCATACGTCTTATTGTGTATGTTGACTTTGCAAGTTTATCAGCCAGACTGGAAACATGATCCTCCCAAGTAAGCCTACTACCCAGCGTCAGACCCAGATAGCATACGTTGCCGTTCGAAGGTTTATTTTTTGCACAGAAAGTAAGTTGTTGTGTTTTCCCTTCATTTAGTTGTAGACCATTGCAAAGGAACCATTCCCTGGCTTTCTCCATAATGTCCTTCGCCTGTACATTCAACTCTTCTTCATCTCTTATAGTCACCAAAAAGGCAGTGTCATCCGCATATAAACAACATTCCATCGGTGCTAAGCACTGCGGCATGTCATTGATATATAGTATAAACAGAAGGGGACCCAAGATTGAGCCCTGTGGAACCCCATTCTTTGTTGATTTTAAAGATGATGTTTGTCCATTGAGTTCAACAACTTGCTCTCTATCCCTCAAATAGGACACTAAAAGATCATGTGGAGTGCCTCTAATACCATATTGTTGTAGTTTGTGTAACAGAACCTCATGATTGACTATTTAGTTATTCTTCTTGCAATCACCTGTTCAAATATTTTCGATATTGTGGGCAATATCGCTATTGGACGATAGTTATTTGGATCATCTATATCCGCCTTTTTGTATACTGGAACTACTCGAGATTTTTTTTAGTTGTCTCGGAAAGACTCCTTCATTTACGCACTTATTTAGTAGTTTGGTCAGAGGCGTTATGATTTCATTTGTAATTTGTTTTAAGAGATATGTTGAGGTGTCGTATATATCTCGCGTGTGTTTACTTTTAATAAACTGAATAACATTTTTGACTTCATTTTCGTCAATGGGTGAAAAATAAAACGAGTTGGTATTGTTTAAATTAAGATTTTTTACGTGTTTCATTGACTCGATGGTAGATGTAGAGCTGATAATTTGATTTCCAATTTGCACAAAGTGGTCATTCATATCATTTGTTGTTAGTTTGGTTTCAATGTGTGTTGTTCCATTTGTCTAAGGAGTTTCATTATTAATTACTATCCATATTGCTTTCTGTTTATTTTCTGCGTTTGTACATGCCTTTGATTAATTTTTTGCCTTTCTGTTCGTACCACATCCAAGTAATCTCTCTTATAGCTTCTGTATATCTGATAAAGATCATGATCCTTATTGACGCTCACCACAGTATTCAGGACATCTAAGATATTCCTCATGCTTTGCATTCGCTGATTGCAAAATATTTCATTGTTTTGAAATTTCAATGTGTTAAATCTTTTTTCTTTCTGGGGAAAACTTAAATTAAAATAATACAGGAAGGTATTATGAAATTTTTCAAAAGCTTCATTTGCCGCAAATCGATCCCTATCACACCAAGAGTGCGAGGCTAGCTTTTCTCTGAATAAATATATTGTGTCGTTATTTATTTGTCTGGTTCTCATCCCATTAATCTTTGTTTCATGTGTAATAGGAAGAATTTTTGTTCTAGCAATCTGTGTTAAATGATCTGAGAAATGCCAGTTCATTGTTTGTGTCGTCATTCTAATCTGTTGCTCATGATTTGTAAAAATATTATCTATACATGATGAGGTGGACTTCGTTACTCTCGACAGTTCATTAAACAGATATTTTAGATTATATGTTCTCAATAAATCTGTGAGTTGTTCCTTTTCTTTCGTAGTTTTTGTGAAATTTATGTTGAAGTCACCTGCTAGTATGATTGTTTTGGTAACTGTTCCATTTGTTACGCATATCATTGCTTCATTTAATTTTTTAATAAATATATCAATATTTCCCAAAGGAGACCTATAAATACATATGATAATAAGATCATTTTTGATTATTTCTATTCCACACATTTCTATGTGCGTTTCTTCTGAGAGTGATTTAATGTGTGAAATTTCTGTGAATTTTAAATTTTCTCTAAACAAAATGAGTTTAACGCCATGTTTAGCTTGCATCCTGCAGAAAGCAGCTGCTAAATTGAAATTTAGTACATTCTATATGCCAATTAAAGGAAAAATCAAAACAGAAAGAATAAGTACTAAAGCCAATAATTTCCACAGGTTTTATTAAAAGGGGGCAAATTGACTTAATTGATATGCAAACGGAACCAGACGGCTCTGTAATTTTATCGTGAATTACCTAACAAAATTTGTGTTCGTAGAAGTTTTGAAAATTAACAGAGCAGATAAAGTTGCCTATGCAACTTGATGGATTTTCTTCCTCTTGCCGGACACCTTGCTTACTTCATGGTGACAACGCCAGGGAGTTTTTGAATCAAGTATTATATGGGCTTGCACACATGTTTTTACCCCGTACATTCTGGTATTTGGATGCAAAAAGAAGGCATTCAAATGGTCGGAAGGATTAAGATTTGCGGAATTACGAAGAAAAAAATAGATCACTGATATATCTAGCGTACTCCGCTTATAAAGCTATGTTTGGGCACTACATTTGTAAATGGCTTCCATGATTTAAATCTTCCCATCGAAATGGTAGAATGGGTTCAAGATCAAGTCGATATTTATAAACTGCAAACCAGTGTTGTTGGAAATATCGAAGGCATAGGATCCTAGAATTGGATTCAAAATTTAAAAACAATGTTCGCGGAAATGTCAATGATGATAATAAAAATACTGACTTATTGCCGTAATTAAAGACGACCACAAATAAAAATTAAACTTTGCTTAGTGATACCTGATTTACGTCAGAGACAATTACCCGCTAAAAATCATAAATTAACATCGGTGTGAACGTAATGTAAGCAATAGAAATGTTACAACAATGTTTGTGCAAGTAGGTACTCAAAAATTAAAACTGGACAGAACGTTTTGGCCTGATGTCTACAGAGTCTCTTATCATTTTGGCTATTATGTTATCTGAAAAAGAAGAGTTATACCAACTTGGTACGTCAGCTGACGTCCTAGAAATACTATATGCAACGAATAAATGTCAGATACCTAAATATTTTGTACTTTTACAAATTAATGTTACAGATCTCTTTTAGCCTTCTCAAACTACTTGGCATATTCGAATAAACCTTTTTTTAAAAAAAGTAGTTTGTAGGCAGTTACGGCTAAAATCAAATTTATTGTTGCAATGCATATATAGCGATATGTACGAATTAATCGGCCACTGACCGAATTTGTCGTCTACCTACATATGCATACCTGTGCATGTTACATATCAAGTACATCAGGCCATTGGTATAAACTGTTTTTAAGTGGTATGAAGGTACCACCCCAATTGGGTGACACAATGTAGAGAAAACCCTATCTCTAAATTAAGATATTTAATTTAAAGTTAAACTTTAGAAATAAAATGTAAAATTATTTGTTTTGCCGGCTCAACTCAAATGATCTCAGGGCGATTCGCGTTAATTGAAATGATTAATTAAAAGGGGTTCCTGTACATTAATAAAAAAAAAATACCATTTAAAAATTTTAATAATTCTTATATTAAAATCAATGAATCCTGTATCTATAATTTTACAAACAACACAAGAAGTAACATATATTTAAAAAGCAATTCTAATGCATTTTTTTTTACAAACCTTAAACTAACACAAACATTTCTGTAGGTCCTTTGTTCGATTCAATCGTAAACTATAAACGCCAGAATTTATTTCATACAATGTACATTCTATATTATACGTGTTTATATCGATACTTCTGAACATATCAAGCTACTTTACACATATATTTTTTAGACGATATTTATTTAATTACTTTCTGTTTGAACTTCTATTTTTACAGTTTCTTTTGATACGATCTTTAACGTATCTTGCTGTCCATTCCCTTGTTTCTCACGCGTACTTCCCTTTTATATCAGAATGTCCGGGGTTCCACGCTTTCCACAAAGTTCAGGGGTTCCCATTCACATTTACACGCACATACACGATCATTTAGCCGCGGGATTGTGTATTGCTATTGGAGTATTTATCATGTTAATAATAATAAATTGTGTCCTTAAAAATAGCTGTTCAATAATGTACAACATGCCTAATAAATCTTTATTTACACGAGAGATATGAACACTCTAACAAACGACAAATAACCTCTGTCATTATTGACATGTAAAAGTGCAGTGAAATTGATGGGAGATTTAGAACTTTGTTTAAGTAATTACCGTTAATCATGGAGATTAATAAGAATTGTGATATGGTACACACATTTTCAAATAAGTAAAGGCTGATATGTTGGAAGTTTGCTTCAAAGTGAACAGAATCTCTGAAAATGCTTGCGCAAGTTACGCTCAGCGTTTTCCGGAAAGACCACAACCACACCGGACTAATAATCAGAAATTTAGTGAACTATAGAAGCTTCAAACAAAAGAGATCTATCAAGTTAGCAATGCTGATATACTTCAAAATAATATTTTACAATATGGTATGAACAAGCCAAGTACATCAGTACGTCGAGTGGCTCGAGAAACTGGAATTCCGAAATCTGGTGTTTACAAAACGTTGAGAAAAAACAAATACCAGCCATACAATTCCAGTTTAGCAGGTGGTTTCTACAAAAATGTGAAGATGATTTTGATTTTCCTAGGGAAATGTTTTGGACAGATGAAACACGATTTACCAACTCCCGAGTGTTCAATAGGCATAACTATCATCACTGGTCTACTGAAAATCCACATTTGGTAAATCAAAAAAGATTTCAAGTTCTACTTGGTTTTAATCTCTGGTGTGGTTTGATTAGTACGAACTTTTATTGACTTCTTTTTTGTTTTTTATTATATTATCAGTATCATCTTCACATTTTTGTAGATACCACCTGCTAAATTGTAATCTTCGCTGATACGTCATTATCGCTTAAACCCTGCACAATTGTTGGTTTGTATGGGTGGTATTTGTTTTTTCTCAACGTTCTGTAAAACCAGATTTCGAAATTCCAGTTTCTCGAGCCACTCGACGTACTGATGTACTTGGCTTGTTCATACCATATTGTAAAATATTATTTTGAAGTATATCAGCATTGCTAACTTGATAGATCTCTTTTGTTTGAAGCTTCTATAGTTCACTAAATTTCTGATTATTAGTCCGGTGTGGTTGTGGTCTTTCCGGAAAACGCTGAGCGTAACTTGCGCAAGCATTTTCAGAGATTCTGTTCACTTTGAAGCAAACTTCCAACATATCAACCTTTACTTCATTTGAAATTGTGTGTGCCAATATCAATTCTTATTTATCTCCATGCTTAACGGTAATTACTTACACAAAGTTCTAAATCTCCCACCAATTTCATTGCACTTTTACATGTCAATAAAGACAGAGCTTATTTATCGTCTGTTTTACACTACCATTTATTTCATAACCAACTAATTCCGTATTAGAGTGAATTTTATTCAAATGTTCATATATCTCAATAAAGATATATTAGGCATGTATGTTGTACATTATTAAAAAGCTATTTTTAAGGACTATGTAAATAATTAAAAATCCAATATGGCCGGCATAAGAAAAACAACAGATAGCGCTAAGAACTTGGAAACAAATAAAAATCGGGGGTTACTGTTAACACCACAAAATTTGTCTTAAAAAAGTGTCTCAACAATGTTAGAGTTTAAAAGCGATCGCATTAGACGTTATCGACTTATTGAGGAAAATTCAAATCGGCAAATATTGATTTTTTCTAAATATCTCAAAATTGGCAGAAGTCCGAATGAATTTGAAATGAGATTTGTTGCGAGCATTGAATTCTGCAAAACATTCTCTATTAAACCGTTCTTCTGTGTCTTCTAATAACCAATATACCAATGGTGAGCATCGAAATCTATAACTCATATATAATACGTCGCATATCGGCAGCAACACTTACAAAATAATTTTAAAAATGTGGCATTTAACATTCGATTTTTTTTCATAAATTGAGAGATAATATGTATGTCTTCTTTACCAAATGAATTAGTGCTATTCAGTAACTTAGGTGTTGTTTACATTATTTCTTTGCTCCGTTTCCTTGTCAGTAAAAGTCGGCCTTGATTTTACACACTCATTCAAAGTTTGTATATATACGCATTTTAATAAGGTTCTTATCTTTGAATTTATATAACAGATTGTATTTATTTTATTTCTAAATCGAGATAATAAAATTTATTATCAAATATGAGTACTATTTTGTCTATATAATAATAATAATAATATGTATTAATACTAAAAAATATTTGAAAATACTTCACGACATCTACCAGGCATAGGCTTAATCCCAGGAGCAGGTGCTGCCGCTAGTTCTGGACGTAGCCGCTCTTTCCTCCACGTCCACAATGGCGTGCCCAAAAAATAACATTGCATGGGCTCTCTATATATATTCTCTCTACGCTATGACTAATATCTACTTAATAAATAATACAATAACACATTCATTGATTTTAAATATTATTTCTTTTCAAAATATGAATAAAGAAATATGCTTAATTAAATCCTTAAAAAAATAATAAAATTTCATAAAATTAATAAAGTGAAATGGGCTGTACCATTACAGTAGGTATATTAAACTAATTTTATGTATTTTTTTTAATAGATAAGTATATCTATATTAATACATTGTTTACGATTTATATAATTAATATTTGATTAATTTAATATATTTGTAAAGAATATTATATATAAAGTTTATCTTTCTGCACTCCTTCTCTATATGAGCTTAACTATTTATTCCAAATCTCACACTCCTCCGTGCGCGCAATGTGTTTAAAAAGGGTAGGTACACAGTTTTTCTTCACGTATTAATATATAGAGAAAAGCCATGTCTGAAACTCCATTGTGTCTTCCATATAACTTTTGATTTTGTTTATAACTTCTTTTATTAATATAATTTTACATTTATGGGGCATATGTATTATGTATTCATATATATTTTATTATTTAACACGTGTCACAACACATTCTACGAAACAAACTGGTTTGCTAGATATATCAATTTTTATATCTACTCGATAATATGTAAATAGGTAGAAGGTGTAAGTACGCTATAAGAATATAATATACATATCTAGCATTATTTAGGCATAACATTTATTACGTCTATTACATGCAAGTGTTCTATATTCAAACATAGCCATAATAGAAACAGATTCATTGTCGGCCTATTGATTCAGAAGAAATCTGTTTATCAAGTTATGTTCGCCGGAAACTTTGAACGAAGGAAATTTATCCAACTGGTAGTATGGTCGATGGAAAATTGATCGACTGTTAATATCGATTAGGAAAACTATAATAACTTAAATCACTGGAATCCATTATAAAAAACGATAATTAGTAGTTTGCGTGGTTATCTAATCTTATGTTTGTAAGAATGCAAATTTTTCATTCTTTTAAATACACAAATAAGTTAAAACTAAATAAAAGCTGAAGGAAACTAAAAATTCTTTCTCGTATATAATTTTATTTATAATATATATCTATACACATAGTTTTTACTTAGATAAGAATATAATATATAAGTTGCTCTTTTATAAAACACATAAATTGGTAATCTATAAATTTTACAGCAGAATCAATAAACTCTTTTGGTAACTTTTTTTGGTAGTATCGCAAATGTATTTAATTAATGATATTGTTGATATTAAATAGAGTGTAATTAACACTATTAAGAATTTCAGATAATCTACAGAAAAACACCAGCCTATAGACCGGACGCTAAAGGTTGATGACTCATCGCCCATGGGCGCACTATTGAAATTTTCTATTTTTAAAGAGTTTTAATTTTATTTATATAATTGGATAACAAGTGGGTGGTGATCTATAAAATACAAAATACCCTATTATTTGTTCATTTTGTAGTTCAAGTCGAGTAAAAGAGTATTAATATTTACTAGCAATATTTTCTCAAGGTTCATTTTTGTAAGTTTTTTTTCTCTTTGAATGAAGTACATCCATCTAGATAGAAAAAGTCCTTTCTATACCCCTCCTGCAGTTTAGCAGTTAGATTTTGTGTCATTGTCCCCATACACAATTGCCGCCATGTTATTAAATCTGGATTTCTATTAAAAACGGCGTCTAACTTTTGCTGAAGGCCACATTCGAAGTCACTTGGAATACTTTGGAAATTATTAATAGCCACATCTGATGTGGTTAATCCGTCTTTTAATTTGAAAGTTCGATTTTCAAAATATGTGATTAGTTTAGGCAAAGTGTTCCTGAAGGAATAACAACTGATTTTTTGAATTTGGGATTTGTGTTAATTCCTTGCACTCAGAAATACTTCGAGCATCGTCATTTAAACATGTAACGAAATTTTGTAAACTATTGAAAAATGTTCCCCATTTAGTTATTACTGGCGAGGGAGGCAGTGACAAAGATGGAAGTTTTTTTGCTGTAAAGAGCTACTCTCGATGGTGCTTTTCTGAAAACTTTTTTAAAAGCCCATACAGGTCTATCAACTTCCGGATAAGTGTCTGATTTGAAAGATGTCTCCTAATGCATTCTAATGTTTTCGTGAAGCACTTAGAAACATTATATTTGCGTAAGGTGGATTCATCAGGAACATTTCGACCAGTATATTTTTGAAGAAATGTTTTGAAAGTGGGATTGTCAAGTTTATTTTATGGGATATTTGCCGCCTTTAATGCTTCACAAAATTATTCGTTAAAATTGTCAGCTTTCAATGCGTCCAATTTCTGTGTATGTTTTAGCGATGCTAAGTGACGTTGTACGTGCGCTTTTTGGCCATTCTGTAACGATATTTTACAGACTTTGCAATAAATTTTGGAATCACTGACAATGGACATATAATCAGTATGACCCTTAATCCAACTCGCCATTGCTTCACGATGCCATTCTCGACGTGCTTCCATATAATAATAACATAAACAATGTTCTAGATCTAAATAAATGATAACCAAAAATGTTTGCGTATGTTGTTGAAACTTAACGAAATCCAATGCACACTTACGTCAAGATAACTGGGAAAAGTATATTCAATGAAACGGTATTAAACAGGAACTATTACAAAAATTACGAAGTATGTGACAGTCAAAATAATGAAAAAACGAAAATAACTCCCCGTACTTTATTTATCTTTCGAAATATAAAGTAAATATAATAAATTTTAAAAACCCCTCACGCTTCTACCTACGCCGATGAAGAAAGGAATTTACAAATAAAATGCACTTTTTTTGCTGTCGTTTTCGGTACAACAATGTTGCAGTTCACTATATGAATAGCGCTATTCAGTAACTGAGTGTTGTCTACATTATTTATTTGCTCCGAACCTGCTATGTCCGATCTATAGACATCACCTAATATGTTACATAAACAAACGCACTTTTCTTTACATTTTTTTTATTATGTTTATTGTTTTGTCACAAACAACTACTTTTTTCGAATATAAAAATGAAGCGGGGCTACCATACTAGTTTCTTAAGTATGTACGTTTCAAGTTCAACTAAATTATTTTAAATTACGTTTTAAATATGTACTTTAATGTTTTTAAAAATATAAACTTGTGTATTACTTCAGGTCCGAATTTTTAGGATTTCTTGTTTTTTTATACAAGAATTATTCAAAATTCTGTTCTAAGTACTTATATTCTCGTAATAAATCTCTGTATAATCGATACTTTGCGAGATATTTGCAAAAAAGTGGTACTCGATAAGGGTAAAAGTGACACTTCCGCTCCGAATTTTGAAATTCTTTTTACACAAAGAGTATTGAAAATGAAACTTTAAATACTTTTATACTATACTATAATGTATCTGCCTAGGAATCATGACTTGCGAGATATTCGCAAAAACCGATTTTTGATAAGAGTAAGAGATGTACTTCCGGTAGGAATTTCGAAAAACTTTTTCAATAACATTTTTCTCAAATTTAATTAAAAATTAATTATAACTGCTATTATGACATGATTCACTTATTTTTAAACTACCTACAAAGTGTAATCCAACATATTTAAGTTAGGACAACAATTCACTTGGTATAACCAACTTTATCGTAACTCTTGACTTTAGTTATTTAATTTGGTTTAAACAAATGGAATACCTACATAATTTTAACTAGCCAATAGTTTGAAGGAAAACTACCAGTATATTTAACTTAATTAAACAGTATTTTAAAAAAACACATAGAAAATACTTTTCTTGTTCCGAAAGCAGGTACTACTTTCTTGATTTAATGCAAATAATTTCTTTGCATGTATCTACATACAAGGTGTGGCAATTGAATAACCGGACTGGTGGTGCCACCGACAAACAGCGAGCGCACCGCCGCAGGTTTGAATATGTCTGTGCCTGTAGATACATGCCTACCCTGAGCTCGAAGGACACAGTTGTACGTCATTCAGTTTGGCTGTAGCAATCGCCTGTTCAAGTCCTTGGGTTAGCATCTCGTCGAAAAAATGCAGTGCTCAGACAGAGCAACGAGTTAACCTCAAGTTTCTTGTGAAATTGGGAAAAACTGCTGCCAAAGCTCATGTCATGTTAAAGAAAGTGGATGTTTATCACACACACAAGTTTTTGAGTGGGCTAAAGGTTTAAGAAGAGACGTGAAACGATCGAAAACGATCGGCGCCTGGACGACCCTCAACATCAAAAATGGATGACAACATCCAGACCAATTGGTAAATTGGTAAAAATTAGTAAATTGATCCGTGAAAATCGTCGTCTGAGTGTCCGTCGAGATTCTGACTGCCGTTCGTAAACGAGCGAGGAGAAAAAATCTGATTTTTTGAATAGAAAGTGCTGGATGCTTCACCAGGACAATGCGTAGCCCATTCCGTTTTGCCCGTTCTTTAAGAAACACGGCATCTCCATGCTGGACCATCCACCATACCCCTTGTAACTTTTTTTTTTATTTCCTAAGGCCAAATCGGAGTTTAATGGGGGTTGACCTGATCGGCGTATGCCACAATATAGTGACTCACAATTCAAATTTGCAATTATTAAACACTAGTTAAAATACAGCACTTAGCAATCCATTCGTTTTTAAGTACCTACTGTTAAGCTTACTGTGCGTATAAAGTAGCTACTTTCTTGAATCGTAAGAAAACTTAGATATTTTTATTCTGAACACCATAATGTATTTACTTTGAAACCAATGAGATTGATCACAAATTGAACACTGATCGAATGGCAGATAGGCAGCACACAATTCAAACCCTCTATTCACAGTTTTGTCGAGTCCAAAGAAAGCGATATGGTGGGCATGACTGGTCTACTGTAATAGGCTTGAATACCAAATAGACATTTTATTAATTTTTTTATTACATTAAGTGTGAGTACCTACATATTAAACTGGTTTATAAGAAAATATATTTTAAATTTTGTGATTATACTGTAGTCGACAAATTTTAATTTCTGTTAGCTATCTATCCCATGCAGAAGATGACCTTATAATATGCAGCGATGCTTGCCAACAGTGGTGGGAGAAGCAAGGCAGTCCGGGGATTTTCACATTTGATAGCAAACGTTTGTCGGGTGTACTTGGCAGCCTCGCTATATGTTTGTCTTTATTTTATTTCACCGTGCTCTTTTCCTCTTCTACTTTCGCACCAGAAATTAAAATTTGTCGACTGCGGTATATGATTACATGATAACATTGATTTATTTGAAAAAATCGTTTTACGGTTCTTTTCCTTTATTAAGAGATCGACTTTATTTTGTAATTACTTTAGTGATACTTGCGAGAATGAATTAGATATTCATTTTTCTTTTGGAATAAATACATGTTATTATTATTATTATTATGAAATTTTACCGCTTTTTAGTTATTTTTCACAGTGATTTGTATTTACTTTAGATGTTAAAGTTTTTAATTCTAATAATATCACAATCAATAAGCGGTCGGTGTAGAATATCTATATGGAAAGTGGTGCGGTGCCCACATCAATTTATTATTATGGATAATAGATACGTTTAGTGTTACATATGCAACATAATATACATGAACATCATGATACACAGCACCACAGACACCACTTGTGTGTTGTGTGCCCCGGTTGATTTTAATAAAACCTGTAATTCTAATTTAAAAACTTTGTTAGTTGTTTATGACAAATTTGTTATCAATATATTTACCCATTATTACCATAAAGAAAAGTTTAAACAAGTAACTATAATGTTACTATGAAAACAAATTCTTTATGTAGCACTTTTAGGCGAAAGAAGCTAAGCTTTGTATAAATTAATTGAATATAAAACTTTAACAGATGTATGTTTAAAATTCCCGCTTATAGAATGTAAAACATTTAAATATGCTGCGTCATGTTTTCAAAATCCCTACTATTTGACAGTTGTACTCGTAGAACAGGAAAATAATGGTGAGTAGAAATGTCTGGCTACCAAGCATTAATATTTTCACTTAATAGCTACACTTTTTTTGGTAAATAATTAATACGAAGTTTTTATTTATTACAGGCTAATTATACAGAAGACCAGATGGCCGGTAAGTGTATAAGAAATTAAAATCTAGGCTACTTAACCCCGCCTTAAATTGTTCTTTACATATATCTTTTACATTCCACACTTTTGTTAGATTTGTTTGGTTCTTGTTCGTCATAAATTATATATTTATTTCATTAATTAGTAAACAGCTTTTATTTGAGTAACTTTACTATTTCTTTCTCCCTGTTTTTTGGTATTTTTTTATTCCACAAAGTACCTGTTCAAGAAAGATACTTGGAATGAGATAACATAAATTCATTAAAGTGAATCATCCACTTGATTTTATCTATATATGGTAAGTTTTTGAAAGTTAAGCAGAATTTTAAACAATTATAAGTGCATGCATCCCAGGTGTTCATTTTCAATTTGCTGTTGGAGTTATTCATGCATTTTCTTATTTGATAATTTTTAAAATGTATCTTTATGAATCAGGAAAATTAACTTTAACATCAGTTGAAGGTGTGTTTTGTGATATCGATATTAAAATAAACATACTATAATTTTGTTTTGTTTTATAGAATTTCAAGAGGCCTTCCAATTGTTTGATAATCGTGGAGATGGGAAAATACATGTTAGTCAAATTGGTGATGCTTTAAGGGCACTTGGTCAAAATCCCACAGAATCTGATGTCAAGAAGTATACACATCAACACAAATCGGATGAAAGGGTTTCATTTGAAGTGTTTTTACCAATTTATCAGGTATGTTTAAGATCATTAACCCTATTCTAATAGAATTACTTTACATCTGGAAATACACCTGTCATGACTCAAAATAAACAACCATCTTATTTAAGGTTATTGAATATAAACACAGGCTTGATTTAGATCAGAATGTTGTTAAAATAAATACTAAATTGCCAATTTTATTTATTTGATATCACTTTAATTCCTTTTAAATAGTCCAACTGTTTAAATAAAATTAAGACATATCACTAATAAAATAATACAAAATAGTAATTTTTAATTCTTTTCGTTCTTGTTTTAAAGATTCAAAATTTTATTTGTTTTGGCAATGGTTCATTAATTACCCTGGAATAATTTGGAATGATGTATTATAAAACATAATTAAAAAAATTGTTTAAGATAATTTCTTACACTTATTTAGTGATGTACATATTTGGTCTGACAGTGGATAATTCTGTAGTACAGAGGGATTAAAAAAGTTTGTCCAGCCTTGTTAAATATAGCATATTTTAGGTATGTGACACACTGTCAGAATAATATTATAAATTTCATGACTACTTCTTTTTTTTTTTTGTTATTTTAGAATAATTATTAGAATTGTGCCTTATTAATAGAAATGCAATGAATGGCGTTTCTACCATGTTATAGAAATTGATAGACATGATTTTATTCTATTGTCCGGGGAGTTGACATCAATATCCACTTCTATTTTTCAGTGTGAAGTTAGCATTTTTGGAAAATTACTAAATTTGTTGTTTTGTGTAATTCAAATTTGTCATTGGTGTTCCCTACCATATTTACTATTTTCTATACAATTGTCATTGTTATAAGTGTCGTTATAATTAATTATGTATTTGTTAAACTGCAGAGACATATTTATATTCAAATAATTGGGCTTAATATTAATGAGAAATATTTAAATTAAGTTTTGCAATACCTTTTTATTGCCAAGAAGGCCATATGTTTGTAACAGACAGTGGTATGAACCAGGAGAATAAAAATACTCTGTAGAAATGTGTATTTAAGAATACCCCATAATCAAATTGAACACAATAATACTTCATGTCTGCCTATACAGACTCAAATCGTTTTCAACAAGCAGGCTGTCTGTAAAGGTAAGTCATCCTGGCTGTTGTGGAAGACCAAACAAGTCTTCTGGATAACTTTGTTATTAATAAATATTTTTATTATAGGATTATTGTATTGGAAAATAAGGGGCTGAAAACCCACAGTGTTATTGAAGTAAAAATGATGAATGTCATAAACTGTGAAATTAATTCAAGGGTTATTTTTCCGAACACTGATGAGGTGAAGTGTTAAACAAAGCCAAACACAATCAAGCCTTAGTGTTAAAAAAGTGATAATGATCAATGTGATAAACTGTGAAATCAAATCAATGGGAAATAATTGGTTTTCGCACTCCATTAGGGAGGGCAGTTGCCGACCTGTCATAAGACATACAACCAATGTAACCCACAAGAAAATGTGGAAATAAGTGATTAAGTAAAAAATAGTTTCTGAATTTCCTTGTGGACATTTCTACGAAATAAAATATCAGTATTTTTATTTATTATTTATTCCCTTAGTGCCTTCCATATTTGGAAGAATGTTGAGCAGTGTTTCTTAGTGTATCTCTAAAATATTAATAAAAATGTGATAGGTGCTTTATTTCAGCCCATCTGATCATAATCTATTAAGAATATACATATGTGTATATGATACTTCAAATTACCTAAAAACTTTTTTTTTTTTTATTAATTATGCAGCCACTAAAAGATGTAATATACAACTAAACTTTATTATTACACTAAGAATGCATATATGTTACACACAAGGAAATACCCAATTTAGTCCATACATATTTTGTACTTCAGCTATACATTCAGAAACCCTTTATTCAATTTTAATTAATGTGTTACATTAACACATTATCTTCAAAATCTACAAAAAATGAATGTAGTCATTCTGCATTGAATATTAGGATTACTTCTTTAAAAGAATGGGCTTAAAAAAGCATATATAATTGCAATTTTCCTGAAAAGAATTATACTATTACTAGTGAGTAAGCTCTAATAATTGTTTTCACTAGCTTTTAAATATGTATGGTTAGGTTTTGCCTGATTTATGTAAAACTACCGAAAGTACCTAAATATTTTATATATTCGGTACCAAAAATGTTTGCAAATCATGCCAATGCAAGGTTGCTAGTTTGAACCTCCATTCATATCAGGTGGCACACTCTAAAATTTATCATAAACTTATAGAAGCGGCTGTGAAAATAAATTTTCATAATTCTAGAGCACTCTTAATTTAGTTACACTTTGTGTAAAAGAGCTGACATTGCGAACTATGTATTTTACTTAACTAACCTTCTACTAATTTATATATAAATTAGTGTTGGGCAAGTTAGGGGAGAGTACACCTTCAATGAGACGACAGACTCGCCTTTTGTCGACTCCCGGGGAAACCGGCAGGCAACACGGTGTTGCTCCAGAGCCGACAAAACACGAGCCTGTCTAGTCGCATTGAAAAAGTACTCCGTATTCCCCTAACCTGCCCTCTTGAGAAAACTGCAAAAATGTGGTGTTAACTTCAATCAGATCTGCATTAGGAAGTTGGTATCTTCACCGGTAATTTTACTTTTCTTGGTGTAGGTTGTAGTGTCTGATTAATAGTATATTAAAACGTGAGTTGCAGTATTTAGAACTCTATTTTGAATATTTTTTGTAAGTATAAAAAAAAATTCAAATCCGAATCGAAAGTAGTATCTTTGCTATTATTATTTGTTTACTTTACTATTACAATTAGCAGTTTCTTATCTTCGAAACTGTTACTTTCCAGACACATATTTATTAAGACTTTTTTGTTTATTTTGGTTCATACACTTTTTTAACATCCGGTTTATTTTCTTGAAGTCAAACCTTCTATATGTTCCTTATTGTTTTGGAGGTGTTTATTACAATTTCTCGTGTTCCCATTTTTGGTGTTTGTACCTTTAACATTTTATACATACATACATACTTCAAACGATTTGGTTTTTGTGATGTTCGTGTTGTACTTAAAGTTACGGGTTTTATTTAATTAACACAGTAAAATATAAAGCAGAAAATGTAGGAGAACAGGTTATGACTTGGTTATAAACATAAAATGGCAAACTGGGTTGACTTATTTTTCCATATTACACTTGCCTGCCCAAGAACCAATGAAATTTCTTAAAAATATGTACCAATTTTGCGTGATATTTGAATCATTCCCTCTTATTCTGACACATACATGGATGAAATAAAACTGTAATTTCTGTTCCGAATTTTGAATATTTTTATATAAAAATTATTCAGAATCCAGCTCTAAATACTTTTGTACTCTAGATAAATCTGTATAGAATGAATAATTTGCTAAATATTTGCAAAAAGTGCTATTTAATAAGAGTAGAAGTATTACTTCCGGTCCAAATTTTAAAATTTCTTTTATACAAAAATGTTGCAAACCCAACTATAAAAATTTTTTCACTTATAATAAATCTGTATAGACTGTATAATTTACCAAATATTTGCAAAAAACTGTTTTTCAATAAAATTAAAAAGACCCTTCGGTAGGAATTTCGAAAATCATTTTTGTAATATTTATCTCAAATTAATTTTTTAGTACTTATGTATACTTGAAATTTCTCTAAACTTAGTAGTTGATAAGATATCGGTAAATATTGATTTTTTCACTGAAAGTACTACTTCTGGTCTACTGATTTACTGAAAATCTAATCAGATCTCCCGAGGAAGATTATATTTCTACATATAAGGCGATAAACATGGTTATACATGTTTATTTTAAACTAATTTGCATAACCAAAGAGAGAACTTTAAAACAAACCGAAAACTAAATAACCTCAGTAATGGTGCTTCGACAGGGTCATAAATGTATGATTTTTCTTGGATTTATTGTACATAACAAAAGCAAAATTGTGTGTATTTTTTCCCGACAAATCCATGAATAAATACCCGAATTATATCTAACTATAACACTTTCATCAAGTTTCTAGTACCAGCTTTCGTGTCGTAAGTAAAGTCACCTTCACACTATTAGTGATACCAGTACAAATAGCAGTAAACCTGCGGATCGGCAATTAGGGGTACATTGCTGTACAATATTGCCTTTAGAGATGTATTTACTGTTACTTGGTAAGTACTTGTACTTACCAAGTAAGTATATCTTCTCTAGAAACAATATTTCAGGGTAATGTACCCCTGACTGCTGATCAAATGTACATCTGATTGCCGATCCCTAATTACAACACTCAACACTCGAAATTCTAAGTGTATACTATATTATTTATTTATTATATCATTTATTGAATGTATTTTGTAAACTCTTACTCTTAGAAGATACATTAAATAGAATAGTGTTGTTTTTTTTCCAATTGCGAACAAGGAAATAAAAGAAAAAAGAGAACAAGTAAATTGTTCGACGAAAATATTTAAAAATAAAAATAATAGAGGATTTAATTCGATGTATATATTTAACGTTTGCAAATGTTGCATTTAACACTATCATTCATTTTTGTAAAGTAATTTGAAACTTTTCCAATGATTGACTTTCATTTACAGAATGTAACGTTTTCTTCGTTGAATTAGCAACTAACAGTATTGAACACAAAATAAAATCTGTTGTGTATCCAAATAAAAGTGATAATCGAAACAGACTTTCAGTGTTCGATATGTAATTATTTTTGAGATTTTATATTTAGTGCATTATGAAAGTGCTAAGAATTTCGTTGATTTCACACAATCTGTGTGACGTAATGAATATTACTAATAATACTTTACCGAATAATAACCGTCTCAAGAAGAATCGAAACAGACTTTCAGTGTTCGATATGTGATTATTTTTGAGATTTTATATTTAGTGCATTATGAAAGTGCTAAGAATTTCCTTGATTTCACACAATCTGTGTGACGTAATGAATATTACTAATAATACTTTACAGAATAATAACCGTCTCAAGAAGCACTACCACTGGATTATTTTATCGAACTCTTAATTCTAAAGCCATAATCCATTGCATTTTACATATTAGGACATTAATTGTTGAATCACTATCGATAGTGCCTATCATTGTTATGTGCAGCACAAATAGAGTGCAACTCGCTGTTTATAGATATACATTAGTACGTTTGGTATCAGTATACAAATTTTTCCAATTTGTGTTATTCCAAAAAGAGCAATTGTAAACAATAAATGTAAGGTAACAATTTAAATCCTTACGAAATTGTGTAAATGATAGAATTGACATAGAAGTGCGTCTTTGAAACTTACTTATTCATTATTACCCATTAGTAAATCATGTTGTATGTTATTGGGTATTACCATTTATTTTTTTCCACAGCAAATATCAAAGACTAGAAGTGCTGACACCGCAGATGATTTTATTGAAGGTTTACGTCACTTCGATAAAGACGGAAATGGGTATATAAGCTCTGCAGAATTGAGACATCTTTTAACTACTTTGGGGGAAAAATTAACTGATGATGAAGTCGAGCAGCTACTGCAAGGTCAAGAGGACTCTCAGGGCAATGTAAATTATGAAGATTTTGTCCGCTTGGTTATGTCTGGTTGAATACTATCTAGTATTGTAAAGTGCATTTATTTATTTATTCACCCATGTTAGAATAAAATTTTCTAATTTCCTTTATTTTAAAAGTGCCTTCCATTCCATTTTTTTACTGTTCCGCTTGGTCGTACTGTATGATGATATCATTGACACTTATACCTAAGATAATAAATTTATATTATTAAATTAACGTTTTTATATTTGTTATTTTTTATACATTTTGTGGAATATCAATATATGTCTTGTAAGAATATAGAATATTATATAATATTTTGGTGTTTAATTAATGTTCATTGTTATGATAATATGATGAGATTGAGCATATTTAATGATTATAGAAGCGACGTCCTTGCCGTCGATATAGTTTTGCTGCGTAGGCAATATAATTTAATACTCATTTCTAGTGTGACAGTTGGGTAGCGCTAATCGTTAATTGAGTACACCGTTATCGAAGAAATTTTAACCGGTGTTTGGAGTACCTGGTAAAATATTAATTAATTACACATGCGCATAACACGGGAGATTTGAATTTTTGTTATTGACAGTGGTTATGTTGTCATATACATGTGTTTGCTGTATGAAAGTATTTTTTGGTATTAATTAATAATTATTTTTATGTGATTTAGTAATTGCATTGATTCTTCTATAAATGAAATGAGCAGTATGGAATTTCTCTCAATTCGTGAAGATTCGTAAAAATTCTGTTCCAATTTATGCTTGCATTTTCTTTTTTCCTCTTTGTACTTAATAGCACCTTGCTAGAATATGATTTTAGTTAAACATATTATGTACTCTAGATATGTCATGAACATATTAAACTATATTGTAAAATAACAAAAGAAATTCAAAACGAGGAAGAAATTCTACAGACGCCAACTTCGTCAAACACAGATGTGCGTTTTATTGGTGACTTAGTTTCATCGGCTAATTTTTGAAAAAGAATTTCCATGCATTTTATGGAACACGGACGCGGGTTTGAATGCAACTTTCCACAATTCATCATTTAGATGTAAAAAAGAACCACTTGAAATATTCCGTATCCAGTCAGGGGCCTTTTTCATATACATACTGTGGTTTTTTCCAGTGAGTATTTATTTTTAGACTTAAATGCTACAAAGCCTGCTATATATTTCAGCGATTTTTTGACTGAAAAAATAAAAGCAGCGATTTTCCTTCGTGAATCGTTGGGAGGGGTACACTGGCAGCCTACATTTCGGTTTTCGGGAATCGCACCCCATTGCCTCAACCGCAATATTCAATTTAAGGTGGCCATCTCGCCCATCTCAATTACATTGCAAACATGCTGCTAACATATCGCACGAGAATCCGTTAATAAGCAACAAAATGATATAAAAAAAATACTGGCATAATCTGCAAACTTATCTCTAGGGGACTGGGTAGTTTTAATAACTGAAATTTTATCGATTAATGTGGAAAAAATTGTTAAAATACAGGGAGTTTTTGTATCAAAAATCTGCTACTTTATTTCGTAATTACTTCGAATATATAAATAATTGCAAGATATTAGATAGCTTAGCCCCTGGAGAAATAAATTCTCTTTCTTTTGATGCTTGATATAAAGCAATTAAGCGTATTTTATAGCTGTCTTGTGCTTTTAATTGTTTTTACCCAGCATTCCGATTAAACAAGCCATATTTTAAGAGAAAAGTAGATTCCATATATCATAATCAGCCAACAATAATATTAATTTTTAAAATTAATCGGGGCGCTCTCTAGTTGAATGTAGCAAAACTTGAATGCAAATATAGGGTCGACGTAATATGGCTTTCTCAGTCATATAATTACGTGTATATGTCTTTCTGTCTGCCATTAAAAGAGTAACCCCTAAAAAATCTCACATATTTACAAATAAAATGAAATTGTAATGATATGATACTATTTGTTGAATTCAAACAAATATTCATGGATGTTTTTTATTATTTGCTCCTCAATTATAAAAAGCCGAAAATAGAATGTCTCGGATTCTTATTTAATAATATACAGGGTTATTCACGCTATACGGCACGGAATATTGTGGCCAAAATACGTGACTTTCAAAAAGTTTCACTTTTGGGATATATGGGGGTCTATTATAGTTACTTTTTAAAATTATTTTCATATTATACAGGGTGTTCCAAGAGCCCTAAAAGTATCAAAGTTGTGTTTTTTTAAATGGAACCCCCTGTATATTATTGTATTTTCGGATTCTCCGATCAAAATAAGTGTCTGTTTTAATAAGGTTTACAATACCTAAACCTTAAGGTTTTTTAAATAATTTGAATTTTGCCAAAATCTAACCTAATTTTCATGTTTCAAATACTTAAGAAGTATTTAAGTTATGTAAGCGAAATTTACAGCGAAGTGTAACAATATATCATATTTTATATCCCAGTCATAATAAACTTGCCATCTTATACAGGGTGTCCAAAAATTAAAATTAATCAAATAAGAACTTTAAGTGGCTATAACTTGATTAATTTAAATAGAACGCCATATTTTTTAACTTACCAGGAAATGTACTTTTTAATTACCTATCGAATGGTATTAGGGTGTTCTATAGCTAAGTCTTCGCGTTTTTACAGAATACGCCAAAAAATCGTTTTTTGCACCATTTGGTGTTTTTTAAATAAAAGTTCTAATGTATCTAGTTGCCTATGGTATTTAGAAATGTCACATAAATTCATTTAGTCTGTCAGTTTAGTCTGCAAAGTCTGTTTTTGCTATAGTGGTATTATTTTTTGTAATTGTGGAAGTTTAGATCGTTATTATTTGAATATTGTTGTGGTGTTGCTTAGTCAAAATGAAGATTTACCCAAAAGAAGAGCGTATTGATATGATTTTTATCCTAGGAGAATGTCATCAAAATTGTTTATTGGCTTCTCGAGTTTATGCTCAAAGTTTTCCGGAAAGAAATCATCCTAAGCCAGCCGTTTTTGAGAGATTATTAAACCAGTTTCAGGAAAGTGGAAGTGTCAGTTATAAAAAACCCATTACAAGAAAACCTGTCACTGAAGATGAAGAAAATGTTTTTACGGTAGTTGGTTCAGTTATCGAAAATCCCAATGTTAGTCAAAATCAGATATCCGAAAATACTAACATTAGTCAAGCAAGTATTTCAAGAATTCTTAAAAAACACAGATTTCATCCTTATAAAATCCAGCTCTGCCAAGAACTTTATGGAAATGATTTTGACAACCGAACTGAATTTTGCATGTGGGTGTTAGATAAAGTGGCAGAAAATAAAAACTTTTTTGAAAATGTGTTATTTAGTGATGAATGTATTTTTCATAACAATGGTCTCGTGAATAGACACAACTTCCATTATTATTCTGATTCGAATCCGCATGAATACAGAGTCATGAGAAATCAGAATAGGTGGTCCGTTAATGTGTGGGGTGGAATACTGGGCCAATATTTAATTGGACCCTATTTTTTTGAAGGACCTTTAAATGGTATGATGTTTCTCGATTTTCTTTTACACCAACTTCCAGTATTATTAGAAGAAGTCCCTTTAAACATCAGAACAACCATGTGGCTTCAACTGGATGGAGCTCCGCCTCATTATCATCGCGAGGTTCGGCAATTTTTAAATGCCAACTTTCAAAACAGGTGGATTGGAAGAAATGGATTTCAAAATTGGCCCCCCAGATCCCCGGACTTAACTCCACCAGATTTCTTTTTATGGGGATACATAAAAGGAATTGTCTACAATACGCCTCCGACAACACCACACGATATAAAAATACGCATAAGAGACGCTTTTGAAACTGTAACCCCGCAAATTTTGTCCAGAGTTAGCAGTGGTTTTGAAAAAAGAATATGTAAGTGTCTGGAAATGGACGGTCGACATTTCGAACATCTGTTATAAATATTTTGCTTCTGTTTTATGTTATCGTTGATATGTTATTACCATTATTGCTGTTATAGCCTGTTAGATTATAAATAACGTTCCAAGTTTCTGAACATTTGTAACGATATTCGTCATTATTATTCTTATAATTGTAAATTATCTGACATTTCTAAATACCATAGGCAACTAGATACATTAGAACTTTTATTTAAAAAACACCAAATGGTACAAAAAACGATTATTTGGCGTATTCTGTAAAAACGCGAAGACTTAGCTATAGAACACCCTAATACCATTCGATAGGTAATTAAAAAGTACATTTCCTGGTAAGTTAAAAAATATGGCGTTCTATTTAAATTAATCAAGTTATAGCCACTTAAAGTTCTTATTTGATTAGTTTTAATTTTTGGACACCCTGTATAAGATGGCAAGTTTATTATGATTGGGATATAAAATATGATATATTGTTACACTTTGCTGTAAATTTCGCTTACATAACTTAAATACTTCTTAAGTATTTGAAACATGAAAATTAGGTTAGATTTTGGCAAAATTCAAATTATTTAAAAAACCTTAAGGTTTAGGTATTGTAAACCTTATTAAAACAGACACTTATTTTGATCGGAGAATCCGAAAATACAATAATATACAGGGGGTTCCATTTAAAAAAACACAACTTTGATACTTTTAGGGCTTATGGGACACCCTGTATAATATAAAAATAATTTTAAAAAGTAACCATACTAGACCCCCATATATCCCAAAAGTGAAACTTTTTGAAAGTCACGTATTTTGGCCACAATATTCCGTGCCGTATAGCGTGAATAACCCTGTATATATACCGAAAATATCCAGCCAGGAGATTATTTCAAGTATTGTTCAACCATATTTTACGAAAAATATTTATGTTTTGGTGATTATATACAGAGTGTTTCAAATTAAATGCAAATCTGAAAATACTTTCGGATTTAATTTCCATTTAATTTGCAATTGATTTCCATAAATTTGCTTTTAATTTGCAACATATCGTACATTAGGGTGGTCGTTATTTTTCAAATTTGAGATTTTTTTCGGGTACCCCCTAATTTTTTCCTATAAATGTAAAAACATACTACATTAAATATCTACTTATTTGATTAATATTAATGGGCTCCGCAGACGGGTTAAAGTCGCTTCTGGAAAAAATCAATTTTTCGCTTTTTCTTCTGTTGAATAAAGTGCAACTTATACATATATGGATAGGATTTGAAATTCTAAGTAAAAAAGTACATACCTACCTTATTTTTTTCTAGAATAGCAATAGTTAATGAGTAAAACGTTTAACAAATTCGCAGTCTTAGGTTTAGCTGCGGCTCAGTAGTTGTGCTAACAGTCGATTTGTATGCGTCCGGAAATTCTTTTCGATATTGACTAACTACTTGTAGGATATATTGCTGATGTAATTCATCTTTCGACAAAACATTAGTAGTCGGTAATCAACTTTATGCCACGTTCGGCTACGTCATTTACTGTACGTAAATTTTGCAGCAGACCAAAACGTAGATTCAACTCTTAAGAAATTGCAATTAATCTTGAAGGTATTGAAAAAGTTTAAGGCACATTTTTTACTTCATTCATCTTTACAGTAACACGTTTTACAGGAGTATCCTCTGCATCATAATCCTAGTCTTCCTCGTCTATAAACATGAGAACTTTTTCACTCATCTTCGTTTTAATTGAAAGGGGAACTGCCGGGCCAAGAAAGGAAAATGCAACTAGTTCAGGCGACGGATACCAAAGGTGATCGAAAAACTTGTTTACGGCTGCCTCGCTAATTGTTACATCGATGCATTTGTAATCAAACAACGATTTCAAAAATAAAAAGGCTTGGTATGGTGATTGAATTGCCAGTGGAGCCTCAAACCACGCTTTTACATACACTTGCGCTAAGAACAGTGTCAGAGATGTAATGATGATTTTTCATTATCTTTTTCTTAGCGTTTCCTTAATAAAAATTGTAAAAATTGGAAATTGTTTGATTACCTTTTCCTATAGAATTAATTAAACTGAATCAGAAGAAATAGTGGGATCACAGGAGTTATTTTTATAGTATTATAATCGTCGGACACTAGCGGCCTCTAAATTATCCAGGTCGTGAGAGATGGAATCTGGTTTTCTGCTTAAAACATGCCTTGTTAAATCGGAATGCTGGGTGGAGACAATTAAATGCAAAAGGCAGCTAAGCAATTACTCTTAATTGCTTTGGATCAAGCACCAAAAGAAAGAGCTATTTTTCTCCATAATCTAAGCTACCTACCTAATATCTTAGAATTATGTATATATTCGAAGTAATTATATACGAGATAAGGTAGCACATTTTTGGTACAAAAACTTCCTGTTTTTTAACAATTTTTTTCATATTATTCGGACAAACTTCAGTTGTTATAAACACCCAGTCCCCTGGAGATAAGTTTGCAGATTATGCCGGAATTTTTTTGGTATCGCTTTGTTGCTTACTAACGGATTCTGGTGCCATATGATAGCAGCATGTTTGCAATGTAATTGAAATTGGCCAGGTAGCCACCTTAATATGACAAAATATGTTCTTTCAGCTTTTATATGAAAACTAGCATACTGTTTGATTTTTGTGAAATCCTAATAAAATTGAAATGAATAAAATGAATAAATAATAGAACTGTCTATATATTAATACGTGACGAAAAAACTTTGCACCCCTTTTTAAGCATATTGCGCGCAAGGATTAGTGTGAGATTTGGCATAGTTACAGTTCATATGGAGGAGTGCAGACAGATAAAATGTATGTATAATATGTGTTACAAATACCTTATTTAATTAACTCGAAAATTAATGCATAACGACGTATTTCTACAGGCTCGCAGCTGACGTAATAGACAATTCAAAAAAATTATATGCAATGGTTATAGAAGTATACCTACTCTTTGACAAAATAACCTCAATAACTCAAACTTAAAAATTTAATGAATTAAGCTCGAATTTCGAACACTGGTATTAATTATTAGGCAAGTTATTTAGGTACCTATACAAAATTTTTAAACTATTTTCTTCAATTCTGTAAAAAAAATTACTTACATAGGCATGTAAGAAATTTAATTTTTTTAATATTCTTCAGATCTTGTTTTTAATTATATTTAATAATTTATTATTAACGCGCGAAATCCACACTGTCGGATAAATTTCAGGGCGGTCTTTCAAATTTTTGTCCAATTGAATTGGTCATTCTAATAGCTGATACGGTATCAGAAGTTAATAAAAAAACACTTGATGACAAGGAAGGCATTTTATAATATCCAAGACTACTGTCTGAGCACACATGTAAATATATTTAATTAAACTGTTGTAGGTATGTGAAATATATTGATTGTTTCTCTTTTTCTTACTTTTACACACATTATAGGCTTAGTGTTTCTTACACTAACAGGTTCACTACTTACGGGTTTTCTTGAGCAAAGAGTTCTGTTCTTTTTATTATTAATGGCCAAAAAAAGAATTTGAATAAATACTTCCATAAAAGTATGTATAAGAATAAAAATGTACTGCCTCTGTGAAATTAGATTTTTTTATGCAAAAGTTGTTCCAAACTTACTTCTGAATACTTTTGTATCCATTACACATTTTGAAAAAACTAACCATTGACAACATACTCGGTAACTATGTATTTCGCGCTCAAGTGTTACTTCTCATTTACCAATCTAATTCTTCCAACTAAGACTTGGCACATGCTCGAGTTACATAACAAAACACAAAATTTACCAACTTTGCCAAACTCAAACCTACTCTTTATTCCAAATAATACGCGAAATACCCATGGTGACCGTCAAAATTGAATCACCCTATATATTCCTTTTTCGAAAATGCAATAATCACTAAAAAAATACCTGTTTATTATCTTAATCAAATAGATAAAGGACATAGATCTACATTGGTATTTACAAAACAAACATTATATGTAACAGTATGTTCCTATTATTCTTGTAAGGACGTTATTTGCATTTTTACAATTTAGAGTAAATATCAATGATTTCAAAATAGACACATACCGTCAAATAGGGTGACTCGGAACATTGGTATAACTTGGAACAAACTGACAGCATTAAACACTTTAATACAGCTTTCTGCAATTCTAGTATTTGAAGCTAGAGTACAGGTCTCTGTAAAGTCGGTATATGTTATAGTTTTAAACTTCACCACCTACTGCGCTCTTTTCCCGTTTGTAACTCCACAAAAAAATAACATTGGTAAGTTGTAAATTTAAAGAATTTTTCTCAACTGATTACTTTTTCTAGTAGGGAGTACATGTTGCTATTTATCAAAGTGTGATATTTTTTTCTTTAATCCTTATATATTTGTGACCTCATCCATGAACATAACCTTAATTTTTTTATACATGGTACCTGAAGAGAGGTTGATTTATTATTTTGTTACATTAATAGGGTGACTTGGAACAAACATGCCGCGTCATTACACGCGCAAGTTAGGGTCTAGGCGTTACAAAGACTACGATGCCGACACTGTTGATCGTGCAATTTTAGAAATTAAACAAAAAAAACTTACTTACCGCCAGGCTGTTGATAAGTATGGGATTCCGTTAGGAACATTAAGTCGTAAAATAAATAAAAAACATCAAAAAGTTGCTGGCGGTCAAACTGTACTCTCCGCAATGGAAGAAAATTTATTTGTTGATGCCATAGGAGTAGCCGCTGATTGGGGCTTTCCTTTTGAACCCGACGACATGAAAAACTTTGTTAAATCGTATTTAGACAAGTCAGGAAAAAAAATTAAAAGATTCAAAGATAACAAACCGGGTCATGATTGGCTTCGTCTGTTTCTAACTCGTCATGAAAATGCATTAAAAGTCAGACTTTGTGAAAATATTAAACGCGCTCGCGCCACAGTAACAAAAGATGATATTAAAGCTTATTTTCTTAATCTTGAAGAAACATTAAGAGATATTCCTCCAAGCAACATCGTTAACTTTGATGAGACATGTTTTGCGGACGATGTTGGCAGGTCCAAGGTGCTGGTGAGAAGAAATTGTAAACATCCAAGCAGAATTATGGATTCTTCGAAATCAGCAACTTCTGTTATGTTTGCGGCTAGCGCTTCAGGCGTTATGTCAGCTCCGTATGTTGTCTATAAAGCTGATCATTTATGGTCCACTTGGACCACAGGCGGACCAACAAATTGCAGATTTAATAGAACTGCGTCAGGTTGGTTTGACCAAGGCGCCTTCGATGACTGGTTTTTTTCGCAAATGTTACCTTATTTCCAAAAATGTAATGGAAAAAAAGCGTTAATTGGGGATAATTTAGCAGCTCATTTATCTTTATCTGTCATACAAGCCTGCGAAAATAACGACATAAAGTTTATTTTTTTGCCCTCCAATAGTACACATTTACTGCAGCCCCTTGATGTCAGCTTTTTCCGCCCAATTAAATCAGAATGGAGAAAAGTTTTAATAGCATGGAAGAACCGACATAAAGGTCCAGTGCGTAAAGATATATTCCCTTCATTACTAAATGCAACTCTGAAAAATATTGAAGCTTCAAGTTCCGAAAATATCAAGTCAGGTTTCAAGGCTACAGGGATATATCCCTTTGACCCAGATCAAGTGTTGAAAAGAATTCCTAACTCCACTGTCACAGAGGCTTCAACCAGCGCTGAGATTATAGAAACAATGTCAGAGTTTTTTAGCGAAGCTAGATACGGTGCAAAGACGAAACCACAACAAGGAAGACGAAAAAAAATAAATGTTCCACCGGGCCAAAGTGTAACTACTGACTTCATTTTAAATCAACAACCTAGCACTTCCGGAAGCAGCAAAAAAAATCAGAAGAGAAAAGGTCATTATAATCTAAGTGACGAAGACATAGTTTCCTCAAAGGAAGAAGACAAATATTCTAGTGACGAAGAGACTGAAGAAAACGAAAATACTGAAGCAAACGAAGAGACTGAAGAAAACGAAGAACTAGACCAAAAATGAATGACATTAACATAGGGGATTTTGTTATGGTCAAATTTACAACTTTGCGAAATAATATAAAAATATTTATTGGAGAGGTTCTCGAAAAAAGTGAACAAGGGTTACAAGTAAAATTTTTAAAGGAAAGCTCTTCCATGAAGAACTGTTACATATTTCCTATCAGAGACGACATAGAAATTGTGTCAGAGGACCAAGTTGAAAGAAAAATGCAAATCATATCTAATACAAGAGGAAATATTAGATTTTTATAATTCATTTTTAAGTGTTTACATTTTTATTTTTTAATGTTTTACAAAATGTTATTTGTTTATTTTTTGAAAGTGATATTTATTTTGTTTATTTATATAGAAATAATTTTTTGTTAACCTTTTGATAATAAAACGTTTTCTTTTCATAAATTCCACATTCATTATACCCAATCTAATATTTTTCTGATCAATTTTGGTTTTAAAAATTATATTTATGTTCCAAGTCGCATTAACACCAAGTTTTAATGGAAAATACATATATTTTCAAGCGTGTTCTAAGACACCCTATTTGCGGGGTGACTTGGAACAGTCTTTTTTTATTTTGTTTTATCGAAATGTATATACTTACATACATAAATTATATATCACCTTATAGCTGTTAATAATGCACATACGTTACATATTTTTGTATTCCATTTTGCAGAAGTTTTACGAAATTACGAGGATTTTAATGTCAAATTCGTTCCAAGTCACCCTATTTGACGGTATTCTATTTAATCGTGTATGAGACAAAAACTCTGTTTTTTGTCTCATACATAAAAAAACAACGGTTTGGTCTGCCAGTCTCTGTATAATTTGGTTCAATCTAAGAGATATGTTGCGTTAGTAGTAGCATCT
The DNA here is from genome assembly GCA_963170755.1 of Amphimallon solstitiale. Taxonomy (NCBI): domain Eukaryota; kingdom Metazoa; phylum Arthropoda; class Insecta; order Coleoptera; family Scarabaeidae; genus Amphimallon; species Amphimallon solstitiale. The sequence continues at coordinate 99,600,255 of OY720676.1, read as the reverse complement.
TTTATCCAATAAATTTGTTTTACAAATAATATCGCTGCTACTGGCAACCAGGTGGCTAATTAAAATACAGTCACGTATGCAACACATAATACACGCCTAATGGTTAGAAAAGGACAGAGCAATGTGACGATTCTCTTTCTATTAGATGGCCACCTTAAGGGTGAATTTTTTATTTTCAATTTCACACGAAAAATGGTAATAACCAAAGTTGTTTGATATTGAATTTGCTACAACTTTGGTCCCTATTGTTTTTTCCCTAGGATCGATATTATAATTACTAATGAATTTTGTATTAATAATAACAATAATAATATTTCATTTTATTTCTTAGTACTTCAGACATTGTATGTAGCACAGTACAAAAAAAAAGTAAAAGAAATACGTCACATACAATACAATATAAAGTTATTTAAAATAATTTATAAAATCTTGATCACTATAACAACAAATATGAAGGAGAGAGTCTCACAATTTTTTTTTTTAAAAGTTGTGGCTTCTTATGTATCTGGGCACAATCAAAATTATTGCACTTAACGTAAATTAACATTGTACTAAGTTGGCCGAACTTCAACTTAAGGGAACTCCTTAATTTACGTTTATTAATTCCACCAATCAGCAACTACCAGAAACGGCATAGCTGTATATGCGTACTTTTTTTATTTTCTAATCTGTCATTTGAAACTAATAGCATAACCTAAATTAGCGAAATTTGCCACAGTTATTTTATTATTTTGTACGTTGCTGTTTTATATTATCATGAGCGATGGCGTTTTAATTTATCTGGTGCATAGCTATCCCCATTTATATGACAAAAAGCCGTTTTAGAAGATATCTGATTGGCACTTCAGCTGCTCATACGCCTGCACACTTAACGTAAATTAAGGCAATGTGAACAACTTCATAAATTTTGTGTTAATTTTACGGTGCGTTAATTAAGGTTTAAGTTAAGTTAAGTGGATGTGAACGGGTCTTTATGCTTCTTCTACTAAATCATTGTGCGAGAATGGTTCCAGTACACTGGATTTCCGTTTCCAATTGGTGGATACTGCGACGGTTCATAAAGTCATCAAGAGTATTAAGTCAACTTCTTTTGGACGTGACAATATTAACATAGACATGCTTAGAGTCTGTTGTCGTTATATACTTCCTTATGTAACTCACATAATTAATACCTGCTTACTCGATTCTGTATTCCCGGATTGCTGAAAGTACGCCTTGGTCTATCCCCTTCCCAAAATAAGTGAACCAACTCAATTTAAAAATTTTAGACCTAGAAGTCTGTTACCACCCACCATGTCAAAAATTTTCAAGCGAATTATTGGTGCACAACTAATGGATTTTATATGATGAAATAACGTCCTACCATCGACGCAGTCAGGTTTTAGGGCTGGCTATACTTTCGAGACAACTCTGCTGTCTGGTACTGATGACTTGATTGCATCTGCAGATAAGGGATACCTTTCGTGTCTTGTATTGCTGGACTGTACTAGGGCGTTTGATACGATTGGCCATGGTATTCTTGGATCTATATTACAATATATAGACTTGGGTGATGCAGCAGTCACTCTATTACAAAATTATCTGTCTAATCGCAGACAGGCTGTCAAATTGGATGGCGGTGTATCGGAATATATTGCTGTTTCGCGGGGAGTTCCGCAGGGGTCTGTTGTCGGGCCTATTTTATTTACCATTTACACCTCAAAACTCTACTTGGATAATACATTCAGATTTCGAACTCAAATTTCCAAAAACATCAGATTAACTTACGTAAATCTGAAAAAACTCTTTCCTTACAAAGATATTTTAAATAAGTCAATAAAATAATGTCTGCCACAATTTTGTTCTGTCATGGATTACATATTGTTCTGCACTTTATCATGGGGTTCGGGATCAGGTAACACAGTGTCGTATCCATAAAATACAGAATGCATGTCTTCGGTATTTGCATGGCCTCCGAAACTGTGATCACTTTAGCCATAAGCTTCGCGAGACGAGGTTGCTTAACATGCCTGAGCGCAGGGAGTGCTTGGCTCTGTCTCTCTTCCGTCGGATAATGCTGTACAGTTTCCTCGATACCTATATTACAAAATCAGATATCGGTCTGACGTGCACAGTATTAATACAAGATTTCGTGGATTAATTTCTCCGCCCTTACACAGATCATCTCTGTTTCAGGGATTATTCTCGGTTCAGGTTTACACTAAATACAATGCCTTGCCTTTACATTTCAAGTTGTTGCCGCTGGAGAGATTTAAACGCGAGGTTAAGGGGGGGTTTTACTTGATCGGCGTATGCCACAAAATGGTCAAATTCAACGCAAAAAATCGCAAAAATCAAGGCACTTGAAAAAGTTGCCGCTACGTGAACGAAATAATGAATATTTGTTCTAGCGACTGACGATTCAAATTTGCAATTATATTAAAAAATAGTTAAAATACAGCACTTTGAATTTTTTTCGTTTTATAGCGATATAAAGCTTACTCTGTTTAAAAAGTACTTTTTTGAATCGTGAGTACCTAGATATTTTTATTCTGAACTCGACAATGTATTTACTTTACTTTCAAAATAACCCTGGTCTCCACAAAATTACTTTGAAACCAATGAGAGTGATCACAAAGTCCGCACTAATAAATGGCAAATAGGCAACACATAATTCAACCTCTTACTCACACTTTCGTAATGTCTAAGACCAGCTATATGGAAGGTATACCTGGTCGACTGTATTAAGCCGAACATCATATAAACAGAGAGATCTTCACCTTTTTTTATTACCTTAGGTAAACGAATGCTTCATTCAGATATCGGCTTTATTTTCTAATTATTTTAATGATATTTGGGAGAATGTATTAGATATTTAATTCTTCGTCTGGAATAAATATATGTTGTTATTATTATGAAATTTAACTTGTTACTTAATTTCTGGCGGTGATATTTTGCTTTAGATGTTGAAGGTTTTTCATCTTAATAATATGAGCAATGTTGTAGCAACTAAAATATTACAAAAACAATTCTGTGCTGTAACAGTAACAGTAACAGTGCCTGTTTTGTTTTTTAATAAAATGTAAATATATATATTTTATAATAATCAGATGTTTTGGATTGTTGAATATTATATTCTTCCCAATCGGCATTGATGGAGTTGATTAGCAAAATTAAATTATAAAACATTTTGTTACAGGGAAGATTCGAACTAAATTTTATCACCAAATAAAGTTGTATTCATTATTTCATACATAAGTTTGAGTATACATTAAACATATTTGTAAAGGAAAATACGTGCGGTTGATATATACAAGCAAATTTTAATATATTTCAGATATTTGTCGGTGTTCATTTATGATTGATTACGTGATAACATTGATGTGTTTACTTTATTAGACTCTTTTTCTGTTCCTTGATATTCTTCTCGCTTTCAAAATGTATTTTATTTTTCAAGGACAAGGTTTCGGCTTTATGGAATTTCAGAAATGCAGTTTTTTTCGGCAATAAATATACATTATTATTATTAATTATGAAGTTGCACGACTTATTGTTATTTTTAACCTTACATGTTGAAGCTTTTTAATAATATGAAAAATGTTTGTAGAAAACTAAAATCTGACAAAAACAACTTTATGTCATTTTAAGATACGAAACTAAGATGCATTGGTTTTAGACAGCAAGTTACACAAATTTCAGTTTTCTAGATGGCAAAAGCATTTATTTAAATATCTGAGTTTGTTGTGCCTTCATGTTTTTGTTTTATTTGTACTTTGTATTTTGACCACAGGACAGTTTTTAGATTTTTTTTGTATATGTGAATAAGTAAAAGAGCATGGGCCAAACGAGCGCATAAGCCTAATTACAGCAGTTTATCAGGAGTGACAGCAATTGTTTAATGGCGAGCGAAAAAAATGTTGTATGTAGGCTTAAAAAACAAATTTTGTTTAATTTGTGCAAAATATGGTGAATCTAAAAATCACGTATGCTACAAAAATTGGTCTTCGTCGTCAACAGCCATGGAGTCGCCAATTATTCCGGAAGGTTTTCGACATTCTGGCGAAATGCACGGTGTAATTTATGGTAGATTAATAGGGGACTGTGATAGCAGCGTTCTTAGAAAACTACGTGAGATGGCTCCTTACGGTCCCCAAAAAATTATTGAAAAAATTGAGTGCCGAAATCATATATTATGTAATAAATAAAATTAGCGACTGTTTGAAAAAACCTAAATTCAATTCGGACATAGGACAATTAATAACAAAAAATTTACTTAGATTCAGAGCGGCCTTGACAAAAGCAATTGAACATTACAAAAGTTCGAACTTAACAATAACAAACCAGATTGTGAAACTGCAACGTCACATTATAAATGGATCAAGACATATTTTTGGTGAACACTCGGATTGTGCTTCTTACTTTTGTCAAGGATCTAATGAAGGTGAGATCAATATGTTTGAAAAATTTCAGAATTTTAATATGTATGATAACTTTATTAACGCTTTAAGTCGGCTCAGCCTAATAGTAGATCTTTAATAGGAAACGTAGATGCCAACATTGTAGAATCTTTTAATTCAGTCATTGCAAAATTTGTAGGAGGTAAAAAGATTGTATTATATTCAACGTAATTCTTACAGTGCACGTTGCAAAGCGGCAGCAGTTTCATTTAATTGTAAGGGCAAATATCACTCAAAGCTTCAGACCAAATATGGATGTATACGACAGTGTGTGAAAAAAACGGTATGAGAAGAAAATTTTTTTATAGGAAACAAAAAATACATTCAGGAACTACGGACGATCGCGACTATGGGCCGGAGGCAAATGCATATTTTATTGAAGATATAAATAATCATAACAATACCAGTGTCGACTGTGAAGAATATAAGTTTCAATAATTTAAAACATGTGCTATTTAGAGAATATAAATTTTTACATTTTGTAAGAAACACCGGCACTGTTTTTTTAGCAGATTTTAGTTTTCTCTAAAACATTACTCATATTATTACAAAGCCTCAACATGTAAAGTAAATACAAATCATGGTGAGAAATAATAAGAAGTACAACTTAAATAATTCTTAATCATAAATAATAATAATTAAGTTATATATTTATTGCAGAATAAAACTTAATATCTAATTAATTTCGGCAAATATCATTAAAATAATTACAAATTACATAAATCGGGAGTCTTAATAAAACTAAATAAATACAAGCCAGGAGAATACTCAGAAACAGCAAAAACAAATTTCGAAGAAAATAGCCGCACCAATATTTTCATGCAATAAATGCAGGAGGCAAATATCCCAAATTTATTTGCTTTCCAGTTGACCAGGCATATCCCTTCATATTGCTAGCCGGTATCTGCATCGTGTAAAAGATGCAGGCATTTTAAACTCGGTAAATATATTCAATTTATTTCAGGCAACCCGACATACGCTGTTCGGGAATTTTTCTTAAGGAAAGCCCACCCTTAAGTTTAATTGTAGATGTCGCGATAGCTTCACTTGACACATGTTCCTTTCGTTTTCTAACTATGATCATGTAGGTACACATAATCATTCGTAGCGTTCAGTTATGTATTGCAATTCATACCCTGTTTTTCGTCTGTACGGTGCCGATTTTTTTAGTTTTTCTATTTTTAGTCTTCAGTTTTACTTTTAGTTGCATTTTAGTTACATTTTAGTTAAGTTTAGGTTAGGACTACTTTTTGAGTTTAGTATGATCGAGACTCAAGGAAAATAGAAGTTTTTGCTGGATTTCCTTGTTCAGTTATTTGGCTATTTAGTTACTTACTGTATGTTATTTATCTGATTTGATATGATTAGAATTTATCTGTATGTTTACTGTGTATATATTTTATAACAAGGTTGGCAATAAACATTATTATTATTATTATATAGTACAATGTAGACGATAAATAGTTGTAAATGGAAGCATTTGAATCACGTTTATCTATTTTGTATCTGTTATGACTGTCTTCTGTTTTTTACTTTTATATTACCTACTTATTATTCTTTAAATAATAGTAATGCTCCTTTCGAAAGCAGAGAAATTACATTTCTTGTTAGTGATTTAAACTGGTTTTTACTTTTTCCTGTGTTACTATGTCGTTTTCATGCAATATTTCTCTGTATCATTTAAAAAGAATCCAGAACACGAACCCAGAAATAAAACTCCTTTTAACATTTTGCTGTAGACATTTATTGATTTATAGATGACAGTATACTTTAACACCAATATATTAATTTGATATGTATAATATGATATGTATTTTTCTCGTAACACCGAGAGTTTTTGCGCACAGACCATTTTCAACATGTTACACTTACATACTTTCCTAAGTTTAAATTAGTGTGTTTTTTCAACAGATTTCCGAATACTTCTATTGAGTATTGAAAATGTTCCGTTTTGGCGCGAAAAGAATAATACATCACAGTTAGACGGTTAAATCTGAATATGTTTGTGTTCTACGAAAGCACACACACATATGCGAAAAACGCACACTAGACCTAAGATATGTTTTCCATTTTTGTTTGTTTAAAATTTAAACTACAACTAGGCCAGATTGAAAACTGTTCAAAAACATCTTATTCGAAATACTATAATATGTAAATACCTCAGCCAATAGTTTTATGTTATTATAGGTACTTTATTTCTTGTATCGTTTGAATACCTTTAAATTTATTTGACTTGGATAGTCTTTTTATACAATTATTATTTTTCATATCGAAATCGAGCTGCACGATTTTGTGGAGGGCTCTAAATAATCTCTTTTATAATAAATATTCGAATTTGTCTAAAAAATTATTTTTTATTTGAATAAGGTGTTGCAGTATCGTACAGCTTGTTTACGACTTGAAAAGCATGTACAGACAGGTTTTATCACTAGTCTTAGAATTAATGCATTTGCCTCTTGAATGAGGTAAAGCGAGTTAATCGTTTTTCGCCTGCTGTATGCTGAACAGCATTTTTCACTTGATCTACTGCTACAGGTCCTATACATACTAGAGGATCTTTGAAATAAGAACAAACCTGAAACAGAAACATACGCATTACGTACATATCGTTAATACATTTCTTAAAACAGATTAAATCTAATCTTTGCAAGGTAGGATTAGAAAATGTTGAACATTTTCTTCTGATTGATCTTGGCTGGTATAGATACCTGTCATCAATTCTACGAGGCTTTAGTTTCAAATCACCTTTGAAATATAGGTTTGTAATATAATTGTATAATATTCCAGCCCATAGTTTAATTTACAAGGATACTGCATAGATAATTTATACATAGTAGATGGGTAATACTCGTATTATAATCCTTTCAGACTCACCTTTTATCGCTTTCAGGTACTAAATTAATTGGCGGAAAATTTTGAAATTATGTACCTATAGTACATAGGTACTTATACAACTTTTGTTGTTTTATTTTCATAATTTGTGAACAAATATTTTGAAGAATAATTAAGCCACATTGACTTTGTTGTCAAAATCCGGGATAGACTGGATGAACTTCTTTTCTATTGGTAGGACCGCCAATGCGTTCAGTTGATCTTCTGACATTGTGCTTCTCAGAAAAGTTTTAATGCGTTTGAGGGTGGAAAAACATCGTTCACATTCTGCTGTCGACATGGGCGTTCTACAAATAATATCCAACAGTTTGTATGTTTCCGTCAAAACCCTTTTTAGGTTGTTTTACTGAACACTAAAAGTGGCAAAACACCACCTACGTCATACATGTCATCGCGCCCATAAATTGCTGAAAGTTCACTTTTCAATTTTACACTATCCAACATAGGATAAAATTTCACAGTTTCATCAAAATGTTTTTGTGGAAATGAATGATTATAAGTTTAAAAATTTTGAGAATCAAATAATTTTGCTGCACTTATGCTGCACTTGATTCCTAAAATCAAATCGGTCGCTAATTTGGCTTTAAATAGTGTCACATACTTCTTTTGCAATAACAGCTCTGTTATCTCCAGCTGTCGTTTTTTGTCTTTTCCTTGCAGGTTCTTCATTATTGCGTTCTTGATTGTGATTGTCAGTAGAAATTCTTAAATTTCTAATGTGAATAATTTGCTGTTGGAATTGTTCAATTGCCTTTTGCAGTTGAGCACTGTCAATCCCGCGCGTTTGAGTATGATTAAATAATATTTCAAAATGTAGCATGATAAAATGAAATATTTTCAACCAGTAGAGAAATTCCGGGCAATTCAAGTGTTTCAATAAACCACTTGCTTCACTAATAGTAATTGAATCCATCCCATCTTCGTCAATAATTTGTCCAAACATTCTTTAAAAGAATCCTGGTGTTCAAATAATGTGTTCGCAGTTTGACTTTTGAAAAACCAGAGTGTAGGAGCAGCGCGAGGTAATCTACGTTTGACTATTTCATTAAGAATTACCGTTCGTTTTGGCGATCGAGAAAGAAAGCTTGAAAATGTCTGCAAATTTGCAAAGAAAATGTTTACATTTTTATTGCACTGTGCCGCTCGTTCAATAATTAAATTAAATTGATGTGTCTAACAGTGAATATAATGTGCATGTGGAAGAAAAAGGAAAACATGTATACATGCGTGCTTTCCTTCTTTAACTTTGTCCATTATGTGTAGATAAATCCACGCAAAAGTTGAAATAATATTTACAAAATTAACTAAACGTAAAATAAACTAAACCAAGGATAATAACTATACAGTGTGTCCAGATTTCGATGCTCACCATTGGTATATCGGTTATTAGAAGAGATAGAGGAACTGTTAAATGTGGAATGTTTTGCAGAATTAAATGCTCGCAACAAATCTCATTTCAAATTCATTCGGACTTTTTACAATTTTGAGATATTTTGAAAAAACCAATATTTGCCGATTTCAATTTTCCTCAATAACTCAATGCGATCGCTTTTAAACTCTAATATTGTTTAGACACTTTTTTAAGACAAATTTTTTGGTGTTAACAGTAACCCCGGATTTTCATTTGTTTCCAAGTTCTTAGCGTTATCTTTTGTTTTTCTTATAGCGGCCATATTGGATTTTTAATTCGTTAGATAGTCCTTAAAAATAGTTTTTCAATAATGTACAACATGCCTAATAAATCTTTATTTACACGAGAGATATGAACATTTGAATAAAATTTCACTGAAATACGGAATTAGTTGGCTATGAAATTAAATGGTTGTGTAAAACAGACGATAAATAAGCTCTGTCATTAGTTACATGTAAAAGTGCAGTGCAATTGGTGGAAGATTTAGAACTTTGTGTAGTAATTATTAATAAGTTATTCATTTGTTGCCCCGTTCTTACCGCCATCTTTTATTCTTCTTATGGCGACCATATTGCATTCTCAATTAGTCTTGCCTAATAAATCTTTATTTGTATGAGAGATATGAACATGTAAAATAAATTTCACTCTAATACGAAATTAAAAGTTCAGATTTACTTAAATAAACTGTTCAATATGGCGACCATTCTGCTCCACACACTTTTGGTACCTTGTTTTAACAGAGTTACAAACTCTACGTAGTGTGTTTTCGTTTAATGATCTTAGCACATCCAGCAATGGTTGTTCTAAAATTTCCCGATTCTCTTGTGGTTCAAAATTAAATACTTAACTTAAATACGTTTTTAGTCGCAGGCCATTGTACTGGTCCATTATTTGAAATAACTCTTTCATTGAAATGTTCTCTCAAAAAATGTTGCACGTCACGAGCATTATGGGCATGGCAGCCGTCCTACTGAAACCAGACGTTTTGCATGTTTTCAGGATTAATAATTTGTTTTACGGCAGGCATTCACGAACGAGAGTTAGTAGCTCCAAATATCTATTACCAGTTAAAATGTAATCAAAGATGAACGGACCTATTAAGTGATTATCTAACATGAAAAAACAAAAAAAGAACAAAGAAGATGTCAATAAAAGTTCGTACCAATCAAACCACACCAGAGATTAAAACCAAATCGAATTTGAAATCTTTGATTTACCAAATGTAGATTATCAATTGACCAGTGATGATAATTATGCCTGTTGAATACTCCACAATTGGTAAACCGTGTTTCATCTGCCCAAAGTATTTTCCTAAGAAAATCAGTATCATCTTCACATTTTTGTAGATACCACCTGCTAAATTGTAATCTTCGCTGATAGTCATTATCGCTTAAACCCTGTACAATTGTTTGTTTGTATGGGTGGTATTTGTTTTTCCTCAACGTTCCATAAATCCTAGATTTCAGAATTCCAGTTTCTCGAGCCACTCGACGTACTGATGTACTTGGATTGTTTATAACATTTTGCAAAATATTATTTTAACGTACATCAGCATTGTTAACTTGATAGTTGGATCTTATTTGTTCGAAGCTTCCATAGTCCACTAAATTTCCGATTATTCTGTTAAAAATTGTCCGGTGTGGTTTTGGTCTTTCCGGAAAACGCTGAGCGTAATTTGTGCAAACATTTTTAGAGTTTCTATTTGCTTTGAAATAAACTTCTAACATATCAACCTTTTCTACATTTGAAAATGTATGTGCCATTATCAGTTCTTATCTAATCTATTCTAATCTCAATGCTTAACGGTAATTACTTATCAATAATTACAACACAAAGTTCTAAATCTCCCACCAACTGCACTGCACTTTGACATGTCAACAATGACTGAGCTTACTTATCTATTTATCGTCTATTTTACACTACCATTTAATTTCATAGCCAACTAATTCCGTATTAGAGTGAAATTTTATTCAAATGGTCATATCTCTCGTGTAAATAAAGATTTATTAGGCATGTTGTACATTATTGAAAAGCTATTTTTAAGGACTATCTAACTAATTAAAAATCCAATATGGTCGCCATAAGAAAAACAAAAGATAGCGCTAAGAACTTGGAGACAAATGAAAATCGGGGGTTACTGTTAACATCAGAAAATTTGTCTTAAAAAAGTGTCTCAACAATGTTAGAGTTTAAAAGCGATCGCATTAGGCGTTATCGAGTTATTGAGGAAAATTGAAATCGGCAAATATTGGTTTTTTCAAAATATCTCAAAATAGTAAAAAGTCCGAATGAATTTGAAATGAGAATTGTTGCGAGCATTGAATTCTGCAAAACATTACCCATTTAACCGTTTCTCTATCTCTTCTAATAACCGATATACCAATGGTGAGCATCGAAATCTGGACACACTATACAAACAATAAGAATATTATTATATACAAATACTTCACAAAACAATTTATTCAAAATTGGTAAACACTTGGGAACAACGTACACATGCGAGTCGCCAACTGCAGTTTTCCCTTTAGAATATGGCAGACTATATTGCGCGGATCGAATGTGCGTACTTTGTCGCCGGCACAAGAGAATATTCTGATTGTTTCCTATTCTGTGACTGGAGTCTGACAAATTTGTGCCCCAAACCGACCTTATAAGCGCATATGGCGAAGATAAGCGAAGCGAGCCGATTCATATTCGAAAGAGGTACATCTGAAACCGTGCCCCGGAACATAGTTTTGAGCGTTGGCATACGCTAATATGTCTGGTGCGGAAGGAAACTTTGATACCATCGTTATAAAAATACAAAAATACGTAAAAAATGTTAAATAAAATTCACTGAATTACGTGCGAATTTCTTCCCTATCTTGGTGGTTGGGTGGGCACATGTCCTTGTGCCCTTTAGTATCAGCCGCCACTGTTAAAACAACGTATAGAAGAAGCTGAGTACTAACCTAATCTATAGACTTTCAATGGTCATTATAAATATTTTGAAATGAATTCAGCAGTGGGATCAAGAATCTGGATCACAACTCAGTATCCGATCCAATGTACAATTCATACATCTTGATATACTTATATCAGAATAGTGTGTTCTACTGGTTGATTTTATGTATTGCTAGTCTTAATTTTGTCTTTTTCCCATATTTTCATTAGTCTAGAATTCTATAACAAAATAAATACAATTCTATAAAAAATATAATATAAAAATAAAAAATTATAGGGATTTTTTGTCCTTTATCGCATTACAAAATTTCTGGCGTTATTAGTCGCCGATCAATTTATCTAATTTTGTATTTTTTCCTTATTTTCACTAACGTAAAATTCAATAACAAAATAAAAATAATTTCTATATAGAAATAGATTATTGAAAGTAATCGTGATGTACAATAATTCTAAAATAAATTACATGATTTCTTCATCCATCGCATTTCTTTAATGTGGCTCTAATAACCGCCATTCCTCTCATATAATACGTATAATTATAAATATTTTGTAAAATATTAATTTCCTTTCATACACGCCGCAAAGCAAGCTATTTAAAAAGCAACGAAAACTAGAATGCCTGGTAGAGTGAAATGTAAATAGTTTCGATACCTCTATACCTATTGAATTTTACATATCGACTAACTTCGATACCAATAAAATGACCGTTTTTATCGAATCGAATCTGTCGTAATCCGGTGGAGGTCTGAGTACATTGAACGGTATGCAATCCGACAGGGTTTCAATATTCTCATCATCGTCGTACCTTACAAGGTTATTTGTTTAAAAACTGGCATTATGCTCTCTCTATACCGGGCTCTTTTTTTATCATTACACATAGCATTTTCCCTATGTGTAATGATAAAAAAAAATGTCAATGCATTAGCGATATAGTCACTGTATAGTAGACAACCAGTTATACACTCGTATTTTGACAAGCAGGAACAGTGAGCTGTCATAAGATTTTTATCAGTCACTTTTCGTTAAACTTTTTATTAAAATTTTAAAATAAAAATTGAGTTTGTAGCAGAAACACTGTACGATACACGTGTTAAAATGTTATTTTATTTTGCTTATTTTAAATTGCTCCAGTTCCTAATCACCCTCGTGTCGCAAATCTTACTCGCAAAATAAAATAGCACTTTTAACAATTATATCGTAAATAACTAATTTTGTACAATTTTTCTTACAATTTTAAAATTCGAAATATATCACGTCGTCAACATCATAATTGCTACATTAAGGATTTCCCGCCATTTCCCACTGACCGCGTAACGTTGATACCAATAAAATAATATTCTGGAGATCCGTTTCTCTTACTTCTACTATAAATTATTTGTACGGAAAAATTAAACTTTGCAGCGTATATAAAACCTTTTACATTTATTACGAAACTGTTAAAATTTAGCGCGAAAGAATTTGATTCGGCAATAATACTTGTACTGGTAACACTGGGCGATACAGAGCAAAATAAAGCTTAGAAGAATTAGGTTATGTTTTTAATAAAGAAAATGCAGAATATCACTTGGAACAAAATAATTAGTTTATTATAACAATTAAACGAACTTAAATGTGAAGTCTAATATTATAACAAGTTCTCGAAATGTCCACCTTGTCTTTCAAGGCAATAAGCAAGGCGATCTTGAAAGCAACGAAGTGTATTTCTAATAAATTCTGGTCTTATTCCATTACATGCAGTAGGTATACGCTCTTTTAGTTCATTCAAGTTGCGTATTCGTACATTGTTGTAAATTTTACTTTTTAGGTAACCCCAAAGAAAATAGTCATTTGGAGATAAATCAGCTGATCTTGGAGGCCATAGTATGGGACCAAATCTACCATTCCACCGTCTTTGAAATAAGTTATTTAAAAAATTCCTGATAGCGTTAGTAGAATGTGGCGGGGCCCCATCCATTTGGAACCAGGGTTCATCAACATTCATCATCTCAATTGATGGAATGATATGATCTCTCAACAAATTCAAATATTTCACTGCAGTGAGGTTACCGTCAATAAAAAATGGGCTAATAAGTCTATCGCTTATTATTCCAATCCAGACATTAACTTTTTGAGGGTACTGTGTTCGGGTGAGGTTTTGAGCGTGAGGATTTGTACGGGACCAGTACCTAATGGATTAATGGATAGGAAATTTAATAATTTTTCATGGATAAATGTAGGGTACAAACCGAAAGTTCTGAGAGTTGACTTCACCGTTTACGGTAAATGTAGCCTCATCAGTAAAAATTATTTTATTTAAAATTTCTTGGTTTTCATTTAACATGTTAAACATTATTTCACAAAAGTCAGTTCGTTTTATCTTATCCTCTTCGAAAAGCTCTTGATGATTTGATATTTTGTATGGCCTATATTTAAATTCTTTCAGAGTTTTGTATACCGAACTGTACGATACTCCAAAATGTTTAGCTACATCTAAAAGCGATTCTGTTTGAACATGATTGGGTCTATTTCTTTTTTTGTGAGAATTTAGAACACAACCATCTTCTTGAAATTTTGTAAAAAAGTTCAGAATTGTTTTTGCACAAGGTATAGGCCTGTCTGGATAATTGACGGAAAACATGTCTCTAACTTGCCTTAAACTATTATTTTTCTGGTACCACATTACTATTGACACCTTTTCATTTCTGTTGTATTTATCCATGATTTATAAATAAATTATCTATTTTTTAATAAAATGTATTTAATTTATGACTTATGTTTGAATAAAAATTCAGAAATATTAGACATAAAAAATGTTTTTCCCATCATGGCAACCTGATTTAAAAATTAAGGTATGCTATACGTAAATTCTTCATTGGTGTATAACTGGTTGTCTACTATACAGTGACTATATCGCTAATGCATTGACAATTTTTTTTTATCATTACACATAGGGAAAATGCTATGTGTAATGATAAAAAAAGAGCCCGGTATATCTTCCTTCCTCTAAGTGTTAATTTAATGTTTTCATTCACTGCTGAGTGAAAACTACATATTACTTGCTTTACACAATATTTGGCAAATTTATGGAACATTTAACATTACAGAAATTCTTAAAATACAAATTATCTAATGAAAATACTAAAAATTTACACTTTAAAAATAAATAATTTCAATTAGTAAGTTATATATAAATATATACAGGGTGTAGATAAAGTCTGGAACAAAATTAATATTTCTGTTATCTTCGGTTTGATGGAAAAACCCTGAAACAGGTCGATTTTGCTTTTATCCCGTGCACTTTATAACATCGTGAATTTAATTCTGTCGTCATACGGTTGCGCGCGGGCGTGACGTCATTAGATTTTTCAAATGGTAACCCGCCACATTTATTACCCCTTGTCGTTAGGTATTCCATTGTGCATGCAACGGTATAAAAAGTTTGGTACCTTACATAACAATTTTTGGGAGAAAAATGCTTTCGAATTTCAAAAAATTAAAATTTTATTTCTAATGAAAAACTAATCAAAAATTATTTTAAAAAATCAGATAAATTATAATCCGAGGTTTATCTTGGATTGTCGTCAAACAAGACACCAAAAAAATGTCAACGGAAGTGTTCAAATTGTCCGCCATTGGCCATTTGACACTGGCCGAGACGGACGTACACGCTTTCTACGACACGTCGTATTGTCTCTGCACCAATATTTCGCATTTCCTCGCGGATACGATGTTTCAGATCATCCAAGTTATTTGGCTTATTGGTGTACACCTTTGATTTCACATGACCCCATAGAAAAAAATCAAGTGGTGTGAGATCTGGCGAACGGGCAGGCCATTCAATTGTTCCCCTTCGTCCGATCCATCTCCCGGGGAAAATTTCGTCGAGGTAACTCCGAACACGCCAGCCAAAATGTGGAGGTGCTCCATCTTGTTGAAACCAGATTCTGGGGTGAGGCTTGTCGGGGGTGTTTTCATCCGGAAATAATTCTACCAATGTTGGCACTAGCGTAAATCTTAGGAAATGTAAGTATGTTTCAGCGTTTAAATTTCTGTCCAGAAAGAAAGGCCCCACAATGCGATCTCCCACTATTCCCGCCCATACATTAACTTTTTGCCGGTGTTGGGTGTGCTCCTCTCGAACCCATCGAGGATTTTCGCCCGACCAGTACCTACAATTGTGACGATTCACTTCACCGTTCAAGGTAAAAGTTGCTTCGTCACTAAAAACCACATTGTCGACAAATCCGGGATTCTCATCGCACCGTAGCATGATTTGTTCACAGAACTCGAGTCGGCGGTCGAAGTCATCTTCATTCAGTTCCTGAACCCGATTGATTTTGTACGGATGAAGTTGTTCCTTCTTCAGCAATTTGGCTACTGTGGTAAAATCGACTGCATGATCCCTGGCAATGTTCCTTGTTGAAGTGTGGGGGTTGTCCTGAAGTTCCAAGAGAATATTGACCCTTCTATCTTCCTCAATTCTTGGTCGACCTTGACGAGCCCTGTCTTTTACACTACCAGTTTCAGCAAATTTTGCGACAATTTTGCTCACCGTTGACCGCGAAATCGGTGCGCGGTTTGGATTTTCTGCATTGAAAAACTGACAGGCTTCTTCATGGCTACGTATCTTATCACCACAACCAACAATAATGAGAATTTGAATCCGCTCTTTTTCGCTCAAATTCGCCATTTTCGCAATGCACGTTCAACACTACCAATGGAGCAAGTATTGTGAATGGATAAGTTCAAACACCAAGTAATGAACTGTCAATATGACGTGTCGTAGAAAGCGTGTACGTCCGTCTCGGCCAGTGTCAAATGGCCAATGGCGGAAAATTTGAACACTTCCGTTGGCATTTTTTTGGTGTCTCGTCTGACGACAATCCAAGATAAACCTCGGATTATAATTTATCTGATTTTGTAAAATAATTTTTGATTAGTTTTTCATTAGAAATAAAATTTTAATTTTTTGAAATTCGAAAGCATTTTTCTCCCAAAAATTGTTATGTAAGGTACCAAACTTTTTATACCGTTGCATGCACAATGGAATACCTAACGACAAGGGGTAATAAATGTGGCGGGTTACCATTTGAAAAAACTAATGACGTCACGCCCGCGCGCAACCAGATGACGACAGAATTAAATTCACGATGTTATAAAGTGCACGGGATAAAAATAAAATCGACCTGTTTCAGGGTTTTTCCATCAAACCGAAGATAACAGAAATATTAATTTTGTTCCAGACTTTATCTACACCCTGTATAGTGTTCCATTTAAGAATAATGAGATATTTTTGATATTGCAAAATGTAGACAGGGTGCATAACACGAGCAGCTACTGCATATACTTATATTTATATACCAACGGACCATACTAATAGAAAATTTTGTACTATGTTCGTTTCATCTTCTGTACTTTCTTTTACAAAATGGGAGTGGAATCAATTTATTAAGAAAAATAATTATTTACAGAGAAACTATTAGAAGTTCATAATATTGTAGTGAAGTAATTAGCTTTCTAGCACGAATCTTTTCGATTTTAATAATGATAATAAATAATACAACATAATAATATTACTGCTTTCTGAAACAGCTTGTATATAATAATTTTTTTTGGAAAATAATATCGGTATCGCAGAACAATATTCAGTATTGAAATATATGCGTAACTTTCAAAAAAGCTTTTAATCCGTCGTCCCCGCTTCGTTATACTTGAAAAGGTTACTTACTTTTCGGGGAGCTTGCCTATGACGTCGCTGTAGTTGACAGCAAAGACCTCTTGAAATGTCGCATTCACTTGACATGTTACACGGCTCTGAATATTGTTTGTCTTGTTGTATGGGCGGTCTGCAGATTCTTGCTGATATTCCTTGATCTCCTTCCGAACACACTAATCCCGACTCACAGTCACTATCTCTTCTACAGAGTTCACCAATACGCCTTCCGTATGCATAAACGCAAGTGCCCATAGCTGAAACAAACGGTAATGTTTCTGCAAAAAACTTTTCGTTACTGTCTTATACTTCGCATGTTCATGCATTTACAAATAGTTATTATCGTAGTGTTTTCGTATTTTTTTATAAGAACAACTGTGGCTAAAGAGCCTTTTTACATTCTATAACTCAGTATACTGAAAATATTCCCAAAATTATTCTAACATTAGAATTTTGAAAAAATGTTTTAATATTTGTCTATTTTGTGATATTTTGTTATGACGCCAGGACTGGAAAACAAATAAGTCGGATATCAACAGCATTCCTCTCGATTGATTCTGTATACTTGCAATATCGAATATCTACGAATTTCGTAAGCTTCATTGATTTATGCCGAAATAGATTTCTTGGGATAATTATAAAAATACTGTCAAATATAATAAAAATAATTATATTATAAAAGTGCAAGTTACATTTGAATTTTAAATTTATAAATATTCAATGAATCAGTTTGATTAGTCTCTCTATATAGCTGATATACCAGGTGTTCGCGCGAAGGTGCTCACTATTGCTATCTTCGTTAATATCAAACGTTCGAAGTCGGTTAAATTAGCAAACTAATAGTATTTTTTCCTCTGATTACAACGCTGAAAACAGAAAAACAATTGCGCATCTGGTTTACGAGTTATTTATAAAAATAATGTTTTTATAAATGGAACACCCTGTATATTTTTACATCTTTGATAACTACACCAAATTTCTAGCAACAAATGTCATTATGACTTTTTCTCTAAGTTGAAAAATAAAGGTCCAGAGGCTTTTATTACTACTATTATGATTTACGCATTCAACATTAAAAATAGCAGGCCTCGAAAAATGGTAAGTGTTTATTTTGACTGACAGTAATAATTTGTAACGTCACTTCGGCATTAACATTAATAAAATGAATTTTTCTCATTTGGAAAAGGTTGATATGCTCGAAGTTTATTATGTTTGTCAAAAAAATTGCCTTAGAGCGCTAGAACTGTATGAACAGAAATTTCCTAATAGAAGAGTACCGCACAGAACCATATTTAAACGGTTGCATCGTCAGTTAAGAAACAGCGAAAGTACTTTTAAGATGAAGAGAACAAAGCGATTTGTTTGTGACGAAGAGACAGAAACTAACGTATTAGCCTATTTTGGAATAAATCAATAAGAAATTTATCAAATGAGATAAATGTGTCTCTAGCAAGCATACAAAAAATTTTAAAAAAGCACAAATACCACCCATACAAGTACAACTTAAGCCAAACCCTATTACCAGGAGATCTACAACGCCGGTTAGAATTCTGCCAACTGTATGTGCATTACTGCAGAGAGAATCCTAATAATTTTAAAAATATTTTATGGAGCGATGAAACCAACTTCTCAAATAATGGAATGTTTAACAGAAAAAATAATCAATTTTGGAGTCGACAAAATCCATTAGCCGTAAGGACAACAAACAATCAAGAAAGATTTAGTCTTAATGTTTGGTGTGGAATGATAGCATCTCGAATTGTAGGACCACATTTCTATCGTGGAACTCTAACTGCTGAAGTATATTTAAATTTTCTTATGCAAATTTTAACAGATTTCACGGAAAATATTAATTTGGCGGATTTACCCAACATCTGCTTTCAACAAGATGGGGCTCCTCCCCACAATAGTCACATTGTTTCGAATTCTTTGATCAATATGTTTGGGGACAACTGGATAGGCACTCATGGACCGATACCTTGGCCTCCTAGGTCTCCCGACTTAACGCCATTAGATTTTTATTTATGGGGTTATGTAAAAAGTAAGGTGTATGCTACCTCTAGCAGAGACATTATAGAATTACAAAATAAAATATTTGACGTAATTACGAATATTGATGGTCGCACGCTTCTAAAAGCTATCCGAAACATTAAGAAGCGTGCTGAAAAATGTATAGAGGTAAATGGTGACATTTTTGAACACCTCTTAAAATAGCAGTTTTTATCATTATTGTTTGGTTAAGATTTTGTTATTGTTTTTTTTTTGTATTGTTAATTGTCATTCAATAAATTACATTAGGTGCTTGCTGTGTTGTTTAAAAATTGTTGTCTCTAGAGTCTTTATTTTTCAACTTAGAGGAAAAGTCATAATAACATTTGTTGCTAGAAATTTGGTGTAGTTATCAAAGATGTAAAAATATACAGGGTGTTCCATTTATAAAAACATTATTTTTATAAATAACTCGTAAACCAGATGCGCAATTGTTTTTCTGTTTTCAGCGTTGTAATCAGAGGAAAAAATACTATTAGTTTGCTAATTTAACCGACTTCGTACGTTTGATATTAACGAAGATAGCAATAGTGAGCACCTTCGCGCGAACACCTGGTATGTATTACCGTATTTGATGTAGGGCGAAGTTGGATTAATTTGATGCAGACCGCTCATAGCCATCTAAGTAAGCTAGTGCGTTTGTCAAAAGCGGCTGGAGCCATCTAGTGTAGCTTGTGTGTGTAAAGTGGTGAATGGATTTCTCATTTCACATTTACACGATTAAATGGGAAGAATAGTTGTAATGTATTGTCAGAAGCTAACGGAAGCGGTAGAGGTAATAATATTGGGGCAAATAGTTTTGTATTATCCACGTGATGATACTAAATATTGGCATCACTCTGTACTCGAAGACAGTAGTAGAAACGAGCCCCTAAGATCGTAATTTTCAAAGAGCATCTAGCGAGAGCTTATAGATAATCGTTGGAGGTTGTGAAATGGTTCATTGTTAAGATATAAACTTTCGAATTTGCATATGAGTTTGCCCAGATTACAATAATATACCAGTTCTGTTGCAATTAGTGTGAAGATCATCTGTGGTACTGTAGGTCTTTGTATTTGACGTCCTGGTACATTGATATTCATAAAGACACGAAGGCGGAAAGTGTATCATGATATGGCATTTTATTTGTAGATCACATTTGTAAATTCAGCAACCTATAATGAGTGATTGTTCCAGAAGAGCGATTGTGGATCCAAATTTAAGTGGTGTTCATATGAATGTTACCATAGGTTACGTGAAGACTGAGATGTTGATACACTTGTATAAATATGTCATCATTAGTAATACTTTTTGCTAAAGAAAAACTGACAATGATGTAGACTATTGCTGCTCTCGTTAGCACGATCTAGACCCAGCATTGGAGCGAAAATTTTCATATATTTGATATTTGTCACGCGTATTGCACGGCTATGTGACATAGGTAATGTTATCCGTGTTACGTAGATACTATCAAGACATGGTTCAACATCATCTCTATTCCTTTAAAATATGTTCTTCCTTGGTCTGGTTTACGCGTTTAAAAGTATCCAACAGCCAATAGAAACCATTTAAAAATATTATTTAAATTAAAATTACTTTTGGATCTTGTTGTGAATACACTCAGTATACGCGCAATTTATATGCTTGATTCTAAAGTTACCGATATGATTTAGTTCTTGTCTTTGCATTAGGTATATTTAAGGCTTTTGGGTTGTATTTCACTTTTAGTTTCAGAAGAGACAAAATTAGCAACAAGTCTTTGTTTTGGTTAAGAAATAAAACAGAAAAGACTGTGTTTACAAGGTTTTCTGCACAAATTACATTAGATTGATTTCCTTTTTTGAAGAACTTGTTTAAGAGAATTTAAAATAAAGATTCTGGTGACACAATCAGGAAAGATATATAATACGTTTAGTTGCTCAGTAATTCTCATCTATCAATTAAAAACTAAGGTCAACTAATTATTTTGAGTAAGTATACGTAAATAGCAGGTGCCAATCCTCATGAAAGGCATGGACATCTTGTTTACAAATTTTAATTAGAAAATTGATTTTTATAAATACGTTGTTTATCGTTATCTAAATTATTCTTTATTCCTTTTTTACTTAATCCCTTTTGTGATGTATGTATTGTTCCATTAACATTTTGAACGACCTACCTCCGTCAAAGTCAATACAAACTTGTGCCGGACAGCAGTGTTCATTTGCTGTGCAGGGTCGATCATAGCACGTATCCTCATCCCCTCGGTTCATTTCGAACTCCTCTAGAATACCCTCATCGCCACCGATTCTCTGGAATTGGAAAAACGGATTTACTCACCATTTCTTTCTCTTCACGTAATTTGCAGGAACTGTGAAACTGAAATTCTTACACATGGGTTGTAATTTACTAGATACTGCTGTACATTCTTTTCAGGTATTAGGTGAAGGTTTTGAGTCTATTCTTTTTCCATTTAAATTCAATTTATGAATAAATTATGGGTGTTCGCCCATTTCTAAGTAGATTTTTTGCTTAATATATTTTAAGAGAAGCTTAATAGAGGAAATATATGCACGTACATTATGTAACAGAATGGAAACAATAACAGTGAATTGTTTAGAAAAAATTAAACACTGCTCTAATAAGTAAATAAAAAACAAGAAAGAATAATTAACTTGTACATGCCATCACAATGGCAGATGTTTAAATTATTTTAAAGCTATTATTATATGCATACAAAAATGGTTACAACAAATGTAATGTTAGTTACGTACATTAAAGGTTGATAACAACAACCGCTAATAATGCTATTTTTAGTAAATAATTTACCATTCCATTTCATTTTATTCCATCAATGTGTTGTGCTGAATTTATAAAGGTTATTAATTTATAGGTATGTCATATGTCAATTTCTATATGTAGTGAAGATTGCCGAATGCAACATTTATGTGAAATATTCATAAAAAACCCATTGTTGCAAGGTATTTATCTAAAATGAATATGTATTTATTTTAATTCCACATTATAGAAGAAGATATACATGAATACTTGAGATAAATGTAATTATTTTTTCCAAAGTTTCTATTAATACGTACAGATCTCATTGTTGATTGCGTGATAATTGATTGAAAACTATCAGTCAACTAATAGACTAATCGACTTTTAGTTAGTGAAAATGATTCAGCCTTCGATTATGATGACTTCGATTAAAACTCTAAAAGGGCCGGACCAAGAGAATAACCATACAGTGGCCCACTGTTAGCAAACCTAACACATTAGCTCTAAAAATAATAAATTAATAAATGATTACGCTCAAAACACTATTTACGTTCAAAAACCCTTTAAACAGCGCTTATGGGATTCTAATGTCAAATTTAACAATAATTTGAATTCACACAGGGATGGAAATTGGATGTGTATAATTTGCAATCCTCAAAAAATACAATATAAAACGTCATTATGAGACTAAACATTCTTAGAATTACTCCAAATTTACAGGAAGCCTAAGGCTAGGAAAATATGGCTATTTGTACCACGGGTTGAAATCTCATTAATTGTTATTTAAATGAGTAAATGCAGAACAAGAAGCAACAGCTCGTGCTACTTTCGGCGTGGCTTGTTCAATACTGAAACATGGGCTAGCATTTACTGACAGCGAAATAATCAATGGTTGCATGATTGCAGCAACAGAAAAAATGTATCCAGAAAGAGGTAATTTATTTATGTATTAGAAGAAAGTGAATATAATAATTCCATTGCCTGGCAAGAATCGATACTTCGAGTCCTGGATTAGTCAATAAATGTTTAAGATACCATTCAAGTGTTCTTCTTATTCAATTCACATTATGAATTATATGAAGAGTTTCTTGGCGTTCGTAGCATTCATTGAACGACAACTGAAGAAGATATTTTTAATGACCTGAAAATGCTATTCAGAATAACAATCTTCGATGGAAAAACGTGAGTGTATTGCTATTGATGGTGGCATAAACATGTGTGGAAAAAGGAACCTTTCGTTGCTCTCACATCAAAGGCCGTAGAAACTGACGATGGTTCAAACCTATTACGTATATTGCATTATTCAACAGCCTTTTGCTTGGATATGTCAGAAGTTTTAAAGCCAGTCGTGCCAGCTGCACATGCGCTCAATCATCCACTATTTCCCGAGCTTATAGAAGAGACTGGAGAAAATGACTGACTTACCATATTATACTGCAGTGTTCTGACTTAGTTGGGGAAAAATTCTAACCCGATTTTTTCAGATCCGAGTAATATCGAAATTTTCTTGAATGAAAGGAATTATGCTCTGGCTGAGTTACGAAACAATAAGTGGCTTTGGAAATCATTTTTTTTATAGATATATAACTAAATATACGAACGACTATATTTAAAATTACAAGGAGAAAATTAGCATTTTTTCTGAGTTATGCATTCAGCCCTTTCGACAAAAAATGTATTGTTTCAATCCATTTGGATAAAAAATATGTCATGCATTTTAATAGATGAGTAATTCGGTCAGTAAAGTAAGCCATGTCCGGTAGATGTTGCAACTGAAACTTTGGGTGATTTAAAAATTTGTTTTAGGTTTTGTTCGATTTTTCACATTACGTCAACATATAAATCCTTGACCCAGAACTTCAAATGGAAATGACTCATTTGTAGTGTAGCGATATTTTTAAAGGAAAAATATTTAACTCCTCATTATTGAAAATTTGTAAGAAACTCGGTGGAGTCTAATTCGCTCCCGAAGCAAGTAGGTAGCTTTTTCGATGGTCAAATTCGCTTCCGATAAGATTAGAAACATACAGTCGATCCGTGGGGACTGGTAAACACAAATAACTGGGCATTTTAGAAATCATTGGTGGTAGTTTACCTATTGACTATAGACAAATAACGGGGCATTTTAGAAATTATTGGTGGTAGTTTACCTATTGACTTGCGACCATGCAAAAATCAGTTGTTTTCCCTCTTTTAAACGAATAACAAGTCACACAATGTACAATTTATTAAAAGTGAAAAAGGCAATGATATTTTGGTGGTGGACAATTTTAAGTTTGCATGTCATAAGACGTTATGTAATGGTCAAATCAAGCGTAGAACGTGTGCAAGACGTTCTAAAAAAAATAAGTGCAGTGTTTTTGCAAACACAAAAGGAAACCCGAACATGATTGAAATCTCTGGAACACATAACCATGACGCCGTATCTGAGTCAGATTTGGTGAGATTTTTTTGGGCCATATATAGAAAACAGTTATCTAAAATGTCGTTTAATTTTAGACAGAAGCTTAGTTATTTCCTGAAACGAAAAGCTGTAGATGACATAAATGAAAAATCACTTAAAACAACAAACAAGGCATTGGTGAAAAAGTATCTATTTATACACAGTAATTGTTCTTAATATTAAAAAGATTAGGAAGAATATACAAGGTGTCTCTAAAAGGTCTTTAAACAACTCTACCACGTATTTTTCGGACCAAAATAAACCGATTTAGCAAAACTTGGCTTAGTCAAAGTTGCTTAGTTTGTGCGCAATACGGTCCTGAAGTTGCAGTTGGAAAATTGTTTTTTTGTTATAAATTTGAAACGGCTGGAGCGATTGCGCTAAATTTTGTCACGTTTACATAGTTTTATGAGTCAAGAAATTCTGTATCAAAATTGTGATAGTAATCAATCCATAGGCGGAGAACCTGCGTTTATAAATATTAAAACATTTCCATTTTCTACGCCAATGGATAAAAAAGAGTTTGTCTATAAAATTTAGATTAAGTGTCATAAGTACAAGAAAAAAGGTACTCTTGGTAAGACTCGAAAAATTGCATCGTTTTCTCAAAAATCGCATTTTAAGATTTGAGAACATTAACTAGAGGACGGCAGCGCATACTGTGTGCTCCATGTACATGTATCTTTAAGCCGTGTACACGTGTCTTAGGCCGTTTAGACGTCTCTTTAAACTATGTACACGTCTTTTGACGTCGTTTTATTAACTAGTGCCTATTTGTTTTGACCTATTTGGTATTGGTCGTTCCGTATTTATTAAAAAAGAAAACATATCATAAAAAAATTGTTAACAATTCTTAAAATGCGATTTTTGAGAAAACGATGCAATTTTTCGAGTCTTACCAAGAGTACCTTTTTTCTTGTATTTAAGACACTTAATCTAAAATTTTATAGACAAACTCTTTTTTATCCATTGGCGTAGAAAATGGAAATGTTTTAATATTTATAAACGCAGGTTCTCCGCCTATGGATTGATTACTATCACAATTTTGATACAGAATTTCTTGACTCATAAAACTATGTAAACGTGACAAAATTTAGTGCAATCGCTCCAGCCGTTTCAAATTTATAACAAAAAAACAATTTTCCAACTGCAACCTCAGGACCGTATTGCGCACAAACTAAGCAACTTTCACTAAGCCAAGTTTTGCTAAATCGGTTTATTTTGGTCCGAAAAATACGTGGTAGAGTTGTTTAAAGACCTTTTAAAGACACCCTGTATATGCAGCTCAACGTTCGGTGATGCCAAACATTCCTAAAAATATTGTCGAGATTCATCAGTGTTCAATTGACTATCCACTTACTACAAGCAAAGCAGAATAATATCATTATCTTTTCTGTTGGACAAACTTAGAATTTTTATCCACGAAAATTTAATCCATTTACGTAGAGGGAACGTTTCAATACTGACCAACATTTCTCCTACAACTCTTTACAGTACATGGTTTATGCAATAATTTTTACGTACCTTTGTTGGTTTACTTCTTGTTACCAAACGAAACTTTAAGTACCTATAACATCGCTTTTCTGTATATAAAAGTCCATTGCCTTAACGTAGAGACAAATTTTCAACCGAAAAATGTAACTATGGATTTTGAAGTGGCAATCGATGTAGCAAGTTTTTCTAATATTGTTTATACAAAGATGGCGTTCTCATTTAGGACAACTATGGTAAGATCAACCAATATTTATATTCAGTGCAGTTATTTATTTCATTATCATCCGTACAGGTGGCGAAAAATTCAATAATTGGGGTTGACTCAAGATTATAAATGTCACAGCTCTGAAATATTGCAGTACTTGCGCAATTTCTTTGCACTGCCCTTACTCCAACCAGAACACGAAGGCGATTGTTGTGCATTTGAGCTTATGTCAAACAAACCACATAATGATCAAGTAACACAGTCTGTGGATTATTTATTAGAACCCTACATTAACTATGATGCTGTCTTTCTTCTTCCCTTGTGAATCCTTTCATTCCCATTTCATTTCTAATTTTTGTTCCTCAAATCTTATTTTTTTTTCATTTTTAACATTTTAATAAGCTGTCAGATAGACAGCTATATCAAACAAAAAGTTGTAATAATGTTACGACTATGTTCGACAAAAAATCGTTTGCTAAAAACATAATTCAACAGCTTCATGACTATGTTATAACTAGGTTCGATTTTGTAAACGCAATTTCACATGAAATGTGGTACTGTAGACGTCTCCACTACAGTTGAGACCTATAATAAATCTACACTTTTATCTGACAATGTCTCTTTCTTTTTTCGCCCAGACGAACAGTCAACAGTGTCAAAATTATTTCCAACATTAGAAGTAAGGCTGTAATGGCAGTATTAACATGCTCAATTATACCTTACCTCATACACTACCATACATCACTCATTTAATTAATAGCTGCCTTGTTGAGGGTGCTTTTCCTGATCTCTGGAAAAAAGCTGTGATTCTACCTCTGTCGAAGGTAGCGCGACCTACCGCATACTGTGATTTGCGTCTTAAGTAAAGTACTCGAAAAAATTATGCATTCTCAAATAAGTGAATATTTTGGTGCGTATTCTATTCTGCCACTGTGTCAGTTTGGTAGTTTACTACCACTTTGCTCAAGGTATCAGATGAGATAATTGGTGCTGGTGATAGAGGTACGTTGATAGTTTTGCTGGACTTCAGCAAAGTCTTTGATACAATTGACTATCGGATTCTATTATCTGTGTTGTGTCACATTGGTTTTAATGATGGCGCAGATACTTTGCTGGGGTGTTATCTGTTGGGCAAAGTTCAGTGCGTATCTATTGATGGGTGTGCGTCTGAATGTTTTGCGATTTCTAGAGGTGTGCCGCAAGGTTCAATTTCAGGTACACTATTATTTTGCACTTATACATCGTTTCTTCCAAAGGTGGTCAAGAGATCTGATATTGAAATGCATGCCGATAACACTCAGATTTATACTTCTTTCTATCCCGGTGAGTGAGCGGGTGCTGTTCGGGGTGTTCAGTCTAACATTGATAAGATCATTCGTTTCTCGGAGCAGCAAAGTATTGTACTAAATCCCGCTAAAACAATATCGATGTTATTCGGAAATCCTAAATGGTGTGAAGCTTTGACTAGTCAAATTAAATTAAAACTGATGACACTAGCATTTGGATTGTTGACAGAGTTAAGTACTTTGAAGAAACACTTCATTTTCGCTTGAAAACTTTGCTTGTCAAGTCTGATTCTTTCTCTTTTCACGTTTTCTGCATTACTATATGACCCATGCTTAGATTCATCTGATGTGGCGAGAATACAGTGTTCACAATGCCTACATTTGCTTAACTTTTTGTCTTAGAAAGTATTACCATGAAACGCATAAACTGAAAGATATCCGTTGGCTAAACATGAAGAACCGAAAATTATTGTAATCTTTTTGTTTATTTCATAAAATCATTAGTTTGAAATTACCACCTTACTGTTATGTATGTAACATAATAATACACTTATTAAATGCCGTTAATAACTAACTTTATTTATATAAGATACAAAGTTTAGCGTCTAACGCCATGAACACGAACATACTTCACTTGCTTGTCACTTACTTACTGTTGCATGCAGTGTTGCCAACCTATCAAATACATAACAATCCTCCGCGCGTAAGAATGGCAACTACACATATTTAAAGATCTAACCTAACAGGTTTCTTAATATTTCTTTTGGGCCTGGAAGAACTAAGAGGCAATCGGATTCATATTAACTACTGCATCAGCGTTAGCTATTCCTGGTTCACAATCTCGATTATCAATATTAATACAAGTATAATGTTTATCATAATTTGTCTTATGGTTAGGATCACAGTTAACCATGTCTACATTAGTTTGTGCTGTTTTATTTATGTGATCTAAATGCCTTTTCCATACTAATTCTGTTTTGTCGACTTTACACAAATATACCCTTGACCCTAATATTTTTATGATTTTCGCTTTAACAAAACCTTTCTTATTTAACAATCTGTAGTCTCTAATATATACGTCTTCTCCCACCTTGAAAGTCTCTGATCTCCCCATTTTCATTACTTTATTTCGACTTCCTGCAGTAACATTCCCGGGTGGTAATTTATCGAATCTAATGCGCAACGATCTACCAAACATTAATGAAGATGGCGCTTTATTGGTGGTACAATGCACACTGGTATGATAAGCCAATAAATATCTTGCTAAAATGCAACTAATTGATGTATTTTTGTTTCTAACATCGTTAAAAGCTTTGGTTAAACCGATCTTTACTGATTTTACTAAGTTCTCCGCAGCTCCATTACTAGCTGGGTGATAAGGTGCTATTAACGTATGCTTAATTCCATTCTGAAAACAAAAATTTACAAATTCTTTAGAAATAAATTGCGGTCCGTTATCCGAAACTAATTGATTCGGAATTCCGAAACGTGCAAATATCAATCTCAATATGTTTATAGTTGCCTCGGTAGTAGTAGATTGCATCTCTATTACTTCCGGCCAACGACTGAAAGAGTCTATCAGAACTAAAAACATTTTATCTTGCGCAGGACCAAAAAAATCCACGTGAACTCGGTCAGAAACATGTTTAGCTGGGTTGTACGATATTACCGTTGCTTTCGGTGGTTCCGACCTTACTTTATTGCAAGCATCACGACTTTTTGCTATTAATTCGATGTCCGCGTCCATAAATGGCCACCAAAAGTAAGATCTTGCTTTGCTCTTCATCTTTACTATGTGCGGAATGCAATTCTTGTAACAGCTGCTTCCTAAATTTTTCTGGTACCACAACTCTATGACCTAACATTATTATATCATTTTCTAGGGTTAAATTTAGTTTTCTAGCAAAATAAGGTTTTAATGAACTGTTCTCTCTGTGTAAATAATATGGACAGCCATCTTTAATGTTTTTGAATACTTCGACTAACACGGGATCTTCCTGAGTTTGATCTCTTATGTGTTTAGCGAGTATCGGCATCTCGGAACTATCTATAAGAAAATTCAAATAAGAACATTCTCTTTCTGAATTTCTTTCGTGATCTATCGGTAAACGCGACAAACAGTGCATTAAAATTCGAAGTTCCTTTGATGTGTCGTATTGTAAAATCAACACTGTTCAAAAACGCTGCCCATCTTTGTAAACGACTTGCTGCCATGGTAGGTATACCTTTCTTGTCTCCAAAAATGTAAATGAAAGGCTTGTGACCAGTCTCTATAACAAATCTATGGCCACATAGATATTGATAAAACTTTTTGACTACAAAGAAAATAGCTAATGCTTCCTTATCGATCATTGAATATCTACATTCTACTGGACTTAATGTTCTAGAAATATATCCTACCGGTCGTTCACTCACGTCTGGAAATATGTGAGATAAAACTCCGGCTATACCGTATGAACTTGAATCGCAGGCTACTTTAATAGGCAGTTCCGGATTAAAATGAACCAGTACCTTCTCTGAAGCCATGATTTCCTTAATTCGTGAAAATGACTCACGACATTTCGGGTCCCATTCAAACTGTGCATCTTTTGCTAGCAAATTATATAATGGTTTTAATAGGGTAGAAGCATTGTGTACAAATTTTACGTAATAATTTACCATTCCAATAAAAGATTTCACTTGTGTGACATTCTTCGGTACAGGACAGTTTAAAATAGCTTTAACCTTTGACATATCTTTTTTTAATCCGTCTTTATTTATTATTTGCCCTAAATATTTGATTTCTTTTTGAAAAAAAATACATTTTTCTTGCTTAAGTCGTAGACCAGCACTCTGTAATTTTTTGAAAACAACATTTAAATTTTCTAAATGCTCTCGATCGTTGGTACCTGTGACTAAAATGTCGTCTAGGAAAAAGACTGCTCCTTTAACACCTTGTAAGACTTTTTCCATGATTTTTTGAAAAATCGAGCATGCCGGTTTAGTGCCGAAAGATAAACGTTCCATTTTATAAATACCTTTATGCGTGCTCCATGCGAGTAACAATTTTGTCGTTTCTTCCAATTCCAATTGGTTGTAAGCATGACTTAGGTCTAGCTTTGAAAACTTCTCTCCGCCTTGAAGAGCTGCAAATAATTCCTCTATCCTGGGAAGTGGGTACTTGACGTCTTCCAGGTAAGGATTAACTGTGATTTTGAAATCTGCGCATAATCTTAGTGTACCGTCCTTTTGAAGAACAGGCACTACCTGCTTCTTGCAATCTATCTAATTCCTTTTCTACCTTGTCATTGTAAGCTAAAGGTAAAGTTCTAGGTTTACAGAACTTTGGCTTAACATTATTAATTAAATTTAATTTAATCTTTTCGAATTTGAAAAGTCCAATTTCTTCTTTAAATAAATCTTTATATTGAAAAATTAAACTATCAATACTGCTAGTATTTGTGGTATTTGACAAACTATTCTCTAAATTTAGTAATTTATTTTCTCGTGAAAAAGCATTTAAATCAAATGTGGAAAGTAAATTTCGTCCTAACAATGGAGGACCATTACCCTTAATGACTAATAAATCTAAATTTCTAACAATATTGTTAACTTTAAGTGAAACTCGTAACATTCCAGATGGATAAATGTCTGTACCATCATAAGCTTTAAGAACTGTATCACATTTACTTAATTTAATGTTTTTAAAATAATTTATATATGTACCATAATTAAGTGCAGAAATAGCAGAACCTGTATCAATATCCATTGTGATTGGAATATCGTTTATGTGCACATTAACTTTGTATTTGTGTTCTAAGTCTACATGATTCTTTATATTAAAAAGAGTTTTCTCATCTACATTTGCAGAAGAATCCGATGAATTTTCATCGTCACCCTCTGTCTTTTGCAAAAAAACATTGCTTACTGTTTTTACATACTTTTGCAATATGACCTCCCTTACTACAAATTTTGCATTTATAAGATTTATAATTACATTTACTAAAATTATGGTTAGGTTTACCACAAGCAAAACACATGGGCCTTGAGTCCGTCTCTGGGTTGTTTACTTCTTCGGAATCTCTCTTGGGCTTACTGCTAACTTGTTTCTGTGGTTCCCTTGAAATTGTTGAATGTTTAACACTTTTTCTTTTCATTTGAAAAATTTCCCTGGGTACTTGTGTACTAAGGTTAATTGATGCTTCCTTCTGAACTGCGACATCCAATATATCTGTCAAACTTTTCTTACTGGGGTCCTCTTCAAACATTCTGTCAAGAATTTTCCCTTTACACATGCTTGTTATGAACTTGTCCTTTAACACTGAATCTAAATTAGCTCCAAACTTACAATTTACTGATAATTTTTTTTGTTTCTGGCATACCACTCGTTTATTGTTTCATCCATTCTCTGTTGTGCTTCGTAAAATTTTATTCTTTCGTTGAAAGTCGATACACGCCTTGTGTACTGGCTTCTCAATATTTTACATAATTCTTCGTACGTCTTGGTGTTTGGTGCATTCGGATAGCATAAATCGCGAAGCGTTGTATACACTAATGAATTTAATGTGGTGATAAGCACGGCTACTTTTTTTCTTCTCTAATGCTGTTGGCAATGTAAATTTGTTCCAACTTTTCTTCATAAATAATAAAATCGTCCCTCGGATTAAATTCTGGAATATTTCCCAGTAACGCCATTGTTATTCGCCTTGACCAACCGTTTATGGAAATTGAACTTCTTATTAACACTTCGTTTATACAATAAAAATACTTATTCCAATTTATTCCTCGTCGCCAGTGTTATGTATGTAACATAATAATACACTTATTAAATGCCGTAATAACTTTATTTATATAAGATACAAAGTTTAGCATCTAACGCCATGAACATGAACATACTTCACTTGCTTGTCACTTACTTACTTACTGTTGCATGCAGTGTTGCAAACCTATCAAATACATAACACTTACCTTTACAATAGAATTATTTTCAAGACCGATGTTCATAATATCAGTCTTTGTAACGTGCACCTTTTACTCCATCCTCGTCATAGAACAGCATTTTACGAAAGGTGTTTTACTTTCAATATTTACAAATCATATAATTCCTTTGCTTTGGTATACTGCGGAACAGGTTGGCGAATAGTAATTTTACCGTTAGTTCCTTAAGTTGTGCTTTTCTTGTTTTCTCATTGATTACATATTTTACTTTAGAGTTATCTACTATATTATTACCATTGCATATAAATTATAAGTTTTGTTTACTTTAGTTCTTAATATCCTACTCATAGGCATGTACTTTTTGTTTATTTCTTTTTTTCTTGTATCTTTGAAGGTTTTAGGTTGAAAATCAGGGAACAGTCTCATTATCTGTTTTCTTATTATTCTTTTATTTTTCTTTCATTAGATTACAGGCTATTATATAGGTATTATTGTTATTATACTGATGTTGCACATGTATACGGAAATAAGACATTTATTATTATTATTATTAAATAAGACTTTTATAAACGCGAATATTATGTAAATAAAATATTTCTGCAGTAAGTATTTCCTAATGCATCTTAATTTCCTAATCGTATCCGGTTATCTCATGGTTATATAGGGAGCGATTTCAACTTCCATCTTTTTGGTTTTAGTTGCGTTATCACATAGTTTGATCAGTTGCGTAAATTTGCTCCTGTTTTTTTGCATTTGGAATTAATTATCAAGAAAAAATATTCTCCAAAATTAAATATACGAAACACATTTACAGATCCAAGCTAAATGAATTTAAAGTTGCTGCTTGGAATTTCCACTAATAAACTTGATCAACAACGGCAAACAATTGTCGGTGAAGTGATACAGCTACATAAATTTAATTGATCATAATTATAATGTTTAATTTTGTTATATTAATTACCTATGTATGTCACTTATTTTAAGTTTTCAGGATAAATTTCATATCATTGATTATAGTTAAAATATTCAATTTCATTCTGTGTTTCAGTTATTGTGTTTGTTAATTTGTCGTTAAATAAAAAAACTTCTTATTATATTTTGTATAATAATAACCGAACCACCCATTATTCAATTAGACCCAGATTGTATACAATAAAAAACTAAAAACTATAGTTTTTAGACGGCATACAACAAATTACGTATCTTGAGGGTTTGGTTTCATCAACACCACTTCAGCTACATCTCCAACCTGCATCAACTTCCTTAGCTAAGTTAGCCGAAAAAACAAAAAACGTGGGAGGCAGCATATCCGACAGTGACATATTGTCTAACGACATGAACGCTTTCTTCTGTTGTTCCTTGTTTTAAAATGTCATTCAATAATCTATGTATCATAAAAGGCAAGCATACAAATAAATGAAAGGCCCCGATTAAACAAGTGTAAATTGCTTACAAAGTAAACAAACTAACAGCTTGTATGAAAACCATCACACTTCTGTGGGATGGTAGAGGTAAAACGATAAGCAGCGAAAAGCAATCTCTTTCTTAAACCTGCAGCGTTTTCTCTAGTTAATTGGGCAAAACGCATTAAAATCGGCAGAATTTATGTTTTATAAATAGTTATATTAAAACCATTTATAACGTATAAATTCTGCAAATGTACCCCTGATAACTAAACTATATGAAATTATAGTTGATATTTGGTTAAACAAGACATGCTTTACTTCATAAAGTAATGTTAATGTGTTATATTTTTACTGAACCAAATAATGGCTTATATCTGAATTAAAAAGCAAATCAATTCAAAGGACAGCTGCTTACAATGTAAAATATAAAATGACGTGGATATAAACGAGTTACTTACACCTATGGAGTTTCCGTGCCCGCCGTATCCCATATTTGCCAACATTTCTGGTGAAAATCTATTAAATAGACCGCCCCATGCTTCAGCCTGTTTCCCGAGTAAACAAATTGCTATCACCGCTATTAATCCCCTCATTGTCTTTAGTCTGAAACAAAGAGAGAGAATTTAATAAAAACGTCTACGAGAGACGTCCGTGTTTGTGTGGTAACATCATGTTTACTGAGTTTTCTTCGTGAACACATGTTTTCTCATTTACTTTTCTGTATTTACAAGATGAAGGATATTTGCGTCTTAATATGAAGTTCTCTTACCATATTATATTTATTGTCAACAATATTGTAATAACAATGTATGTTTGTTTAAAAACTACAATCTAAATAGAATAGGAAGACAAATTAATCTAAAATTTATATTCCGACTTTTTTATTTGTCATATTATAGTGCTTTAGCAAACTATCTTACATAAAATATTCTATTTACGTTTTAACATTGTTTAGTGCATTTCCGAAGACACCTCACATACCTACCACAGATTTAGGAGGTTCTAGCAAATTGTTCGACAAAAATTTTTACCCGACTATTATTCTTTGGAAATTTATTTCCTCCAAAGGGTTGCACCCCGGGCAATAAATTGTCCAGTCATGATATGAATTTTGTTCCTCAGCCATCGGTAATAGCGAACTTTCCATTTACACAATGAGACAATACATATTTTATATCTAACTTTGGTATATAACGAACTAAATAAACATTGTACGTAAGTAGGGGAGTTTGGCTGATTCTGGACCCACCACCCCCACCACTGCCACACAACAAAATTTTTAGTTTCAAACGCCACCACCGAGGATTTATAGATGGCGCTGATGTCGGCGCGCTAATTTAAAATTAATATACAGGGTATCTCAAAATTATAAAATAAGTATATATACAGTATGATACTTGGTGACGTAGTAATAAAATATGAATATACAAGGTGTTCCAAAAGTCACAGACAATTAAAAATACAAGATTAATCAAAAGTTTCAACAAAAAAAAACGCTCCCGCCCCAAAAATTAGATACGACCAAACGGCGCGCCCCCTGTTTGACGTGTGGGCGTATGTCGTTAAAATATGAATATACAGGGCATTTCAAAAGTATGTATTTAGAAAGTAAGATGGCGAATCCAAGGTGGCGAATCAAAGATTTAAATTTTAATACATATACAGCCTGGTTCCAGATGACGTCAAATATGAACAAACACTGGATTCCAAAAGTGTTGAACAAGGGTGTAAGGAAATAAAATAAATACTGTGACTTACATATACACATTTATACGTAAAACGTACATGCATATATGCTTGTGTTTGAGATACACACATACATTAAGTGCCATTGCCGACAATCAAACGCACAGACACCGGTGTTTCGACCTTTGAGGTCTCGTCAGTGGGCGTGGAGACTGTCGACAATGGCTTCAAGACTTAAAAAGCTCTTTATGTCATTTTTGCGTGTTAAATGCAGTGAGAGTATCACAGCGACATGTAACACCCAAAAGATGACACAGAACAAAGTGATGGCTTCTGACGGCATGTTCTGCTATACAGAGGCCTGTATGTTAATAGTGTATCTCATGTAATAGAGCCTTAGGTGGCGTCACCGATCAAAACGAAAATGAAAAGTGTGAACACATGTGAGCGATGGGAAATAAAAGATTAGCTTCTTTAGACAAAATTTATTTTTTATATACCAACACATAATAAGGAATTGGATATAGAGATAAAATTATTAAAGATTCATAAGGCTGCTGGTTGAGATGGAATTTATCCTGAATTTATTAAACATCTAGGTCCTTTAGGACGTAATTGGCTTTTATGTTTCTATAATAATATTTTAAATAATGGTATTGTTCCTACTGAATTTAAAAAGGTAAAAGTTGTAGCTGTTTTGAGCCAGGAAAGCCAGCAGATGTTGCTTCGAGTTATAGACTCATTTCATTATTATCAGTATGTTACAAGATGTTAGAGAAATTATTATATCACAGAATTTCTCCAATTATGGAAAATATCTTTCCCGTAGAGCAAGCTGGTTTTAGACCAAATCGTAATTGCTGTGATCAAGTTTTAGCTTTAACAATTTATATAGAGAATGGTTTTCAAAAGAATTTGAAAACTGGAATTATTTTCATTGATTTAACAGCTGCTTATGATACAGTTTGGTTAGATGGATTATTTTTAAAATTATATAATGTGTTGCCTAATGGTAATTTAATTAAACTTATGGAAAATATGTTTACAAATCGTACATTTAGAATTTTTATCAAAGAAAGTAGTAAATTTAAAATATTATATAATGGCTTACCTCAAGGATCGGTATTATCCCCTCTTCTCTTTAATCTATATGCAAGTGATTTACCAGATACGACTTCTAGAAAATTCATCTGCGCGGATGACATGGCAATTGCTTATCAACACAATAATTTCAATCAAATTGAAGTTAATTTAAACGAAGATCTATTGATTCTGAGTGATTATTTTAGAAACTGGAAGTTATGTCCTAAGCCATCTAAGTCAGAAGTTTCTTGTTTCCATCTTAAGAATAACGAAAAACATAAAAAAAACTTCAAGTATCTTTTAATGGTACCGTTCTAAGACATAATTTTAATCCAACATACCTAGCAGTTACACTGGATACATCGTTAACATATAAACAACATATTGATAAATTGCGTATGAAGATTAAAACAAGAAATAATATCTTACAGAAGTTGGCTGGTTCAAATTGGGGAGCTCATGCAGATATTTTACGTACGTTCGCTCTTGCATTGGTGTACTCTGCTGCTGAATATTGTAGTGCAATTTGGATGAATAGCGTACATGTTGGTAAAGTAGATATTCAGTTATACTTCGAATTATTACGGGCACAGTAAAATCTACTCCACTTCCTTGGCTCAACGTCCTGGCTAACATTTATCCTCATCAGTTAAGAAGAAAATTGGGTTTAAAACGTTGTTGGGATAAATATCAAACTTCTCCTAATTTATATTTAATTAATCAAGATCTTCAGAACTTACCACCTTATAGGTTGAAATCACGTAGTCCAATTTGGAAGGAAGATTTCCTAAATCAACAATTTTCGATTAATGACCTCTGGAAATCTATTTGGTTAGAATGTGAAGTGTTTAATAAACAATTAATAGATGATCCTTTGATTTAAGTGCCTGGCTTTACACAACCAAGAAAAAATTGGTGTAAGTTGAATCGTCTTAGGACCGGTCATGGAAGGTGCAATAATATGTTATTCAAATGGAATGTGATTGCGAGTCCAG
Organism: Amphimallon solstitiale; assembly: GCA_963170755.1. Classification (NCBI taxonomy): domain Eukaryota; kingdom Metazoa; phylum Arthropoda; class Insecta; order Coleoptera; family Scarabaeidae; genus Amphimallon; species Amphimallon solstitiale. The sequence continues at coordinate 99,562,580 of OY720676.1, read as the reverse complement.
CGTGTGATTGCGGAGCTGAGATTGAAACAGTTAAACATATTGTTGAAGAATGTCCCCTAGCTAAGTTTGAATTTGGATACACAGATTTACATAATTTAACTCCAGAGGCTGTTGCTTGCATCTTAACAACTAAAGACCTCTAGTATTGTGACGCTGTGATGGAGGTTTTTTATTCTACAGGTTTTTTCCTACATCCTAGACCAAATCGTGTAGTGTTTTAAAGGGTCCCTGCAGTTATGGCTATATATATATATTTTTAATTTTATTATATAATTTATATATGCTTCTTTTTTGTACCTGTCATGTAGTTTCATACGAATATATATATATATATATATATATATATATATAATGCTCGACGAAATTCAGTTTTTTAACTGATGACGTATATCACTATGTATGTAGCTTACTACCGCAATGGTAGAATTAGGGTTTAGGTAATTTTGTAAATAAAACTCCTATTTTCGGCTTTGTGACGTTTCGGTCCTCCTTCAGAACCTTCATCAGACATTTGCCGATGGCCTATGTATTTGTTCTAATACTTGCATCTTAATTTTATGACACTTTAAAATTTAACATTAACAAATATCAATTAAAAAGTTATTACGGCACATTTAAAATTAAAGTTCTCAAGAATTATGTACTTAATAATTACTATCTTGAAAGAAATTCTGAATGTAAAGTCTAGAGTCCCTCCTATACTTCTTTCATAGTCTCATGCACCCGCATGTTTTGCATGCGGGTGCATGCGGGTGCATGAGACTATGAAAGAAGTATAGGAGGGACTCTAGACTTTACATTCAGAATTTCTTTCAAGATAGTAATTATTAAGTACATAATTCTTGAGAACTTTAATTTTAAATGTGCCGTAATAACTTTTTAATTGATATTTGTTAATGTTAAATTTTAAAGTGTCATAAAATTAAGATGCAAGTATTAGAACAAATACATAGGCCATCGGCAAATGTCTGATGAAGGTTCTGAAGGAGGACCGAAACGTCACAAAGCCGAAAATAGGAGTTTTATTTACAAAATTACCTAAACCCTAATTCTACCATTGCGGTAGTAAGCTACATACATATATATATATATATATATGTGATATTAAATTTTTATTGACCTCATATAAGTAAATATATATTAATTTTTATTGGACGATTTTTTTAATTTAATAGTCAGTGGTAAAATTATAAAATTATAATTTTCAAACACTGCAAATTAGCGAGTTTTAAAATTATTTAAAACTAGTATAACGACCTACAAATCGTCCAATAAAAATTAATATATATTTACTTATATGAGGTCAATAAAAATTTAATATCACATATATACAGCACATGGACGTTTAGTGCTTAATATATACATTCTCATTTCCATCTGTTACTTGATATACATATATCAGTACGATTTAGAAATTCGAATTCAGACACCGACGGTAGCTCAGTTGGTAGAGCAACCGGCTAGTAATCGGTATGCCTGGGTTCGAATCCCAGCCGTGTTGGTAATTTTAAAAAAAAAAAAAATTACCTAATTAATTTAATAGTCAGTGGTAAAATTATAAAATTATAATTTTCAAACACTGCAAATTAGCGAGTTTTAAAATTATTTAAAACTAGTATAACGACCTACAAATCGTCCAATAAAAATTAATATATATATATATATATATATACATATAAAATATATTACAATTCTTTGCCAAATATACAAAAATATCAAAAACAAAAAAACAAATAAAATTTTTAAATAAAAATAAAATTAAATGTAAATAAATATTTTTTTATATACATATATATATAGAATGTAAACTTGGAAAGAAGTCTCTGCTGTCTGAATGAAGAATTAAAAGGAATCGTTAGGGGATCCAGCATAAAAAACATCTACAGTTACAAAGTTCTTTATTTATTGCCAATATTTCGCATTACAAACTAATGCTTCTTCTGGGCTTAACTACAATATTAATATGAATTACAGAATTGAAATTTAAAGTAGTAATAAAATAATCTATTTAATATTAAAATTGACTCACAATTTGAACTTTTTTGAGAGAGAATCGCATCTGACTATGACCTATGTTGTTTTAACCAAATCGTTTCAGATAACATATTAAAAAACTTTTTTAAAAAACTGGTATATATAAATTTAAAAAATTTAAAAAACAGATAAATGTGTTAATAAAGTATTAAAACGGACAAGAACATGTTTACCCATTGACAGGTGACAAATCAATGAATTGATCTGTAAGGGACAACCGTATCCAAGCTGCCTACAACTTTAATATGATATTGATAACCTAATGTGTTCAGATTTAGATTTGTTAAAAGAATTAAAATATACAGTGCATTTAACTATACAGTGTGACTAGAAAATGAAGTGTTTATAATTAATATGGTTAAGTTAAGTTAAATCCATTAGTTATGACAATTAGTAATTTGTATAAATTAGTCTTGTATAACTTATTAAGGAAATGGCATTTTAATTTTTGTTGTTTGAATTGATAGTGATATTAGTTTTTGTTAAATGAAAGCAAATAAGAATAAACGTTACTTAATCTATCTATGTCCGATCTGAAGTTCATAGAATTATCGTTATTATTGATTTCAATCATTTCCAAAAATTCCCTAGATTTCTTGTGCCTCTCAACACACAAAATCTGAGTGTTATCATACATGGGTTGGTGATTAAGTCTGAGACAGTGTTGTGCCAAAGCACATCTCTGTTTTTTAGTGTTAATATCGCTTTTGTGTGTTATATATATATATATATATATATATATATATATATATATATAGCGATCGATAAAGTATAAAATTATTGTGAGAAGCTAAATAGTAATTAAATAAGCTCTTGTTTACAAAATATCTTCTAATAAAAAGTTATTGTTTTGCGAATAGCAGGTTGTGGACGTTACCTGCATCTTGATCGGCGAAGGAAGACCCACAGGGCACATCGATAATAAGAAGATCCCTTTCAATTCAAGAAAGAAGAAGGAAAATCTATGAGAGTATTTAGGAACTGTTATTATGTGAATGTTAAATAAACTTTAATAGTAAAATTCATCTTAGTGTATAGACGAAATAAATAATAATATAACAATCGGAGAATGATAAATATGTTTGATAAATTGTTTTAAATATAACATTGCGGCATCTTTTAAATTGTTTGTCGATGCTGTAACTATATTGTAGTAGTCATTTACATATCTATGTAATAAATATTTGTTGTTTATTTATTAAAGCCAATGTAGTTGAAATTGATATATAATATATTGAAGCGGTGGAAAGCCAACGCTCAAGATATATGCTATTTTGTAGAATTGATAATCTTAATAAGTCACGTTGAATATTTCAGTATGGAAAATGCAATAATGTTATTTTGTTAATGTATTTGTCTTTATAAAAACTAGTTTTCTTTTGTAAATGTTTTCTCTTGTATCTGTATAAAAATATAAAAGAACTAATGTTTATTAACACCTCTTTTACCTGGATCGACCTGAGAAAATGACTGAGGTAATCAGGTAAATAATTCAATTATAATATAAGAATAAAAGGGCCATTATATCACATTATATATCATAGAAGTTTAAATTTGAAAGGAACTATTAATGTTACGATTCGCTAACTTTCAAATAATTCTTGCGTCGTGCATTTCTGTACTTCACTACATACTTACTAACTTAGATAGTTGACTGTTGATGAATGTAGAGGTATTATTGACGCATATTCTAGATTCCAGTTTACTCATAACGAGAGCAAAATATAGATTCTTCAATAATTGGTTATTGCTGAAATACTTTAACACTCAGGCAAAAAATCTAAAGCATCTAGATAATGTATTCACATATTAGGAGAAAGTGAGACATGAATTAAACAAAATATCATTTTCATGGGAGTAAGAGTAACGTAGTAAGATTTGGAAATGTTGAGTTTGAGTCATTAAATGAGGACTGTAGATTATTTGTAATTATCGAATCACAATAACATAAATGATTAGTTTATATATTTGATTTTGTACATAATTAGTCTTATTTCCTTGGTTATAATATTTTCTTGCGGAAATTCGTAAGTGAAGAGTATTGAGACAGTGTTAATAGGACTAACAAAGGCAAGTAAAAAATTCATGTAAAATATACACACATATATTTAAATACTATTTTGAAGATAATACATTAGAAAATAATTAAAACCTCGTATTTCTTTATATAACATCAATATGTTGTGAAAATGGAAGTTGGCTTTAATTAATAACCCGTAGAGTGAGTATACAAAATATTTGGAGAGGCAGATACGAAATGAGTTTTTGATGAAAACAAATAAAATACAATATACAGGGTGTCCAGACCATGCGAGGACGGAAGATTACGGCTTTATTATTAAAGTTAAAGAAAAGTGTTTTAGACAAAAGTTGTAGCCACTCCTAAAATACACATTCTAAAATTATTTTCAACTATACAGAGTGTTGCGTAAGTGAGTGACGATACAAACTTGTGTTTTTTTAAATGGAACACCCCATATATTTTGGCATATTTAGATGCTACTCTTAAAAAGAAGGACACGGATATAAACATGTGTAGGGGTATCTCTTACCGTTGTAGCTATATTCGCAATTTTGTGTCTCAACATGTCCAACTTTGTGGAGACTCCGAGACGAAACCTGAAAGAATTTTTGAGATCTGTATAGGCAAGAAGTTTTCCACTTTCGTCAAGTTTAATAATCTATAATCAATTTATTTATTTTTAAATAAATGAATTTGCAGGAATAACAAACGCAAAATTAACATTTGCGCTTTTTTTTAAATAGAACACCCTGTATATTTTTCTTCTAAAGTACAGTATTTTTTATAAGCTTTTTAATGATACCATATTTTCCCTATTCACACTTAGTATTTTATAACTTATTAACTCTTACTGTTAATAGATTCTAAATTTAAACGAAAAGAAAAAGAATATAAGTTGCTGTCAGCTTTAATTATTAATAACAACAAATTACTACAACATATTGAAAAACGAAAAATAATATTTATTAGATTAATGCAAAATCTTAAATAAATAAATAAAATGCAAAAGTATAACATATTTATAGCAGATGTTCAAAAATTCCACCGTCTTATTGAATGCACAATTCGAGGCGGCGGCGAAAATTGTTTTTAACATCAGTTAGCGTTTGCTGTCCATTGTTTTCAAAAATGGCCATTATACGTTGTTTCATGTCATTAGGTGTGGTTGGAATGTTTCGATAAACCTGTTCTTTAACATGTCACCAAAGAAAAAAAATCAATAGGGGTTAAATCAGGAGACCTTGAAGACCAAGCTATAAGACCCTCCCGACCAATCCATCGTTCTTCACACCAGTTATTTTAAAAAAAATTACACTATGAAAATGTGGTGGAGCTCCATCATGCTGATACCACATTATTCTTCGTGTATGGAGATCGACAGTTTCCAATAAATTAGGTAACTGATGTCTTAAAAAATTTTCGTAGATGGTTCCTGTTACCGTTGCTTCAAAGAAATAAGGACCAACAACTTGTAAATTAATTATGCATACCCATACATTAATTGACCATTGATGTTGAAAGTCAATTTGTCTGACCCAATGGAGATTTTCTGTTGCATAATAATGCATATTATGTCTATTAACTAAACCGGTACTTTTGAAAGTAGCTTCGTCACTAAATAAAATCGAAGATTGAAAATTCTTAACTTAAACGATTTACAAAATCATTTCCACGAAGGTCCTGATGTAATTACATATGGTAGGGATGGTACTTATTTTTCTTTATGATGCAATTGATAGTACTCCTGCTTATTCCAGTCTGGATATTCAAATTTCGTGTACTTACTTGAGGATTTTCTTCCAACGATAGCAAAATATTTAATTCATTTTCCTCATTAGTAACCCTGCGATTTTTAATCTCCTTTTTGGAATAACCAATATTTCCAGTTGCTTCAAAACGTTCTTTTAATTTTTGAAATGCTTCGACTCTAGGAGGTTATTGGCTAATAAACAGTTTCTTTCGCTCTCACCCAATGCGTAATTCATATTTACCATTTCATCTTTCGAGAAATTCATCGTAAAAGTAAATACAATTATCAGCGTTATTTTGTAAATACAACGTAACTAATGACAGATATAAAATTCAGATATTATTTTAATTAAAAATTCACAGCTGACTACGATTTTTTTTGTTTAAATTTAGAATCTATTAATAATAAGAGTTAATAAGTTATAAAATACTAAGTGTGGATAGGGAAAACATGGTATCATTAAAAAGCTTATAAAAAATACTGTACTTCAAAAGAAAAATATACAGGGTGTTCTATTTAAAAAAAAAGCGTAAATGTTAATTTTGCGTTTGTTATTCCTGCAAATTCATTTATTGAAAAATAAATAAATTGATTATAGATTATTAAACTTGACGAAAGTGGAAAACTTCTTGCCTATACAGATCTCAAAAATTCTTTCTGGTTTCGTCTCGGAGTCTCCACAAAGTTGGACATGTTGAGACACAAAATTGCGAATAAAGGTACAACGGTAAGAGTTACTCCTACACATGTTTATATCCATGTCCTTCTTTTTAAGAGTAGCATCTAAATATGCCAAAATATATGGGGTGTTCCATTTAAAAAAACACAAGTTTGTATCGTCACTCACTTACGCAACACTCTGTATAGTTGAAAATAATTTTGGAATGTGTATTTTAGGAGTGGCAACAACTTTTGTCTAAAACACTTTTCTTTAACTGTAATAATAAATCAATAAAGGAAATATCACGGATACATAATAAAAATAGGAGAAAGAATATCGGGTTAATCCGCTGTAGTGCAACCGCAGACACGTGTTTCAGACTCGTTGGTCATCGTCAGTACGGTGTAGCCAAGGAATAAGGTGGGATATACTTGGAGATAGAAACAAAAGGAAGACCATCGGGAAGACCAACGAGTCTGAAACACGTGTCTGCGGTTGCACTACAGCGGATTAACCCGATATTCTTTCTCCTATTTTTAATAATAAAGCCGTAATCTTCTGTCCTCGCATGGTCTGGAGACCCTGTATAAATAGTGTTTTGAATAAAAAAAGTAACAAATAATACATGCTAAATTTTTATTATACAGGCTGTTTAAAAAAGATGCGGCAATATTAAAGGGGTTGATTGTCCAGGTCATTTTATACAAAAAAGTTTATAATAAACAAGGTCCGCAAACGCTTCGTTACCGATCTACAGCGTGTTGAAGTTTAGTTAAAAGAAACAGTAAAAATTAGATTTCCCCAAGACGGCATTAAAGATCATAATGAAATTTTAGGCGTGTTATTTTTCAAGAAAAAAATAGGACGCCGCTGATTTCTCTAAAAATAAAAATATGTTTCTATTCTTTGTTCAATTGTGAAGAAAAAAGCTCTCTTAAGTTTTTATCGTACGACGTAACGGTTTTTAGTAAAAAAAAACACATTTTAGTGCACGTACATTTATCATGCTTACAATGACTATTGAATGACATATGATTAATAATTTTGTATGTGTCGAATTTGTTGAATTTCCTTATCATGAATCGCTATACAAATGTAGGGATGACCGACATGCACTACATTTATGCACTTGCTGATGGAAATGCATTAGAAGCTAGGCGGTTGTATACTGAAAGATTTCCTGGTCGTATTGCTCCTGATAGAAAAACTTTCGAAAGTATTCATCGGCGTCTTTATGAAACAGGCACATTAAGACGAAATGGAGGAGCAGGAAGGCCAAGGACAGCAAGAACCGTAGAGCTGGAAGAGGATGTGCTAGACATGATTGAAGAAGGTCGAGGTACTTCTACTCGAAAAATTGCTGACGCTTTGGATGTAAGTAATGGGAGTATTTGGCACATTCTGAAGGAAAATTTGTTGTACCCATTCCATATACAACGCGTTCAAGCATTACTTCCTGCTGATTTTCCTCCTCACATTGCATTCTGTCAATGGCTTTTGCAGAAAATGGTTCAAATCCCTCAATTCCTGATGTTGATTCTGTTCACCGATGAAGCGAATTTTTCAAGAAATGCAATACGCAATTTCCATAATAACCATGTATCCACATGAAATTGTTGAAAATCGTTTTCAACATCAGTTTTCTTTGAACGTTTGGCTTGGGATTGTCGGTGACTGCCTAATTGGACCGGTATTTTTACCAAGGAGACTAACCGGAGAGGTGTATCGCAACTTTTTGGAAAACACGCTCCCTGGATTTCTGGAATACGTACCATTAGCAATTAGAGATGCAATGTGGTATATGCACGATGGCGCACCAGCCCACTTTAGTCAAGTAACTCGTGATTTCTTAACACAAGCATACGGAAATCGCTGGATTGGTCGAGGTGGACCACACTTATGGCCTGCACGATCCCCGGACTTAAATCCCCTGGATTTTTTCCTGTGGGGCCATTTGAAATCATTGGTGTACGCTACTCCATTGGAAAACGTAGAAGACTTAAGAAATCGAATCATTGCTGGGTGCAACTCAATGAAACCGATCCTGTTGTTTTTGAGAGAGTTCGCCAGTCGATGAGGAGAAGATTGGATTCTTGCATCCGAGCTCGAGGTGGTCACTTTGCGCACAGTTATTGTAATTTTTGCTTGCTAAAATTGTTGGTATGGTAAAATATTTGTTCTTGCCCTTAAATAAAACCCTTGTTATTTAAAAAAAAATTTCTGTAATAAATGTACATGCACTAAAATGTGTTTTTTTTTACTAAAAAACGGTACGTCGTATGATAGAAAGTTAAGAGAGCTTTTTTCTTCACAATTAAACAAAGAATAGAAACATATTTTTATTTTTAGAGAAATCAACGGCGTTCTATTTTTTTCTTGAAAAATAACACGCCTAAAATTTCATTATGATCTTTAATGCCGTCTTGGAGAAATCTAATTTTTACTGTTTCTTTTAATTAAACTTCAACACGCTGTAGATCGGTAACGAAGCGTTTGCGGACCTTGTTTATTATAAACTTTTTTGTATAAAATGACCTGGACAATCAACCTCTTTAATATTGCCGCATCTTTTTTAAACACCCTGTATATTAGAAACATAAAAATAAATTTGGAAAGTAAATTAGAAAATCCGACAAGGACGGAGATTCTATTAAACGAACAAGTCTAAGAAAATGAATCCAAGGATTTAAACATATAAATTCAATATTATTTAAACTTATAAAATAAAAATGATAAATGAAATTAATCTTAGAAGGTTAGGGGAATTTCAAAACATAAATTAGAAATTACATATTTAGAAGGGATATATTCGTGAAAATGAGATTTTAAGAATGGTAAATTCTGATATGCACAAAATTAAAAATAAAATTACAAAACAAAAAGAAGAATGTGGAAGATCAATTGATAAAATCGATAACCCAGATACCGACAAAAAGAGTATAGACGTAGCCGTCATTTATAATAATTATTAACGTTCATTATATGTATGTATATTGTACTAAAATTTGGAAATTCCTTTTTGATTTTTTTATGTATTATTTTGAAAAGGGTGAGTTATTTTCTACATTCGTTCTTTATGAAACAATACGCGTATGTTTAGTTATTAGACAAAAATACTTAATTGTCATTAATTACATATAATTAAACTTGTATTAACTTAAAAGGTAAAATATTCATTTCCAATGAAATTGCTAATTTTCATATATTATTTTACAGGTTTCGCAAAGAAAAATAATTAATTAAAAAAACAACTAATTAATTTCCATGTTTGTAAAATAGCCGTTATCTTCTCGAGTTAACGGCCATCTCTAATTATCCAACTTTAAATCGCCACGAATATCCAACTGGACGTTACAAAGTGATAAGTTTGAAATATGTAATAAATGTTCAATGTAAATGTAAATATTTGTCAGATCTTTGGTTAAATGGGAATTCACTTTTCAGAAATCGCTATTAGCAAGTAAAAGTCGTTGAAATTGTTTCTGTGTCTGAAGTAGTACTAACACGACTACCGATAACGGTCGTGAGAATGGGCTTATATTTTTGACTATATTGGTTGTTTGTCTTCTAAATTGTAATAGAGCTATCAATATATGTATTTAGTAGATTTATATGCGCAACAAACCTGAATTAATGTTTTTACTAATACGTATATCTGGCCGAAAATTGAGATTTACACAATACAGAATGCTGTACTAACTACTGTTATAGAATATGAAGATATATGGATTTTTTTGAAATTGGTTGTGCCATACTGAAGAAAACAAATACATTAGAAACATGTGCTTATGGCTACCTTACATCTATTGGTTTATACTTTTATGTTTGATTTACACAATTTTGCATTATCTTATTTCTTTGTCTTGTCACTCATGCATCATTTGACACATAAATCAGTATTATTTGTGTCGTGAAATTAGATGTCCACGATAAATCAGGATATCTAGTAGATTGACATGAATAGTATGCTGCTGCTCTACACCAAAATTTATACATTTTCACTTTTAATTACACAATTCGCGTCGATATTACTTATGTGGTGGAATTAGATGTCGTCCATGATAAATCAGGATCTTCTGATGAAACTACATGGATAATAGCGGCTGCTTTATGCCAAAATGTTTACATTTTAACTCATAGTTACACAGTATGAGTTTGCATTTCTGTGTTTTGTCACTCGTTTGTCACACATAGGTTAGCATTGTCTGCCCAGTAATAAAGTTGGATGTCGTTTTTGATAAATCAAAGATATTCCAAATAATCTACTTAAATGATTTGCTTTCTTAATTGTCATTTTTGTTATTAATATAGTATTCTTAATCAATATAGACATTACGTCATGATGACAGCTTAGTTTAATTGCATATTTAACTATAATTTAGAAATTAAGAAATCTAGGAATCTACAAGTCCCTACACTGTGGGTTCTAAAAAGGAGGTAACTTATTAGTTAATAATTTAATTCTGTTCATGCTTTATTTATTTTGTTGAAATACGCATCATTTGTTACATAGCCTATTTGCGTCTTTACGTATATGTAGCTTGACAAAATACACTCATTGATAATGAAATATTAATTTGTAGTTTTTTAAAGTTGAATATAGGAACACTAAAGATTACAATTCTTCATCTGGTCCGAATGCGACGGTCACTAGAGTATTTTTAAGAGAGCTGATAACTGAAAGGCGCAGAAAGTAAATCGCAACAATATTTTATGCATATACTTATGGTACCGTAAAAGCTGAATACATACACAATAAATTGCAATACAAAATATTTTGAGCAATTCCTTTACCAACTGAGAAACAGACGGAATAATAAATAATAAATAAATAATAAATCTAAAATCTATATATTACAGATTAGATGGATATTATAAAATAAATTGTCTTAGAAAGTAACCAGATAAAAAACAATTCATCAATAATAGATTGTAATAATACGAAGATAATTCAGATGTTACATTTGTCTTTTGTTTCTAATTTTTTTTTCGTTCGTTATATCATACACATTATAATTTGTGATTAATAATCATGATTCTTATAATTAATTATTTATTTGCAATTATTTATACAATAAAATTAAGTTAAATTAAAAAGGACACATGTTTGCTTATTCTATTGCACTTCATATATTTAGATATTTTACAATTCGTTAGAAGTTTGGGATACTTCATAGTCCGCCTTTATAATTGACTAGAATAACATTAGTTATGTATTATGAAATAAAATAAATCTATTTTCACATTTAATATATTTCTAGTTTTATACTTGCCTATGATATACTAAGTAATTCGTAATATAATTTTCTGGGCTTATCCTTAGTTTTTAAATAATATAAACTACAATAATGTTTGAAATAAACTTAAATCATGACTTATTATGTAAAGATATAATTTTTGCAATATTATTTTTAAACATAATTTTCACTAAAAGTACCGTGTAGATATTTATTGTGAAAATTAAGAAATAATGTTTAATGAAATTTTATTAGATAGTACGCAATGGTCTATGGTTCCTTATTCCAAAATTCTTTTTACATTGTTTATTTTACGTTGCTTTAGCTTCAATTATATAGTTATTTTATATTAAAATAATAATTCAAATATTTAATTATTTTATAATAAATGATGTATGTACATCAAGAATAACTTACCTTTTAGTAGATAATTAAAGAATGGTACGCACAAGCTCTCTAACTGTGTATGTGTATGTGTGTGAAAGCACAGGCTTTTCTGGAATTTGTGAATGACTTGATTACAACACCGTACTGCAGTTGACTCGATCTATATAAAGGCATTCTGTTATATGTCTCCTTGTCGGCCCTTGTCGGAAAGGATCGGCAAGGATTCAAGGATACTGTGTCGTCGTAGGCGGCCATATTCTGTTATAAGTGAGATTTCAGAGCTTTTAGCGAAGCGTTCACGCTCGCTACTAGAACTTGTTGCCCAATAAATTTTCAATTATAAAAGTTCAATGAAGCAGGTGCGATAAGTTCCTTTGCAGAGAGATATTAATTATATGCATTTAATAATCCTTACCCAAGTTTAAGATAGATATTTTATACTTTTGTTTTGATTTGTTTTAAAATCTGAAATATATTTATATGAAATAATAATGATAGTGTCTTTAATTCTTAATGCTTGACACAATGCAGTAAAGTAATGTAAAAGAAATACGTCACGCCAATCTATAAATTACAAACTTATTTAGAATAATTAACAATATCTTGCACACCATAGCAACAAATTTGAAACTTACAACTCACAAAAGTCAGGTAAAATATGATTTACAGGTTTTATAATTGTGTAAGAAACTAGAATTAAAACTGTTTTTTTTTGTATATAGGTACAACAGAGGAACTCAAAAATGTACACTACATAAAATGTAAAATCTTATTGACGCTGAACACATCCCTATGCCAGTCAATCTGTCACAGTTTAAAAAAAATTAGGTATGGTTACCACACGACTTTTTTTTATACATATGTGCTTTCCGAAATATCTAAAGTTATTGCAAAGTAAGTTTAAAATTACTTCTTAACAAAATAAAGCTCTGAATAAATGTGTTATTGCATGAATTTTTAAATTTTTTTATACAGATATTATCACAAATCCAGTTCAAAGTAGATTATTTTCTTAATAAATTTCTATAGAATGTATAATTTGAGAAGGCACTTGCAAAACACTACTTTTCGATAAGAGTAAAAACTTACTTTTGATACGAATTTTGAATTTTTTTTTATAATAGAGCTCTTCCAAATGCACCTCTACTTTTGCATTTTGAATAAATCTACATAGAAAACTTTGCGAGATATTTGCAAAACAACTGCTATTATTTGATAAGAGTAGAAATATTACTTCCGGTTGGAATTTTTAAATTTCTTTTATACAAAACTTGATCCTAATTTAGTTCTAAATGCTTTCGCACTTATAATAAATCTGCATAGAATGCATAATTTGTAAGATATTCGCAAAAAACTGTTTTCGATACGACCAAAAGGACTTACTTCCGGTAGTAATTTCGAAAAACTCTTTTATAAAATCTTTCTAAAATTGATTTTTGAGTACTTTTGTTATTCTCTATAAATTTGTCTAAACTTAGTAGTTGACTTAGTAAATTCTGATGTTTTCACTGAAGTAAAAAACTGCCGATTTTACTGTAAATCTAATCATTCGAGATTATGCTCGTAGATATAAAGTTTGGTATTGATAGCTGTAGCCATTTGGACGCTATCGTGGCCACACACAGAAAGAGACACAGCCAGACACACAGAGAAAGAGAGACAGACATTTTTTAAAAACCACTTTTTCGGTATCAGGGGAATCAAAACATCTGCAAAAATTTCGAGGTCGAATTTTTATCACATTACCTCTTTATACTACGTATAGGAAAGTATAGTTCTAATAGTTTTCTTCTGTAAGATAAAAATGCGGAAAACGTTACTACTCATGCTCCAATGCATTATGAATAAAAGTCATAGTAGTAAACATTTTTTAGTGTGGACAAATTACAAGATTTGCCCAGTTGAAAAAGATCGAAACACGATTTGCGAGCTTAGAACGCAACTCATGTCAATGTGTTCCGACCATTTTAAGCCTTCATCGACGATGATACCAAGCAACTTACAACAACACTAAATCATTTTGTGAGACCTTAAATTTGTTTTATTATAAAAAAACATACATTTGTTTTTCCGATATTCTCAAAATTCCTATTAAATATTATATTCCAACTTGTTTGCGTTAAACATGGCCACACCAGCAATACTAATAACATCGCCAACATTATTCGATGATATTACTAAATTTATGTCATCGGCATATAGCATCGTCTTAGCAATGTCAACTAGGCAGATAGGGAAGTCATTGATGAAAATAAAAATTAGCATTGGCCTTAGGACAGAGCCCTGTAGAACACATATATGCAATAAGTGCTGCCAGAAACGTCGAAAGATGAACATGATTCAAACCATCACAAACAAATCCGATTTACATCGTATCTACTAAGCTTATACGGTAATATAAGTGATTAACAGAATCAAACGCTTTATACAAGTTTTTCACATACTTATATAATGAAAGAATGCTGGTCAATTGAAGAGTAAACACTGATTCAGAAATTAAATATACCAATAATCTTCGATATACTTGGGAAAAAGTTATGCCAATGTTCCTAAATAAGTTTAAAATGAAGAAAGTAATTCTTTACTTTTTTATTACAGTAAATTTATACACATTGGAGAAAACGGATAGTATACCTATGGAGCTGTAATTGATAATATTCTTTGGATCTTTTGAACCAGTTTTAACTTTGAAGGAAAAATACCATTATCGAAAAAAAATAATTATTAGGTAAGATAGTACAACCGTGATAAGGAATACTGACTTCTTTATAAAAATTATACTAACAGGCGTATATGATATCCTATAAACCGCAATAATAATATAGTTTTTTCTTCAGAAATATGCAGCATACATTATTACTTCAATGTATGAAAAATGTTAGAAAAATGAAAGAGAAATAGAACTAATTTAAAAATTTTAGAAATATTCCCGGAAATTTAATGAACCTTTTACTTAATGTATATCAACCAATGAACAAAAGTTTAATTTTGAACGTTGCCATGGTTACAAAGGAAGTGTAGCGGTTATCGGACTAGTAAAATTTCATCGAATATTGAAGTAGTGAATATCTTTTGTTCTTACAGTAACTCAATCATGAATGGATCGATTGATAAATGATGTAATTGGCGTCAATCGGATTTGAGGCATTTTATTTAATAAATAGGTCTCCGAAGACAGTGGCGGCTAGGGGTGGTTCACATAGGGAGTGCATAATTTCAAAATTAAAAAGTGTAATACAAGAACGCTTACCAAATCTTTATAAGTTTCACCGACATACTGTTCCAGACAGGTACTGTTCATTGTACAGTTTGTTTTGAGGGAATATTAAATATAACACTACAGTTTGATTACATCTGACGATAAACGAAGTCCATTTTGCGTGTCTTTGACTTGCAGAACAGTTCTATCACTTTTTCATTAAAATTTGGGAAATCATTTATAAATTCAATTAGAAACCGGTGCTGCTTCGATGTGATCTCTGAACGATTTATCTAATTCTGCCGTAAAATTTATCAATTCCCGAAAAATGCCCTTGGTATTCGACGTTTGCCGTTTATCATGACCCCGAAGTGCCAGTTCAAACGCGCCACAAAATCTAATGCAATTTATTATTAAATTTAACACATGCCTATTTTTTGTTACCTGTTCATTGTGTTGTTGAACTGCTTTTCTATATGATGATCTAAAACATTCTGAATGTTATTTTTTCCTAACATTCTTAGACTAAATATATTTTTCAAATTAAGTCTTTTATTCCGTTCTTTGACCAAGACGGTTCACCACCAAACAAAAGACACGGAAAACAAAACAAAGTATTTTTAATTTCACACCCACAAATCCAGTCATTTTTCTGATAAATATTCATTTTGAATTTTCTTATAACGTCTTTACCTTTAACCCGCCGTTTAAAATTTTTTATTGCGATTTTTTCATCATACGTTAACCGCGAAAACGTGTTATTCTGTATCGCAGACACGAAATACATCTTACAACAGCGTTGAGCAGACGGGAATCTTGCTCACATGCTATGTATTATACGATATGGAACTAGAACAAAATACAGTTCTCCCCACCTTCAATGTAATGTTTAATGGCTTAACGCAGCAACAGTAGCGCTTTGCTCATGGGTATGCTTCTCTCGGTGGAAGGGGTCTTTACATCCGTGCGCTGTTAGTCGTCATTATATCTGTGACGACGATCGGTGCATGTAGGTTGTTTCGCGTGCCGTACATGCCACATTTCTGTTCAATAACTATCAATATGTAATAAATAAATAGTTTCACAGTTAGTCGCCGCTTGGTTTGTTTTGTTTCAAAATTCCAGGGGGTGCAATTGCTCACTTGCTCTCATTAAAGAGCCGCCACTGTCCGAAGACCAATCACTAGTGTAAGCACTAGTCAAATTTATATTAAACGCCTATGACATTCGTGACACCTCCACAAAAATAATCGGCATAACTTTGAGTAGTATTTAGTGGTACTGTTTTTAGTGATTGTCCACGTCTCGTTTCCGTATGTCACCACGGGTCATATCATAGCCTTGTAGATTTTAATTTTTGTGTTTTTCTTATGGCTGATTTCGACTTGAAAATATGTGGGAGTGATAAATATAGGCTCTGCTTTCAGGTAGTATGCATTGTTGTATTTCCTGTTTGATGTCGTTTTCACTGTTAATTTGAGATCCTAGATATTTTAATCGCTGCACCACTTCGAAGTCATTATCTCCTATTGTGTAATTCTGGCCAATCCCTCTTCTTGGTTGCATCGGTAGTAGTTTGGTTGTTACCGCGGGTTTTAAAAAGATGAGCGTGCCACGGCGGAGACTCTTAGCGTAGTAACAACAAAGTCTTTATTTACAACACAAAATATTCTATTTACAAAAAAGCATATACCGGTAGGTTTTCTGGTAACGCAACGATTGTATAGCGCATGTATCAGTCCCCACAACTGAACGACTACGTATATGTACTCCCCTCCGTTAACCAGAGCGGTGGTAGTAGTATACTACAGCCGTTCGCGTCGGGGAATACGATAACTGTAGCGAGTGATAGTGGGGACTTGGACACTCCTCTGTCGTTGCTTCACCCGAAAACTTACCGGTATATACAATACTAATAACAATAAGCATTAACATGGAAACAGCAAACAACATTACAATATGTATAAAAAGGTTTATGGGCACTTTAACTAGCGTTTACACGGGGCATGGGTCGCACTTGTCACAGTGTTCGTTATTTACGTGAAGCACTACGCGCACAGTTAACTCACATGTGTTCCTGGTGGTGGTTGTAGGCTTCCTTTGGCAAGTCTCGGAGGCGGCTGCAACGTCCGTGGTGGTAATCGTTTGAGGAGCTCTTGGCAGCTCTTCGCAGTTTGAGAACTGTCGGTAGCTCTGGCGGATAAGAGCTCTTGGTCGCTCTTCGCAGTTTGGGAGCTCTTGGTAGCTCTTCGCAGTTTGGAATCTCTTGGTAGCTCTAGCAGTTAGGAGCTCTTGGTAACTCTTCGCAGTTTGGGAGCTCTTGGTAGCTCTACGCAGTTAGGAAGTTCTTGGTAGCTCTGGCAGTTAGGAGGTCTTGGTAACTCTTCGCAGTTTGGGAGCTCTTTTTCGCTCTGGTAGTTTGGGGAGCTCTTGATTGCTCCTCTAAAGTTGGGAGCTCTTGATTGGTCCTGTAAATTTGGGAGCTATTGATGAGCTCTTGATTGCTCCTGTAGAGTTGGGAGCTATTGATTGCTCCTCTAAAGTTGGGAGCTCTTGATGCCTCTTGTAAAGTTGCTAGTTCTAGTAGATGTTGCTTCTTCGTTGATCGGGTGTGGAATGAATCGAATGCCCATATCGAATCCCAATTTATAGGGAGACTGTTCTTATCCGATTGGTAAGAAAAACAGCGTCTCCTATTGGCTCTGATGGAAATAACGGCTGTTTTCATTGGCTCCGCATTCCGTCTCCGTGCATTCTTATGCACGGAGGGAGGAGCCTGTGCGCCGTGTGTAATAGGGGTTCACAGACGCACGTGGCACGGACCGTGTGATGTCACGAAGCATCGGCGCCAGTATGTCGGCGGGTGTCTGGCGGTAACATGGTCTTTGTTTCATTGACCATTAGCCCGATCTTCATGGCTTGTGTTGCTAATTTGTTAAGCACTTCATTGATTTCTCGTTCTGTTCTGGGCACTAAATTAATATAATCCGCATAGAAACTATCTGATGACTTGCGCATTACTGTGCTGTCAAGATTCTCACTGGCATTTTTTATTGCATTTTCCAGTACAATGTTGAACAGAATCGGTTGAAGTCAATCTCCTGCCTCACACCTTTGGTGGTTGAAAACTTTTCAGTCATTTGGTCTTGTTCTCACTACAGTCCCGCATTACTGGAGCCGCGGTGCGGGGCGCACTTGGGCCGATACTGGTCCTAAGCCCAGATAAAGGAGGAGGGAGTCACGGCTGGTGAGCGGGAGCTGGCAGCCCCGGGGTACTCTAGCTGGGTTCCGCTTTGCTTAAACTTGTCTTGGGCGGAACCCCTCCATTTAACTTTGTTATCGGGCCAATTTGCCCACCACCTCACTTACTTTTCACTACTTTACTACCATGTTCTCCTACTCTTGCATGGAACCCAAGTCTACGGTGTAACACCATCGCGCCTTGGGACTGCATGACACAGGGGGTAAAGTGTGTTTTGAGCGATGCCTCAGAGCTAAGGCGACCTTCGAGGGACTTTAGCGTTCTCACGCTAATGCAGAGCTCTGCTGTGGGCGACTGATATTGCCTAGCTATTCGTGGGACTAGTTATGAATATAGAAGCATACTTGAAGGACAACAAAAAAAATATAGAAGGGAAAGAAGGAACAAGGACGAAGAAGTAGGGCGGACGTCCAAGATGGTAGTGGTGACGGAGAAGCGTGCGCATTTAGACGTAGTAACCTTGTCACGAGAAGTCCGCCAAACAAAACCAAAGCGGAAACCAAGACAACAGGGGATGACGTCGGTACAGGTAGCAACGAAGAGACTGTCATCATCTCCGAAGAATGGTTTACGACATCGGGCATGAAAGCGCAGCAAGGAAAGCCTACCACTAAAAGGAAGAGGGAAGGTACCCTTCGGAGATGATGGCGGGGACGACTGAGGGGTACCTTAGGAAAGGAGAACAGTGCAATAAGAACGACAAAGATTGTGGAATACATATGCAGGAAAGAAGGCGTGCAAATCGGTATTCAAAATAGGGTAGAAGACATCACCAAACTGGAATATAGAACGGTATCCCGAAAAAAGAAAAAAGCGGAAGAAACACTAATAATAAGACCTTTGCCCAAATAGTAAAGAGCATGAAAGAAGAGGTAGGCACTGACGGCGTAACGGTCAGAAGAGTAAGCAAGACTGGAGAAGGAAATGTCCAGGTTCAATATATGACGAAAGAAGAAGATAAGAATGCTGCTTTTAGAGAGGAATTGTTCAATAAGCTAAAAGAGAAGGCCAGAATAACTACAAGCGGTAAAAAACAGACCATAATAATCATGGATGTGGACGAGTCGACTGTCGAGGGAGAAGTAAGAAAGGTGCTCTACGAAGAGTTGTACAAAGTGGATGAGATGAGTGGCGGCATTCCTATTAGACTCATGCCAAAAGCGAATAAAAATGGAATGAAATACGCGTTCGTGGCGCTTAAAGAGGACGAAGCGAGGACACTTATTAAAAAAGGCATAATAGGGAAATGATGGTCTAGATGGAGGGTCAAAGAAGTAATAGACCCTGCGAAATGTCACAGATGCCATAGGGTAGGACACAAGCGAATAGGTGCACTGCTCAAAATATGGAGGAGACCTGCCACAGATGCGAGAAAACAGGCCACAAAAAAAGGGAATGCAGGAACCAGGAATGGTGCTACCTATGCAAAGAAGAGGGCCACAAGGCGAAGAATATGAGCTGCCCTGGCTATAGGGAGTTGGTGAGGAGGACGATGCAGGAGACACGCGGGGATATCGAACCAGAAAATTGAAGATACTCCAAGTAAATCTGGACAGATGCAGGCGGACAGTAGATCTGTTCAGGCACACGTGCGCGATGGAAGAAATGGATATTGCATTGGTATCGGAACCAAACAAAAGTATGCCCAATAATAGTCGGTTGATAACAGATGCATCCAAGGACGCAGCAGTGTACCTCCCTGGAAGCAAAAAGATAAGGAAGACTGGCGAGGGCTTCGTATGGGTGGAGCTGGAAGATATAGACAGACTGGTTCTGATAGAGAAGCCGAGGAAAGGCGGGGGTGACAGGAAGTACAGACCGCTGTGCCTGATAAGCGCGATGGCTAAACTGTTCGAAACCGTAATAAACACCAGGATCCAAGTGGAAATGGAAAGAGGAAGCTGGCTGAATGAAGAGCAATATGGTTTCAGGCAAAATCGCTCGACGGTAGATGCCATCCCAAGAGTACAGGGCATGGAGACTGAGGCGGGAGGACACCCCAACAACTGGCATGTAGTGTACCGCAGGGATCCGTACTGGGACCAACGCTATGGAACGTATTCTACGATGGGTTCCTGGGTCTAGAAATGCCGGAAGGCATCAGCTTGGTAGGGTATGCGGACGACTTGGCCCTGGTTGTGAGGGGCGGGGACGGTGACGAAATTATACACAATGCGGAATGGGCGACGGAGAAGATAAACCGCTGGATGTATGGGAGGGGGCTGCGCCTGACACCTGAAAAGACGGACATGGTTGTACTTGTGGGCAGGAGGACACTGAAAACGTTAACGATAGATGTGGAGGAGACGAGGGTCACGAGCATTAAGAGCGTAAAGTATCTGAGCGTTACTTTCGGCCAAGAAGAGAAGAGTTCTAGTCGGGGTGGTGCACTCGATACTGCTCTACGGTGCGCCAGTATGGAAAGAGTGGGCGCTTGTGGGTAGGTGCAGCGCCATGCTGGATGGAGCTCAGAGGAAGGCCGGAATATGGGTGGCGCGAGCATACCGCACGGTAGCCACTAGGGCCTTACAGGTGATAGCAGGCCTCGTCCCATACATCTACTTGTGTTGGAGAGGGAGTATGGCGTCGGGGACAATGAAAAGAAGAGGAAGGACGAGAAGAGACAAGAGACACTGAGGAAATGGCAAGCAGAATGGGACGACGAGACCGAGACGTCACAGTGGGCAAAGCGGCTCATCCCCTGCGTCGAGCCATGGGTGACAAGGGAACACGGTGAGGTGAACTACTTCCTAACCTAGGCGCTGACCGGCCATAGGTGTTTCGGAGCCTATCTGCACAGATTTAAGATAAAAGATGACGACAGATGTGTTTACTGTGGAGAAGTCGATACTCCAGAGCACACCCTCATGAAATGCACAAAGTGGAGGGAAACACGGTAGATGATGGAGCTCCGACTGGGCGGCAGATTGACAACAGAAAATATGGTACCGACCATGCTGCGAGGCCGGGAAAGTTGGTGCGTCGTGGAAGAAGCAGTCATTAAGATCTTGAAAACAAAGGAGGAAGAAGAGGCTGAGGACGGGAAGGACAAGGAGCGCCCAGAACGAAAAATGCCGGAAAGGCGATACCATATGGCCACTGACATGAGGAGGAGTTTTAGTTAGTAAGAGTCTCATACTTCCCGAGAAAGGACAGGATCTCTGGAGCCCACAGGGTTTCCCCTCCTCCCCTCTCCCCCCCACAAAAAAAAGATTGTGACTTTATGAGAAAAGATATTTCGAAACGGTTTTCTTGAGAAGATAGTCACTCATTAGGAGCACGTTTTAAAATTATTTTGTACTATACTTGGTGGCTCACCATAGTTTTAGTTTTTTAAATGGGGCAGTGTATATATTATTACATTTTTGCGTATAATTCTTAGTGAAAAAATTATAAGATAGTATGGGTCTAAAACTTAAGTTTTTCGACTTATTACTATTTTTCGGAAAAATTCAATGTTTTTATAAAATTATATCCCTCGAAAACATCGTATTAGATGGACACAACTTTTAGTAGCGTTCTTCATAATGAAGGTCTGAATACAGACATCTTTTATTTTTTGCAATTACTAATTGAATTTGCAGGAAATTGAATTAATGTTACATAACATATTTTTGTCTAAAAGTGTTTTTTTTACCAGATGGAACATCCTGTATATCGGTTCATTTTTGAATTGCTTACTAAATTTCCCACCAGAAATATGTAAGACGTTATTATTTAAAAGTGACCATTACTGGAGCTAATCTCGTTTTTTGATATAATTTTGCCAACTTTATGGTTTTTATTTGAACAGGGTATAATGAGCTATGATATTTGGCGCAAAATTGATAATTGAATAGATGACACTTACTAAGCTGCTTTTCAGTTGTCAAATCTGATTTTATAACGACTTATTCTAAAAATGAGCTTAAAGATACGATTTTTGTATGTATTGGGGTAATTATATAAAAATCGGATATATACTCTTACGTGAATAGATCAGTAATTAGTGGTACAGAATCTATAAAATAACAATCAATATGAACATTCAAATAGGTAAAAATTAAAAGTGTGTTCAAATTCAATTTTAAAAGTTTTTCATTATGGTTCCGAAATAATAAATCGATATTAATAAGGCATAATATGTTCCCTCATAACTTCTTTTGTGGTTACAGGATTACTGTATATTTGCTCTTTTACGGATCCATATAAAAAGAAACTAATTTTATGATGTCTGAAGACCCCGCTGGGGGCAGTCAATAAGGCCTCCACGGGCTAGCCACTTCGCTGGAAACATTTCATTAACATATTTCGTGTCTATAGCACAGAATGTGGGGATTTGCCATCTTGTTGTATCTACATGTTTTCATAAATTTAGCTGAACATCCTTCAAAAATTACACTATACGGCTTGACAGAAATTACTTATAAGCTTCTCCGTTAATACCACCTTCAAATAAATGTGGGCCTATCATCCTATCACCAAGAACGCCTCCTCATACATTTATGCTCCACCTATGCCGGTAATTAGTGTAGTAAGAGATTTCATTTGCCCTGTAATGAAAATTTCTTTTGTTAACTATTCCGTTACTATGGAAACCAGTTTCATGCGCAAATAACACACTATCAAAAGGAGGTGCTCGGGCATTTATTTCAATTATTATTATTATTGGCAGAACACTCTAGCTTTAAAATGATGGGTGCGTAACTCAATATTTAAATGTATTCATTATGGATGATATTTATTTCACTTTAAGGTCATTGTGACGATGGTTTGGCTAATATCCAGCAAACGACTTCTTTCATGGGTACGGACGTGTTGATTTTCTGTTGTTGCTATAAGAATGCTTAATTGATTTTCATCATTAACCACATTTAGGTTTCCTTGGTTTTGAATTAGCAATACTACTAGTAGTAATGAAAGCATCCATTACTCATTTAAAGGCATATGTTTTGGAACATTCACTGTTAGGGTAACGCTGCTGGTAAACTCTTTGGGTTAATAAATAATTTTTTTGACATTCTTTCAATACAAAAAGACTGTATTAAAATAAAAAAACTATCACAAAACGACAATAGCTAAGTAATGATCACTTTTAAAATAACAACGTCTTGATGTTTTTGGTGCGAAATTTCGTAAGTAATTCAAAAATAAACCGATATACAGGGTGTTCCACTTGAAAAAATTACTTTTAGACAATAATATATCATGTCAGTTTAATCCAGTTTTCTGTAAATTTAAATAGCAATTGCAAAAAAATAAAATATGCTTGTATTAGCCATATATACTTGTGCGACAGGGTACGTTTAAGACTGTCATCAATGTCGGCTGTTCAGGACCGCACAACTACCTATACAGCTTGTGTAATGAAACACTTGATATTACCAGGTAAATATTGCAAGGTTGTATTCTTTGACCATACTGGGAGCGCGACGAAAGACAGGAGAGAGTAGAGATAACTGTTATATTGCCAGTCGAAGGTGCACCGTTAAATGTAGCGAAAGCGGAGATACAGTACGCGACGTTACAATTCTGATGTATTTTGGGCTTGCTATATCAAGTGTTGCATTACACAACCGGTATATTTCTAACAAAGAGTGTTTGGCTTAATGCTAGTTTTAAGGTTATTGTCCTTTGTCAAAGATGCAAAATATTTGCTCCGAACTATTTGGTCGTTTTCAATTCCCTCTATCTTTACAATATAATTAACATTGCCTACAATTTGTTCTCTTCGACAAAAGGACTGCATCTTTCACATTCTATTGTGCATAATTATTTAGACTAAAATACAAAACATAAGGTTATTAGGAATCCTCGTTCCAACTTTGTGGATGGGGATATTATTGTTAATAAATGGAAGTGTAGGTTTTCGTTAGAAATTAGGATGTTCCTCCAAAGCATTTTGTTTGGTGGGAGTAACTCATAATCTTGAGGTACTCTTGCAGTTAAGAAGAAGAATAGAATCAAGAAGAGTTCGTCCAAAGATGTGAAACCATTCACTTCGTAAACAATTCAATAGTAGTTCTCATCAGAGTTTTTGTTAGAGATATTAAATTAATCACAACGTGACATATTGCCAGTAAGGTAGTTTTTGTAGAAAGTAGTGACAATTGTAAGGTGCATTCCTAAATTAAAATACTTCAGTGTAACAGAGCTGTGTTTTATGGAAACAACGCCTTTGATCCTTCTCCATACAGTCCATTAATAACCACTGCTTTCACGCACCCGAACACACACTGATGAAATTATTCACTAATATATGTGTTGTTGATTAATTTCGTCAATACGTGCTTGAATACGTCCTTTTTCCGTTTCCATTTCATACAATTTAAATTGTGCTATTGCTATTGTGTGTTCAAAAGATACCAAAAAAAGAACATTATAATACCTACACATCAAAAAGGAAATAACTGGACCTAGGATTTTATAGATCAATTTGTCTGTTGAGGACTCTGAGAAAAATAGTAGGAAAAAGTTTATAAACACAAATAAGTGAACACCTACTACTACAAAACAATATAATACACAAAAGGCAATAGCATTTCAGCAAAACGCAGGTACAACATTGACTGCTATTGACTTAATAAGCAATATAAAAGCAACCTTGAGGCAGGAATTATTATAGCTACACTCATTATAGATATGAATAAAGCAATTTGATCTGTATCTAAAACCAAATTGCTGCTAAAATTAAATAGTTTGGGAATAAAGGAAATGGAAACAAACTCATTAAAATATATTTAATGAATAGATCGCAAATCATAATAATAAACAACATAGAAAGCCAAGCTCTATACCACAAATCGGAAATCTTCCTGCCGTCCATTATATAATGGTTGCAAACGATATATTTGACATAAATATGTATGGAGAAATTTATGCACATGCAGACGATATGTGCTTGTTTAATCAAAGTGAAAGTGAACAACCACTGCAAGAACACATGCAAATAGATGTAGCAAAAGTAAACATGGTGTCCAAACAACCTTCTAACAATAAACGAAATAAATAACCTTATAAAGAAAATGTAAGAGATATAACAGGAATACAGAAAATACGAAAGATGATGCTAGAACATATAAAAAAACTCTATATACCAGACACTATTTACATAACATATAAATTACCTGATGAGCGTTTGGAACGGCACAACTAGAAAAAAACCTAAATAAAATACAAACACGATAAAACAGAATACTAAAATTAATATATTCTACCGAATAACATCATGAAAACAATGAAAGCACACGAAAGAATGCACGAACAACACATAATAATAATAATAATTAGTTTTTAAATAAAATATAAAATTAAAATCTTTTTCAAATTTTCTGTACTTTTAATTTTGATAACAAATGAAAAACGCTTTTAAAGGTCGATATTATCTAAAAGTTCATCAGGTTTTATTTAAGTGGGGTCCATAAGTTAGCAGCTACTAATCTTGATGTCAGCAATTAGACATTTTTAAAGAAAATAAATTTATTTCAGATGTTAGATAATTTACATGGTGCTTCAAAAGAAGTGCCTAAAATTTCTAATCTTTGTCCTGATAAGTAATGGAAAAAATCCAAAATACTTTTGTTATTATCTTCAAATTGTAATCGCGCAGCCAAATTTTTAATTGTCATTTGATATTTTTCACGGACACTTTTAAGTAGATCGAAATTGATGACATACATAAAATATTCTATTTGTGTATTTAATATAAAAAAAATATATCCCATTGCACTAGAGTATCATGTAAAATTAATTACAACCATTTCAGTTTAGTTAAATTGGCTGCAGCTGAGTATAGCGTCAGTATTAAAACAAGTATTGCATTTCTTGGAAATTATATGAATAAATAGCGACTATAATTACCTTTTTGTGTATAAAACCAAACATCGCTACCCTTGTTTGTGATGAATTGCGTGGGGTAATAATTTTATTCAGGAATTCAGGAAAAACATAATGCGATACGCTGTATGGAATGAACTTTCGGAATGTTATTTGTATATAAACATAAACAATGGAAATAATGTTTCCAATATAATTATTAATAAAGTACATATACGTTATATTCTACTCCACAGATAGGCTGAATTTATTAAATATCATTATATATTACTCCTACAACGTACGTAGTACCATAAGCTAAATCGAATACTTCAAAACACATGACACGCGCTTGCTTTACATATTCGTATTGTTTTAGTCGAGTAAGAAATAATGTTATTGAAAGTATTGTTCAATTTTTATAGCAGTCGACTTACGACATTTTTGATGTAAAACCTTCCAAATATAATTCATTATATATATATATTTATATATATATATAAGTTTACGAATAACAAGAAGCAGAAGCAGACAGTTATCGCAGACCTGAAGATGGCAAGTGTGATTTTGCCGAAACGTCGTCAAGAAACCAGCATCGGTCTTTCCAAAGACCAAGCAGTGGAAACGCGGAACTACTACCCGCGGAAACCTGAAAGAGAACATATATATATACATATATATATATAAGGTTATTAGGAATCCTCGTTCCAACTTTGTGGATGGGGATATTATTGTTAATAAATGGAAGTGTAGGTTTTCGTTAGAAATTAGGATGTTCCTCCAAAGCATTTTGTTTGGTGGGAGTAACTCATAATCTTGAGGTACTCTTGCAGTTAAGAAGAAGAATAGAATCAAGAAGAGTTCGTCCAAAGATGTGAAACCATTCACTTCGTAAACAATTCAATAGTAGTTCTCATCAGAGTTTTTGTTAGAGATATTAAATTAATCACAACGTGACATATTGCCAGTAAGGTAGTTTTTGTAGAAAGTAGTGACAATTGTAAGGTGCATTCCTAAATTAAAATACTTCAGTGTAACAGAGCTGTGTTTTATGGAAACAAAATTATATATTTGGCTAACATTTCAATTTTAATTTAATTAGTCTCATTGCTCTTTAATTACATTAACTATTGGGGGCATTATATTATTTCATATTATATTATATTTGCTAATTATCAGTAATTATATCTTTAATCTAACTATATATATATATATATATGTTCTCTTTCAGGTTTCCGCGGGTAGTAGTATGTGTTGTCACTGGATTCCGGGTTTTCTTCCGCGTTTCCACTGCTTGGTCTTTGGAAAGACCGATGCTGGTTTCTTGACGACGTTTCGGCAAAATCACACTTGCCATCTTCAGGTCTGCGATAACTGTCTGCTTCTGCTTCGTGTTATTCGTAAACTGACGTTTTCGGGATTCGGATGGTGGTTATATACTTCGTTAGCGTGTCGGTTGGTTGCCCTTGGACGAGTGTGTGCATGGTTCCGTGTCGTTGGGCTCGTGTTTGGAGTGTGACGGCTGGTTTGCGATGTAGAAGTATTAGTTTGGTGTTCTTTGTTGGTATCTGTTCTTGTTAGTGCTGGTTTCCATGCTGTTGGTAACCTCTGGGTATCATCTCGTGAATTCATATTGTTCGGATGTTTTTCAATTTCGATGGCTTCCCTGATGATTCTGGTTTTAGTATGTTCGATGTTCGCTAATAGCTTGGTGTTACTGAAGTCTATCGTGTGGGATGTTTCTTTTACATGTTGAGCCAGAGATGAAGTTTTCTCGTCTTTTCTTACGGAGTTTTTGTGTTCGTCTCTTCTTGCGTTTACCCTTCTGTTCGTTTGTCCAATGTAAGTTTTTTCACAGTTGAGGCACGGAATTTCATAAACTCCTTGGTTTTCTAAAGGTATTTTTGTTTTAGGGTTTCGAAGGACTGTACTGATTTTTCTGTCTGCTTTGAATGTTGTTTCAATGTTGTGTCTTCGTAGGATTTTGGATATTCTATCGGTGGTGCCTTTCACATAGGGTAAGTAGGTTTTGGCAGTTGGTGTTTCTTTTTCCTCTTGTGGTGTTGTTGGTTTCGGCTTGGATGCTCTTTTGATAGCAGATTCACTGAAACCATTCTGTTGGAGTGCCTTGTGGAGTTTGTCCATTTCTTGGGTGATGTGATCTTCGTCTGCTAATCTCTGCGATCTTGTCACTAGGGTTTTCACTACTGATTGTAACTGAGCTGGGTGGTGGTGAGACTGAGCGTTCAGATATCTGTCTGTATGGGTGGATTTTCGGTATACCGTGTGACTTAAGTTCCCATTTTCTTTCTTCTTGACCAAAACGTCGAGGAATGGTAATTCGTTGTTCGATTCTATTTCCATCGTAAATTTTATTTTTGGATGGGTTTTGTTTAAATGTTCCAGGAAGATGTCGAGGTGGTCCTTTCCATGTGTCCAGATCACGAAAGAAAAAGTAGAACCAGAATGGTTATTAGTAAGCTTCGACGTAGTATCACTGTTTACCAATATACCAGTTGCCGAAGCTCTAGAGACCATCGAACGAATATACCAACCCCCAGTGCACATAATGAACTTGGTGAAACACTGTCTGACAAACACATACTTTATCTACGAAGATCAGCGCTATAGACAAATAGAAGGCGCCCCTATGGGTTCTCCACTATCACCAGTAATAGCAAACCTTTTTATGGAAAACTTAGAAAAAACAGCACTAAGGACGGCCACCCACAAACCCAAACTCTGGCTACGCTACGTCGATGACACTTTCGTGATCTGGACACATGGAAAGGACCACCTCGACATCTTCCTGGAACATTTAAACAAAACCCATCCAAAAATAAAATTTACGATGGAAATAGAATCGAACAACGAATTACCATTCCTCGACGTTTTGGTCAAGAAGAAAGAAAATGGGAACTTAAGTCACACGGTATACCGAAAATCCACCCATACAGACAGATATCTGAACGCTCAGTCTCACCACCACCCAGCTCAGTTACAATCAGTAGTGAAAACCCTAGTGACAAGATCGCAGAGATTAGCAGACGAAGATCACATCACCCAAGAAATGGACAAACTCCACAAGGCACTCCAACAGAATGGTTTCAGTGAATCTGCTATCAAAAGAGCATCCAAGCCGAAACCAACAACACCACAAGAGGAAAAAGAAACACCAACTGCCAAAACCTACTTACCCTATGTGAAAGGCACCACCGATAGAATATCCAAAATCCTACGAAGACACAACATTGAAACAACATTCAAAGCAGACAGAAAAATCAGTACAGTCCTTCGAAACCCTAAAACAAAAATACCTTTAGAAAACCAAGGAGTTTATGAAATTCCGTGCCTCAACTGTGAAAAAACTTACATTGGACAAACGAACAGAATGGTAAACGCAAGAAGAGACGAACACAAAAACTCCGTAAGAAAAGACGAGAAAACTTCATCTCTGGCTCAACATGTAAAAGAAACATCCCACACGATAGACTTCAGTAACACCAAGCTATTAGCGAACATCGAACATACTAAAACCAGAATCATCAGGGAAGCCATCGAAATTGAAAAACATCCGAACAATATGAATTCACGAGATGATACCCAGAGGTTACCAACAGCATGGAAACCAGCACTAACAAGAACAGATACCAACAAAGAACACCAAACTAATACTTCTACATCGCAAACCAGCCGTCACACTCCAAACACGAGCCCAACGACACGGAACCATGCACACACTCGTCCAAGGGCAACCAACCGACACGCTAACGAAGTATATAACCACCATCCGAATCCCGAAAACGTCAGTTTACGAATAACACGAAGCAGAAGCAGACAGTTATCGCAGACCTGAAGATGGCAAGTGTGATTTTGCCGAAACGTCGTCAAGAAACCAGCATCGGTCTTTCCAAAGACCAAGCAGTGGAAACGCGGAAGAAAACCCGGAATCCAGTGACAACATATATATATATATATATATATATATATATATATATATATATATATATTGTGCTGAGTAACAATATTGATGTTTGGCACTGTATATTTTTGAACAAGTTGGAAGGATTATTTAATTTTACTAATTTTTCTTTGTGACTGTTAAATTAAAATATTTAAACTAAAAAAGAACAGTTGTGTATACTTAAAATGTTATTTATTACAATAAAGATGTGTGCAGTCAATTATGAAAACAGTACTTGAAGGAGTTGTAGTGGACCAGGTTCTTGGTGGCAGTAATTTTCATTGGCATCTGAAAATGGAGATTTAAATATTATAATTTATGTAAAAATGTAGTTTGAAATCTTGTAAAACTTGTCTAATTAACAATAATGTAAAGTAAAATAATTTAATGTTGATTGTTGAAGTATGAAGGAAACAACTTGGTAAATAATTGCGCGGGTAAAGTTTGAATAAGCGGATCTGTCAAAATTGACATTTACAGAAAATTTTGATTAGCAATATTTTTTGAAGTACAAAGTCTTAGAAATTCATTATTATAAATTAATAGAGATTTAATAGAGAAGGTTTTCTAAAGTTTGAAAAGCACTGAAACGTATCAATAAAGTTTTATAATACCATTTTGAACAAGAATTGTGAGAAAAGGAATTTAATTGGATGAAATTAGAAAACGGAAATATTGTCTTGGTGATGAAAACAAACAACGGGATTGAAAAATATTTTTTCAAGAAAGGCGCATGTACTTTTCGGAAAAATCACGATTTTTATTCCGAAAAGTATATCTTAAATTCACTAAAACCGCGAAAGTTGGTGCTTAAAGTGTTCTTTTCAGCATAGAAAATATTTATTTGATGGTTGAATCAAAATATATTATAAAGAAGCATAAAATTATTCAATAATTTCATTATAATTTAATTAATTGATATCCTGTATGGAAAAAGAAGATATATTCTAAGGAAAATAAATATTTAAAGATTACTTACCAAATATTAACCAAGTCCGAGCGGAATATTGAATCCATCAGTTGCACGTGAGTTCAAAGAGGGATTCCAGTTATCCAAGTCCAGTTTATTGTATAAAAACGAGAAGTTCCAACTAGTTAGAATCCCTGATGTCGTTCCAGTAAATGTTAAATTATTTAGAGGATCCGGTAACCCATATATATTTCCGAAGAGGTCTAGTTCAGTGTTAATTCGAAATAGAAGTACAGCTGCATTTAAACCCAGAAGATATCCCGCAGTTTTCGAGGACACAACAAGATACATCCTGTAAGATATAACCGAAGCAGTTCCAGATCCTGGAGGAGAACGAGGATACACAAAAAAGTCGTACTAGGAGGGTTTCCAGAGAGTTACCAGTTGCACAGAACGAGTCCAGGAAGATCCTGTGAAAAAAAAAAGAAAACATAATTTAAACAAACCAGAGATAGAAGATAAATATTAACAAGAGGTTGTATAATTTTTAAATAAGGAAAATTTGAATTTATTTAATTGTATATCGAGTAAAAGTCTTAAATATTATTTAGAATTGATTACTAGTCTAGAACAAGTATAGAAATACGTTTTGTTAAAAGATTAAATCTCTATTTTCACAAAAAGATACAGAATATGCACATATATAAATGAATTGACATGACCTTGGTACTAAAACATACCTTCAACTTGTTTAATATTTTATAGACGAAGGTTATTTATAGATAATTAAATTGCATCGTATAATGCATGCTAAATTGAAAAAGATACATAGAATTGAATTTTGTACATACCTTTTGAATAAATAACATTTGCTAAACATCCTTCATATCACAATAAACGTACAGGTGCGATTAGACAGGTTAACAATCTATGTACATGTCGAATAACTATTTTGGATGTATATTTTCGAATCAAGATTTTTATATTTGTTGTCATTAAACTAGTATTGTGGTGAAATTCTTCTTTTTATTTGGTAAAATAGTAACATTGTGTTAGACATTTTCATAACGGACATAGAAGCTGATAAGTCAATGACCTACAAGTAAACAAAAATAAAATAGCATTATAAAGTTTATAGTGAGAGGAAAAGTATACATACCGTACTATTGTATCCTATAAGAGGGATGATTTATTAGCAGCAATATTCTCTTCATTATAAGAATAAGTATAACAAGATTATTAGAAACATTTAAATTGTTATTTTTATGTAGCAGTGTATAACGGCAAATACCTAAGCGACATCTTTATAAAAGAAAATGAAATGCTAGTACAGCGCGGTTAAAAATAAGAATTAGTTACATTTATAGGAAAGTCATACCATAAAGAAGTGATGAATCGTAATTAATATTTGAAAGAGTTAGGAGATTAATATTTATTTCTAAATGCATTAAATAATATTATTATTATAAAAAAAAAAAAAAGAATTAATTAAATTGATTAAGAATAAAACTGAGTAGTGTTTGGGCATAGATAAAAGAAATAAAGAAACCTATAATAGCATATGAGTACATTAATTTTGGTGCAAAAATTTTAAAATATTATATACTGAGTGGTACATTATCATTATCATAGATTATAACCTGAGATTAATTGAGTAAATTTGAATGACTAGGTAAGAGAGGAGATATTATTAGCAATACAAATAACAAGATTTGAGTAAATTAGGGTATATTATTTATTATATGTGTTGCAAGTATATTATCCCCTCCACTAGTGCATTTTATGGCGCCCAACGTGGGGCGATTAAAATAAGACTCGCAAATAGTATTTTGATTATTTTATTAATTTTGATTAGGTGTTTGTAATTTATATTACCCTCCTTAGCTCATTTTATGACGTATCTAACGTGAAGAAATTAAAATAAGACTCGCAACAACATATTTCAAATATTTTATTAATCATAGAAATAGCGGTAACATTAGTATACATTTTACAAAGGTAATTAAATCGGCTTAAAGTATATTAAGGTATAAGAAATTGTGTATTATAATTATTTAAAATGAATACCAGATCTAAGAGTAACTTTGGATTAAATAGATCTGAATCATCTAGTGACAGTGAAGAGGAAGTAGGTCAGGATGTGAATGTACCAGAGGGAGGAGAACTTACATTACAAGTTCAGGAAGGTATTGAACAGACAGGGGAAACACAGGATAGGGGTGATAAGGTGGAAATTCAAGGAGAGACTTCGAAAATGGAAATGTCGACATCAGTAGTAGATTTGGGATCTATTGTACAAATGTTAAGACAAATGAACGAAGAAATAAGTGGTAAATTTGACAAGGCTAGTGAAGAGAATAAGAAAAATAGAGAGGAGGATAAAATGGAAGCTAAGAAAAATAGGGAAGAGGATAAAAAAGAATTAGGTGAAAAATTGGATAAATTGGAGAAGGCTAGCATTGATACTAGAGAAGAAAATAGAAGAAATCTGGAAGAATTAAAGAAAACTTTACTGAGAGATACAGAAGAAAAGGTTAAAGAAATTAATATTGAAATGGATAGCAGGGAAGTGAAAATGCGCAAAGAAATGGATGACAAACTGAAGATTAAGGATACTGAAGTTAAAACTCTTATTACAAAGAAAGTACAAGAGGTTGAAGGTAAAGTAAAGGTAGTACAAGAAAACGTTAAACAATTAGAAAAGATCAATAGTGAGATACATAAGGAGTTAGCTAAACGCATACGAGAGGAAGTTGATCAGGTTAGCAAAGATGTTACGGACAAGACAGAAAAATTGGCGGAGAATTTTAATAAGAAGATAGAAAATACTGAGGATAAGTGTTTGAAAGATATTAGAGTATTAACAATGTCTACGAGTGTTCAGAAATCTGGAATAGAAGAGGTTTTAAAAGAGTGCGAGGTTCAGAAATTAGAGTTGAAAGAACTTTTGTTGAAGTCTAAAAATATTAAAATACCACAAGCTACTTGTACACCGTCTTATCATATATTGAATAACGGTATAAGAATTGAAAATATTACTCATTTTAGCGGAGATAAAATGACGACACATCCCATGGCATATTTAACTAACATCTTAAGATACATAGAAGAGATACAGGATTTTAGGAGCCAAATGAATATTATTCGAGCGACTTTAAACAATGGTGCAGCGGATTGGTTTCAAAGGGTTGAAGACAGTTGCGATGATTTAAGTAAGTTTGTGGAATTATTTAAAAACAATTACTGGAGTGAGACGCAGCAAAGCAGAGCACATCAGAGGTTGTTAACAGGGAGATATCAGCCAGGTAAATCTTCGAGGGAGGCTTATGCACAAAGAATGTTTAATTATTGTAGATACATCTCACATTTAGACGAACAGACTATATCTCAACATTTGTTGCAACATTTTATTCCTGTTGATACACATGCAATTATTTGTCAAAATGTAACAGATATGAATGGGTTGATCAACATACTTAGACGATTAGATGATTATTCAGACGGCGTGAAAAGTAGGTAAGACACAATATTGGAAGTTTGTATTGTGTAAGTGAGTAACGACACTTCCTAAATCTGAGTTATATTAAATCTTCCGAAATAATAGGTAAGACACAATATTGGAAGTTTGTATTGTGTAAGTGAGTAACGACACTTCCTAAATCTGAGTTTAGACAAATCATCCACAACAATATAATAAGACAAATCATCCACAACAATATAATAAGACAAATCATCCACAATGATATAATACGACAAATAATCAACGACAATTTAATATGACAAATAATCCACATTATTTGCATAAGTAAGAACAATATTGGAAGTTTAAACTGTAAAAGGAGAAATGACATTATTTCTCTGAATCATGCTAATTCATACCAAGGAAATTTTAGTCAGGACAGAAGATAAGAAAGGAGATCGTCTTCTGAAGGTACTTACAACACCTGCTTATCCAAGTAACATGTAGATCTCAAAATTTCAAAAGTTTTTGACAAATAGAGACCTGGAGTTTATTAGAAAATAAATAATTATATAGTAATGAAGTATTAGGAGGACATAAATACCTTATTATAAGATAGGGGCATGACCAGATACAGATAACAAATTGATAAGAAAGGGGCATATTGAATTTCGCTTTCTTTAAAATGAATAAAAGACATAATGATGAAACAGATATACATGTATACAGACAAGTTCATGTTTATCGAGAAATAATTTGAATTTATAGAGAGATTTACAGATAAAGAATGTACATAAAGTATTCCGGTATTATATTAGATTAGTTTAGTTATAGGTCTGTTACAATTATTAGTTATTAAAAAAAAAAAAAATGATGATTAATTAAAGGAAAAAATAAGTTATATCCTCATTCCCATATTGTATATAAATTTGTAAATAACCATAAGAGAAGGTAATATAAGTAATCTTACTAGTAAATAGATTTGCCTGAGTATTTAAATGGAATGAAATGGATAAAGAAGTTGTATAGAGGATAAATAACCTTGAGCATTATAAAATTAAAAAAAAATGTTTCAGAATAAATAAAGCACTGAATAAAGTTAGAAAATAATTATCAAGATGTAACAAACATGTTAGGTGATGAAGAAATGGAAAAGAAAGAAGTTAAGAAGAGCCTCTTAAAAATAAAAGATGTTAGATGAAAGTAAATGCTTACAATAAATAGTAAATATTAAAAGTACCATAAGAATATGGAATTATTATAGAGTGAATATGTATAAAAGGGTGAAAAATACCCAAAATGATATAAAATATAGGACCAAAAGTGTCTTAAAAAAGAATTATATAGGTAACGTAAGCCTTTAAAAACGATAAGTTAAAAAAAATATGGACTTTCCATAAATGAAAGTATAGGGAATGACGAAAATGTCAATTATAGGTAAAAAGGGAATTTGTTCGAATGAGAACAGTATATAATGAAAATAATATATAATTAGTAAGCATAGTGAATCATTTTAAAAGAGGCAAATAAGTAACTGAGGCATAGACAGATAAAAAGAATATGTTATTCACCTATTTATGTAAAAGTTGGTACAGATAATATTTTTATAAGGAGTTTGAGTTAGGAAAAACAGAAAAACATATATACAATTAATGTTAAAAAGTTTGGTGGCAATTAAAAAAAAAAAAAATATAGATATTTTAATAAGTGATAGAAAAATCAAGAAGGATTATAATACATAGTACGATAAATAATGAAACAAAAATTTTTTTATACAGGTCAAAGACATCCATTTAAATAAATAAATTTATACTTTTATAATTAAAATGAAAATAAAGAAAAGCCTTATATTACTTTTGGACTTATAAGAAAGTTGAGTTTTATAGTTATGAGTGTCACAAATAATTTTGAATTTAAACACTGTTATATACAGATAGTTATAAATAAATGTTATATGATATTACCAAATAATAGAAGATTCATTTGAAATCTGTTAAAGGATTTAGTAGATTAAAATAATTGTTTTGAGCACAGTGATAAACATGTGTATTATCAGATTTTGTTTAATAAATGTAAATTTTGATTCGAGTTGAAAATTTACATTTTTTAAAAGGGGCATATGTGCTGAGTAACAATATTGATGTTTGGCACTGTATATTTTTGAACAAGTTGGAAGGATTATTTAATTTTACTAATTTTTCTTTGTGACTGTTAAATTAAAATATTTAAACTAAAAAAGAACAGTTGTGTATACTTAAAATGTTATTTATTACAATAAAGATGTGTGCAGTCAATTATGAAAACAGTACTTGAAGGAGTTGTAGTGGACCAGGTTCTTGGTGGCAGTAATTTTCATTGGTATCTGAAAATGGAGATTTAAATATTATAATTTATGTAAAAATGTAGTTTGAAATCTTGTAAAACTTGTCTAATTAACAATAATGTAAAGTAAAATAATTTAATGTTGATTGTTGAAGTATGAAGGAAACAACTTGGTAAATAATTGCGCGGGTAAAGTTTGAATAAGCGGATCTGTCAAAATTGACATTTACAGAAAATTTTGATTAGCAATATTTTTTGAAGTACAAAGTCTTAGAAATTCATTATTATAAATTAATAGAGATTTAATAGAGAAGGTTTTCTAAAGTTTGAAAAGCACTGAAACGTATCAATAAAGTTTTATAATACCATTTTGAACAAGAATTGTGAGAAAAGGAATTTAATTGGATGAAATTAGAAAACGGAAATATTGTCTTGGTGATGAAAACAAACAACGGGATTGAAAAATATTTTTTCAAGAAAGGCGCATGTACTTTTCGGAAAAATCACGATTTTTATTCCGAAAAGTATATCTTAAATTCACTAAAACCGCGAAAGTTGGTGCTTAAAGTGTTCTTTTCAGCATAGAAAATATTTATTTGATGGTTGAATCAAAATATATTATAAAGAAGCATAAAATTATTCAATAATTTCATTATAATTTAATTAATTGATATCCTGTATGGAAAAAGAAGATATATTCTAAGGAAAATAAATATTTAAAGATTACTTACCAAATATTAACCAAGTCCGAGCGGAATATTGAATCCATCAGTTGCACGTGAGTTCAAAGAGGGATTCCAGTTATCCAAGTCCAGTTTATTGTATAAAAACGAGAAGTTCCAACTAGTTAGAATCCCTGATGTCGTTCCAGTAAATGTTAAATTATTTAGAGGATCCGGTAACCCATATATATTTCCGAAGAGGTCTAGTTCAGTGTTAATTCGAAATAGAAGTACAGCTGCATTTAAACCCAGAAGATATCCCGCAGTTTTCGAGGACACAACAAGATACATCCTGTAAGATATAACCGAAGCAGTTCCAGATCCTGGAGGAGAACGAGGATACACAAAAAAGTCGTACTAGGAGGGTTTCCAGAGAGTTACCAGTTGCACAGAACGAGTCCAGGAAGATCCTGTGAAAAAAAAAAAGAAAACATAATTTAAACAAACCAGAGATAGAAGATAAATATTAACAAGAGGTTGTATAATTTTTAAATAAGGAAAATTTGAATTTATTTAATTGTATATCGAGTAAAAGTCTTAAATATTATTTAGAATTGATTACTAGTCTAGAACAAGTATAGAAATACGTTTTGTTAAAAGATTAAATCTCTATTTTCACAAAAAGATACAGAATATGCACATATATAAATGAATTGACATGACCTTGGTACTAAAACATACCTTCAACTTGTTTAATATTTTATAGACGAAGGTTATTTATAGATAATTAAATTGCATCGTATAATGCATGCTAAATTGAAAAAGATACATAGAATTGAATTTTGTACATACCTTTTGAATAAATAACATTTGCTAAACATCCTTCATATCACAATAAACGTACAGGTGCGATTAGACAGGTTAACAATCTATGTACATGTCGAATAACTATTTTGGATGTATATTTTCGAATCAAGATTTTTATATTTGTTGTCATTAAACTAGTATTGTGGTGAAATTCTTCTTTTTATTTGGTAAAATAGTAACATTGTGTTAGACATTTTCATAACGGACATAGAAGCTGATAAGTCAATGACCTACAAGTAAACAAAAATAAAATAGCATTATAAAGTTTATAGTGAGAGGAAAAGTATACATACCGTACTATTGTATCCTATAAGAGGGATGATTTATTAGCAGCAATATTCTCTTCATTATAAGAATAAGTATAACAAGATTATTAGAAACATTTAAATTGTTATTTTTATGTAGCAGTGTATAACGGCAAATACCTAAGCGACATCTTTATAAAAGAAAATGAAATGCTAGTACAGCGCGGTTAAAAATAAAAATTAGTTACATTTATAGGAAAGTCATACCATAAAGAAGTGATGAATCGTAATTAATATTTGAAAGAGTTAGGAGATTAATATTTATTTCTAAATGCATTAAATAATATTATTATTATAAAAAAAAAAAAAAGAATTAATTAAATTGATTAAGAATAAAACTGAGTAGTGTTTGGGCATAGATAAAAGAAATAAAGAAACCTATAATAGCATATGAGTACATTAATTTTGGTGCAAAAATTTTAAAATATTATATACTGAGTGGTACATTATCATTATCATAGATTATAACCTGAGATTAATTGAGTAAATTTGAATGACTAGGTAAGAGAGGAGATATTATTAGCAATACAAATAACAAGATTTGAGTAAATTAGGGTATATTATTTATTATATGTGTTGCAAGTATATTATCCCCTCCACTAGTGCAATATATATATATATATATTGCTATGGGGGGTATCGTTAACCGTTACTGCCCCCAATAGTTAATGTAATTAAAGAGCAATGAGACTAATTAAATTAAAATTGAAAAACTGTTAAATGTTAAGAGAGAAATGTTAGCCAAATTAAGTTTAAAAACACTAAATATTATGCAAATGAAAGTCTAAACTAAATTACTGCTAACTCTATATGTGGGTCTAATTTAATAAGTCAATAAAATGTGACTATCACTGTTGTATTTAATTTGAAATGTAATAAGTTTCGCGCTTGAAATTTACTTCCTATCTCTTATATTTCGGGCCAATGATCTATTTCTAATAGGAGAAGGGGTTGTTTCCGGCATTCTACAATGAATTATGCAAGTATACAGTAACGCTAGTGTACGGTTCGTTAAATTTAAACTCAGGGTCGTTAGCTGGGGGTTCGTGTGATACCTACTTCTCAGAGTGACTTACACTATTCCTGTTATTCGCACACAATCCTGGGACTCCTGTTGTGAACAAGTTGTGGGCCGCTGCTAGTACCTATAGAAATCGAACATGTGCCTCCACAAAGTGACGATGGATGTTACTCAAACACAAATAATAAACACAATGGTAGGTATAAATTCTAATTCTTTATATAATTCAGTTTGTTACATACACATAAAATTAATTGAGTTATGATCGTAGATGGAGTGTCTTTATTGCCAGACGAGAAAATTAATGAGAAATATATTATAACTCAGAGAGATAATGGTACACAGATCCACATTGATTGTAATAATTTCTACAAAATGAAAGCACATCTGTTGTCTGAACAGATATGAATGAAATGAATTTAAACTTAATTATAGTGAAAACGTTTTATAAAAGTAAACTGTTTAGTTTCAATGACTATGGTGCAGACTGGAGACCAACAAATCTATATTATCGGTGAGTTATTTATGTTGTTTTATCTAAATTTGAGCACCATAAAATTCTTGTTTACCAATCTAGGTTAGGTTCGAATTCGGAGAGATGTGACTGACTGTATGTTCAAATAAATGACTTCAATATCTAGTTATTTTTACGCAAAACAATTTATTGATACTTGACTTCTATAGTTATGATTTTAATCCTCGTAAATGATACGGATTACAAAATAATAGACATAAATATTGTGACTTGAAAGTTTAACCCTTTTCAGTGTTGATAATACTTGTGAACAAATTACGATACCTTCGTTTAAACATAGAAAAATGTACTTTAGGTTAATGGCGGCTTCTTTGTGCGACAGGAGCGGAATTTTCAACTGGTTCTCCCAGGAATCTTCCTGTCTTTGGTGTGGACGGACCTCAGGGTTGATAAACCAGGAACCGCTTCGAGGGGGCCTCTTTCCAGGAAGGTGGTGCCGGAATGTGGAGTCAGCTTCGGTAGTGTGCAGAATCTAGTTCTTGGTGTTACGACAGCAGCAGGTCTCGGTGTGGTAAATGTACGTAAGGTTAAATTATTTTTCCTTGGCTTGTATTGTTATTTGTTCGTCTTGAAGTTTTCTTAGGTTATGTTCTTTGTTGATATGCCTTTCTCTTTCTAGCACATGGAATTTATGTTCGTGCTTTTATGTCGATAAAGCAAGGCAGTTGCTTCACCGAAGGTGATATTGGTTCGACGTTATATGCCGGGCCGCCTTCGCTTGGATATCTCGACGACGTTGAAGATCGCCGCACTGGATTTATTTCGACTTATCGGTTTGATTTTTGTTTTAATCTCATCGACTGAATCAGTGTGTCAATCAATGAGTGTATTATGATTGACTGATCTCTAATGAATGAATGTATACCTTTTTTTATAGGTCACAGTAGTCTATTGTTTAACGCCTCGAACCCAAAGCGGTCGGGCATTACAATTTAATTAATTATAATTATTTTGCGTATCTAAACGTGATTTTGGATACTGTTCAGTAGTTTTTTTTATATTTATAACAAATTAAAAAAATATTTATAGTGCGTATAATTTCCGAATGCACATTTTTGAATTTTTGATGCGTCTGATGGATTTAGCGTCGGTTTTTGAGAAATCAGTACAGTCATGTACAAAAAAATAATGAAATTTTATAATTTTTGGATTTTATCCAAAAATAAGGATATTAAGAAATTATGTGGACCTGGTTTACAAATAATCTTAAGTTTTAAATACATATAAATTCATTTCCGTTTTTTACTTGATTAAAATCCGTTCATTAATAAAAAAATGTCTGATGCGAATTTTAAATTTCCAAATTAAAGTCAAATTCATTTTATATAGTCATTTTGGTTTAAATTGCTTGAATGCTTATCAAAACTTTATCAAGTCAGTCATATCTTACCATTCAAGGAATTATATTAACATTTCTAAATGCGCTTAATTTTTGAATTTTAAATAACATTTTAGTTTTGAGAGTAAGCAAAGCAAACAGATCACTAGGCCGAAATCTGCGAAAGAGCATCGAATGAAGTTGCCTTCTAAAACGTGGCGAACTTAAAAATTTCAAGTCATTCGGCAATGAGTCGTAAAGTTTATAAATGTTGAAAGTGAATCCCCTCTCGTACATCGCAGTTCTATGGGCAGGAGGTGCAATAGCATAATTGTGAAATGACGTAAATCACGACTATGTATGTTTTTCCGAAACTTGATGCATTTATATAAATATTGCGGCATTCCAGTCAACAATATGCTGTGATATGGTATTCCCAACTGTAGAATTCACTTGTTGTATATTTTTAACCACTTCAGTGACTCAAACTGACCAGAAACATGCTCGAACTTCCTCAAGTCTGTGATGTACCAAATACACGAATTCTGGACACGTTGGATTCTAGCAGCCGTAGCCCTATCAATACACGAGCCAGAGAGAGTGGAACAGCGATTATATTGGGACAAAACAAGAGAATCACACAACATTCTCTTAGTATCAGCCCTTAAGCATGCTCTATGCGGATATATAAGTCTCAGATTAGTGTAGGCTTTCCTAATACATTGAGATACATGATCGCTAAATCTCAGAGATGGATCCAAAGTGACAGCCAAATTCCTAGTCTTCTCCACCACATTAATATCGGTGTCATCGATCCTACAGGTTAAGTTATCTAGGATGTCCCTGTAATAACCTTTACTGCCAAATATTAAAACAGCTGATTTATTAGGATTAACAAAGAGGGAATGCTTAGTGGAGAAGTCATGTAGTTGAGCAAGATCATGGTTGATTCGATTATTCGCTAAGCGAATTTCAGATGGAGGAAAAGATAAATAAATTTGCGTATCATCAGCATACATGTGAATGCTACAATACTTTAACACTTTATTGAAATCGGAGGTATAAATAGTAAACAGTAGTGGACCCAATATAGAGCCCTGAGGAACGCCACTAATAGTTTTACGCAGGCTCGAAATTGTATCTGAGATTATTGCCATTTGAGCACGATCC
This sequence comes from Amphimallon solstitiale, assembly GCA_963170755.1. Taxonomy (NCBI): domain Eukaryota; kingdom Metazoa; phylum Arthropoda; class Insecta; order Coleoptera; family Scarabaeidae; genus Amphimallon; species Amphimallon solstitiale. Next base: position 99,519,699 of record OY720676.1, on the reverse strand, counting down.
TGCAAGTACTTGCCTAAGAAATCGATAGCATCCCTAGAGAAACCAACGTAATGAAACTTAGATAGTAATGTGAGATGTGATATAGTATCGAAAGCTGTTACACCCGCAACAACGTCGAAACTAAATTTTACTGACCAGGTGAGTCACAGTATAAGGAGATCACGATAGTGTGGTGGTAGGAATTGAGAAACGCAGGGCCGAGCTAGCTCTAATCGCAGATGGCGTGTCGGTTCAGATAACTAAACTTAAGAAATGAGCGTCGGTCGGCGACGACGCAAGCGACGTTGTCCGGGCACCAGGACACTATGCTACCTTACGGTAACCTACCTGCGTTCCCTACTGATCTGCCACTGGCTGTGTCCCTCCAGCGGGTTTCCTACGGATCACCCTGTATAGGTCGGCTGCGCCAAACCTTATTCAAATGCTTGTCACAATAATAATAAAGAAAAACAAGATATGTTGAGGTAAAATAAAAGAGAGATTACGATGTGTAGAAAGTTCTATATTAAATTGTTAGTTTTTTTTTTGAAAATATATTAAACAAGACAGAATGAAAATTCAAAATATAACAAACATGTCCGAGTGAAAATGGTGAAAATAATAAACAGTCGGATTTAATTAATATGCAATCTTAAATACTACTGACATAACCTCTGCACATCGGCAGGGGGATGGTCGGCAGCAGAAACGTTTCGTCGCCTCACAGGCTATTCTACAAATGATATTATACAAGTGCCACCAACGGCGATGTTCTATGATATGTGTTATATGTTACACAGTTATAAAGAAAGTTGATTTAAGATTAGCACTTAAGACTTAATAAAAAAAAATAATTAAGAGAAGGGAAAAACGTTTTTGATTACAAAATCAAAATCAAGAATTAATTAAAGTAACTTGTTTACAAATATTAAGTTATTAAATGACGCTTTGCAAAAAAAAACAAAGGAAAATTTAGTATTTAACACAAAAGAATCTACTGAGCTTACGGTATAGAATTTACAATTGCATAAATAATTTTAAATAGCTCAGAAATTTTAAAAAAACATACATGAAAGTCAAAGTTTTAACGGTAATGAATTTTCTATAGTTTTTATTAAAATAAAAATTCAACACATCAACGAGAGCCCTAATCAACTCTTACTTACGGTCACTCTGTATACAGCAATAACAATTTGCAATTTTAAACAGTAATTTAAATAGTATTACACGTGACCTCGCAATTGATTAAGTGGTGCATTAGGTATCTTACAGCCACCCAAATAGTCTTAGATCAAACAAAAGTAAGGATGTCCAGATCACTGGCACAAAAATATCGACAAATTAGTCGAGAGCACGACGTAAATTATGTACGTAGTTGTACTTATCTGGCACGGTGCGGAGTAGTCTCCCTAGCTGGACGGAGAAATTCTACCGAAAAGCCACTGAGATGGATGTGAAGGTACAACTATTAGAGCGACGATGGTAGTCACTTTATTCATTTAACGGAAATGTGCGGCGGCCATGTCAGCGTACTTCTACTGAAGGCTTAGCCCCGTACAAAAATCCTATTAAATTAGAAAAGAAAAAAAACAGAGATAAAACCCCGAAAATTAACACAAAATTTACCCCACTTACCCCAAATTATTGGAGATCCGCGAAATCGTCTCACAAGTCACACAAAAGTACAAAATTTAAATTCAAAAATCCAACACGTGGTAGATCGCAAATTCGGAAGCGGTAATACGATAAAATTTACGATAATTCACCTATACTAAGGTATCGACACTCACTACTTATTTCTTCAGAGCCGCCTAAGCGTAATATCTACTAGACAGTAATAAAATTACCAAACAAAAGTAAGCGTTCTGTACTGTTGTTCTTAGACAAGATGGACTTGGAAAGTGAAACGAGAACGTGTTTCCCTGGATAATGCGCTACAGCCAATTACGCACGCCCAAAATATGACGCAACATGGAAATGGCCCAGAATAGAAAGCGGGAGAAGTTCAAATAAAAGTAACGAACACAAAACTTAATTACAAAAGAGAGAGTCAATAACGTGACCTATATAATTAAACACAAACATCCTCGGAACTTAAGGTGATGGTAAAATTTATTAAAACACACCTACAATGTACGGAAGATTGAAAACGCTAGACAACACGCAGGAAAAGTTCGCGCTTAAAGGTTGGTCACCTGTTTGACATCACACCAAGATCATGCCAACGACAACGAATGGTGGCAATCAAAACAAACCTATGTTATAGCCAAAATTCATTACGGAAATAAGACCGGATCCTGCAGGTAATTATACAAGAATTACAAGCTATTAAAACGCTTCGATAAGGCGGTTAGAACCGACCGGAATTATGTATTTCAAGGTAAACACGAAGACTTAACCTCGGATACGCAACTGGAAGATATCAACAGGTGTTTAACAATGCAGCCAGGAATGTCGAAAACTGGAGTAAACAAATCACATTACGAGAACAATTAATAGTATGCCCGTTATTCTACAGGATTTCCTTATTTAATATCTATAACGTTTTTAGCGAGATTCTTACGTCAGGAAAAGCATCAATCGGACGAGACATGTGTGTGTCCTTAGGAGAACCTATTAACACAAGCGACAGTAAATGCAACAAAGCCTGACTGATGTCACGGGGAATTTAAAGCAACATCAACTGCAAACAATCCCATAAATGCCACACATTGGATACATTTCGAAGAGAACGGAAGGTATAATTAAGCAAGTGTAGACAAAACTTAAACAAAGCATATAGAAGTAACTGCTAATGCAAGTAACTGAGACTGCAGGTAGGTTAGAACGGCAATATAAATGGCCTCGGAAAATAGTTATTTTAAATGTAGGTTTAAGTACATTTACACAAGTAATTAACCTTATCGTGTGAATGTCCCAAAAATTAGATTTCAATAAATTTAACGTAAGAAACAGAAGTGAATTTACACAATAGATATAAGCATGTCATACTAGTTCGCCAGAGATATATACCAGGCACGCTCGTAAAGTTGCGATTTAGAATATCAAACAGTGCGATAAGCATAAGAAATACGAAACATAGCAAAACGTAAAAATAAGCATAACAAAGCCTTTGAATAATCCAAAAGCGTGAGAACCGTCATGTCACGTTTATCACCAACCGTCACAATATCATCCACTATATTCAAAAGAGCAGTAGTGCAACTATGTCCTGCCCTGAATCCTCATTGGGCTTCAGACAAAACACTATTAATACTCAGGTGTTTTTTTATCTGTACTGCAATAATTTTCTCTAAGATCTTAGACATAACTGGTACTATACTGATAGGCCGTAAGTCGGAAAAACTTGGTGGTTCCTTCTTTTTCGGATAGGAATGACAACAGCACTACGCCATACAAATGGAAAGTAGTTTTCGAAAATACAAGAATTAACAAGGTGCGTTATAAAGGGAATTTAAGGAGAGCTAAAATAAGCATCCTAGTACTTATACGATCTAACCCAGCAGATTTAGATGTAATACTAAATAAAAATTTAGATACATCGTCCTCAGAGACAGTAGTAAACCTAAGTTCCGATGTAGTGCCGCTCATTTGATTGTTATCATAATACAATATTAAATCTTCGTTATTATGTGGTGTTGGAACCGCATCAACAAAAAAAATTGTTAACCTCATCAGGTTTTTTCAAATCAATCGGAATTCCTTATTCCTTAATAAATTAAGTGATTTAAATTTTTTCTACATTGTTCTTGAATCACATCGATTAAGGGAAAAGTCAAAGTAAGCAGCCTTTTCCTGTTTAATACTGAATGTCGTTTCTCAAACTTTTGTTATACTCCCAATTAGGTTTTTGTTCAGTTTTTTTAAATTTACTCTTAGCTTTGTCTCTCAAGGACATCAACTGTCTAATATTATCTGTTAAGCAATGTACCCTATCTTTTACAATTCTAACATTTTGAAGGGGAGCATTAACGTTAAATAGTTCCAATAAATTCGAACATAAGAAAGTAATTTATTCATCAATGCCTTTCATGGAAAAACATTCATAGAATGGTATAGATTTCAAACTATCCTGAAAGCACTGATAATTGAAATTTGACTAGTCTGAGTTACACGCGTAGGTTCATCAATAAGCTGCTCATACTCAAGAGAATCCAGCATATTTCTGAAATACAATATAGCAGGTTTGTCTACATCCAACAAATCGATATTTATATCACTCAAACAAAGTATGCAATCCGACCGTGCGCCACAAATAGACAATGATTCCTCCAATGCATCAGTTAACTCCTTATATTTCAAACTATGCGGTCTATATACGACACCAAAAGAAATACTATTATATAAACATTTAAAATTAACCCAAAGCTGCTATATAAATAGGAGAAAGAATAGAGAGTTGTTCCGTTGTAGTGCAACCACAGACACGTGTTTCAGACTCGTTGGTCATTGTCAGTATGGTGTAGCTAAGAAATAAGGAGGGAACACGTGTCTGCTGTTGCACTACAGCGGAATAACCAGAGATTCTTTCTCCTATTTTTATTATATATCCGCGATATTTCCTTTATTGATTTATTATTCCTGAGTTGGACGACACGCGGGTTGACAATGGCTGTCTCGCGGCGGTGTCGGTTGTTGTTACTCAGACCTGAGAATCTTCTGACATTTAAGCTGCCATTGGTGGTCTCTCTTCCGATGGTCTTCCTTTTGCTTCTATTTCACGGATATTCCACCTTATTTCTTGGCCACACCGTGCTGACGATGACCAACGAGCCTGAAACACATGTCTGCGGTTGCACTACGGAATAACCCGATATTCTTTCTCCTATTTTTATGATGTATTCGCGATATTTCCTTTTATTCCCGTAAAACACAGAGCGCGGTAGTAGGTATAGAAAAATAATACATCTTAAAAAATTCCTATTTTAAACGTTTGACTCTATAGCAAAATACAACAAACACCGATAACTCTATAAGTTAGATTCTCTACAGGGCCAATCAAAAATATGGAACGACCTAAATAACCAGAAAAAAATAATGAATAATCCACATCGCTGTTGAGAAAAACGCCCTATATTCTGTTTTATATTAAGCGTTTCCAAAAAAGTTCTCCGAGTGTAATTGGGTTCTTGGAAAATGATTCTTACGTTATTGAAATTCGCTTTGTGGTTGGTGGTTGATATATGGCCTGCCAAAGCACAAGCGTGCGGCTTCACCCTGACGTCACTGATATGTTGAGTTATCCGGTTTTTTAGTCTCTGCTTTGTTTGTTCCGCATAGACATTATAGCAACTACATTCTATTGCGTACACTACATTGTTCATCATCTGTGTAGGTATGTTATCCTTTAATCTGGAGTACACCTTTGAATTCGAAAAAGCCGTTGTGTATGCTATACAACATATGTTGTGAAAAAGCATTTTAATTTTATTCGTTAGGTTCGGAATGTATTGCAATTTTCCGAACTTGGACGTTGTGTTACTGTTATCTTTACCGTTCGTTCTTTTTCCCTTTTTGATAACGTTTCGGGGTTGATATTTGTTTTATTAGAAGAAAATAGAAGTTTCTTCACTACATTCTTTGGATAGTTATTGTGTATCAGAATATCTTTTAGTTAGTGTAAATCCTGTTGGAGATAATCATTTTGGGGTAATTTGAATGGTAATTTAGTCACCTGTTTGAGTTAGATGGTTTTCGATACCATCTTGATTTGCGTATTTATACAAACCGAAGCGATCTTTGCAAGTGTGAGAGATTAATTTCTTAATTCTCTCTTTGAAGCAAAAGGAATCACATATTGTGATCGAAGCGCCGGAAACAATGGAGAGAATTAATAAATTAATCTCTCACACTTGCAAACATCGCATCGGTTTGTATAAATATGTAAATTCGAAAAGTACAAGGAACAGACGCCTTCTATCGGACTGATGAGCGAGGGCGAAACTAACAGTTAGTCTTCGATAATGGTGTTACTCTTTTCCTTAAGTTCATTAATTAATAAATATAAAGCAAGTAATTTTTAATTTTCATATAAGCCGCCTATTCAAGAAATCCGTGCCTATGTATGTATATATACGTATTGCAGTGATCTTAAATAAATAATAATATGTAAATAAATAAGTATAATCAAGATCACTTCAAGTTTTATTTAAATTAATTTTTACTTTATTCATTTTTACTATGATGTGTATATAAATATTCACTATATCGATAATTTACGAAAACTTTATTTTTATTTAAGTAAAACAATAAAAGGATCTTAGTAAATTTTTATAAGGTTATAATATTAAGACGTATTAAATGTTACGTGAAAAGGATCGAGCAGGTGTTTCTCGCACAGACACTTCTGGCATTGGCAAAGATCGACTGGGTGGACCGGCGCAAAAAGTATTGTTTATCAGGTGCATGGCTGAGTCATAAACGTATAGACGAATTTATATTCGCATGTTTGTTTACCTTTTTCAAGGATCATATATACGCTGTTTCCCCATGCGACCGATAAGAGCAGCACCGTCGATATACAATTTTGGAAGTGGATTCGTGTTTGCCGAAAGTTGCCGGATGTTTTTATAAAGAAATTTAAGCATAAAAGCGCGGACGGATAAAATTTCCGGGATTGCTGGTGAAAACCGCAATATTAACTAGTCTAAAAGTAGGTAATAAACCACTCCCTCCTTCTTTTTAAAGGATTATTTTAAAATCCGGACTTAGAATAAATTTTGAGATTTTCGATACTTATAAAATTTTAACAAGATTCCACACTTATAATATTTTTATTTTTAACATGCAGCGCGTATCACATTGAAATGTATAAATGTATTTGAATAATTACTTATATATGAAAATACTCTTATTTATGAACTCGGTTTTTTGAATTTGTTTAATTTCATTTTATTTTCTTTTTCTAGAGAGTTTTGTTTTGCATGTAGGGGTACTATGCCATACATTATGACAAAACCTTCTAGTATTTGTAATGATAACTTTGGATAACATAATCATTTCATTTCCGTATACTTTATTTTTCTTTTAAATTTATTTATCCTACAAAAGATATTTGAAATTAATAATTTTGTTTTATGTGTATATAGGTTATATAGATAAGTAGTAGTGTAAGACCGCCGGTCCTATCTCCACCTCCGGAGGTGGAGGTCAAAGGTCAAAGGTCAAGGGTCAAAGGTCAAGGGTCAAAGGTTAAAGGTCAAAGGTCAAAGGTCACAGGGTCAAAGGTCAAGGGTCAAAGGTCAAGGGGTCAAAGGTCAAGGGGTCAAAGGTCAAGGGGTCAAAGGTCAAGGGGTCAAAGGTCAAGGGGTCAAAGGTCAAGGGTCAAAGGTCAAGGGGTCAAAGGTCACCGGAGGTGGAGGTCAAAGGTCGCCGGAGGTGGAGGTCAAAGGTCAAGGGTCAAAGGTCGCCGGAGGTGGAGGTCAAAGGTCAAGGGTCAAAGGTCACCGGAGGTGGAGGTCAAAGGTCGCCGGAGGCGGGGGTCAAAGGTCATCGGAGGCGGAGGTGGCGCCCTCTGACGGCCACTAGCCAAACTAAAAATGGCAGATTTCTTGATTACCAACCCAACTAATATGGCGCCCTCTGACGGCCACTAGCCAAACTAAAAATTGTATCTCTCATCATTACCAACCCAACTAAAGTGGTGCCCTCTAATGGTCACTAACCAAACTAAAAATGGTGCCCTCTGACAGTCATTTGCCAAACTAAAAATTACATCTCTCATCATTACCAACCCAACTAAAATGGCGTCCTCTGACGGTCATTTGCCAAACTAAAAATTGCATCTCATCATTACCAACCCAACTAAAATGGCGCCCTCTGACGGTCATTTGCCAAACTAAAAATTAAATAAAAGAACAAATAAAATTATTGATTTTTTATTTATAGATAGTCATATATACATATTTTTTAATATTATAAAATAAAATTATAACACATTATCTTTATCAATCCAAGAATTGTGAGAATTATTGAAACCAAACCATTTTACATAAACTTTCCCACCCTTCCTACATAAAACTTTTTCAATCAGATAGGCGTCTCCATGTTTAGTTTTCTGCAATTCATATTCATAAAAACCTCCTAATATTGGTTGTCCATTCATATCTTCCAACATATACGTTGTTGGATTAGTAACTTTAACTTTAACAATCTTAAACAATTCACCACTCCAGTTGCTAACATAGCCTTTCGAAAAAACACCCTTAAATTTACTAATTCTAACGATATCTCCAATTTTAAATTTTCGTTTTCCAATTGTTTGTATATCATTGTAGACAGTAGAAAGCAGGAGCTTTTCATTTTTCTTGGTGACATCACAAGGTCGCATTTTAATGGTTCGATGTTTTGCTTTATTATAGGTGTCAGTTACTGAAGATAAAATATCTATCCACTTATAGCTACCTTTCATAGTAAATTCCTTATATAATTTTCCCTTAAGTGTACGAATAACACGTTCAGCAATAGACGCTTTCATTGTACTATATGTCGAATAATGATTTATATTATATTGTTTCATGAGATTTTGAAATCGGGTATTATAAAACTCTTTACCATTGTCGGATTGTATATTTTTTGGCTGTCGAGTATCTTGAAGAATGTCTTCCATTGCATTACATACATCTAACCCGGTTTTAGATTTAAGTGGTCGAGTCCATAAGAACTTTGAGAAGCAGTCTATAACCACGAGTATATATCTATACCCGCCATTTTCCCGAGCATGCGGGATAAATTCGGCTAAATCAATCTGCCACAAATCATCAAAACCTCTAATAATGAAGCGACGTCTGGGGAAGAATCTTCGAGTGGGCTTGTGTAACTCATTAACTATATCACGCTTAATACTGCTCATTATTAATGACTGTAATCTAGTGTTTATATATGCGCGATTGTTTCATATAACAATGGTAATTAATTTTTTAAAAATTCATTCCTGACTGCATTATTTCAAGTCTTTGATTTCTTTTCAAGGTTTTTTCTTATAGCTTCTAGTTTAGCATTGAGTTTAGCTTCAATTCTACTCTCAACATTTTTTTCCATTCGATACAGCTTTTGATTAGTTTCATCTTGTAGAGTATTTGCACTAACGTCGACAATCCCTTTGATTGTATCCAAGTTAACGCCTTTATTTAAATTATTTTTCAATGCAAGTATTTCACCATCCAAATCATTCTTAATTTTTTCAATCTTCTTACTAACTTCAGAATTTGTTGCATAGTTTTTTCTTAAAACATCAAATTTAGCATCAATCTTCTTCTCAACAGTAGCTTGCATCTGGTTTAATTTCCCATTAATCGACTGTTGCACATTATTTACACTAACATTAACAATGCCTTTAAATATATCCAAATTAACAGTTTTATTTAAATTAGTTTTAAATGTGTTCAAGTTCTCATTCAATTCCTTCTTAATTTTACCAATCTTATCACTAACTTCCGCATTTGTTGCAAGGTTGCTTCTTAAATTGTCAAGTTCAACTTCTATTCTGTTCTCAACAGCAGTTTGCATCTGATGTATGATATTGCTGACATCCTCACCTACTTTGGAGTTTGAGGTATCTATCTTTATTCGAATATCATTCACTACATGATCAATCCTTAGATCTATTATACCAAGTATTCTAGATAGGTGGCGCTTATTAACAGAATCTTGATCGTGTATAGGATCTGCTACACGACAAATGCGTTTACCGCCAATATCAACATCACCTTCTTCTGTTAATGGTAAAGATGGCTTTTGACGTTTAACGCTAGCTTTACTACTGCTAAGATATCTACCAAATTTGTCTACACTCATTACGATACTGATAAAAAATGTTGAGAGTATTGATTATTTATTCAATTACTCCACATTCTTTAAGCTCTTCAACGATAGATGTAACCTCATTATGATGAATTTCATTACCAGAATCCTGAGAAGCTTTCAAAAGTTTAAGACGATCCACGAGCTCATTTATATCATCCCAATAGACATATTGATATGTTGCATTAGTGTTGGCAACTAACATGTCACCTATACGTCCGCCAGACCATGTTTCTGAAGTCGAAAATCCAATTTTTTTAGCGAGAAGAGGTTTTATTATTTTTCCCCATTTGTACGCTCTAGTTCCTCTCAAATGGTTTTTCAAATAGAATTGTTTGCGATGTACATTGGTTTCTTGTAAAATATCATAGTATTGTAATAGATCATTGTCATTATAGTTATTTGGTCTAGTTTTAAATATTAATTCATAGAGACCATATGAACCAGGAAATCGTTTATTATTGATTATTATATCATTTCCATCTAGATATAATGCACGAGCGCCCAATTTTAATCTATTTGTTTCAGGTTCAAACGTCACACCATACGTCGTATCATATACATTGCTTGTATCTTCAAAAAAGCCCTGTACGAACTCTCTCGGTAATGGATTAAGATTTTTATAAGACGTGCCAGATGAGTGCGAATTATTTTCTAACAGTGAATTAGATTGTTGATCGAATGGATGCACTTCTGTCAGAGGTTCTTTCACAGCTTCATTCATGTTAATGTTTTGATCGTACATTTGCATATCGGGTACTGTAGAAGTTGACAATTTTTCATTATTTTTCATAGTGGTGGCAAACGTCATTAGCGGTTCTTTAATTGTCCGTGTTTCCTGTTTTATTGTTGTACTTAAACCTTTCAGATTCTCAGTAATTGGTTTAAACATTTTTTGAATTAAATAATCCTCATCTGAACGATTAAGTTTCAACTGCATATACTTATTTTTTATAACTTTACTTGCTTTAATAATATCCCGCTTCATTTTATCATAATTTATGTTTCTACTATTAACTGCTTGTCCTCGCATGATTATTTGTAGACAGACATATATTAAATGAATAATGCGAATACGTATAGTTCTTTATAAAGATTATCTAGATGTAAATGTTTACTAACAGTGAGAAAATACACTCAAAAAATATACAAAAGATGTCACAACATCCCACAAACATATCATCATCAAGTAGTGAGGTGTCGGTGGTATTCATGATTTACTGAAGTCACCTATACGATTATACATCTATATATTAAATGATATCCATACAATAATTCACAAACATATATAGTGATCGAAACCTTTCCTGTAACGACCATTATGTATATCACTATCCTTATCTATCACCAGGAATCCATATTTATCTATCCAGCATTTACCACAAATCGATTTAAATTGCTCAAATGACATATCAACACCAACATGATCATTGTAAATATGTTGTAGATTTGTATTATCTTGCTTAAACAATACCAACAAATTTGCATTATCTCTAATTAGATGTTTCGGTATACGAGTATAAGTTTGACATAAGTAAAAGCTATCGACACCCTTATGCCTCCCCATACAAAAATATTTTCTAATATTGTTTTGTTTATCGCACGCTACATCGTCAAAAATGAAAACTGAATCTATCTCAGCTTCCGTAGGATCAATTATTTCATCATTTTCCTTACAAGGAAAATATTTAACATCTTTAACGTTGTTTAAAACATTTTCCAACAATTTATATTTTGGCTGATACAGAGACTTAGAATAAATGTAAATATTTTCGAACTTGAGACCATTTTCATCGAATAATAAGGATAGCATGAGATTTGTTTTACCACAGTTTGATGGACCGCAAAGTAGTGCTCTTATGGAATTCGGTAGTAGACTGCTATGTTTCCGAAATTTAGCATTTTCGTCTGTATCCAAATCTAAATTAAGGATTTCAAGAGCATCCTTCTGCTTCACTAATCTCATGATGAATGAATTATATATAAATTGTCGGACGTTTACATAGTTAATTCATTTCAATGTTAACATTTAAAGAAGGTGGAGGTGTTGTGAACTCTCTAATCAACAAGTTACCTATAGAGCTTCACATACCAGGGGGGTATTCTTTCTGTGGACCTGGTACAAAGCTCCAAAAACGCTTAGCGCGAGGCGATCTCGGTATTAATCCATTGGATAGAGCTTGTCGGGAGCACGATATTGCATATTCGCAACATAAAGATTTAAAAGATAGACATAAAGCAGACCTGATACTTCAAGAAAAAGCTTGGAATCGTGTTAAGTCATCAGATGCAAGCGTGGGTGAAAAGACAGCCGCCTGGTTAGTAACTAATACAATGAAAGCTAAAAGAAAATTAGGCATGGGTCTAAAGAAGAAACCGCTTAAAAAGATATCGGGTGCTACTGTTAAGAAGACTCTTAAAAGATTCGGAAGCGATATTAAACAAGGTGCGAAATTATCATTGGAGGCAGCTAAGGTCGCTATCAGAGAAGCTGGAGGTCGAAAACGTATTAAAACCCCCAGAATAATCCCCATACCGAAAGTTGGAGGAGTATTGCCACTCATACCAATATTCGCCGGGCTAAGCGCTCTCGGCTCACTGGCAGGCGGTGTAAGTGGTATAACACAAGCAGTACTCAAAGCTAAGACCGCTCGAAGACGATTACGAGAAGCTGAAAGACATAATAAAACTATGGAAACTATTGCATTAAAAGGTGAAGGTTTATATATGAAGCCATATAAGAAGGGTCTCGGTTTATACTTAAAACCATCAAAAAACTAATAAGTCGACTGCCTCAAAGAGCATTAACCGATCATGATATTTTGAAATATGCTAAATATATTCAACATTTTAGAGGTGTATTTATGTTAGATACTCTACCAAAATCACCCCACAAAAACGAAAGCGCAGTCGTTAATTTGGATAGTATTAAAGGACCTGGAACACATTGGGTCTGTTATAAGAAGAAAGGTTTTAATATATATTATTATGATTCGTTTGGCAATTTAATGCCTCCGCCGGAATTGATAGAATATTTCAATGCAAAAAGTTCTAATAAAATAATGTACAATCATAAACGTTATCAACGTTTCAACACTATTAATTGTGGACACCTATGTTTAGAATTCCTACTAAATGATATATAATCATATATCTATATGCTAGTATATTAGTCATGTCGTACACTTTTACGTTGAAGGGCACAAAGTCTGTGCTTTCTGTTGATTATTATCCGCCTATTGATTTGAATCCTCACTATGAATACGTTCTGGGTCTAATAGGATTCAATAGCTACAATTCGATTCCCAACATTGTTGAGGGCAGTAATAAATTTTATTATGATAATGATAAAGTTATTATAATTCCAACAGGATCTTATGAGATAAGTGATATTGCAGATTTCTTGATGAAAGCGATGCCTAAAGACACAATATCACTCAAACCAAACAATAATACAATAAAGTGTGAAATTAAAAGCAAATTTGAAATAAATTTTGAACCTAAAGACTCTATAGCAAACATGTTGGGCTTTAGTAGGAGACTATTACCAGCTAATCAAAATCATGAGTCTGATCTACCTGTTAACATTATAAAAGTTGCAACAATAAGAATTGAGTGTAATATCACAACATCAGCCTACTATGATAGTCGTCTATCTCACACGTTGTACGAATTTTCTCCGCAAGTAGAACCGGGGTATTTAATCAGTATCTCACCGGAACATATAATATATCTACCTATTAATTCTAAACGTATTGACAATATCACATTAACATTGCTCGATCAAGATGGTGATGCAGTAAACTTTCGTGGGGAACAGATCATTGTTAGATTAGAGCTGAAAAGACTTGCATAATGGGTATTTCATTTTATGATCGTCATATAACATCTACAATACCACGACAGAAGATCACTTCACAGTCTAACCTGAAACAGTTAACATCAGCTAATATAATATTTCTACAATCACTAGGCTTTCAAGTGAAAAATGGAGGAAAAGCTGTCCATATTCCAAGACGTGCAATTCGATGAAGTTATAACTAAGGATGAATATCACACATATTATCCGAGAACGCACAATTTCAATTTAAATGATGAAATCCGCATAAGCATTCAAAATCAAGATGTCTATACACTACCTTCCGAGAGTTATATATACATTGAGGGGAAATTTAAACCTGATGATAATGGAATTGGTAAACCTGAATTAACAAATAATGCGTACGCTTTTTTGTTTGATCAGATTCGATATGAAATTAATGGTGTAGAAATCGATCGTTCAATGAAACCTGGTATTAGTTCTACGATGAAAGCATTAGTTTCCTATAATGAAGCTGAAAGTCGTATGTTGTCAATAGCTGGGTGGTGTCCCTTCGAACAACAGCCTACAGTTTCCAATAATAAGTTCAATGCATGTCTGCCGCTCAGTATGTATTTCGGCTTTTGTAATGATTACAAGAAGATTATTATTAATGTTAGCCAAGAATTAGTATTAATTAGAAGTAAAACAGATGAAAACTGCTATCAAAATAAGGCAGATGATGGAACAAAAAAGGCTACAATCGAGATTGAAAAGATTGAGTGGCGTGTACCACATATAAGTGTAAATGATGAGACACGTTTAAAGCTCTTAAACAACCTTAAAACCAATAAGCCAATATATTTAACTTTTCGCAAATGGGAATTATACGAACTTCCAGCTTTGCGTGCAACGAAAACTGATATTTGGCCTGTTAAAACTAGCACTAATCTAGAGAAACCACGATACGCTATTATAGCGTTTCAACAAAACAAGAAAGATAATTTTCAAAAAGATGCTTCTAGCTTTGATCATTCTTCAATCACAAACATTAAATTGCATTTAAATTCAGACTATTATCCCTATAGTAATATGAATATAGACATGAGCAAAAAGCTTTATGCCCCAGCATATCTTATGTATACAAAATTTCAATCTAGTTATTATGGTCAGACTCGTGGACCTCTTATGAGCTATAACAGATTTTACGAATCACCACTTTACGTAATAGACTGTTCAAAGCAAAATGAATCTTTAAAAACGTCTACTGTCGATGTAAAATTAGAACTAGAGTGCCAGGAGACTTTTAGTGAGAACACTTCCTGTTTATTATTAATTTTACAAGATTGTATTGTTGAATATAGTGCATTAACAGGTACTGTTAAGAAAATTATATAACATTTTAAAAATAAAGATCTATATTCATAATATCTGTTTAACATACATCTATAAATTCAGGGTGAACATGTTAAAACCCCCTAACAAGTTTTCCTCATATATACTGATTATAAAATAAATTTACATTTAGTCACACTCAAGTTATCATGATGCAAAGAGATACAATTGATGATGGTGAGGCGGTTTATCAGTGTACAGATGAAATCGATAGAAAATCGGATTGGTTCCGTTGTGCTGCTGATAAGCAACGTTTTAGTATAAGAATTCGAAACCTAAATAAAATTTTAAACCAAGTTTTGATTGAAACACATAGAGATAAAATCTACAAACAGCGATTTGAATCGTTCGTCATCATCGATATAGAAGGATTTGCCACACCAAACTTCATACCGAAAGAAATGAGTATAAGCGATGGTCAGAGAAGTCTGCATTTTTTATTTAAACCTGCCGTAAGTTTTCATCTATTACCAAGGAAACATCAAAGGACAGTGAGATGGCTGGAAAGAAATCATTTAAACTTGAATTATTCTCAGGGATATATAGAATTGAAAGAGATTACTCAGATATTAAAAAACATTTCTAGTTCTTACAATAAAATATATGTGAAGGGACATCAAAAATATGATTTTCTTAAGAAATATGTAAAATATATAGATATAGTAAATCTGGAATATTGTAAACAAAATGTACCGAATCTTGTTAAAACTATGTTTCCCTGTCTTTATCATAATAATAAAGATAATGAAAAATGCATGTGCACACAATATAATGTTATGACTATTTATAAATATTTGCAATCTAAATAAATATATGAAGATATATATAAATAAGTTGTTTTTTATTTTTATTATTTAAGGTTATATAAATATACATACAAATCGTGAAATATCATGTTTTCTCCATAATACAAATTTTTCTAGCAATAATTTAAAATACTAATTAATACTTTCAAAGTTATTTCTGACGTCAGACTTAAAATACACTTTCTAACTAGACAAACACCTCAAGGTATCTAATTAACGCTGTGGAATTTTTTTTTCCAATTATACATCAGATATGAAACATTTAAGGAATGTTTCACTTATAACAAATTATACTCGAGAGCTTTCTAACGCAATCATTTTAAAATTTCCACAATATATTTTCTATTTATTGTCATATAGGTGAAAACGTCAACTAATTAGCGTTTTCTATCATTAACTCTATTGATATATATTCGCAATAAAGAATACTTGATACCATTCACCGTATACTAATCAAAGTGTGAACACCTCTTTGTGATACGTCTTTACATTTCGCTGTATACTAATCTAATTGTGAATATCTACTGTTTGTGTGTGATACTTCTTTACATTTATAATGTAAGTATATATTTTTAATTTGTTTCTCATAGAATGAGCTGCGCCATATGCGTTTTTTTATTGTTTAAACATGTAAATTTGCATAATATTAAGTTGTTTATTTTTATATAACTCTTTAAATATTTTTTTCAATAATTCTGAATAATAAGAGTATTTTTAGTTAAATATATGGGGATCATTCATGTATTAAAATATTATTTTTATATATACAGGTCTATAATTAGTATTTTATATTGATTGATATACGAGGAGTTTTCAAATAAATAGGCAATTTCGATATATTAAAAAATTATGTTTCAATAGCTTTTTATTGCATTAAATTTATTATCTTAATTATGTTTAATTTGTTTCTCATAGAATGAACTGAGCTATATGCGTTTTTTAATGTTTAAACCTGTAAATTTGCATAATATTAAGTTGTTTATTTTTATATAACTCTTTAAATATTTTTCTCAATAATTTAAATAATTCTGAATAATAAGAGTATTTTTAGTTAAATATATGGGGATCATTCATGTATTAAAAT